>JAQMRL010000010.1:29503783-30243783 GCA_035578175.1 Catonia carolina
ATAATAGACTTAGTTAATTATATATCAGATTCTTACTAATTTTATATAATAAATCAATTTTTGTTTAAAATCAAAGAGTACTTAAGTATGGTATTGATGTAATAAGGATATTTATGATCTATCAGATCTTTGGATAAATATTGTAATTACTGATAAATAAATACAATCATGTAAATTTTACGGTCACGTAATTGTTGATCTTTGACATTAAATGTTTTACAATATTATAAATAAACAGTATGATTATTTCCCCTAATCATCGATTAGTTTTACTATTAAAAGTCTGCTTATTGGTGTAGTAAAGCATAACTGGCGTAGTTGGTAAAGTGCTCGCCTCTCATCATGAGGTCTTGGGTTCGAATCCCATTCAGGCACAGCATATTTTCATACGTTACAATAAATCATTTTATCCTTCACCGTCTGCATTAGCAGTAATTGTAAAACAGTCGAACGTTAAACCTAAAAATAAAAATCTGGTGTGAAACACTCACACAACTTTCTCTTGCCAATGCAAATAATTTAAACAATATAACCTAACATTAGTAATAAAACATTAGAAATAAACGAAAAACTAACCTCAAAAAACATAACCTTATTTTAATCATGAGTGAAAGACGCAAAATGAAAATCCACCTGTTTGGCTTAAAAATACGGAAAATCACTTTCACGCTAAACGAGGCTCTGTAGAGAAAAGTGCTTTAAATAAAAGATGTAGATCTTTTAATTTCCTATAAAATTGATTATATACACTTTTGTTGTAAAATGCATACTACGTAAGACCGAAATCTAAAAAAAATAGATTTTTCACACAGAAACCGCTAGTTACTGCTAAACTAAGCGTTATACAAAAAAATGCTTGAAATAAAAGTTGTATGTTCTTAAATTGTCTATAACTTTTAATATATAAATTTTTGCGCTAAAGTGCATATTAAAGCCGCAATCTTAAAAGAACAATATTTTTACGTGAAAACAGCTTCACCAAGAATTTCAGCAAACATGACGCCTACCCTATCTTGTAGAGAATAAAATATTGAGTAAACCAGGCGATTTAAAAAAAAATCGTAGGACCAGTTTTTGAGAAAATCGCAAAAAAGTGAAAAATTACACGAATAAACTACTACTTCCGGTTGACCGATCTTGATGAAAATGTTCTTGTCGGGTCCGGTAGTGGAGTCTTAACTTAAGTTTCAAGTTTTAAGTTTGTACAATATTCCGTTCTTGAGATATTCTGTTCACACACACACACACACGCACACACACACACACACACACACACACACACACACACACACACACACACACACACACCCAGACAACCAATCGCTAAAAACATGTTTTTTGGGTTCAGGGGGGCTGAAAACGTGTAGATCCGGTGAAAACTCGATTTCAAAAAATCGACGTGAAAATAATACGGTACTTTCCTTCCTATATGTTCATATTGGCAAGAGAAAGTAAAAATTACTTCCAATAAGAACAGAAATTAGTAATCTGTTAGCTAATTGATAAGCTATTGATAAAACTATAAATAACTTATTGTTATTACTATTATTATTATTATTATTATTATTATTATTATTATTATTATTATTATTATTATTATTATTATTATTATATTATTATTATAATATTATTATAATATTATATTATTGTTTGCTGGAGCTACAAAAAGTAAAATAGCTCCAATCAATAGATGTATAGCTACAACCAATGAAATAAATGGAGAGGTAGATCTGTTTCACAGAGATAGCAAAATTAAAGAAAAACTGTACAGGTTACTGTGAAGGAAGGCTGCAAATACTGCGTGATCTTTATGTTATTTTATGTATTTTTATGTGTTATTTGTGTCTATGTGGTGTATGTTAAGCTCAGCGGCTGACTGTTTTTTAGAGAAGAAAGAATGACTACGTTAAGTTGTAATGGTGCGGTATACTAAGGCGAAATTATCTTGCTGTTCTACTGTACCACCTCGCATCCTTGCGACCAGCCATAGTAGTGGGTAGAGACGGCGGGGTGTAGGGGAGTTTGGGAGCCCCCCAAAAAAAAAAAAAAATTATTATTCTTATTGTTTAGGTCATCAGCCGAAAGGCTGGTTTGAACCTCTAGAGGAGGCTTTACTAAGTAAAACGAGGAGTGAGGTGGTTTACCATTGCCTTCTTCACTGAGTGAGAAAGTACGCTTATCTGCATGCCGGGCCCTTTGAAAAGCACATATTTTCCACTCTACAAATGACGCTTTCCCTTCATTCACCACAGGGTCTGGCTGTATAGTAAAATTTATTACTTTCAGAAGAAATAACTCTGATTAGTGTCTTTTACACCACTACCTCTTCTGTTCTTAAATGATTCAGTTCATTTTATTGGCTGACCATGTGATAAGAAACAGAATTATTTATTTTAGCCCTGCAATGAACAGATTGAGGGTAAACAATTTGACACTCCACTTGTCGGTTATGGACAGATTATTGTTGTTGTTATTATTATTATTATTATTATTATAATATCGTAACTTTCCTTTCCTCAGCACAAGCTATAATTTATTCAGGAAAATAATTTATGTTCAGTTAACTAAGAAACTTCTATACTTTATTTTTACATAATTAGTATAATGTAGATAAATAAAATAATTAATTATTAAATCCACCTGACATAATATACAAATATATAAAAAAGCAAGGTACATTTTTAATACCATAAACCGATATAAATTTTTATTACTTATAAAATGTTTAGCTTCTATAAAACAATGAGAAGATAAAAATAAAAAAGGCATATTTGATAACAATCAGAAATGCGTTCTATTGTTAATTAAAAATATTCCCATGCTAATTCAATTGTCTAAGGTAAGGGAACAATTACATTTTGTTCATTTAACAAAAACACTCGTTTGTCGTTGTAATTAAAACTTATTAGTAGAAATTCACTTGATGTAAATTCTGAGCTTCTAAGTATAATAGCTGTTAAAATTATGTATTAGTGCTTCTTATCAAGGTATCACAGACCTTGTCCAATTTGTATAATTCTAATTGGTTACCTAAGTTTAATTTTCATACATAATGTACAATATAGGTAATATAATAATGTAATTAGATCCTGAAATATAAAACGTAAACAAAACTAATTATTACAGTAAATAAAAATTATGAGAGAAAAATTAGCGTTTTATAGTCATCTATACTTTGTCCAACAGTTGGAAGATACCATTGCTTGTATGGCCAGAGCGCTGTTTCGTACTGTGTGAAAAACATTGACTCACGCTATGAAAATAAAAGTTGATCTTATTGTAGACTATATTATACTTATATTAATGAAAATGAAAATTTCGACCCAAAAATCCAAAGTAATGGCATTCCATGGCAAATGGCCAGTGCGATCGAAAATTGTGCTAGATAATGTGATTATGGAGCAGGTGAGTAGTTTAAAATATCTAGGTTGCAATGTATCCTTCGATTGTGAGAGTGACATACCTCTGAAGCTGAATAAATTCAATGCGATATGTGGAACCATACATCGTACATTGAAGGGAAAAGCCAGAAAAGAAACAGAGTTGAAATTTTATAAGACAATGGCGATTCCACTAGTTACATATGGAAGCGAGGTATGGACCACAACAAAGAGAGACGACTCGCGCATACAAGCTTCAGAGATGAGGTTCTTGAGACACATTCAGGGATACACAAGGCTGGATCACATTAGAAACGAAGTGATAAGAGAAGAATACAATGTACAGCCACTTGTAGATGTGATCAAGCAATATAGAAAAAGATGGACAGATCACCTGCTCCGAATGCCACACAACCGTTTGCCACTTCAAGCCTGGATGTCCAAACCAGATGGTAGAAGGGATGTGGGTCGACCGAGGAAGAGGTGGAAACCAGAACAGGCTCAATAGCCTAAACCATGACGGATGATGATGATGATGATGATTATTATACTTACGAGGTGTGGCTATTAAATAACGAGACTGACGTTGTAAAAACTTTTATTTTAATTTTATACATAATCACTTATTGCCACCTTCAATATACACTCCTTCTCTATCCCCACAACGCTCCATGCGTATTTTTCATCGTTGGAAACAGTGCTGGAAGTCATCTTTTGTCAGCTCCTTCAGAACCCGTGCCGCATTCTCTTTCACTGCTTCCACAGACTCAAATCTTGTCCCTTTTAATGCAGATTTCACCTTAGGGAACAGGTAGAAGTCACATGGTGCAAGATCTGGTGAATAAGGTGGATGTTCTAACTTTGAGATGCTGCACTTGGCTAGGAACCTCTTGACAGATAACACGGAATGAGCTGGCGCATTGTCTTGGTGGCGAACCCATGATGTGTCCTTCCACATTTCGGGGCGTTTTTTCTTTACTCTTTGACGTAGTTTAGAAAGTACCTCAAGATAGTAATATTGATTAATTGTTTGACCTTCAGGAACCCAGTGAAGGTACACAATCCTATGGATATCAAAAAAATCTCTCTGTAGAAAAATTGACCAAAAAACTAACTTACCAACAGAGAAATAAAGTTAAGAATAATTGGCTACAGAACAAACACATAAAATCGATCAGAAGTTTTTTTAACACCTGCTGTATAAAATCCTGTTTCTTGAAAAAAACATTTTTTAAAAATAACCAATACGATTTGATTACATATTTCAATTTTTATTATTTTTTAACATCAATAATTTTTATTTCTAAATGTTTATTTTTAAAATTTTGATGGCCATCATGATATATATAATGACCAGTTGAGATAAACAAATAATAAAATAAAGTACAAACAAAAAAATTGAAAATCTTATGCACATTATTATGTAAGTAACAATATAACATCTTGAATTATATTAAAGAGATTACAATTCAAAAAGTTTCGGAATATGGTAGCATGAAAATAATTTGAAGGTCGCTAAATATAGACAATTATTATCTTATTTTAACTTTTAAAGAATTATTTAAAAACCGCTTTCCTCTTAAAATTGAGTAAAATTTATAGATATAAAATTTAATTCATTTAACATTTACAATTTTTAAAAGATACAAATGTAGTATTTTTTCTTAGAACAAACGTAAATTTTGTTGTTATTAGTTGTAGAACAGGTTCGAATGTTCAAAAATTACAAGTGATTACGTAAGGAGGATAATAATATATTTAATGGAAATACATCACATTTTACGACAAAGCAAAGAAAAAAAGATTTTATCCTCTTTGGATCAGCCCCAACAAAAAACTCTTTAAAATATAACCACTTTTATACACAATGAAACAATACACATCGTCATTACTGGAAATAATTTTAAAATGGTCTAGATGTAACTTTGTTTTGACGTCGTTTTAGATAAAAAATGTATGTTTTTTAAAGTATTAAGTGTTAATTTTATTGTCGGTTTAATGTTGTTTTTAAATTTTTAGAATATAGTAATCTTGAATACGGGCATTTGTGCTGGTAGTCCTGTTATTGACCAATCCGGTTTAAAAAGGTTTAAAATCGTTTAATAAGAAAATAAGTACATAACTGGTCAAGTTTTTTCTTAAAATCAAGGAATCCTTATCGCAAATTTCTTCTTCGGTTTTCTTCTTTTTCCCATGTCTCCGACCATAACTATATCGAGTGCCGCCTGGAACGATTAACATAACTAGAAAAGTGCACTGTATCAAGTTATTTAATCAAGTTATTCTTTTACCTAGACTGAGCTTACCATGTTTGTTTTTATTTATTTATTTTTGTTTACAGAGTTAATCTACAGGCTGTACTTAAAGTTAAAACAGCTAATAATATTTTAATTCGTAATGCGTGTACGTTGTTATCTGTTCAATTCAGAACAATAAGCGACCCCATTATCCAATGAGATGGTGATGATGTGTATAACGTGTAAATGAGGTGTAATCTTGTTCAAACACAGGCCGACCATTCCTACGAGAATACGGTTAATTCAACCCCAACCATTAAAGAACACCGGTAACCGCTGTCTAAAGCTTAATGAACTAGAGACTGCAGATGAAGGCGGGGCATAGTGACCTAGATCACACAGCACAGAGCCAATTGACTTTCGTTAATCGTATCCTGCGTTGTCACGTTGTGGTCCCGCTGTAGATAACAGCCTAACAAAAAGTCAGCTGAAGTTTGGTGAAATACGAGGTGTGGTTATTAAATAACGAGACTGGCGTTATAAAAAATTGTATTTTTATTTTATACATAATCACTTATTGTCACCTTCAATATACACTTCTTCTCTATCCCTACAACGCTCCATGCGAATTTTTCATTGTTGGAAACCGTGCTGGAAGTCATCTTCTATCAGCTCTTTAAGGACCCGTGCCGCATTCTCTTTCACAGATTCCACAGACTCAAATCTTATCCCTTTTAACGCAAATTTCACCTTAGGGAACAGGTAGAAATCAGATGGTGCAAGATCTGGTGAATAAGGTGGATATTCTAACACTGAGATGTTGTACTTGGCTAGGAACCTCTTGACAGATAATGCGGAATGAGCTGGCGCATTGTCGTGGTGGAGAACCCATGATTTGTCCTTCCACATTTCGGGGCGTTTTTTTCTTACTCTTTTACGTAGTTTAGAAAGTACCTCAAGGTAGTTATATTGATTAATTTTTTGACCTCCAGGAACTCAGTGAAGGTACACAATCCCGTGGATATCAAAAAAAAAAAAAAACAATTATCATTGCTTTAAATTTTGACTCGCTCGTTCGAGCTTTTTTGGCTCTCGGTGAAGTTTGGCTCTTCCAGTGCACCATCCACCCCCGCAGCATCTACAATTATTTAAATATCTTAAAAAGTCTACCGAATAACTGGTCAATCGCTGTTCCATAACATTAATGAAATTGTATTAACTTTTTTGTACTGAATACAGTGATTTTTTGAAATTTCCGAATTGATGAGCGGTTACGGAGTTGACAGGGGTTCAGAATTTTACTAATAATTCAAAATATAAATATGCTACAAATCTGAAATTTCGAACGTTAAATAATTATATAAAAGTTTGTATTCCGACGAAATCTCAAATAAATCGGTCGAGCAGTTTTTGAGTTATAAGCCACTAAATGCATCCAATGTGTTGCTGCGACAAAAAATCGGCTCTTTTTTCTTCTCATTCTGATATCGGAATGTCAAAAAACGCTAAAAATATGAAACTTACATGTAACAACGCAGAATGAAATAAGCTAAATTTTGGTGTATATTACGTTAAAATTGAACAAGCCGTTTTTAAGAAACAATGCTCCAAACTCGGGTATCTATAATAAAGAAATCGACAGTAGTTAAGTTTATTTAATCTCATTAATTTATTAATTATTGTATCAATTTTATTTTAGTAATTGTAATTTATTAGCAGATTTAAGTAGACCTGAGATTTTTAATTGTAATTTATAGTGTAATAAACACTTGTTTTTAATTCTAACGATAGTTTAATTACTTATTTTACCCAAATCTCGGAACGAAACTTAGCAATATGTGTAACAATATATGTCTTATTAATGAGTTTTGTTTTATATTACGAATACTAAAGTAAGAAAAAACGGAAATGTTTTGGCATTAGCTAGAAGTAACCACCAAAGGGACCTTGGTGGGAACAACAAAAACATTTTAAAACAAAAATAATTTTTTTATTACCTATTTATTAATTTAGATTTTTTTTATATTGATCATATTATAAAAATAGATTTTGTTATTAAAATTTTAGCATAATATAATTATTAAAGTCACTTCTTCAGTTAAATTTTAACAAAGAAACAAAGAAATAATAAATATAAATGTATGCCAAATCATAATAAATTAATTTAAATGATAAATCGTTAAAAAAATGACATAACCCTTAATAATTTGAAAAAAAATAAATCACTAATACGCAGTTATTAAGGAATACATATTTTAATAGTTCAATAAAAAAAAATGTGTTCATATATTTTAAACAACGAAAATATAATAATGTATTATAATTTGAATATTATAAAACCTGTTTTTTTTATACATCTGGAGATTGTTGGTGTTCGTTTGAAACCACTTTCAGACTCATCAGTTAATCTAATACTATCACACCGGACAAACCACCTTGCATCCAATAATTTACCCTAATAATTCAAATGTTTTAATAACTCCGCGGGCAAATCATTTTAAAAAACCGCACATTTATAACTCACGACTATTTTGTGATAAAAATATATTACACATAATATTACTATCTAAAATAATTTATTAATAGTTTTTATAGTGAATAATCTAGAATTAAATCAATGACAACTGTACTGCTTCTAGTGAAAAACACCTTACACAATATTTTACATAAACATTTAATATTAAGTGCAAAATATAAAAATTGGTACACATACGGTAAGTACTTAAATAATTACATTTTTATTTGTTTTATTCTTTCGGAAAATAAATTTACACCAATACATGGTGAAAGAATCGTTAAATTAAAATAATATTTTCTATAGATACTTTTCAAAAAATGTTTTTTCTTTAGCTTTTATTTGTTATCGGGAACTGTACATAGTTGACAACTACCCATTTTGACCGCTGCTTTTGGCTGTATTTTTTTTTTGACGTGGATTAAACGTGAGTTTGAACAGGGACCCCCAGTAGAGTTTGTTCATGGATGGCTGTCAACTGGTCACCATACAAAGTCGCTTGCCCAACCGGTGTTACTTAACAAATTATAGCGACTTTCTACCAGCTGACTGACTGGGCTGGCCCGAAGGTCGTTTCAAAATATAAATACAATTGTCATATTATTTTTTCGTATAATTTTTATTAATACATAATTTGTTGAATAACAATAAAATGTAATATATAAATTAGAATTAACACGTGGGAAAATTACAACTAAATGATGTAATTAAAAAATTATAACATTAAACATATTATACTGTTATTAATTATTTAAATCGGTCATTTCAGAAAGCCCTTACGTCAAAAAAACTAAATTTTGAAAAAATTAAACAATTGGTAATTTACTACGTATTATTAAAATAGAATATTAAAAATTTGTTCTGAGGGCAGTCCCTTTTAATATAAAATGTATACTTTTATCATTTTAAAGATAAGCGACTTGTTACATTGAAAATTTAGATTAAAGGTGTTTTTGAAATAAATTGGAGTAAAATGCTAACTTAAGTTGTTCTCTTTAAAATACGTAGTTAGGCCAGAAGAAAATTGTGTTGTACAACAAGTTAGTATTAATATTATTTATTTATTTTACATCAGTGATTTAAATAGCCTTTTGCAATAATACAAATTTAAATTCTTAACTTTTAAAAAAAGTTGGTTACCAGGATTATTCACTTTATTTTTGTCATCGTCGACACAAACAATAGTTGTCTCTTTTAAAAAGATTTTTGAATATAAATTTTGTGTAGCCTTTTCCACAATACTCTATTTCACGTTGAGAATGGAGTACAGCTGTTAAGAGAACCCATACATTCTTAACTGCATAAAATAGTAACAGCTGATCATTTATCAGTTGCTACTCCCAACCTAAATATTAGTTAATATTTTATGCAGTTAAGAATGTGCGTTTTATGTGCGTCAACCCACCGGGTTGGTCTAGAGGTAAAGTCGTCGCCAAAATCAGCTGTTTAACAGCTGTTTTTTGAAGACGAAAGTTCCTGGTTCAAATCTTAGTAAAGGTAGTTACTTTTATTCGGATTTGAATACTAGACAGTGGTTACCGGTGTACTTTGATGGTTGGGGTTCAATTAACCATACTCTCTCGGGAATGGTCGGCCTGAGCCTGTACAAGACTCCACCTCATTTACACGTCATACACATCATCCTCATCTCATTGGGTCATGGGGTTGCTTATTGTTCTCAATTGAACAGATTGCAACGTACACAAATTAGAAAAAAGAAAAAAAAAAGTGCGTCTGCTTTGATTTTATTTATTTTTTAATTCCTAATTTGTGTAGGTTGCAATCTGTTCAATTTAGAACAATAAGCAACCCCATGACCCAATGAGATGAGGATGATGTGTATGACGTGTAAATGAGGTGTAGTCTTGTACAGACTCAGGCCGACCATTCCTGATTTTAAATAAAGCGAAATTTCAATATCTATTATTAATTTTTTTCCTGAGTAATTCACATGAATATTTTCAGAATTAAATTTTCTACAAACTTATTTAAGAAAAAATACACCTTTATTTACCATTTATGGAAGTAATCTTACGTTAAACACAAAAATGTATTATTTCTTTGCACCAATTCTTGTGTTTTATGTAAGATATCTCTGAAAGTATTGCATTTACAGCTCTGGAACTAATTTTATTCAATTTTTCAGATTAAAAAACATAAGAAACAATCGTATTTGTATCTTTGTAACTACCTTTAACATTTTTATACGGCCTTACTTCACCGAGGGTACAGAGTTCTAGGTGAAATTTTTTGCGAGCCGTAACTCGCTAACTAAGCGTTTTCAGGCATATGTTTATATGAACTTTTTTTCTTATTTTTAGCTATAGAATGAGATCCCAAGAGATTGCCGCATAGTTTTGAATCACCCGGTACAACTCCATTTTTGGCTAGCTTAAATTTAGGGCAGTTAATTATTTGAAACCGGGCACATTACATTTTGGCGCCCAACGTGGGGCACCTTCCAAGATTCAAACCAGCCTTTCGGCTGATAAACTAAACTACAACAACGTATATTTAAACACTGCATTCTTTAAAATAAAAATTTACAATTAATTTTTTGTTCTGTTACAGCCGAACTACAAGAAGGACCGGAAAGAGTAACCCGCAGTTTACTTTATGTGACAGTTGCACTTTTGGTGGCTCTAATAGCATGGTATCAATTAAGGCGAAGAAGAATAGAAAAAATGATCGAAAAAATTCCTGGACCTACTACATGGCCTATAATTGGAAATTCACATCTATTTTTTGGACTTGACACGGAAGGTTAGTTATTTATTTATAAATTTAATAAAAATTTTATTAACATTTTTTTTTGCAAAAATATCAGTTACAACTGTTAAAAAAAATTATTGGTTGGTAAATCGCTTTAAATTTCTCGATTATTTTCAAGCAGAACAAAGTTCTAACTTCATTAAAATTAAGAAATCCGGGAAGTTTTTCCAAAAGATTCTTTCAAAATTTTAAAATTACTATAGCTAATCAATGCCATGGGTTAAATATTATAGCGTCTTAATAACTCTATAGTGATAATATTTTTGTTTTATTTCGTTTTAAAATTAATAGCTCGCCAAAAAAATGGGTAAAATACAAAGAATGATAGCCATTTTGAATTTATAATTTTTGACGTAGATTCTAAGATCGTGAAAATTAATAATTTTGATATGAAACTTTTCGGTCAATTTTTTTACGATAAGGACTCGAAACACCGGTTTAACAGGAACATTTATTTCTCTTCTCTACGCTTAAAACTTTATAAACAACCAGCAACCCCCGCTCGTTTCGCTTCACAGCAGCTAATGTAGGCCTCAATTAATTATTTTAAATCCTCTCTAAATACAATATTTGTGGTTTTGTTGCCCTGTGGCAGCAAAATAAATTGTTTTTCTGTACTTCCAGCTCTAAAAAGGCCGACATAATATAGTCATCCATGAGTGAAGGAAGCACTCTTGGAGTGAAGGAACACTCTTGTCTCTAATCGATGCCCACCGTTTAAATGCTTGTCCCTGCAATTTAACAGAATTGAATAGAATGCATAGAAGAATACCGATGGAAAAGAAAGAGACAGTTGATATGTGGCTGAGATAAGAGGCAGTTATACGTGGGTGCGGTACGCAGAGTAATTGGAAATATATGACTCATTCCTGTCGAATGAAAACAAATATATGAAATACAGTACAAAAATAAAAATTTTGAATATATCTGAATTTTTAATATTTTTTTTGGAATCGATTGTTATTCTTTGCGTTTTTCTATAAAATATAAAAGTTAAATCGTGTTTATAGCCCAAAAAATACACCACCCAGAGGACTTAGAAAAAATAAATGTGCTATGCACCCGATGGACTAAAACATGCGACATCGTCACAGTTTATGTTGCTTAACTCACTTAATTAAAGTTACTTAAAGTTGCGACATAGCCTATATTGATCAGGAAGCTCTAAGCTAAGCAACAATGAAAGATGTTTTTAAATCAGTTTAGTAGTTTCTGAAATTACCTCATACAAACAAACGAATAGACATTTCTTCTTTATTATATTAATATAGATAAAAAAATTAAGCAAATAATCTTGCAACTTCATTGAAATTAAAAAATCCGGGATTTTTTTCCCAAAAGATTCTTTTACAATTTCAAAATTACTGTAATCAATATAATGGGCTAAATTATAGCGTCTTAAATAGTTATAATGACAATATTTTTGTTTTATTTCATTTTGAAATTATTAGTTCTTTCTAATTTGCTAACATCAACTTAATATTAGCTTACAAAAATTGACAACTCATTATGACATTGGTCATACATAAAATAATTATTTCAGTTCAAGCACTTGTAATTTTGTTTTTTTTCTCCCTTTTTTAAGAAAAAATACATTAAGATTCTTATAACAGGAAAAAGATGACACATAAGTACAATACTTAAAAGTTAAACTAAAACCTTTTTACTCGTAATTACAAAATGTTCGGCCAACCACTTATTTTTCAATCTATTATTATTTTTAACAAGAGTATGACACAAATTTTTTTTTAAATAATAGACTAAATGTATTTTTAGCTTTTATTTGTCATTGGTTTATGATTGTGCACTTTGAACATCCGTGTTGTTGTTTAGGTCATCAGCCAAAAGGCTAGTCTGAACCTATAGTCGTTTGCACGTTCAGTTGACACAATGTATCTTAAAGGAATCGTCACTGCTATTAGCGCAACTAAAAACATCAATTAAAGGCATCTGGATGCGTATATAAATACATTTTTTAAACCTCTATAGAACACGTATTTTTTAAGGTAGAACAACAATTCAAGTTTTGCTTAACAGAGAAAAAATTATGTATTATGTAAAATGTTTAATAAATTGTAAAATTAAAAAAAACCTGTAAAAACATTTTTTTTATTGGAGGAGCGGGAGGGTTTAAATGAATATCTTATCTATTTTACTGCAGACCTACTAATGCCTTCTCCACATTCCCTCGCCAGACTTTTTAAACACTGCGTGATAAATGTAAACAAATGACGCAATCGGTTATTACAAATCTAAAAAATCTTTCCCAGTACAGTTATCGAAAAAATTTTACATTTGGAATCAGCATATGAAGTTGAGTATAAATTTATAGTGTTAATTATTAATTAATAGTCATACAGACTACTCTACATTATAAAGGAGGGGAATGTTATTGGTTAAAATGACATTGATTGATCTACAAAGCCGATGTTTGTGTACGTGCTAGTAGCGCAGTCAGAGCCCCATAACAAATACATTGTCCTACAGTGCTCTGTTGTGTCAACTGAACGGGCAAACGACTATAGAGGATTTGCTAAGTAAAATAAGGAGTGAATTGATTTACCATTGTCTTCCTCACTGAGTGGAAAAGTATGCTTATCAGCATAACTAGGACCTCTGAAAAAAATTTACTTTTCACCCTGGAAATGACACCTTCACTTCATTCACCACAGAGTGTGGCTGTAAAATGAAATTCATTAATCTCAGAGGAGATAACTGTGACTAGTGTCTTTTACACCTGCCTCTTCTACCTACCTCTTCTGTTCTTAAATGCTTCAGTCATATAATTAGCTGATTATATATAATAATATAATAATAATCATATCATATAATAATCATATAATTAGCTAATCAGAAAAATAACTATTTTTTGTAGCCCTGAAGCCAACAGATCAAGAGGAGATAATTTTACTCTCCATCTGCCTTTTATAGGTATTTGTAATACTTTAATGTATCAAATAACTACGAGTATATAAAAGTAAAATTCTAGACCAGATAAATTTTGTTACAAGCATAATAATACATTCTCTTGTAATAATACATTACAGTACTAATAACCTATAATAAAATAATAAAAGTGTATCCATTTATTTATTTCATCAATGGTAAACAAATAACTCTTAAAATTAAAATACATCAACTGCAATTCAATTGAAAATTACGGCTCAATTAGGAAACCTCAAATTTACAATAACTAAACTATTAACCTTTGTTTTATCGAACTAGGACATACATTTTATTCAACGTTTTAACAAAAAAAAAAAAAGAAACTAAAATTACTTATTAAAACTAATCTGTTATTATTTTATAATAGTTATATTATTATTATTACAAACTTTATATATATAATTTTTAAAATATATGTTTATGTAATAACTTATCTTGTAAATGTATAAATAAATAAAATAATAGTATTATATATCTACTTTATAGATAAAATATCTGTAAAATACCTTAAAGCAACAAACCTTAAAATTTGTTTAAAATGTTTGTTATAAAATATTGATAATATTCTGATAAAATATTATTTTTACATTGCGTTATTTTATATTACTGTAAAAATGGTTGTTTTTTGTTTACAGTGAAAAAAATCCTAAAAATCTTTATTTTACAGATTTTTAAAACACATTAAGTCATAATTTAAGAACACAAGGATTTTGTAACAGAATTAAGTAATTTACTCTATAATTATGTCATGTATAATACATTACGGAACTTGTGAAGTGATATTATCTTTATAAAAGAGGCATTCATTTGACTCCGTGTGTTTTAGCAATACACCTACGATATAAATAACGGGTGATTCAAAAAGAGCGCCGGTTTTTAAACGGCTGGTAAATTTTTGTTTATCGGTTGGCGACATTGTTAGACCTCATTTCTATTTCGGAGAACATTCCGATTGACGATTCAGTTGTAGTTTCTCTTGTTCGCAGTGTAGTACTCTCGCAGTCTGTGTCTAACCATGGAGAAGTTTACTATTGCACAACGAGTGTTAATCGTCAAAACATTTTACCAGAGTGGAGAGAGTTATGCGGCTACTGCCAGGCGACTTCGCGGTACTCTAGGACGTAATGAAGCACCGAATGAATCAACAGTTCGCAGGCTCATGAAAAAGTTTTTTGAGACGGGTTCAACAGTCGACCTTAAAAGTTCTGGACGTCGTCGTTCTGGCCAAACTGAGCAGAACGTTGCGTTGGTTCGTGACAGTGTGGCTGTTAGCCCAGCAAAATCAATACGTCGCCGTTCTCAACAATTGGGTTTACGATGCTCTTCTGTACTGAGAATTCTTCGGTACGATCTCCAATATCACCCGTATAAAATTCAGTTTCTGCACGAGAAACAATGTTGTTGCTCCGTGAACGGTTCCAGGATCGCATCATTTCTCGTAATTCTGACCAACAATGGCCACCAAGGTCGTGTGACTTGACGCCTTGTGACTTTCATCTTTGGGGTCATCTGAAGTCATTGGTGTATGCCAATAAACCCCGAAACATCAATGACTTGAAGGAGGAAATTCGACGGGTTATCGGGCAAATGGAAGTCGAAACTTGTCGTGCAGTAATATCCAATTTCATGGACAGAGTTGATGCGTGCCAGCGCAGTAGAGGAGGACACATGCATGACATCATTTTTCATACATGAAATCGGAAGGTAAGATGAACTTGTTGATGTATTTATTTTCAGTTTTTCAATAAAATAAATCTCTTAATTTGATATATCAAAACCGGCGCTCTTTTTTAATCACCCTATATATGACTAAAGTAATGAATAACTTCAAAGTTTAAAACTAAGAACACAATTTCCGTGTAGGTTTACTTTGATTATTTCAGTTTTTTTTTAGTATTTTCAGCGTTGTGATTGAGTTTATAGAATTTTATTTTGCCCATAACAGGCAGGTGGAGTGCTAAATTATTTAGACTCGATCTGCTAGTTCCAGGGCTACAAAAAATAGTTCTGTTTCTTATAACATGATCAGCAAAATATATGACTGAAGCATTTAAGTACAGAAGAGGTAGAGGTGTAAAATACACTAGTCACAGTTATCTCCTTTGATAGTAATAGCCGGCCACATTGGCGTAGTTGGTAACGTGCTCGCCTCTCATCATCCGGTCTTGAGTTCGAATCCCATTCAGGCATGACATATTTTCATACATTACAAAAAATCATAACATCCTTCACCGTCTGCATTAGCAGTCATTGCAGAACAGTCGTACGTTAATACAACAAAAAAAAGATAGTAATGAATTTTATTATACAGCCAGACCCTGTGGTGAATGAAGTGAAGGTGTCATTTACACAGTAGAAAACGGATGCTTTTCGGAGGCCCGGCATGCTGATAAGGATACTTTTTCACTCATCGAGGAAGGCAATTGTAAACCACCTCACTCCTCGTTTTACTAAGTAAAACATCTAGAGGTTCAAACCAGCCTTTCGGCTGATGACCTAAACAACACAGAATTTTATTAACGTAGGGCTACTTACTTTTGTAGGCTTTTTACTTTCTCTTGCCCTATATAAATATTGAGTTTGAAGTTCCGGTTTTGACAGGAATTGGCCAAAACCAAAAGTAAAGAAATTAAAGTCGGAATTTATAAAAAAAGTAGTGTCATTCGATTCTTCTTAAAGAGTAGATACAGAAATCACTGGTTTTTGCCGGTATCGACCGGAAAGTGAAGAAATCAATGTCGGAATTCGGAAACTTGAATAGTATCATTCGATTCCGCTTAAGGAGTAAATACAAAAATCACTAATGGTTTTTTGCCGGTTTTGACCGGAAAGTGGTCCAAAACAGAAAGTCAAGCAATCAGTCAGATTTTGGAAACAAAAAAGTATCATTTGAATCCTTTTAAAGAGTAGATACAGAAATCACTAATGGTTTCTTGTCATAGGTCAAAGGGAAGCCTTTTTCTGTCTTACAAAAGCTAAGTGGACTTGATCTCTTACAATTTCTTTAGAAAAATTAGCAACCAGCCATGAGACGTGTCGTCTCATCAAAGGGATTTTTTAGAATAAGATTTATGAGGCATTAGCAAAGTGGAAAGAACAACCAGTCGATAGCCTATCTAGATGTGGATGGGGCTATTCAAGAGGGAGAGAGAGATGCCATCAAAGTCACATACGTTATGTTACTTAAAGGTTTTAAATCGAACTAAAACTATATCTTTGTTAAAAAGCATTCATGCGGTAGAATCGTGTAAAATATAATGATAAAAAATAGGTTTTTAAACAAGAATTCGGTTATTTATACCAAAAAGTGTTGTCCTCGTATGATAAATTAATCCTCTTTAGTTTTTACTTATTTATTTATTGGGAACTGTACGTTGTTAAATAAAATTCATTTTGATTGGATTTTCACTTTTTTTTGTTTTTAATTTGTGCTGACTTGAATTTGAACAAGACACCGAATATTCTTTGTTATTCATGGATAGATATAGACAGTAACCATGTCATTACGTAAGACTGTGTTACAACTTTGTATGAACTGGCTGACTGAGCAGTCGCAAAGGCTAATAAACAAATTAAAAATTTTTTTTATTGTCTCTGTTGTGTATACGTTGCAATCTGTTCAATTCTGAACACCAAGCAATCCCATGACCAAATGAGATGAGGATGATGTGTATGACGTGTAAATGAGATGTAGTCTTGTACAGACCCAGGCCGACCATTCCTGAAAGAGTATGGTTAATTGAACTCCAACCATCAAAGTATATCGGTCACCACTGTCTAGCATTCGAAATCCGTATAAAAGTAACTACCTTACTAAGGTTTGAACCAGGAACCTACGTCTCCGAAAATCAGCTGTTAAACAGCTGACTCGCGGCGACGACTTTACCTGTAGACCAACCCGGTGGGTTAATTTTTTCAATAAAATAAAATCTGTTACTCGTCTTCATCAATCTGTAATGTGATATAAACAAATTTCATGTTAACTGTACGAAGATTGGAAATTTCTAGGAGAATTCTGCAATGACTTCGAAATTAAAACTCTTGTTAGGGACGTTAATGGACTGTTAACTGTTCCTTTTAACTGTTTGTTAAAAAATATAATTCGGGAATGGGAAATAGAACTTGACAAGGAAGTACTATTAAATAAACAACACATTGGAGGAACGGTATCAAAATTAACTCTCTTGCTTTTGCAGGAAATCATTTCTACAAAATGAAAACTGTGATACAACAAAAATGCACAAATGTTACACGAACAAGCAAAAAAAATCATGATTGTATAGTACGTTCGGCGAAACGGTAGCTAAGGCTGTGCACTTTGGAGCGCGCACGGCCACAGATAAAGGCCATAGATTAAGTAGATAAAGGGGCGCAGGTATCAACCAGGTCATCAAATTGATCATTTTCACTTTCTTCTCTAAATTTATCACTGCTACTTTCTTTATTATTAATTTCAACCCGATCTAAGATATTGTCTACTACAAACTCCCTCTGAAAGTACTCACTTTAAACTTGTTTAACTTTGCTACACACGGCCTGCCATTCATCGTTTCCAATTCTTGAGAAAGCGTCATTACACAACTTGTAGTGCGCCGAGCGGTTGTCGCACTGATATTAGTAGATGGTCTCTATGAAATAAATTGGCAACACGTTTTGGAAGCAAGCATTCATATTTATTGCGATCAATGAGTATTCCTACAGCGTTTTACTTAGGCTTTACATCTCTTCTCCCTTAATCAGCCCTTTTCTTATTAAAAGTTATCCCCATAAATAAATAACGGTATTAGAAATTTTCCCCAATAATGTTCTATTTAAATTTTGGTTGACACTGGTAATGTTAATTTAATTTTGTTGCCACTCACCAACATATACGCCCGACCACACCCAGACTGGTGTTTTTCCCATCTCAGCCTGCAGCCTTCCTTCTATGAGTCTCGAAAAGGTTGTGTCAGTTAATTTTGCGTCCCTTCCTTGACTCCCTAACAACACTTTGACAGAGGGAGAAAAGGAAGGTTCACCTAGTTACATCATTTGTGTGGTCGTAACCGGACACCTCTATATAATCTTTTAAATTTCCTCTAACTACGTCAATAAATAAAATAAAAATAAAAATAAGTGATTAAGAAGAGATGTATAAGCTTTTACAAAAGTATAAAAAAAAAATCAAATTAGTTAAACAAAAGTCCATTGAAATTGCATGCACCACAAACTGATGAGGTTTTAGCAAAAACAACCACAGTCCAAAAAACGCCAATTTTAGTTATGCATGCCATCTTGTAGTAGTAATTGTAGGAATAACAGCGAGTTACATTAATACAATGTGTTAAAAATTAGCTGGGTTTGCAAGAATAACTATATATAGTCCATCTTGTTTTATACAAAAATTGCCATAGTCCTTGGACTAAGGTTATTTTTGATCAAAATTATTATACTGTTCAAAAAAGTGTATCATTTTCTTGGTTTCTTTAACGACGGTATAAAATAGAATCACCTAAAAATGATAGAAAACAAAGTGATTTCTTATTTTTTACCATTTTTCTGTTATAAATTGACTTTACTTTGGAAGTACAATAACACAGCAGGTAAACTTTTTGTCCGAAACAACCTTAGTCCGGGTTTTAATTTTAATTTTATTACTATTGGCTTTTAATAGACGTTCAAATAATGACTTTTCCTTTCTCAAAAAGTATGCAGAATGAAGTTACCAGAGTATCGTGTGTGTAAAACAATAACAACAGACTGGAGGACTGTTTCAATCCTCCTGAAAATTTTTCATTTTTGGACTTAACTTGTTTTTACTAAAACCTCTTCAATTGTATTACATCTTCAATTTTAAAAGTTACATTTCTCATTGATACATAACTCGACTGGGTTGAGATCTGGGTGATAAGGCGGCAATCTGAGAGGGACGTGTTAGTTCATCGAAATGGTACTTTCTTTCGGTAGATTTATATTTTTTAACGAGTTCGTACAACTCCGATTTCAACATTGAATCAGAGAAAGATAAAGTATATAATATAACATAGGATGTACAGTATACTAATATTTTTTAGTACGTTAAAATATTGGCTATCTTTGAAGTCTGCAGTAAAAGAATTCTCTGGGCTGCAAAAAGAGATCTAGAAATATCTAAATTTACTTGGTTGAAGATCATCCTAGACGAGAAAAGAGTAGAATTTATATAAGAACGCGGAAAATAAAATGAAACTTTCTGACATAGAAGATAAAATCCGTCAATAATATTCTAATTAATATTACAAACAATGATCATGTAATTTCATGTCACGCTCCCGGCTTTATTTCACGAAATATCCAAATGTTTTTTTATAAGAAGGTCATAAGTTTGAAAAATACAAAAATATAACTTTATACATCGAAAAACAATTTGAAACGTACCAATATTCAAAAAGATAATATTATATGTGCTTTCCTCAAGGTGAATATACTAATTCGACAGTTCGGAGTCCGCGGAGTTCATGGCCTGAACTAAGAGAATAGAATGTTATGTTGTGACGTAACTGGAAGAGTATTTTGCTAAAGAAATATTCTGTTAGTGTAACTTGCCTTTTGGAAAACAAGTTTTTAAAATTACGTAGGTTAATGCAATTAAATATGAAAATCTTCTAATTTTATGTAAGGTGATTTTTAAAAGTATTACAATTAATATTAATAGTTAGGTATATCATAAAAAATTTGAACTTGCTTTAAAATTCTTTTTTTAATGCTACAATACCATATTTAAATAACAATGATAGTTAAATTTTGCTTCCACTAAATTAAATACAAAATTGGTTCATAATTATTGTATAGAATATGTACTAGGAATTCAATTACAATAATTATTTTTTGTATTTAAAAAAACTTAAATATTTTTTGATACATAAAATTGGATAATTCAGTTTAATTCATATAAGGAAAACTTCAAAATTATCATTGTTTTATGAACAACATAACTAATTTTTATTCTTTCCTTGTTAAAGTAATTATCATTAATTCACTGCCTTATAAATCTAAATCAATTCAATATTTATCATTTTTATACAAGTACGTTCAAATAATTAATTAACAACACGTGTTACTGAAAAATAAACTCTTAAAAATAATAACGTAGCAAATAAAAAAAATTAATTGAATGTCCTCAATTAATGTTTTTTGGGGAATTAAATTTTCAAAAATCATTATAATTTGTGAATAGATCGTGCTCAGATATTTTTTTATCTTAAATTACATAATATAAAAAAGTAGATAACCAATCTAGAAAGTCATCTTCTATTTTAGTAAAAGTTTTCTACAGAGTGATTTTTTTGAAGCCCTAATGCATGTACGTTTCAATCTGTTCAATTTAAAAAAATAAGTACTCCCATGATCCAATGAAATAACGATGATGGATGAAGTGTAAATGAGATGTAGTCTTGTACAGACTCATGCCGACCATTCCTAAGAGAGTATGGTTAATTCAACCTCAACCATAAAATAACACCGGTAACCACTGTCTACTATTCAAATCCGTATAAAAATAACTACAGTTGTTTCAAATTATAAAGATAGTAACTTTTCCCCTGAGGGATGTTTTACATTTTTTTTAAACAATTTCCCTGTTTGAAATTTAAAATTTCCCTCTACAATATTGTTAATAGTTTTTATTACAAGTTTTAATTTATTTTTATTGATGTCATTCATAGTTATGTTACATAAAATATGTTAATAAAAAGTCTTATCTCCCAAAATTATGTTACATCATTAATATATTTATTTCAGAATACAGTTTTCAGGACGATGTAAATTATATTTTACAATGGTTTAACGTCCGACTCTTCTGCAATTACTGCTAATGCAGACGGTGAAACATGAAATGATTTTTTTTGTAACGTATGAAAATATGCCTTGCCTGAATGGGATTCGAACCCAAGACCGCATGATGAGAGGCGAGCACGTTACCAACTACGCCAATGCGGCCGGCATTGTTACAATGGTAACTACAAATTCTTGTAATACGCGGTATGAACAAATCGGTTACTACTTTAAACAGCTTTTTGACATTATAATCAGAAGTTAGATGTGGAAGAGAGATGGTATAGATACTGAAGTCACGAGATTGCCTTTTGCATATGGATGGGCTGTGAGGAGGGAAGTGAAAACACGACAGTGCTGCCAACCTCAACAGTCAGACACTACTCATACATTTCACTTCCGTGCAGTTTCTACAAACATTTTGTAAGCTGTGGTTTATTCCAAGAAAACGTTTTCTTCATAAACCTTGTAAGAAATAAATGCGACCTGTAATATTGCCTATAGCTGAATTACATGACTAGAAATGTTTGATTTACTGTAATTTTACCAACGACCTTATTTCGTTGGAACAAAGTTTTATACGAATAAATCGCCTTCTTTACTATCGCTGTCACCGGAGTCTTCACTATCAGTTTCTCTATTGTCACCTAACAGTTTTCTTTTTTTTACCTGGTGTCAGAAAAACTGTTGAAGAATAGCTTCTTTACGTCTTTAATTACCTTCTTTATTTTCCGAATTGTGGAAAGAGAAAAATCACAGTAGTTAGCCACTCGCTCATGGCTTTTGTTAAGAGGCAGGGAAAGGCATTTTTGTTTATCTTCAACTTCACAGCAATATTACAGTTTATATTAGATTTAGTTCAGCACTGTGAATAGTCTGCCCACGTTTTCAAGAAATAACATTTCTGTTTACGGTAACAAAACAGTTATATTAGTACAGTTAACCTACAAAAGGTTCCGCATATACTGTATATGCTCTGGGTATAGTATAAGTTGTGTTTGTTGTACTAAAATTAAAGCAGTCGCGCATGCGCACTGATGCTTTTCCCCCTTTACCCCTCGTCGCAAACAAGTGAAAACTCGTGATTTAAGTAACTATATTCCTGAACACATGGTCAGTGCTATTAAACATTATCATTTTCATATTGTCATCAAAATGTTAAATGGAATTCCAAATAAGATAATTAATTACTTTTAATTTCTAACAGATGATTTGAATTCGCTTGAATTTCTCCCATTGAAATATACATCGTAAAATTTAAATAGATCTTTCGGATTCTCAATCTAGAATCAAAATTAGCTAATTTCAAACAAGCTTAGACCAAAGTGTCCAGTTCGAAAATACAGAACAAGATCATGAGAAATTACTTTATGGAGTAGCATGCGAGACAGAAATATCTTGAGAGGCGTAGCTATTGGATAATTTTTACAGAACATCATAAACTTTAAAACGGAATTAAATAAATAGCTCTTTCGAGGGAAAATCAAAGCCTCTAGAGTCTGTCTACGCTAAGAGTATTCCGGCTTTGGCAACCAGCAGTACAAGTGGGCATGCCTATTAATTAAAAATACGCACAGCATGATCAAAAACAAAATTCCACTCAACACTAATTATACACTCTAAGCTTAATATAATAAAAACACGTTCAATTCATTTGTTAGAAAATGTATTATAAATCGAACATTAGTTTACTATTAATAACAAAAATTTTACTATTGTTACTCATACATTGTTATTTTTCGTTCCATTATTTACTATTATTACATTATTACTTATGATTAGTAGGTCTTTATTATAGACTCAGTTTTATTTTATTTTTGGTCACAAGTCATATAAGATTGCGCTTGAATTATAACAGGGAGAGTAAACAATTCCAGTGATTCGTTGTTTATCATTTCAGATTGTTTATTTCACATCATTAAAATAATTAATGTCTGTGACTAGTTTAATACAACTGTTTGAGCTTGCCTGTATTTAACTCATTTTTAGTTTCATCAGTTAGCTTTTGGAATTGTATCGGTTCGTTTCGATTTTCTTCGTAGACTGAAGTTTAAAAGTTTTGTAAGCTGTGTTTTGTTAACATGCGTGATAGTGAATGTGTTGAGTTTTTGAAAGATAAAAGCGGTAAACATATAAAAAAGAAAAATATTTTTTTGTTAAATGTAATGGTTAAAGTAATTAATTAAGGAGTCTTTATGAAACTACAATAATTACAAGTAATCAGAACGGTATAGTTGAAAAGGCTTAAAGGTTAATGTTTATTTTAGCTGGATGTAGATATTTTTGTGATGGAACGTATTGCAAGATAATTGTCAGGGGAGAGGTAGATACGCGCCAACTAGTGTAAAACATTCGTTTACAACCTATAGGTGCTTGCCTCATGCGGAGTACTCTTACAGTAGATGAACTAAATAATATATGAAGTAATGGGTAACATGATTTGATTCCCGCGATTGGGTAAGCATGAAATATAATTGTGAGGCGGCCCAGGAAATCATGCCACATGTCTCAAAAATGCATTTTTGTTTTATTGCCTCATCTAAAAGAAAATTTAATTCTGAACATTTAAAAAAAAATTAGCCTTCTAGGCTGAAAATAAATTTTTTTATGATTTTTTGAATGTATGGTTTTAGTTTATACTAATTTTTGGAAAACAGCCTGTAAAGTTTGAGAAGATCTTTAAAAGTCAAAGAAAAGTATCACTTGAAATATAATTGAATGAAATACTTTGCTTTTCTATTATGAAATAACTATCATTTATTTTGTATAAGAAGTTATAATTATGATAGTTTTCTAAGATAATCTAGCTTAATTACTTAACATTAAAAAAATACGGTTTGGTCCAAACGACTGTCAAATTATAGCCTACTTTATTTACATTACAATAAAATTTATCCTGCAGAGAACTAGACTGTTGAAATACCAAATAAACTATACTTCTACAATAAAAATATTTCACGTAAATTAAATATTAAAAAAATAGGTACAAAAAATCAACAACATTCTGCACCTTCGTTGGATAATTGAAGTTGACGCATACCTAGAAAGGAATATAAGAGTAGCCCTAATCTAACTACTACTTTATAAACTAGGAACAATAAAAGAATAATAAAATCACATTATTAATAATAAAAATACAATGTTTATGTTTATTCTTAGCCATATTAGCAATTATAATTTTACGCGTAAACGAATAGCATCCGTAAGCATCCGTAAACAAACAGCAAACAAGTCAACTGATGAATAACATGCCCACTGCTACTGTTACAAAGACGTTTTTACATATTATTTTTATTTGTCATATAATAATTATTAATGATTATTTTAAATAACATCTAACATAATTTTTAATTTTCAGGGTTGTGTCAAAAATTATTAGAACTAATGAATGAGTATAAAGGAATTTGTCGTTTTTGGATGGGTCCTTTTTTATGGGTGAATTTATCAACACCAAATTATTTGGAGGTAAGTGATAATTAATTTTCATTAATTATTAAGTGTGCACACACACTTCTTCATGTACCGTGTCCTTTCAAAATGTCGATAACCTAAATTAAATTTAATAAATTTTATTAAAATCTGGATTGGAGACAATATTGTAATGGACTTTACTTAACACATTCAGCGCTACGTTCTCGCCTAGCGAGTAATGGGTAGGTGTAACCGCCAGGCTGCCGTCTCACCCAGCGCGTTCTGTTAAGTTAATATTTTTAACTACTTAATTCTAGAGGGACCCAAAAAACATGTTTTTAGCGATTGGTCTGTGTGTGTGTGTGTGTGTGTGTGTGTGTGTGTGTGTGTGTGTGTGTGTGAACAGAATATCTCAAGAACGGAACATCGTACGAACTTGAAACTTGAAACTTAAGTTACATATCACTACCGGACCCGACACGAACATTTTCATCAAAATCGGTCAACCGGAAGTAGTAGTTTATTCGTATAATTTTTCACTTTTTTGCGATTTTCTCAAAAACTAGTCCTACGATTTTTTTAAAAATCACCTGTTTTACTACATTTTTTATGCTCTACAATATAGGGTAGGCGCCGTGTTTGCTGAAATTCTGCGTGAGGCTGTTTTTACGTAAAAACATTTTCTTTTTAAGATTGCGGCTTTAATATGCATTTTAGCGCAAAACGTTATATAATAAAAGTTGTAGAGAATGTAAAATTCTACAACTTTTATTTCAAACATTTCTTTGTATAACGCTTAGTTTAGCGGTAATTTGCGATTTTCTGTTTTTTTTTCTCACGAAAACGTGAGAAAAATTGATTTTTTTAAGATTTCGGTCTTAGTATGCATTTTACGACAAAAGTGTATATAATTAAATTTATAGAAAATTAAAATATCTACAACTTTTGTTTAGAGCATTTTTCTCTACAGAGCCTAGTTTAGCGTGAAAGCGTGATTTTCCGATTTTTAAGCCAAACTGAGTTCGATTGTCATTTTGCGTCATTCACTCATGATTAAAATAAGGTTATGTTTTTGAGGTTAGTTTTTGTTTATTTCTAATATTTTATTAATAATGTTAGGTTTATTATTAATTATTTGCATTGGCAAGAGAAAGTTGTGTGAGTGTTTCACACCAGATTTTTAAAAATATATTATTTGTAGTTTAACGTTATATAATAAACTAGCAACCCCCACTCGCTTCACTTCACAGCATCTAATGTAGGCCTCATTGAATTATTTTAAAACCTCTCCACAGACAATATATTTTGTGGCGTTTTTGCCCTGTGGCAGCAAAATAAATTGTTTTTCTGCACTTCCAGCTCTAGAAAGTTTGACATAAGGTTGTCCATGAGTGAAGGAAGCACTCTTGTCTCAAATTGATGCCCAACGTTTTAAATGTTTGTCCCTGCGATTTAACAGAATTGAATAGAATGCATAGAAGAATACCGATGGAAAAGAAAGAGACAGTTGATATATGGCTGAGGTAAGAGACAGTAATACGTGGGTGCGGTATGCAGAATAATTGGAAATAAATGACTCATTCGCTACCTGTCGATTGAAAACAATGCAGTATTATGAAATGCAGTACGAAAACAAAAATTTTCAAAATTTCCAAATTTTTAATGTTTTTGGAATCGAATGTTATTCTTCACGTTTTTCTATGAAATATAAAAGTTGAATCGTGCTTCTAGTTCAGAAAATACACCATCCAGAGGACTTAGAAAAAATAAAAGTGCTATGCACCCGATAAACTAAAACATGCGACATCGTCACAGTTTAAGTTGCTTAGCTCACTTAATTAAAGTTACTTAAAGTTGCAAAATAGCCTATATTGATCAGGAAGCTCTAAGCTTTGCAACAATGAAAGATTTTTTAAAATCAGTTCAGTAGTTTTTGAGATTACCTCATACAAACAAACAAACAGACGTTTCTTCTTTATTATAGGTATTAGTATAGATTACGTAAACAGTAAATGGAAACATTCAGACAAGAAATACATTTATTATAAAATGTATGATTAAAATTAATCAATTCTCGGATGGTTTTGTACTTCACAATAGAAATATGCACAAATAGGTCGCAAATTAAAAAATTCTATAAAAAACGTGTAAGTAACATACAGTTGTAAATAAGCAAGCGGAGAACATGCCGCACGAGAAATCAGCCCGGTGGGAGAGATGCCTCATATTTGCTCAGCATTAAATGTGTTAAAACAGGCTTTTTTAAGGTATTTTTACTTTCTCTTGCCTATATGAATATATAGGAAGGAAAGTATTGTTTTCATGTCGATTTTTCGAAATCGAGTTTTCACCGGATCTATACGTTTTCAGACCCCCTGAATCCAAAAAACATGTTTTTAGCGATTGGTCTGTGTGTGTGTCTGTGTGTGTGTGTGTCTGTGTGTCTGTGTGTGTGTGTGTGTGTGTGAACAGAATATCTCAAGAACGGAACATCGTACGAACTTGAAACTTGAAACTTAAGTTACATACCACTACCGGACGCGACACGAACATTTTCATCAAAATCGGTCAACCGGAAGTAGTAGTTTATTCGTATAATTTTTCAGTTTTTTGCGATTTTCTCAAAAACTGGTCCTACGATTTTTTTTAAAATCGCCTATTTTACTCAATTTTTTATTCTCTACAAGATAGGGTAGGCGCCATGTCTGCTGAAATTCTCGGTGAGGCTGTTTTCACGTAAAAACGTTGTTTTTTTAAGATTACGGCTTTAATATAAATTTTAGCGCAAAAACTTATATAATAAAAGTTGTAGAGAATTTAAAAACCTACAACTTCTGTTTCAAACATTTTTTTGTATAACGCTTAGTTTAGCGGTAATTTGCGATTTTCTGTTTTTTTCTCACGAAAACGTGAGAAAAATCGATTTTTTCAACATTTCGGTCTTAGTATGCATTTTACGACAAAAGTGTATATAATAAAAGTTATAGAAAATTAAAAGATCTACAACTTTTGTTTAGAGAATTTTTCTCTACAGAGCCTAGTTTAGCGTGAAAGTGTGATTTTCCGTTTTTTTTAAGCCAAATTGAGTTCGATTTTCATTTTGCGTCTTCCACTCATGATTAAAATAAGGTTATGTTTTTGAGGTTAGTTGTTGTTTATTTTTAATATTTTATTAATAATGTTAGGTTTATTATTAATTATTTGCATTGGCAAGATAAAGTTGTGTGAGTGTTTCACACCAGATTTTTTTATTCCAAACCAGTAAGGTAAAAGTAGCGAAATTCCTTAAGATATTTAAATATAAAATTCTGATTAATAAATAAACGGATTAGTATAAATTCCACTTGGTTACCTTAGATATATTTCAAGTTCGCTTTCATTAAACAAGGGTCAATAAATTTAAAATCAGACAGACTGATTAATAATTTAAATAAAATTTGAATAAAAACTTGAATGACTCTCTTGAAGGCCGTTATTATAGTATGTCTTAAAAAATAAGGTTAGGATGACAAAATATTTTTCCTTGGCTTTGAACTTATCGAAAGGACAGTTAGTTATGTCACTAATTTAAATGCATTAATTTTTTGTTAAGCTATAACCTAAGCGGTGTTAATATTAGCATGAGGATTTTTGCATAGCTAAAAAATTCACATTACTAAAAAATCCTTCTGCATTTTTTTATGTTTATTTTACCATCTTTTCCCCTATATGAAATATAGGTAAAGAATAAGGGTAGTTATGTTTCTTGACGATTTTTTGAAATCAAATTCATTTCTAGATTACCAATTAATACCACGTTTTTAGATCGCCTGAATCAAAAAAGCAGTTTTAACCGATTGGTGTGTGTGTGTGTGTGTGTGTGTGTGTGTGTGTGTGTGTGTGTGTGTGAACAAAATAACTAAAAAATATAAAATCTCGTTGTACGAAACTTGGAACTTAAGTTTAGGTATCATCAAAATCAATCAAACGAAAGTAGTAGTTATTCGTGCGTTTTTTACTTTTTACAATTTTCTCAAAAATGGCTCTTAAAATTTTCTCACCTTCTTTACTACAATTTTTTTACTCTACAAAATGGGGTGAGCATCATGTCTGCTGAAATTTTAAGGCTGTGCTCTCGTGATATATATTTTTTTAAGATTACGGCATCAGTATTTTATTTTACGGCAAAAATATATTACCAAAGCTATAGAAAATTAAAATATCTACAAATTTTATTCCAATCATGTTTTCTATAGAGCTTATTTTAGCGTCAATTAGGGATTTTCCATATAATGCTCATCAAAATCAGTCCAACAGAGGTTAATTTTTATTTAGCGTCATCCGCTTATTATTAAAATTAGTTTTTCATTATTAACATTGGCAAGGGAAAGCTGTGTGAGTGTCTACACCAGATTTTTATGTCACCATTGAGGTTATTTATTCAAAATTCAAGAATTACGATAAACTTTATAAACTTTTATTCCCGTGTGGGGATTTACCAGTTACCTCCATCGGGCGCGTCCCCGTTGGAATCGGTGGGGTGCTCACCGGCTCTGCAGCCAGCAGAGTTGGGGGGTAGTGGCGAAATAAAATAGTCACCGTGAAACAAAAACTGGACTGGTCCTCCAGGTTGGGGGTTGGGCGAGGGGCCAATAACTCCTCACCATAAAAAGCAGCATATTATGAAACCTCAAATTGAGCCTCGGAATCGGACTGCCAACCTCGGAAATCAAATTGGAAATGAACAAAAAATCAGATTAAGGAAACGGAAACACGTATTGACGGTGGCTACTTGGAATGTGAGAACAATGTTGCAGCCAGGAAAAATGATGGAAATAGCGAATGAAGTTATAAAGTTCAACATTGATTTAGTTGCATTACAGGAGGTGAGATGGATGGGAAGTGGACGAATAGATAAAAAAGACTTTACCTTGCTATATAGCGGACCCACAGTAATAACAGGACAATGTGGAACAGCATTCCTTATTAGAGCGAAATTAAGGAATAGTATTTTATTGTTTGAGCCAGTGAACGATAGAATATGCATGGTGAGACTTAACACATTCAGTGCTAGAGACTCGCCTAGCGGGTTCTGTTTTGTTATCATTTTAAGTAATTCTGGAAGGATAGATATCAGTTTGTTGCTATTTTATATCTCTCAGAAAGGTTTTTCCTTTGTAACTGTGCACGTTGTTGTTAACGGGTTTTTAGGTTACAGTTGAAGCAGCCGTGAATGTAGTGTCTTTGCAGGTATCGATTCAAAATAGCTTACACTTTTAGATTTACTTTAAAAAAATATTATTTATAGTTTAATATATAAGAAATTACGCGTAAATTGTAACGATAAATGGAAAAATTCAAACGTGAATACATTTCTATAACAGGCGAAAATAAACCTAAAAAAACAGCCTCACCAAGAATTTCAGCAAACATGGCGCCTACCCTATCATGTAAGGCATAAAAAATTTAGTAAACCAGGCGATTTTTAAAAAAATCGTAGGACCAGGTTTTGAGAAAATCGCAAAAAAGTGAAAAATTATACGAATAAACTACTACTTCCGGTTGACCGATTTTGATGAAAATGTTCGAGTCGGGTCCGGTAGTGGTATGTAACTTAAGTTTCAAGTTTCAAGTTCGTACGATGTTCGGTTCTTGAGATATTCTGTTCACACACACACACACACACACACACACACACACACACACACACACACACACACACACACACACACACACACACACACACATATACACACACACACGCACGCACGCACACACACACACACACACACACACACACACACACACACACACACACACACACACACACACACACACACACACACACACACACACACACACACACACACACACACACACACAGACCAATCGCTAAAAACATCTTTTTTGGATTCAGGGGGTCTGAAAAAAAGTGTAGATCTGGTGAAAACTCGATTTCTTAAAATCGACATGAAAACAATACCTCCTTCCTATATATTCATATAGGCAAGAGAAAGTAAAAATACATTAAACTGTTTATTTTTATGTTACTAGGTAACATAAATCTATGTATAGGTCGCTAATAAAATAAATAAAAACTTAGGTAACATAAGTTGTAAGCTCTACGTGAAGCTAGCGGAGAACACGCTGCACGAGTAATCAGCCCAAAGAGACAGATACTTCATAATTGCTCAGCTTTGAATGTGTTAAAAATTCTTTTAAATCATTTTTATGATTCATCTAAAACACATGTTTTTCCTGCATAAATTTTTAACAGTAATAAAAGACAAATTAAATGAAAAATAATACAAGATTTAAAACTAGTTTGCCGAGATTAATACATTTTCTTTTTGTTATTTTGAACATTGTTGATAAGTTTTTTGTTATTCAAATATTTTATCGTAAGATTCAGTAATTTATTAAGCCAAAGTATTGACGTCATAGAAATTTTTTTCGAAGTCGATTTTAAAAGGCTACGATATTTTATTTGATTGGTATTGGAAGAACTCGTTTCGATCAGGTAAACCTTTTGAATATAGGCCTACCTGGTTCATTATTAAAAAAAAAAAACAATTTCTCTGGCATGAAAAAAACAATTGGACACTTAATTCTAAATTGGTGTTTTATAACAGATATTAAATAATTGATTACTGCACAAGTTCATGGTACGATAAACCGCATTAACTTTCTAGGTAATATTCAAGTAGCATTTCATCTTACTCACTTTAAGACCAATTTTGCTGCTGCAACAATCTACATAAAAGAGCGAATATCATGCATCATAGATTATAATGCGCAGCATGATGGTTTCCTATGTCTAAAATTTAAAAAATATCTCATTGAATATTTTTGAAAATTGAATATACGAATAAAAAAAAAAAGTTAAACACTCACACGACTTTATCTTGCCAATGTAAATAATGAAAAATATCTAACCAATGTTTAAACATTAGTAAACGATGTAAAATGGAAAATGGCCGTCTCCCGTGGCGTAGTGGTTAGCGCGCTAGCCTACTAAGCGGAGGTCCCGGGTCTGATTCCCGGTGATAAACTTATCAATAAAGTTTTATTTATTTTTTTAATCCCTAATGTGTGTACGTTGCAATCTGTTCAATTTAGAACAATAAGTATCCCCATGACCCAATGAGATGAGGATGATGTGTATGACGTGTAAACGAGGTGTAGTCTTGTACAGACTCAGGTTGACCATTCCTGAGAGGGTATGGTTAATTTAACCCCCACCATCAAATTACACTAGTAACCACTGTCTAGTATTAAAATCCGTATAAAAATAACTACCTTTACTAGGATTTGAACCAGGAACCTTCGTCTCCGAAAATCAGCTGTTAAACATCTGACTCATGTCGACAACTTTGCCTCTAGACCAACCCGGTGGGTCAGTTTTATTTAAAAAAGAAATATTAAGTTTTAAGAAAAAATTTATTGATAAGTTTATTGTTTAAAGTTTTCTTAAAAAAATGTTTATTAAGTTTTAAGAAAAAAGTTTATTGTTTGCAAGTTTGTCGTACAAACTTATATATTATATTTATTAAGTTTAGGTTATATTGGTCATTATTTGGATTGGCAAGAGAAAGTAGTGTGAGTGTTAATCACCAGATTTTTTATTTTTTATGTAAAGTATAATAATAGGTAAAGTAAAAATTTCTACCGTAAGATTCTGAAAACGTAATGTAATTAGTAAAGTATATAAATAAACAAATCCATAAAAATTTAACTCTAATAAAAATGAGCTTTGAATTGAAAGATATGTTTTTATAATTAGATAGTAATAAATCTTCAGCCTATAATTAATAATTATTTTATATCCAACATACGACAGAAGCTCTTCCAAACATTTTTTAATTTTAACTCAAGGTTATTTTTGAACTTTAAAAAATGAAATTAGATTAATTATTTTGCTCATCTTTTGAGTAAGTACATCCTTGAATGATTTTTTTTAATGATTTCCAAAAATAAATATAAGAGGATTGTTAAAGAAGGGTATTTAATAGTTCTTAGGTTAGTTTATTTGGTAATTTAATATTTTCCCATAGAAATTTAATCATTATTTTCAATTATCAAGCCCATATAATCTTCAATTGCCTAAACTTTTTTTTAATAATTTGAAGGTTTTATTTTTGTACAAAAAAGTTTGTTTAACCATATTTTTATTTTTTTGTATCTTTACATGTTATGTTTTGTAATATTTTCTTGTATGTAAATGTCCATAAAGCCAGGTTACGAACATAAATTTAAATGGACTGTAAATCCTAATTATTATTCTAGTTACCTGTACTGGCATGGAGCGAGGTAACTAGTAGACTGTGTACGTTCCGTACGCGTTCCAAAAGACAACTCTTCTTATCGGAAAGCCTGGTTCGTGTAGATACCGGTCAGCTGCAAGTAAGCGGCGGCACTAGTCGAATGCGAGGGAAGCCCGCGAGTTTAAAGTTCTAACATAAACCCCCCACCAAAACAACTGCAAGGGGTTTTCAGTTCACACACTAAATACATTTATATAAAAATAAAACAAAAACCTTCGAGGAAAGGAAAACTATGTACACAAAAAAAACTAAATAAAACAAAATTTCTTCTTAATGGCAAAAGAATGGTCTAGGCTGTAGGTAGTGGAGCGATATTGACTACCGGTCGACGGAAACTGCCTTGGGTAGTTCGTACTGTCACCACTCTCACTCGATTGTCTTTCCCAGGATGGATGTCTTCAATTCGTCCAAGCCGCCAATGAAGAACTGGAGACTTTTCTTTCAGGAAGACTATTGGATGTTTAGGTTGAGCAGGCAAGTCAGCATGGCGTAACCTACCCCCCACCCTAACGAAACCCAACAGGTCAACGAAGGGGCTGAGCCTCTGAAGGTATGCTGAAACATTCTTGCCCGCTTGAAGGGCTTTTATATCAGACTTAAAATATTGATGCTGAATTTCCTTAATCCAAAAATTTAAAGCCTTGCGCCATTCTTCAGCTGTAAGGCTGGAGTTCACTCGCTTGCCGGTCTGAAGGATGCTGATAAAGCGGAAACACCAGGCAGTTATCCTAATAAGCCGGGAAAAGGATGAAACCTTGTTGAGTAAATTCGTAATTAATGGTCCTAACTCTTCACTCCTTGTGCTTGTAACCATAGCAGATGGTTTACATTCTTCAAGGCTGTCTAAGGTGTTCAGATCGATGTTTTGTGAAGGCCATTGTTCTACTGGAGTAGTCAGCCATGCAGGTCCTGACCACCATAACGAGTTGCAAACTAAGTCTTCTGGATAAATCCCACGTGAAGCGTGGTCAGCAGGATTATCTTCAGATGACACATGGTTCCATGATTTTGGCGATGAGACATCAAGTATTTCACAAACTCTATTAGCTACGAATGTTTTGAGTAGATGTGGTGAAGTTTTCAACCAGGACAATACAGTTTTGGAGTCAGTAAACAAATAAATTTCTTTGAAATTAAGTTTGCTTGATAATATCTTATGCGTAAAATTGAAAAGTCGAGACAGAAGTAGAGCTCCACAAAGTTCTAGCCGAGGTATAGACACTGATTTTAATGGAGCAACCTTAGATTTTGCAATTACTAATGATGATTTAACGGTAAAACGTGAGTCTTGCACTAATAGATAGATGACTGCACCATAACCCTTTTCTGAAGCGTCCGAAAATCCGGCGATAGAATAACTGACGTGCTCTTCAGTGAGGACAAATCGGTTGATTTTTATTTCTGAAAGTAATTCTAGTCTACTTGCTATCTTCCGCCACTCCTTTTCTAAAGATGATGGAACAGGATCATCCCAGTCTAGGCCTGACAGCCAAAGTTGCTGGAGTAGGCACTTTCCTCGCATAATAACTGGGGTTAGCCATCCCAGAGGGTCAAAAATGCGCGCAATCTGAGAAAGAATAGATCGTTTAGTAGGTGTTGCAGTGGTTAGCTCTATTTTGTAAGAGAAAGTATCTGATGAAGGTGTCCATTGTAGCCCCAATATTTTCATTACATGCTGACTCTCCAAGTCTAGAGGCACTGATGATTCTATGAATTGTTTTGGAATATCTTGTAGCAAAGCAGGGTTGTTACTAGACCATTTATGTAATTCGAATCCTCCCCGGGCTAAAAGATTTATGAGCTGGTCACGTAGTTTTAAGGTTTCTTCCAATGTTTCTGCGCCAGTTAGAATATCATCCATGAATACATCTTCTTGTAGCACAGCAGCAGCTTGAGGGTAGACATGCTGTTCATCTTGAGATAACTGTTTCAATACCCGCAACGCTAGGAACGGGCTTGATGCTACACCATATGTTAGCGTTTGGAGCTCAAACTCTTGTATAGATTGTTCTTGAGATTCGCGCCAGAGAATATGTTGATATTTTCTTTCTTCTGGAAGGATTTGAATCATCCTGTACATCTTGATTATGTCCGCTGTTAAAACGAAAGGATGAAGTCTGAATCGAATAATAATTTCCGTGATGTCTCGCTGTAGCTTAGGTCCAGTGAAAACCACATCATTTAACGACTTTCCAGAAGTGGTCTTGAAAGAAGCGTCAAAAACTACTCGGAGTTTAGTTGACGTACTAGCTTCACGGATCACACAGTGATGTGGAATGAAAAACTTTCCATTTGGAGAAAGGCTTTGTGGCACCTTTTCCATGTGACCAAGAGATTCGTACTGGTTTAAGAATTCTTGGTATGCAATTTTAAGATCAGGCTGACGAGCCAAACGGCGTTGAGTTGATCTTAATCTTGATTGAGCTAGTTCATATGACTCTCCTAACTCTTGCACAGACGGTTTTAAAAGCATTGGAACTACAAAGCGTCCACTTGGTTCTCGATAATGATGAGCTAAAAACATTTCTTCACTAAGAGTATCTTCTGGGTTTGGAGGAATTTGGCGTGGAATTTCTTCTGTTTCCCAGAACATTTTCAACGAGTTATCTAACGAGCTATTGGATGAAGTCAAACAGGTTGAAATCAAAGTAGTTGGAGGTTTGAGAGCCTGTATCTTTCCTGTAACTACCCAGCCAAAGACACTATGCATTGCTGAAAGACCAGTAGGCGTAGTTATAGTCTGGCCATCGTAAACATAAGGAAATATATCTCCAGCAATCAGAAAATCTATTTCAGCAGGTTTATCAAAGTTGGGATCTGCCAAGAACAGATGTTTAAAATGATTGCAGGTTGATTCTGGAATCTTTGTAGAGGGCATGTCTAACGTTATCTTCGGCAATATAATAGCTTCAGTATTGAACTGAGGTTGATCAGAGTCCCTTGGTTTGAAAAGGCACGTAACTATTCCTTTTGCATCAGAAATTTTGTTCTGTCCTAAGCCAGCGACAGAAATATTGCACGTTTTATGCGGTAGGCCTAAGCGCAAGGCGCACGATGACGTAATGAAAGAGGTTTGCGCCGCGGAATCAATAAGTGCGCGTACATATTGAAAACTGTTATTTGCGTCCCTTATGCCGATAATTGCTGTGCCGAGGACGACTGAAATTGAATGTTTTGCTTTGTCCGTATTCACATTAGAGTGACACGAAGTCAAGTCATTGGCGCTAACAGATGATGCTAATGTATTATTCTGAATGACTGAAGTTGAATTATTCGGCTGACCGGGAGTATTGATTACAGGTAGTATAGATTCTGGTACAGTGGTTTCAAAGTGTAAAAATGAATGATGCCTTCCACCGCATTTTAAACAATTAGTTTTTGATGGGCACGCAGCGATCTGATGCGAACTTTTCAAACAATTAAAACAAAGCTTCAGTTTTGTAACTTGCTCTTTGCGTTGAGGCAAACCTAGGCGAAGAAAATTTGGGCATTTGAAAACGGTATGAGGCTGACTGCACACCGGACAATGAGTTTTCTGTGTTTGTTGTTTAACTACGGCCGACGTATGAGTCGAGACTGGATTATAAGGACGAGGTCTGATCGTGTTGCTACCAGTAAATTTGTTGTCAGGTGACAATGCTGACGATTTGACAGACTTATTATTCGACGATTTTCCGGTCCAAATTGATGGTTCCGAAATTTCTAGAATTCGAGACTGATTTTGAAGGAATTCCGCTAATAACTCAAAGGTCGGAATGTCAACACTACTATGGTGCATCTCGAATTGTTTTCGAGTTTGATGCGGCAAGTTTCGTAAGGCAACAAATAAGATTATGAAATCTGCTAAATCTGGTATACCAACTGCTTTTAGTGCAGTAACTTGTTCACAAAAATTTGATAAAAAATGAGATAACGATGCAGCTGATTCTGTAATTCTTGGTTGATAGTTGAAAACCGCATCGAGTAAGCCGTTTCCCAACACTCTCTTATTATGGTATTTGCTCTTAAGTGATCTCCATACTATATCATAATTGGCATCGGTAATTTGCAAGGAATGAGCTATTGCTAATGCAGGACCAGATAAACAAGATAACAGATAATGAAATTTTTCAATTGCTGTAAGCCCACTATTATTATGAATGAGAGAGATAAAACTATCATAAAATGGAATCCACTTAGTTAAAGTCCCATCGAATCTAGGAAGGTTAATTTCCGGTAAACGGGGACGAACAAGTTTCTTTTCTGATTTGGTCTCGGTTACAGAAATCTCAACTGGACTGCAATATTTTTTATAAGCAGCAATTGTTTTGAAATATAATTCTTCAAATGCCGTAGTTGAAGCGACTGTCGGGTCTGAACTCAAATCTTTATTTATCTTAACGGAAAGAGAGTAAATCTCTTCTTGTGTGGATTCAAATTGGTTAAAGGTTTCCTTTAAATTTTCAAATCTTACTTTGAACTCGTCCAATTTAATTGGATCCGAAAGTTGCGCTATTAAATCATGTAAGCTTTGGATTCGGCGGAAAAGTTTTTCCCGACGTGAAATTGCCCCTTTTAAGGCGGCTTCTAATTTTTCAGCCATTTTTTAAGGCGATTGAAATTAAAATAAATTTTTATTTTTCTTGATAGTAAATAAATTTAGTATTTTAATTTGAAATAATATGGTTTAAATGTGATAAACGTAGTTTCAAAAATAAAAATAAATTGATTGAAGACTGTAGTAATAACTTGTAATCTAATAAATAGATATTCAATATTCGGTAATAAACAACATTTTAAACTGTACTATAAATGTATCAGAATAAATTTTTAAATTAATCGTATTTATTAAAATTATCTATTTTAATAAATTAAATGAATTTGCAGAATCGTTGAAAGTAAATCGTTTTGATAATATCGTTGCGATTAATAATTTGTTGAGATAAGAAATCGTTGATAAGGATATTATTGTAAAATGTTTTACAATCGGGCTTGAAAAAACCGGTTTATGAAAACGTACCGATGCGTACACAAACTTTCTTGTACAACCTAGACCATAGATTAGTGATACTGATATGTTATATGATATTAATATTGATGACCATAATATAACATCCAAAATAATTTCTTTATATTAAATGAATGCTTTTACATAATATACAAAAAGAAAATAATTATTTGAACCCAAGAAAATGACTTATAAACTTGTTTATAAAATAATAAAAAGTTTTTAAGTTGACGACGTATTTAAGTCTATAAACAAATTTTATAATTAAACATTACTTACGTACATGTATTTAAGTATAAAAATACCTTTCCTTTTTATTGTGAATAACTTTGTTTCCATATACGAAAAAATACGGCTCGCGTATTCGGGCTTCCCAAACGAACACTACTAAAAAAATACAATACTAGTCATTGACGGTATACACTGATACGCAATACACTGAATTCGAATCCGGACTTGGATAACCGAAACACTGGTTTCGAACCCGATCGCGGACGACTAAAAACTTTTTAATAGACTGGTTTCGAATCCGGACGCGGATGATCAAAAAACTATGTCCATAAAGCCAGGTTACGAACATAAATTTAAATGGACTGTAAATCCTAATTTTTATTCTAGTTACCTGTACTGGCATGGAGCGAGGTAACTAGTAGACTGTGTACGTTCCGTACGCGTTCCAAAAGACAACTCTTCTTATCGGAAAGCCTGGTTCGTGTAGATACCGGTCAGCTGCAAGTAAGCGGCGGCACTAGTCGAATGCGAGGGAAGCCCGCGAGTTTAAAGTTCTAACAGTAAATGTATGTTAAATTAGCGTACTGCAATTATAAAGGAATTTTTATATTGTTCACAAGGGAAATTTATTCTTTGTTATTGTTAGATTTTTATGATTAGGCCTATCTTTCTTCTTCAAAATTACAATCAATTAAATTTTTAATTACGCAATAAAATTTTATATTTTTTACTGAATAATTGAAGTATTCATTAATTTGTCAGGTGGGACCTCTTGCCGGAAGAAAAATGAGTTGTTAGGGTCAGTCTATAACAATATTATATAGACAAAGCGTGTTTTTTTTAGCAGGCTAATTTCTAAAACTACTGAACGGATTTTCATGAAATGTTTACAGCATATTCGTATTTATATTCACAGCAACATTTTATTTTAAAATTTTCAAAAATGATAACCCTAAGGGCCCTATTGAAGATTTACATAAAGATGTATGTGTGCGTATGAGAGAGAACCTTGTGTGTGTGTGTGTGCGTATGAGAGAGAACGAGAAAGAGAGAGATAAGAGAGAGAGAGAATATGTTGGAGTATACAGTAGCTAGCAGCTACACAATTTCTGTTACCATATTTATTTATTTTTAAATTGGTTAAGCCTACACAATATTTCGCGTGCGAAGCCGCGCGGGATATACTTCTTCTTCAGGTGCCTTCTCCATTACGAAGGTTGGCTATCATCATGGTCAGTCGTACCTTGTCCACTGCTGCTCTGAAAAGGTCATGCGACGAGCTGTTAAACGCTTCTCTCAGGTTTCTTAACCAGAATATTACTCTGCGTCCCACCGAGCGTTTACCAACGAGTTTCCCTTGAATTATGAGATGCAGATTCTCGTATTTAGGCCCCCTCATGATGTGTCCAAGGTATATCAGTTTTATTATCTTTATGCTCTGCAGGATTTCCAGCTCTTTCCCCATTCTTCTGAGTTAAATTTAAAGTTTTTCTATGTTAAAGATTAGGTGGGTGGACAAAATAAGTAATTTAGAGGTTCTTAGGCGAGTGGATGAAAAAAGAAGTATATGAAAGTATCTTACCAGAAGAAGGGATAGGCTAGTGGGGCATATCTTAAGACATCCAGGTATCGGGCTATCAATAATGGAGGGTAATATTGAGGGAGTAAATTGTAGAGGGAGACAAAGATTAAAATATATGAAGCAAATTACAAAAGATGAGGGTGTTACAGGTATGTATATGAAACGACTTGTGCAAGATAGCTTGGACAGCTTGGAGAACTGCATCAAACTAGTCGAGAGACTGATGACAAAAAAAAGTTAAATTATTTTTGACTTAAATTATTATTATCAGTATATCGAGAAGGAATAAATGTAATTACTAAAAAAACAACAAAATTGAAAAATAGAATATTGTTCATGAAGATCATGTTACAAGGTCTCCTTAAATAATGCACAGATTATTTACATAATTCTACCGTGAATAAAAAAGTGTTTTATTTAATTGATTAAAGTTATTAAGTGTAAAAATATCATGTATAAATTTATTTATAAAACAAGTAAGTAGCTAACTGTTGTTATAAAAATTAAAACTTTTATTACATGAAAAAAATTAACAAAATCTAAATAGTATTAGATGCTAATAGACATAACTAAAACAAATTAAATCGTTTTCTATCTCTCTTGCTCTTACACGTTTCACGCCCTTCTTTTATCAGATTATTGACGACCTTGTTGAAATTCATTGAAAACCAACTAACCAGCTATATAACAAAATGTTCTTGTTTCAGGCAATTCTGACAAGTGAATCCGCAACCAACAAAAACCAGTCTTACCAATTTTTTAAAGACCAGTCAAATGGAATTTTTATTGCGTCAGGTAAACAAATATTATTAGTACTACATATACATAAAATACAATCAATTTTATAATTTTATTGTAAATGTATTTAAAGTGTGTTCCTCAAGGAAATGTTACAACATTGGTATGATCTTACAGGGAGATTTTATACCATGTATAGTAAGTAATATTGTCCATTTCTTTTTTGACACTTAATTGAAATTCAGTATCTGTTATTAAATTAATATAACAATTTCTAAATGTGAAGCTAATGATCCAAAACTTGATTTACTTGAAGGAGCGTGCAGTCATCACCACAGTCATGCAGTTGGCCAAAAGGATCTCTTGGCCAAAAGCGCTTCAAACGTCTACGCTGAGTACCCGGTATCGCCCTAGTGTACATATTTTGTATGAGGTTATCATGTAATTCAAATTTGTCATGCATCGTCTTGTATAGTTGTTTCGCGACATCAATTACGTATGGGATTTGTAAGTCTTTGTGCAAGAATGAGTTTGTGATGTAAAAGGGGCATTGCGTTATCGTTCGAAGAATCTTGTTCTGAATCACTTGTATACGTTTCGTGTATGAAGGTTTAGCAGATCCCAAAAGTTGAACTCCATATGTCCATTTTGGTCTTAAGACTGTCTTGTAGATTGTTAATTTGTATGACATGTTTAATTTAGAACGTCTATCGAGTAAGTAAGCGTTTCAGTTGATAGAAGCGTGTTTTGAGTTTGTGGCGTGTGTGTGTAACATGTGCGTTCCATGTAAGTTTTCTGTCCAAGTGTAAGCCTAAGTAGCGTGTTTGAGTAGTGTGAGGTAGCGGAATATTATTAATGTAAATGTCCATTTTTGGAAGATAATTTTGCAGCTCACATACTCAGCATTCCTCCGTTCTAGGCTTTTCTCCTTCCTTCCGTCCATCTGGTATTCTGCTTTAGTTCTTCATAGAAACCCTTGAAGTCAATAATCAGACCGTATTTAAATTTAGTCTGGTCAATTAGTAATATTTTTTTAGGTGTGAATTTTTTAAATTGTCATCCATCATTTTCCTTTGTCCGTCCGTCACATCCAGATATCAGAAACTACAAGAGATACCAACAAATGGTTTTCGGATTCGTCATCTACACAAAAATTAGTGGTCCTAAATGGGGTTTGAAGTTCCGGTTTTGACTGAAAGTAGCCCAAAACCGGAAGTCAAGAAATCAAGTAGAAATTTTGAAACAAAAATTGTGTCATTTGATTCCTATTAAAAAGTAGATACAAAAATCATTGAATATGAAGTTCCGATTTCGACCGGAAATGACCCAAAACCGGAAGTCAAGAAATTAAAGTCGGAAATTTTAAACAAAAATAGTGTCATTCGATTTCTGTTAAAGAGTAGATACAGAAATCACTAATGGTTTTTGGCATAGGTCAACGGTAAGTCTTTTTAAAAATTGTCATCAGCCATGAAACGCATTAAAAGGAATTTTTTTATTCCAGCTCTTAATATCTTTTGACTAACATTTTAAGTTTACTTTTAAGTGTCTTAAAAGGTTTGTTTTTGTCTATCATTCTGTACAGGCGTCTGTGGAATTTAAAATCTTCACTTTCTAATCGTTTTAATTAATCGTTGGTTTTCTTGTGTAATTCTACTCGTCCTTGCAATCTTTACTGTTCGCCTACTATCTTCGGATCAATTATCTTGCAGAGGCTCTCTCGCCCCCTTTCTCTCCTCTCTATCTCTGCCTTTCACTTACACTCTCTATATAACACCTTTTTTCTATCTCTCACTCTCTCCTCACCCCTAACCTCTTCAGTATCTTTTCAGTCTCCCTGTCTCTCTTCTTTTTCTACTCTCTCAAATTCCTTCTTTTAGACCAACATTCTCGGTCATTCTAAGACCTCATTGGCGTACAGTTACACAGGTTTTATCACAGTATTATAATGTCTGACCTTGGATTGTCTCGAGAGTGCTTTCTTCTTATACATGTGGTGAATTCTTTGGACTGCATCAGCCATCTTTTCTCGTCTGCTCTTGTTAGCTTTATTTTTGTTGGTTGTATTACCTACTGTCTCTATAACATGATGACCTCCTGCAGAAAGGAGCAATATGCGGATTGTAAAACTATTTGAGAAAACATAACTAATTTTTTTTAAGTAACTGAAACTTGTCGAAAATGACGTATTTTTATAAAACAAAGAATTTCACATGTTTTTTGTTTTATAAAATTATTTCAGAAAAACAATGTATAATTTAGTAAAAGTTTTGTTTTTGAAGAAAAAAACACATTTTTTCAAATACATCGTCATTGTTCAACAACTATTTCACGGATTAACATAATACGTGGCAGGTTTGTTCTGTAATAATTATGGAAAACGATGATGCAATAAAATTTAACAAAAAATAGTTACTTTTTAAGTTAACGAGAATAGTGTTTTTTCTTCAAAAACAAAACTTTTACTAAATTATACATTATCTTATTAAGCGTGCGTTTTTCGAAATAATTTTATAGAACAAAAAACATGCGAAATTTATTTATTTTTTTAAATTTTATTTAACGTCGCTTCAACATCAAGGTCATTAGCGACGACTTTGGGGTGTAACTTTGTGTAATGAGGATGAAATGATTGTTTGTAACGTATGAAAATATGCCGTGCCTGAGTGGGATTCGAACCCAGGACCGCATGATGAGAGGCGAGCACGTTACCAACTGCGCCAATGCGGCCGGCGAAATTTATTGTTTTATAAAAATGCGTCATTTTCGATAAGTTTCAGTTGCTTTAAATTAAAAAAATTAGGTATGTTTCATAAAATAATTTTACAATCTGCATATTTCTCCCCTCTGCGGGAGGCCATCAAGTTACAAACAGACAGTATCTATTGTCCATTTCTACAAAGAAAGTTACTCGAATACTTTTCCGTATTGTGTATTCAATGACGAACGGCTGTTTTGATATTCGTTATTATTTATGTTTTTTTAAATAATTGTACCTTTTCTGTAAGGTATTTTTATTCAAAACTAATTTGCTTTTAATATGGTAAGTACCCTTGAAACCCATCAACTTTGCCTTTTTTTAAGAAATTAAGTCATATAATTTAACAGTTGAACTAAATATGTACTACAATGGTCTATGAAAATTACGTTCAGACTTTACAAATAGCATCAAATTGTCAATGAAAGCGAAAATTTTCAAAAAGTTGAACTTTTCGACCTTTTCTCGTTCAATTAATTTATGTTATGTAATATATCCAAAACTTTATTATGGTTTCCGCTTTATTAATGAGGTCTATTATGATTTTAGGTGAAGATTGGAAGAGATTAAGGAAAATGGTTAATCCAACATTTAATCAAAAATTACTAGAACAATTTGTTGGTGGTTTTAACGAACATAGTAAAGTTCTTATTAATGTGTTAGCGAAAGAAGTTGATGGATCTGAATTTGATGTTCATGAATACGTAGCACGTTGCACCCTTGATATTCTTTGTGGTAAGTAATTAGATAACATTCTATTTTCTCATAGAGTATAAAACGTACGAGCATGTATCAAATATAAACGGGACTCACGATTTTTTAAATTTCAGTTTTATTTAACTACGCTTACGAATAAGTTATGTTATTTATCTACATACTATCCCGACATGCATTTTACCATAGAATTACCATAGAATAAAATACAATAAAATAGAATCCAAAAAGAAAAAGAATTAAAAGAAGTAAAAGAATTAAGCTAAAAGGAGGTATAAATAAAGTGATGGGCGCAGAAAGGAAAATAATGAGAAGTATATTGGGGCCTAGGAAACTAGATGCAGAGTACAATAGACCCCGAACAAATAAGGAAATATATAGCAGAGTTGAAAACATTATTCACACAATGAGGAAAAGAAGACTTATGTTTTTTGGTCATATAGCGAGAATGGACAATAATCGGCTGGCAAAACAGGTCTATGAGAGGATAATGAAACTTAAGATTAAGCCAGCATGGTTCACCGAAACGCTGTCAGATTGCTTAACGGCAGGGATTACCACAGAAGATATATGCAATAGAGAGGTTTTTTGGGGTAAAGTTGAGAGAGTGACCTTTAGGGAGGAAAGAGAGAGGAGGAGGTGTGAACCTCACAATATGGACCAGCTGAGGATGGACAGATCGAGAAGGATGAGGGAGGTGTGGGTGAGGAAGAGAATGGAGCAGCGTAGGACATGAAGAAACACCCCAAATATTGATTTAGCGTGCTCTCGTTAAAGAGCTATTCGAAAAAAAAATAAAAATAAAATAAAAAATAATAAAATATACTGTATAAAGCAAATTACAAATTTGTTTTCTTAACAAAACATGACGTTGTAGGAACAACAAAGACATTGTTTTGTCACCTCATTATTTTTTTTTATCCAAGGCGGCGAGAAAAACTTATGTTCACTCCCTCGCGATGGGGGGAGTAGTGTTGGATTCAATTGAGGCGTCCTCATCCAGTCTCAAGGAGGCCGCAACCGCCTACCAACCAAAAATCCGCCGCCTGGCCACTTGTTCCGGCATCAGCAAAGAACCCCCCACCTCTCTCGGAACTGTTTATATAATACTACAAGGGAAATGTCGGGTTAAAAAAAAATTACATACTGTCAGCGGGGCGTGGAAGGGGTCACCTCATTATTGATTCAATTAAACTTATTGTTATTACGTTTTGATGAAGTTGTTAGTTCGTTTTGATGAAGTGTTTTGATAAACATGCCATATTTATTAATCCTATATTTAAAATAATCTCTTATTAGTCATTCATACTGTATTTAATATTAATAATAAGTTTTATTAGTCATTCGCAGTAAATTTATTACATCGAGACTATGTTTGAATGTTGGACGATGTAAATAGGATGGATAATATACTGGTTATCGTGTGGTAGGCAAAAACGCCAAGTTACAGCACGTTGACTATACCGGCTCTTCAATGAACGTGTCATATGCATTTAAGAAGAAAATACTGCCGTAACTTGTTCCATATCTTACAAATAATCTCACTTTAAATGCAATACATTCTGTCAGTAATTTTTCATTATTACAATAATAAATGATTTTAAAAATTTCTCGACTGTATTCCACAAAATCTAAGACTAGTGTATGTACGTAATGAGGTTATTCATTTGTAAAAACTTGTTTATTTTTGGAAAAATTATTCTAAGAAAACATGTTGGGGAATAAACTCAATTCTCTATTATTTTCGGATTCTTGTGAAAATGCGACATCGTTCCCCTCCTGCAAAAGATCCGTTGTGTCGTGTTCCAGCACATGCACAATGTAAACTACTTTTTTTTTTTTTTTTTATTCCTAATATGTGTACGTTGCAATCTGTTCAATTTAGAACAATAAGCAACCCCATGACCCAATGAGATGAAGATGATGTGTATGACGTGTAAATGAGGTGTAGTCTTGTACTGACCCAGGCCGACCATTCCTGAGAGAGTATAGTTAATTAAACCCCAACCATCAAAGTACACCGGTAACCACTGTCTAGTATTCAAATCCGTATAAAAGTAACTACCTTTACTAGGATTTGAACCAGTTATTTTAAATTATTAACCAATTATTTTAAACTACTTAACAGTAACGGATACTGCCTTTCATAAACATTGCACATGGGCGTTGGGTAGTATGTATGCATACGTGTGGTGTAGGTGTGTGTGAAGTGTAATGTGAGTGTTATGTGTGTAGTGTGTGTGTGTGTGTTGTGTGATGTATGATGTTTGTGTGTGTTGGTGTTTGTGTTGTTGGCCGCCTTGCAGACGCACGATCGCCTTGCCATGCACGCGAGTACAACAAGCACCGTGCGCAGCTTGCGTGTATTGTAAAAGTATGGCTCGCACCGGCGTACGCACGTGCACACGTCTGAGAGCCTAATGCAGGATAGAGAAACGATGTCAGAAATTTTCTTACCAAGATGCTTGTTGTTTATCTCACATGTCACATAACGTTGTTTGAACAAAATAATCATCGGTAATCAAACCCAAGACTATCCGTTTTGCAGTCTATAACCTGGACCAGTACACAACGGATACAGCTGTGATCGAAATATAGGAACATATCTAAAAACGCAGTTGATCAGATGAAATAACAGGTAGAAATAAAATATTTTTATGTTGCTGTAGTAACCATTGAAAATAAATTTAAATAATTTATCATTGTTGTAATATAAGACCAATAAATTAATTTGTGGTTAGAGCAACTGGCTTCTACCCCGGGGTCCCGGGTTCGATAAATAATAAATATATAAAAAAAAATGAATAATTGAAGAATATCCCAACATAGAGACAGACATGAGGAAAAGACGCCTTCAATTTTATGGCCACATAATGAGGCTTCCTGACAATAGACTCACAAAGAGAATAGTAAAATATTACATAGCACCTTTATACACTTAGCTCTTCAAATAAAATATTTACTTAAATTCAAGTATAAAAACAGCAGTTTATACGGACAACAGCAGCGATCGAATTGGGTGGTTATCAATAACGTACGGTTATTGATAACAAATAAAAGTTAAAAATATATTTAAATAAAATAATCATTATTCATCGAACATATATATTCCAACACAAATTATTATTTTGATCGTCACACAAAACAGATTGAGACAACTTAAGGGAGGAGTCTAGTCAGTTTTATCACTAAAAATTAAATAAATAATCAAAACATTTTTTTTGTTGATTATAAAACGTCAGAACTTTTTTAATCCAGATATATATTTTGTTTTTATGTACGATAACTAGAAATTTGTAAAACATTATTTTACATAATCGGTGTAAGTGTAAGTGAAATTTACGTTCAATTTTCTCGGCATTTAGTATTTCAGGTTTTCTTCATAATAAAATTCTTATAACTTTCTTTATATAAATGCTATCTTGATGATTTTTTTCCACTGTAATTTATTGCCTTTTTATTTGTAGGTTGGCCGTGTTGAAACTTATAGGAATTTAAAAAAATTAAAAAACAATGACCTTATCTGTATTTTTGGGGGAAAATATTTAAAAAAATAATTTTCTCTCCATTGTAAAGTTGAATGTATAAATGGAACCTTCACAAAAAAGAGCATAAGTTTCTGATAATTTTGACATAAAAACCAGGTTTTTACCTCTAAAATTAACTAAGTTATAAGCAAATAACGAAGATATGATTTTCCCCCTTCCACCCCTTATATTTTGGGTTGTAGTGAACAAAATTAACATTTTTTTATATGAAAAAATTAAAAATTTAATGTTTATTCACTTGCAAATCAAACAGATCACTTATCTAAAGATAATAAAAAAAACTTTTTTTGAGTAGACTCCTCCCTTAACTAGTTAAGGCGACCAGAAAGAATTTATTGACACAGATATAAGTTTAAGATATCTTGTTCAGCATTTATACAACAAAAACTTGCCCATAACAGACAGGTGGAGTGTCAAATTATTTACACTCAATCTATTCGTTGCAGGGCTAAAATAAATAGTTCTGTTTCTTATCACATGGTCAGTCAATTAAATGACTGAATCATTTAAGAACAGAAGAGGTAGAGGTGTAAAAGACACTAATTAGAGTTATCTTCTCTGAAAGTAATGAATTTCATTGTACAGCCAGACCCTGTGGTGAATGAAGTGAAGGTGTCATTTGCAGAGTGGAAAATATGTGCTTTTCAGAGGGCCCGGCATGCTGATAAGCATACTTTTCCACTCAGTGAGGAAGGCAATGGTAAACCACCTCACTTCTCGTTTTACTTAGTAAAACCTCTAGAGGTTCAAACCAGCCTTTCGGCTGTTGACCTAAACAACAACACAACAAAATACTACCAATTTTATTTTTAAGATAGCTTGTATCACAGTGTTACAAAACACAGTTGGATTGTTTAGTATAACTATTAATTACACAGGCCTATGACCGTACCAGATAAATTTAATTTGTAATTAAATTTAGAGGCTAAACACGATTTTAATGGTTTTAAACAGGTTCCTTTTAAAAATAATAACTGCTTATAGATTTATTGATTTTACAGCATAACCTATGCAATCATTTTTTAATAATATAGGTAATTACTTCACTGACGTATACATGTTAACCGTTTCTGATGAATCAGTTAATAAAACACTAGACTATTAAACTAAAGGTTCCGGGTTTAATACCTGGAGATTAATTTGAGGAGTTGAATGGAAAAGGGGCGTAATTCTGAAACTGAGATTTTGAGAAAATAAACGTTAAAGTTTTTAATTAGCTACAAAATATATTGACTTTCTTTTCAAAATACTTGAAAATAAACTGTATTGTTATTCAGTATTTCCTGGTTTGAACAAAATTTTAATTTTTAGAAATATATTTGCAGTAAATATAAAATGTAATATTAATAACATATTTGTAACCACCCATATTCCATTCACCAGCTCAATACTGGGCTTCGTCCATTTAACAACTAATGAATGAAAAAAGGACATTTCTATTGTGGCACATTTGTGTGTGTTTGCGTGCGTGCGTGCGTGCGTGCGTGCGTGCGCGCGCGTGTGTGTGTGTGTAGGCCTACTGCAAGCTTCAAAAAAATGGTAACACCATGAATGAAATGATTTAAAACAAAAATAATTATGTATAATCTAATAAAAATGATTTAATCTATATATATAAAATTTGATGTATGTGTGTGTTTCCCTTTATCTCCTATATTACTGAACCAATTTTCATGCAGTTTTTTATGTTATAACTATGATGCCGGTGCAGGTTTTAGGCTATTGAAACCCTTAAAAAGTTAGCCCTAAAAGGGTTGAAAATAGTGTTTTTGTCCTACTTTAAGGCTTTTATGAGGTTTTGCTTCGGTATTCTTCCATCCGTCATTCTGTTTAGATGTTCCTTCCATCTTTCCTTGTACTTTATGATTCTCTCATGTACGCTAACAACCTGCAGTTCCTCTCTTATGTCCTCACTTCTTATGTGGTCTACCCTTGAGCATCCTTTTACTGCTTGCAAAAAACTCATTTCTGCCGATTCCAACATTTGTTTTTTCCGTTGCGTCAATACCCAAGCCTCTGAGCCATACAACAGGGTAGGAACCGCCATCACCTGATACAATCGTATTTGTGTATCTCTTCTCGTCTTATTTCTCAGCGTCCTTCTGATTGTTAGAATAAATTATATATTGCAAATTGAATGCGGTAAAGAAAACATAAATAGGCCTTACGTAAAATAATATTGGCTCTTCAAAAAATTGAGTTAACCAAATGGCCACTGAATAAGAAAGTGGTTACTAAGAGAAGTTTTACTGTATACATATTCAAATATGTATAAATTATTAGTTTATAAAATACCTTATTTATGCAGGTTTATATAAATTTTACAAATTAAAAAATCCGTAAAGTACCTATTGACTATATTAACGAAAAAGAGGTACCGTATTCAAACAGCTAAATATTTAAGTATGACTCTTGTTGTAAAACGTCACTGGAAAGAACATGTAAAAAAATAAATTCGATCTCAAATTCAAGAAACTTTACTCGTTCTAGGTAGGAAATCGGCATTATTTGCTTATGACAAACTTGTAATATACGAGTAAATATTAAAACTCGTATGGAATTTAGCTTTGGAGATGTACAAAAGCATCAAACCAACTAATTATATTATAAAGATTCCAGAACAAAGTTCTCAGAAGTATTGTCAACGCTCCCTGGTAAGTTGAAAACGATGACCTGCTCCTGGACTTGGGAGTGGATTCTATAATCAAGGTAATTCGAAAATTTGCCAGGAGTCATGAAGACAGACTTATTCATCATATGAATATCGAAGCAATACAGCTGCTCGATAAGTCAGATTTGAATAGAAGACTTTCTTGTTTGAAACCATTTGAACTATTGTCATGAACAACGCAAAGTTATTAAGCCATTAGATAATGGTTCCTTATACATATTTTGGAGTGTTGTAAAGGCAAAAATATAATCACTATATTAATTGATTAGGATATATATTGTTGTGTTGTTAAGGTCATCAGCTGAAAGGCTGGTTTGAACCTGTAGAGGTTTTACTAAGTAAAACGAGGAGTGAGGTGGTTTACCATTGCCAACGCTTACTGAATGGAAAAGTACGCTAATCAGCATGCTGGGCCCTCTGAAAAGCACATATTTTCCACTCTGCAAATGACACCTTCACTTCATTCACCACAGGGTCTGGCTGTATAATGAAATTCATTACTTTCAGAGGAGATAACTCTGATTAGTGTCTTTTACACCTCTACCTCTTCTGTTCTTAAATGATTCAGTCATTTAATTGGCTGACCATGTGATAAGAAACACATGATAAGAAACAGAACTATTTATTTTAGCCCTGCAACGAACAGATTGAGTGTAAATAATTTGACACTCCACCAGTCTGTTATGGGCTCTCTCTCTCTCTCTCTCTCTCTCTCTCTATATATATATATATATATATATATATATATATATATATATATATATATATATATATTATAAGTGTATTATAATATATCAAACATAAAACTAAGACCTGCTAGTTGGTAAATTCTTAGATGAATCAAGTTAGAACAAAATTGTTAGTTAGTCTTAGCCAATAAAAAAATGTATAAAGGTAGCCTACACGTAATTTAAAAACAATTAAAAATTTATTTACTCTTTTCATTTCAGGTTCCCAGATGGGTGTTACATCTTACGAACAACTGCAAAACACATCAGATTTCTCTAGAAATTTGTTACTGTAAGTACAATATCTCTTCCATCATTGTCTTACTAAAACTGAGTCCAGTAGTTTAGTTCCAATACCTCTAGCTAGTCACATAGTCAGGATTTTGATTTGGGGAATTGTGGGAATTTTTTTGTTTCACCTGTGACTGTAATGGAAATTTAAGCTAATGATCGTTAATGGAAAAGCTAATGGAGATTTAATAAGGTTGACAGATGAAAATGATCAATAAAAAACTACCAGATCTGACCAAAAATCTATCCCAGGATCCGGGGCATATTAGTTTGGTATGAAACTTGTATTTTCCGTTCGTGGAGGAGGGCTGAAGCAACTCGAGTTCCCTCCCTGGCTACCAATAATTTTCTGACTCTCAGATGTGGTTACGATCCAAGAAACTACAGTCCCTACTTGAGACAGTACTTTTCCATTCATTACCTATAGTCCCTTTGTGACCTATCAAAGCAACCCATCTGTGTCCAGCCAAATGCATGAGATTCTGCAGGTACTCTAAAAATCCTTCCAAAGCAAAACAGCTTCCATCTTCAAGACTGATATCTTAATAGGATTCAATCAGTACTAGCTGTATATCATTGCTAGACTTCCTCTTCAGTTCACCAATCAGCCTTTTTAAACACCACATCGCCTCCCCCAAAGATGGAGTAGACTATCCAAATGAGGATACTTGGATGTGTCCGGGTAATTTCCCCCAGGTTTTTAGTTTGTAATACCCAAAATATTATTTCAGCTAAATGAATAGACCAATTTTGATGAATTTTAAAAGCAACATTTTACTCTCTTAATTTAGTTTAATTTAATTTACATAATTGGCAGAAAACAATAAATGTAACAGTTCACGAATGTTTAAAAGCAACAAAAAAGACGCATGACTGAACCACACCCAATGAAAAAACAATTTGTTAGTACTAATGTGTTATACCTTTATTTAACATACATATATCCGCATGCATATGTATATAGTATAAAGAACGTACCGAACTTGCATGCTTCTACCATGTATGGATTACTGATTTAGTGCATTAAATATTTTGTATAGACCAAAATAGTTGATAGCCTACTTACTGGTTTTTTGTTTTATTTAATATTGTTTTCGAAACTTATTACGTGCAATTTTTTTGTGTTTGTCAGAAATGATGGCGCTTACCTTACCTTGTAGAGGACAAAAAAATGTAGTAAATTTGATATAAATTTTTAAACATAATTGAACAAGTTTATTGATATTAAATTTTTTTTTATTATTTATTTAACGTCGCATCAACTGCAACGGTCATTAGCGATGACGTTGAGGTGTAACTTTGAATAATGGAGGATGAAATGTTTTTTTTTGTAACGTATGAAAATATGCCATACCTGAGTGGGATTCGAACCCAGGATCCCATGATGAGAGGCGAGGACATTACCAACTACGCCAATGCGGCCGGCTAAATTTTTTTTTGTTTTTTTGTAAACACAATTTACATTTTCAAATGAAATTGCAAATTAATTTAAAATTCTACAACAACATAGGCCAATCGATATTTCATATTATTAACATATCTGTACTAAGATTTTTACGCTGAATAAAATGATAGTTTGCCCGTGCCGAACGATCGAGCGGTTACCGAGATAGCAAGGGTTCAGAATATTGTTAGTAAATTAAAATTTAAATAACTTACGATTTTGAAATTTCGTACACGTTGTAAGAATATAATTGTCTATGTTGTGTTAAAATGTCAAAGTTTTTGGTCAAATACTTATCGAGTTACACACCTCTAAACGCATGAAATTTGTTTCGGTATAAAGAAAATCGGGTCTTTTTGTCTTTCAACCTCGATATGGCAATTTTTAAACAACATTAAAAATATAGGACTATTAAGGGTCAACGTAGAATAAAATGAGCTAAATTTTTATGTAACGTACGAGGGGGTACCCAAAAGTATCCGGAATAGCTCTGCTGTGGGCGGAGCTTGTGCAGTACAAATTCCCGCCACTAGGCTGCTTGTAGCGCTACTCATTGCCAGTTCAATGCCATTTTGTTCGTTTATCTAGCTTGTTCTGTTCTCGTGCAGTGATTGTTCTCGCTAGTGCTGTTTTGTGCTCGTGTCGTTTTTCATGATGGCAAGTTTTAATGAACAACGTGCGGCTGTAAAATTTTGCTTCTTGCTCGGTAAAAACGCCGCGGAAACAGTTGTAATGTTGAACACAGCTTACAAAGACGACGCTATTGGAAAAACCCAAATGTACGAGTGGTTTTTGCGCTTTAAAAATGGCGACATGTCGATTGAGAACAAACCTCGTTCTGGACGACCGTCGACTTCCCGAACAGACGAAAATGTTGTGAAAGTGAAAGAAATTGTACGAACAGACCGACGACAGACCATTGACCAAATATCACAGGTTAGTGGGTTATCTTGGAGCTCAGTCCAATGCATTTTAACAGAAGACTTGACAATGAAAAGAGTCGCTGCCAAGTTTGTGCCTCGGGTTCTGACAGACACTCAAAAGGAACGTCGAATTGAAACGTGTACTAGTGATTTGAAACAACAGCTTGAAACTGATCCAGATTTCATGTCAAAGATCATTACGGGTGACGAGTCTTGGTGCTATGGGTACGACCCAGAAACCAAACAACAATCCAGTCAATGGAAGACTTCATTATCACCCCGACCAAAAAAAAGTCGTCAAGTCAGATCGAACATCAAAACAATGCTGATTTGTTTTTTTGATGTGAGGGGAATTGTCCATTCAGAGTTCGTTCCACCAGGCCAGACGGTAAATCAAGCTTTTTATCTTGAAGTATTAAGAAGACTGCGAAACAGCATTCGTCGTAAAAGACCTAATTTGTGGCAGACAGGGGACTGGTTTTTCCACCACGACAACGGGCCTGCACACACGGCAATCTCGGTTACCCAGTTTTTGGCGAAAAACGGCATGGTTTTGCTACCACACGCACCGTACTCACCCGATCTGGCTCCGTGTGATTTTTTCTTGTTCCCACGCATGAAAAGGGGCATGAAAGGTCTCCGATTTAACAACGTTGATGATGTCAAGAAAAAAACGACGGATGAGCTGGCAGCCATCACTGAAGAGGAGTACAAAAAATGTTTTGAACAGTGGAAGCACCGGTGGGACAAATGTATTAGTTGTAATGGAGAGTATTTTGAAGGGGATAAGGTTCTTTTGTAAAAAAATTAAAAATAAATAGTTTTAAAAAATAATTCCGGTTTCTTTTGGGTACCCCTTCGTATATTGAAATCCGACCCATAGTTTTGGAGATGCAAGGTTTCAAACTCGGGTGTCTATGATTATGAAACCGACAGTAGTGTTAACTAGGTTATGACAGCTAATTTTATTGAACCAACAATAATTTTAAATTCAATGATATTTTATCAATGGTATTGTTACTATTTATAAAATAAATAGGTTAAATAAGCCTATTGTATAGCTGAATACTTTTATGCTATGATTATTGAATAGAGAAGATTTCAATGAAATCTAGTGTAGCTTCATATGCTCTATTAGAAACAGTACTGGTTGTAAGACAGGTTATAACAGGATATAATCATATTATGTAGTATTAATGTCTAACTAGAAAAATGTATAACTCAACAAGAAAACCAGAATTTAATACATATTTATTACCGTTGCTCTAATAAAATCAAAATTGATGTTATTTAATTATATATATTTATTCTTAGACAGTGTAATATTTTTAAATAATCCAAGGTGAGCTTTGTAGTTAACCCTTTCAGTACCAACGTCCGGAGAAAAGGACGTCGAAATATTTTACGTAGTGGCAACATCCGGTTTACCGGACGTCCGTAAGTCATGCATAAAGTACCAACGTCCGGACAACGGAACATTACCAAAAAACCTTTTGAACAAAATTAATGAAATAATGTATTTTGAAACCGCCTCCATGACTTAGTGACTAGCGGACTAGCCTACAAAGTGAAAAGGCCCGGGTTCGATTCCCGGCTAGAGTCTGGAAATTATAACACGTAAAAACCATCGTTAAGGTACCAAAACCCACAGGACCTATTCCGTTATTTCACATCATCAAAATATCGTGTGAATGCACCTTTACTGTTCAACCCAGCAACTGCCTGCACGATTACTGTTCGATTAGCAATCGCTTGATTCTTTTATTTTCGGTTGTTTTCATTTTTATTACTGCCCGTTCCCAAGCTTTGTGCAGCTGAGAGGTATGCATTACGTCACTATTATTGTAAGAGATTGCGTTAGTAGTTGTAACGTTTTACTTGTATTATGTTTGTAGTAGTCAAGGGTACTATCCAAACTACAAATATTCTGTATCGCCGTCTACAGCGAATAGTGAAAACAATACCCACGTATGTCACCGCAATAGGCAGCCGACTGCCCATCGAAGACAATGAGATGATTAGTACAGTGTTATGACGTAGTAGCAGTCTGGTACTTCGTCTGTCCCCTTCAACCCGCAGCTGAACAAAGCTTAGATTCATAAAGTATATTTTTGATTGTTTTTTCCTTCATTCTTTTACAAGTTTCACAAATTATTTACAAGCTTTATTTTCCAAATTACAAAACAATTAAGATCTAACAATTACAAAACAATAAAATGTATAATTAAAGAAAATAACACAATTTATTAAAAAATGCAGAAAAATTACAAATATGATTAAGATCAAACAATATCTACAATATTAATTATAGTGAATGGGAGACATCAGTCATAACAATAAAGATGTGTTTACACGAGGCGACTCTAAGGTTACAGATGGTGTGATGTGAAATAACGGAGAAGGTCCAACCCACAATATTTGCTAATAACCAAGCTGTCGATACGACTTTAATAAACTAAAAAAAACTATTTTTAATGTTGAACCATTTGTTTTTTCTATGAACACAATACCTAAAAATTAATTTGTAATAGGAAATTTTATTTTTCTGTAACGTTGAAATTTTGGTCACAAATGGCAGGCTTTACGCCTACAAGGTTTCGAAATAAGGGCTGGCACTTTTTGTACACCTTTATTCAAATTAAATGGCACTAAAGATCAAACTTTTAAATATTGTTTCGGCACTGAAAGGGTTAAAACAAATGGTAAGATGAAAATGTTTTAAGTATGTTTCCGTTGGTTTCACTGACTTTGAGACTGATTTAAAAATTTTTAAACAAGAAATCGAACTCCAGATGCCGCCTCCGTAGTGAGTGGTTAACTTATTTATTTATTTAACGTCGCATCAACTGCAACGGTCATTAGCGACGACGTTGGGGTGGAACGTTTTGCAATGTAGGATGAAATGATTTTTTGTAACGTATGAAAATATGCCGTGCCTGAGTGGGATTCGAACCCAGGGCCGCATGATGAGAGGCGAGCACGTTACCAACTGCGCCAATGTGGCCGGCTTATTAGCTTGCGACTGGTTAACTTATTAGCCTACCACACGGAGGTTCCGGGTTCAATTCCCAGCCAGGATCTGGAAATTTTTGCAAGTCAAAATCCCATAGTTACAGTCAGATAATCCACCGTTGATGCGACTAAATAAATAAATAAAAAAAATCTAGTGTGAAACACTTACACAACTTTCTCTTGCTAATGTAAATAATGAACAATATAATCTAACATTAGAAATAAACAAAAAACTAATCTTGACCGCCTCCGTAGCGTAGTGGTTAGCGTGTTAGCCTGCCACGTGGAGGTCCCGGGTTCGATTCCCGGCCAGAGTCTAGAAATTTTCACGTGTCAAATCCCACAGTTAATGTTTCATAACCCACCGTAGTCGCTAATAAACAAGCAGTTGATGCGACTTTAAATAAAATAAATAAATAAAAAAAAAACTAATCTCAATAAACATTTAATCATAAGTGAAAGACGCAAAATGTTTGGCTTAAAAATACGGAAAATCACTCTTTCACGATAAACTAAGCTCTGTAGAGAAAAATGCTTTAAATAAAAGTTGTAGATCTTTTAATTTCCTATAAATTTGATTTTATACACTTTTGTCGTAAAATGCTAAGCCTGAAATCTAAAAGAAAATCGATTTTTTACACGTTTTCGGGAGAAAAAAAACAGAAAATTGCTAATTACCGCTTAACTAAGCGTTATACAAAATAATGTTTGAAATAAAAGTTGTAAGATTTTAAATTCTCTACAACTTTTACAAGAGACATTTTTGCGCTAAAATGCATACTAAAGTCCCAGTCTTAAAAAAAACATTTTTTTTACGAGAAAACACCCTCACCAAGAATTTCAGCAAACAAGGCGACTACCCTATCTTGTAGAGCATAAACAATGTAGTAAATGAGGCGATGAAAATGCATACTAAAGTCCCAGTCTTAAAAAAAACAACATTTTTTTTAAGAGAAAATAGCCTCACCAAGAATTTCAGCAAACAAGGCGCCTACCCTATCTTATAGAGCATAAACAATGTAGTAAATGAGGCGATTTAAAAAAAAATCGTAAGAGCCGTTTTTTAAAAAATCGTAAGAAAGCGAAAAATTACATGAATAAACTACTACTTCCGGTTGACTGATTTTGATAAAAATGTTCGTGTCGGTCCGGTAGTGGTATGTAACTTAAGTTTCAAGTTTCAAGTTCGTACGATGTTCCGTTCTTGAGATATTCTGTTCACACACACACACATACTCACACAGACCAATCGCTAAAAACATGTCTTTTGGGTTCAAGGGGTCTGAAAACGTGTAAATCCGGTAAATACTCGATTTCGAAAAATCGACATGTAAACAATACTTTCCTTCCTATTTATTCATATAGGCAAGAGAAAGTAGTAATAAGTCGCCCTTAGAAAACACGGATAGAGGGAGAACATTATTTATATTGACTTACAAAACTTCACACACACACACACACACACACACACACACACACACACACACACACACACACACACACACACACACACACACACACACACACACACCACGCACGCACGCACGCACGCACGCACGCACGCACGCACGCACGCACGCACACACACACACACACACACGCACACACACACACACACACACACACACACACACACACAGCCCAATCGCTAAAAACATGTTTTTTGGGTTCAGGGGGTCTGAAAACGTGTAGATCCGGTAAATACTCGATTTCTTAAAATCGACATGAAAACAATACTTTCCTTCCTATATATTCATATAGGCAAGAGAAAGTAATAACTCGTCCTTAGAAAACATGGATACAGGCAGAACATATTTATATTGAATTACAAAACTTCACACACGCGCGCGCGCACACACACGCACACACACAAACAGACCAATCGCTAAAAACATGTTTTTTGGGTCAGGGGGTCTGAAAACGTGTAGATCCGGTAAATACTCGATTTCGAAAAATCGACATGAAAACAATACTTTCCTTCCCATATTATATTCATATACGTAAGAGAAAGTAGTAAGTTGCTCTCAAAAAACATGGATACAGGGAGAACACATTTATATTAAATTACAAAACTTCAGGTAAGTTAGTGAAATAGTGATGAGCGAGTGAAATAAGACACATTTTATATCAACAGATATTTATAAACAGATCTTTGTTACAGGTCAACTGAAATAATAAAAAAGAGAATCTGTAAACTCCACTTACAACCAGATTTTATGTTTCAAATAACAGATCTCTATAAAGAGAATATGCAATATATTAGTCATCTACATAAATTTGTCAAGGGGGTAAGTTTCTTTCACTTACTAATTTTATTTTAAGCACATTTTTAATAATTGGTACCTATAACTCATTGTTTGAAGATAATAAACTAAACTGGTTGTAAACATTCAGACCCTGCCTATACTAAAAATGCGAAAATATTGTTTAATTGTATTCATATACAGTCAATTCTGAATAATTGAGGCACATCGGGATCGGAGCGTTTTGGCTCAATTAAACGGCTGGCTCTAATAAATGAATTCGTAAACTGTGGCGGATACGATACTGTATTTTATTAAAATTATCATATACATAAATTTTACATGCAAGTTCTATCCATATACACACGAAACAAATAAAAGGGTATCAGAACAATGATTAACTTTTTAGCAAAACCTTTTGCCTTGGTTTTAAGCATTGGACCATTGATACTAACACCTTGCGAAGTTACAATGGCAAACCATTAATTCAACGCTTCTCAATAAATGGATCCTTCCTTCACGTTTTCTTTTCTGAGATACAAGCTATCATAATTTTCGGTACACCGATTAGTTTTGATAGTTTACGTTGGCTTAAGTTAGGTGGATAAGTTTTTATTTTGTCGAAAAGCTTTATTCGTTCACACAGTCATACCGTTACGCGGCATTTAACTCACAAAGACGTTAATAGAAGGTACTGTACTGTAAGCCTACGCATAAAACTATCAACACATTTTGTGAACGATTGGGTATTAAAAAAAAAAGGAATACTTGCAGATAACAAAACAACCAGACTCGAGAAACAGTGTATTACAGTACCGCATGACATCACAAAAACTGATTAGAAGCATAGAATTATGAACGTTCCATGCACGTATGACAAGTGACAACTAACCAAGGAAGCTATACATTTTGTAAGGTTGGGCATAACTAGTGGATATGACTCACTGAAATTTGTGCAATGACGATTATGTAGCCTACGCATTGTACTGTAAATAACATCTCTGTTATGACTGATGTGTGATTACTATTCTTTATCTGTCGAAATGTTCACATTATCTTATCTTGCCGCTTAGAACCACGGGTTGCTCGTCGCTTGCCTGTAATGGTTTTAATAAAACATATATGTACTTACATAAGATTGGCCCCAATAAGCGGCATTATGGACCGAATAAACGGAGTACTTATAAATGTAAAAGCCCGTTCTGTTTTTGTTCATTAAAGAAAACTGTCCCAACAAACCGGCTGCCCAATTAACCAGTGGACCAATTATCCGGAATCGACTCTATTATGTATTTTTTAAAATATTTAGTTAAAACCACTAGTATTATGGTAAAACAGTAAACACTTACCAATGTTTTAGAGCATGTTAGTGTATTTCATACACATCTTCTGTATTATCTTCAACTCTATGAAGAGTCCAAATTTAAAACTTCCTACTTGTACCACGACAGATAAGGAATCTGTATTAATTTGTAATTTTTTTTCTAACATCTGAGAATATTTACAATCAGTTTAAAAAACAAATAGCATGAACGGGTTCACATGACAAAGACAATACCCAATGGTATAGCTTCAGAAACGAAAAAAATTAAGTATAATTTTTAAAATATTAACAAGATAAAAGATGAATAACGTTAATAGAAAAGGTAACCAAATTAATAACGGTGATAATAGAATGGGTAGAGGAAGAAGATGATATTATTAGAGATGATGTTGATGTTGACATGGACTTCAATTATTTTAAAAATGTACGTCAGTCGGTAAATCTAAACGGAAGGTCAAGCAATTTTATTCGTTTCAGTCGTGTTACGTCTTCGCTATTATCAAGTAAATTAAGCGCCAAAGAATTCGGGTAATCTGCTAATTTTTCTTGATATTTAGAACTTAGTTGCGTGATTTCCTCTTTCACGGTGTTGACACATAAGTCCTTATGCAATGTATCATTTGTCACATACCATGGAGCATTTGTTATTATCCGTAAGACTTTCGACTGGAATCGTTGGACGATAGCAAGATTTGATTTCGCAGCTGAACCCCAAAGCGGTAACCCATAAGTACACAGCGGTTTCAGTATGACTTTGTACAGTAGAAGCTTGCTCTCTAATGACAGCTGCTCTGTGAACGTTTGTTCATCATCCAATACAAATCCCTCAGCTTCAATCTTTACAATCTTTTCAATCTTTATGTGAAAAGCACATATTTTCCACTCTGCAAATGACACTTTCACTTCATTCACCACAGTGTCTGGCTGTATAACGAAATCCATTACTTTCAGAGCAGATAGCTCTGATTAGTGTCTTTTACACCTTTACCTCTTCTGTTCTTAAATGATTCAGTCATCTAATTGCGTCTTTTGCGTGTATTCCAAATATGTTTGGACCAGGTAAGGCGTCGATCTAAGTGCAGTCCCAAGTATTTTACATCATCCGACTGAGGAACTGGTCTTTCATTTAGTCGTATCGGTGGACATGTGTCTTTCCTCAAAGTTAACGTAATATGTCTACAGCTATATATACGTATTACAGCTCATGTCTTGATTTGTCGTCATTTATTTTATTTTGTAATTTTAATGTATAATTTTATATTTTAATGATTTTTGGTAAACCCACCGGGTTGGTCTAGAGGTAAAGTCGTCGCCAAAATCAGCCGTTTAACAGCTGATTTTAGGAGACAAAGGTTCCTGGTTCAAATCCTAGTAAAGGTAGTTACTTTTATACGGACTTGAATACTAGACAGTGGTTACCGGTGTACTTTGATGGTTGGGGTTTAATTAATGATACTCTCTCAGGAATGGTCGGCCTGGGTCTGTACAAGACTACACCTCATTTACACGTCATACACATCATTCTCATCTCATTGGGTCATGGGGTTGCTTATTGTTCTAAATTGAACAGATTGCAACTTACACAAATTAGGAATTTAAAAAAAAAGAAAAGATTTTTGGCAATAAATAATGAATTTGAATTATTACAGGTAATTAGGAAACGAAAACTTGCAAGAACCAAAGAAGAACAAGCAGGTGATGGTTTTGATGATGGTCTAATGGGTAAGATCAGTAAGAATTTGAGTTGTCATTCAGAACTGACTGCTTGAATGCTTATGAAGAAACTTTTCGGCAACTGGTTCTATTATTCGTATTACAGCTCATGAATGAACTTTTTCGAATACATTGAATCTCTGAAGATGCTAAATATTAATACATTTGCCCTGAACAGAATTTAATCCGACTCAAATATTCCACATTTACAGACCATTAATAATTGCTCAGATATAGATTGTTGTTTAGGTCATCAGCTGAAAGACTGAGTTTGAATCTGTAGAGGTTTTACTAAGTAAAACGAGGAATGAGGTGGTTTACCTATGCCTTCCTCACTGAGTGGAAAAGTATGCTTATCAGCATGCCGGGCCCTCTGAAAAGCACATATTTTCCACTCTGCAAATGACACTTTCACTTCATTCACCACAGGGTCTGGCTGTATAACGAAATCCATTACTTTCAAAGGAGATAGTGAAACTCTGATTAGTGTATTTTACACCTCTACCTCTTCTGTTCTTAAATGATTCAGTCATCCAATTGGCTGACCATGTGATAAGAAACACAACTATTTATTTTAGCCCTGCAACTAACAGATTGGGTGTAAATAATTTGACACTCCACCTGTCCGTTATCGGCAACAGATATAGATATCAATTCTAAATGAATTACATATACACCAAAAAGATCAGGGAATCGTATATTATTTCTGAAATTACAGTAAAACCTCATTGTCCGATCCTCATTGATCTAGATCGCCGGATAATCCCAGATCAGATTTCTACACTTTTTTAATTTTATTTTCAAATTAATAATGATTTTTAACTAAGATAGCGAGAACATAAATATAAGTGCATCAAACATTCGCTTTTTATTTTGATTAAATGTACATACAGTTCCTGCGTATATTGTATAGTAAATCTATACCTACTAATATAATAAAGAAGAAACGTCTGTTTGTTTGTTTGTATGAGGTAATCTCAGAAACTACTGAACTGATTTTAAAATAATCTTTCATTGTGCATAGCTTAGAGCTTCCTGATCAATATAAGCTACGAGGGTTATCCAGAAAATAACCTCCGTTTTGAAATAAAAAGTAAACGGGTGAAGATACAAAAACTTTATTATATAGTTCATATTAAAACTACAGTTTTTCTCTATTTTTCGACATAGTCGCCAAACAGATTCAAGCACTTGTTGTACCTTGGAACAGTCTTTGAAATACCCTCTGCATAAAAATCTGCCGCCTGTGAATGTAGCCCCAACCATTCACGGCGTTTTGAAGCTCTTCGTCATTGGCGAACCGCTGAGATGCAAGCCTTCATGTTCGGGAACAGGTGAAAGTCACTAGGAGCCAAGTCCGGGCTGTATGGGGGATGATCGAAAACGTCTCATTTAAACTTGACCAAAAGTTCATTTGTTCTTCGAGCTGTATGAGGATGAGCGTTGTCATGCACAAACACAACACCTTACTCATCTTACTCGTTGATTTTATGGAACTTGGAACGACCATCACTTCTGCTGTCTACTGTGAAACTTTAAACAGACTAAGAAGAGCGATCCAAAACAAGCGTCGTGGCCTTCTGACACGTGGTGTTGTGTTTGTGCATGACAATCTCAGATCCAAATCTGTAATAATAATCTCAGATACAAACAAACAGACGTTTCTCTTTATTATATTAGTATAGATAAGTAATATACAATTTACTCCAAAAACCCTATTGATAAGATTCTATGTTTGCACACTGATCTCCACCAAATATTCTGAATACATTCAAAAATTCTTTAACTTTCATCTGGCTGTTCAAGAGCTTTAATGCTGAAGTTTGTTCCTGTTGTCAAAAAGTTTCTTTCTGGGGATAAATATAACTGCATGATAGGCATACATACAAGTATTTCAGTAGTCTAATATTAAAATAAAATAGTTGGTATTAGTAAAGGTATAGTATGGGAAGTTCTTTTCATAATTACTCATGTAGAAATTTAAGTAAGAATATTAGTGTACTGAATAACAGAATTTCCAGGTAGACCATTTTACTTATGTTAAGGGGGTAGTCAACTCAAGAAGATGATTTTTTTTAAATTTTGATTGTCTTTTGCAATTATTTGAAGTTTAAAATTGTCTGTATCACAGCATGTTTTTACTTTGTTTGTACGTTGACAAAAAAAGTATAAAAACATTTGTTTAAAATAAAGCTCACTAGCAAGGCGAGTGAAATTATTCCTTAAACTTTAAATTAAGTTTTCCAGAAATGTGCTTTTGCACGACTGTACATTCTTGGGAATCAAATATTCTGGTTTGTATTGGAGGTATTTGGATGATTTTTTTTTCAAATGTTCATAATTTCTTGCTCTATTATCTGTCGAATGATTATTACAAAAACTTAGTAGGGATTTAGTTAAAAATAATTTGTGAATACATAAAATGAATGTTTTTGAAAATATGGTTTTTCTTCAATTAATTTCTCGTAAGTAAAAATACATACAACAGCTAATAGACTTTAATTTTCTGCATTTTTTAGCACAAGAATCATGTTGATATATTTCTTGGTTCCTCAGATATTTGATTCCCCGTAAAAGCCCGCTTTTCCACCCCCACCCTTATATTAGGGGCTGTAATTATTTTTTTGGCCTGGTTCAAGTGGAAGATCATTACTAGTAAATTACTCTTTCATTTAAAATATATAATGATACATTATAGCCTGTAGTTTTCATTTTCTTTTTCTGGGTTGACTACCTCCTTAAGACTAATGTTTTATGGTATCTCTACAACAGTTATAATTTTAAGTGGTCAATAATGTTGTGGAAATTTCAATAATGTTTCATATTTTTAATTTGCATTTCGTAAAATAATGAACATCTACCCGGCCATAAGGAATTGGAACTTTAGTTGAGGTGACATGGTGCATCTCCAGGTTGCATATAGGGGGAAGGCTATTAAATGACTTGCTGGGATTAAAGGGTAACCTGAATAAGCAGTCGTAGGTGTCAGTGGCAGGACCTGGTGTGGTGGAGTACAGTTTAGGGAGAGTGATAGTGCACCGACAAATGCCACAGCGGGGATAAGAATACCTTAGGGAAATTTTGGCTGCCAGAAAATGTTTTTAAATTTTTTTAGCTTTTATTTGTTATCAGGAACTGTTCATTGTTGACAACTACCCAATCTGATCGCTGCTTTTTGCTGTATTTTTTTTCTTGATGTGGATTAGACATGAGTTTGAACAGGGACCCTCAGTAGAGTTTGTTCATGGATGGCTGTCAACTGGTCACCGTGCAAAGTTGCTTGCCCAACCAGTGTTACTTAACAAATAATAGCGACTTTTTACAAGCTGACTGACTGGGCTGGCCCAAAGGTCGCCAGAAAATTAGACAATAAGTTTCTCATGCGCTGTGACGGAAAAGGACAACGATCAGAATGGCAGCGTGCAGAGTGGCTTGACGGACAGTACAACTGCCTTTGAGCATAGTGACCTCAACAGTATTTTGTCTTTTAATGAAAGGTGTGGAATCGGTTAGTTTAACCTTCTGAATAAGATGCGTGACTTTAAGGAGACCAGTGAAGGTACGTTAAATGAGCAACTGTCCAAAAAAAAAAAATATGTAGAAACATCCCTTTCATGAGCCAAAGTGTCTCATGAGTGGTGGCAATTTTTAAAAAAGGCTTACTTTTGACCTATGCCAAAATCCATTAGTTTCTGTATCTACACTTTAAGAGGATTCAAATGACACTATTTTTGTTTCCAAATTCCATTTTGATTTCTTGACTTCTGGTCGAAAACGAAACTTTAAACCCAATCCAGGCCCACTAACTTTTTGTGTGAAAATCACTAATGATTTTTGCCATTATGTTAAAGGTATTCAAAAACCGTTTGTTGCTATCTCTTGTAGTTTCTGACATCCGAGTGTGACAGACAAATGAAAGTAGGAAAATGATAGATGATCATTTTAAAAATTGACACCAATGATGAGTGGTTTGGTACAGCAAATGTAATGTCATCAATGAAGTGTATGGAGGAGCTTGTAGAGTACAATCATATTTTCCAAGTACTAAACCATTTATTCTAACACTGTTACACCATGGTTATAGTTCATGATCATTTCTAACAACTCTCATATCGTGCTACAATTAACTAGTTTAACCTTGTTGGTACTTAAAAATTAACCAGCGTAGATTAAAAATTAATGATTGACAAAAATTTTAAAAACTAACTTACTGGTAACGCGCTATAAGTTGACGACTGCGCCTATCATGCGGAGGAGAGTATACTATCTATTCTACTTACATCGACCAACCCAAAACCATAAGCCATGTATCAAGCGTGTAACTCAAAATATAACCACCACAAACTCTTAAGTAATAAAATTCAGTTCATGACCCGACACACTAAATAAGTAAGGAATAATGTAATTATTTAAAGAAAGTGAATTGTTTAAAATTCAATTGCAATTTAACATAACTTTACTGAACATAATTAAAAATAAAAACCCTAAAAATACAATAACATTTTGAAATTACCGTAAAACTAGTATTACTCACTATAATAAGCTCGCATCGACGGAAATCACGGACTAATCAGTCTATCACTACAAATTGGCAGAGTGCAGTAATTCAGTTTATTGCTGATGACCAAAAAGGATACTAAATATAGCTTAGACCTAGTATTATGGCTTATTTAGAATGAATGTTTATTACTTAGGATAATTATTAAGAACCAATAATACAATGGGATGTTTATAAAACAACATAGTTGTAAACATAATAAATCAATGTAAGAGTAAAACTACATCATGATGTCATGGTTAGAGCTGTTGCTATGATATATTTAGAAAAACATATATAGTAGCACTTCCACCTCCGCATAGTTCATTCTTACTCTCGCTGACGATCGTCAACTTATATTGCATTACCAGTAACATGTTTTGGTCTTGAGAAGTCATATTTAGAGCGAATTAGAATATTAATTGCATGATGACTTCAACCTAATTATGCTGAAAATTTGTTTCTTATAAGTATTACAATAAAAAAGTTAGAGTAGCTATTCAGTACATATTTCTTATTGGTTATTTAAAGTTGTTAATTTTTTAATCAATGTACAATATTGGAAATATTTAAGGAAATAAAAATATTAATCTCTAAAGTTTTTAAAAATAACAATACATACTCTGACGTTTTATAAAATTGACTGCTTTTTTTGCTTTTATAACCTCATAGGATCACTTAAGTCCAATTTTTGGCCCAGTCCATTCTGTAATTAGTTCTTCTTATTCCCGAATTGTGTATTCTAGCTGCTTTCCTTTTTGCCTACATCTTTTTTAGACGTTCTAACCTTTGGCGCCTATCCTTGTTTGAATACACCCTGTTGGATTTCTTTCTACGTTTAGGCTCAAATATTATCATATTAGCTGTTTTAATTAGCTCATAGTATTTTCCAGATTTTGTAATCAGATCCTCCCTTGAAATTCTATACTCTTCCATGTCCTATTGGGCTTCCTTTATCCATTTTGGTTTTGTTGTTCTTTTCCAGCAAAAGTTGATTATTTAGTTAGCATGTCTGATGTTTTCTGTTCTAAGTAGGTGCCCCCCCAAAAATAAAATTCTCTTTTACCAGAAGAAATTTGTTACAAGGGTTATTATCTCATATACTTCTTCATTTGAGCTTATCCTCCCCTGTCCTTCTACTATGTTTTTCTTGTTTATGCATTTTCTGACTATCCTCCTTTCTATATTTTCAATCCTTCCCACTTCTCCAACTTTATATGGCCCAAAGAGAGTCTTGCTGGTGTATTGTACTTCTGGGAGAATTACTGTTTGGTAGTGTCTTTGTTTTATTAATGTGTGTTGTTTAGGTCAACAGCCGAAAGGCTGGTTTGAACCTCTAGAGGTTTTACTAAGTAAAACGAGGAGTGAGGTGGTTTACAATTGCCTTCCTCACTGAGTGGAAAAGTACGCTTATCAGCATGCCGGGCCCTCTGAAAAGCACATATTTTCCACTCTGTAAATGACAACTTCACTTCATTCACCACAGGGTCTGGCTGTACAATGAAATTCATTACTTTCAGAGAAGATAACTCTGATTAGTGTCTTTTACACCTCTACCTCTTCTGTTCTTAAATGATTCAGTCATTTAATTGACTGACCATGTGATAAGAAACAGAACTATTTATTTTAGCCCTGCAACGAACAGATTGAGCGTAAATAATTTGACACTCCACCTGTCTGTTATGGACAGTTTTATTAATACAAAACAATTATTAAAAAAAAAAATTGACCACCTTTGTGGTGTAGTGACTAACGCAGTGGCCCAGAAAGCAAAAGGGTTTGATTTCCAACAAGGACCTAAAAATTTTAACATTTTAAAACCCACAGTTACTGTACCAAAACTCACAGTAGGGCTGTCAATGCAACTTTAAATAAACTAAAAACAAAATGGTATAAAAAGAAATTCATAAAATACAGTAATTTCCTATTCAACCAGACTTGATGTGATTTTAAAACATCAACCAGAACTCTGATTTTTTTCCAGTTCATCCAAAGAAAGGTTGATAGTTACTACATTTCTGTCATAATTTTACATTAGTTTATACAGAAATTATAACCTCAAAGAAAATTACATTTATTATTTATTAAAGTCGTATTGACTGCTTGGTTATTAGTGATGAAAGTGGGTAATGCATCAAGAATAGTGGGTTTTGAGTTGTGAAAATTTCCAAACCCTGGGTGGGAATTGAACCTGGGACTTCTGTGTGGTAGGCTAGCAGGCTAACCACTACCCTAAGGAGGTAACCAAAATACGTTTATTGTTTAATATGCTAACAAGACTACCTTTCTGTTTAACAAAATAAAGTTTTGTCATAATTATTAAAAAATTCCTGCTTTTGTAGCATACGGAGGTTCCGGGTTCAATTCCTGCCAAGAGTCTGGATATTTTCACAAGTCGAAATCCACCATTCTAGTAACAAAACCCAAATCATCCACTAATAACCAATTTTTAGAAGTTGAAGTGACATTAAATAAACTAAAAAAAACTTAATTAAGAATGACTGGTAAACTGGAAGTCTAGATAAATAGAAATTACTATATATCTAATTACTTTGCATCCAATTAAAAGTATTTAACAATACAATATCATTTCAGTTGGAGACAAGAGAAGAGCAATATTCTTGGATGCAGCTTTGGAACACTTCAAACATTTATCTGAGGATGAAATGGTTTCCAGAATAACTGATATGTTTATTGCTGTAAGTAGAATGTTTATATTGAGATACATTATTTATTCATGAAAGTGTATTATATTTAAGGATAACAAGTTTGATGACTTGTTCTTAGAGATTTTGGTGATCTCAACGCAATTGCTGTCAACAAAATCATTTTAGCATTTAAAGAAGTAATTTGTTTGAAAAGAAAAACAAATTGTGTTGAGACATTGCTAAGCCCCATTCTGTTAGTGACGAAGGATAATTCAACAGTTAAGTTGGGAGTTTAGTCAACGCCAAAATCAGCTGTTTAACAGCTGATTTTCGGAGACAAAGATTCCTGGTTCAAATCCTAGTAAAGGATTTACTAGGATTTACTTTTATTCTTTATTACTTTTATTCAGATTTGAATGCTAGACAGTGGTTACCGGTGTACTTTGATGGTTGGGGTTCAATTAACCATACTCTCACAGGAATGGTCGGCCTGGGTCTGTACAAGACTACACCTTATTTACACGTCATATACATCATCCTCATCTCATTGGATCATGGGGTTGCTTATTGTTCTGAATTGAACAGATTGCAACGTACCCAAATTACGAATAAAATTTTAAAAAAAGTTGGGAGTTTGCAGTTTGTTTACCTGCCATAAAAACCAGATCAGATTATTACTTACAAAGAAGAACCCAAAAATAACCGGACGGAGAGTGCACTGCCATTCGTAGACGTAGTAGAGAGTTCTCCTGCTAGATGAAGCTAGTAGAGACAGGTCTCTGACAACTGCCCAGATGGTGTCAGTTTGTAGGTTAACGTTTGATCGTGGTGTTGTGTTTCCCTTACTATTGTCATGTTCCGCTTATAAAGTCATTAAGCGTCAAGTCAATCTTCCACTGGCTTGATGCTTGCTTGTTTTCTGGTTCATACCCGTAACACCAACTCTCATCACCTGTAATGACTTTGGTCGAAAAGTTTGGATCACTTTCAATCTCGTTTTTCAAGTCCTGACTCAAATTCAATCGAATGTTTTTTGATCTCATTTGAGAAGGCGAGAAACAAATTTAGCGACAAATTGTCTCATTTGCAAATCCTCAGTCAAAATCTGCTGGCACACGCTCTTACTCACACCTGTCTCTTCAGAAATTTTGTTGATCATGAAACGACGATCCTCGTTCATTTTCTGAGAAGTTTTTTCATTGTTTCGAGATGGGTGCCAAGAACAAACATGGCCTTCAACACTCATCTCACCACGTTTAAAGCACCCAAACCTCTCGAAAACTTGGTCCGGCTCATAACATTCTCTTTGAAAGCCTGTTGAAGTTTTATACATGTTAAGTTTTATAAAGTGTTTCGGTGGATCCTCCTTCATCAGAGTAGACAAAATATCTTTTGAGACTAAAATTTTTCATTTAAAATCTGTAGAAGATATTACATCTTCAGTCATCTATACAAAACTCAGTTTTATACCGGGTGATTTTTTAGTCCTGTTACCCAATTGTTAATGTCTGGTAATTTTTTTCTAAGAAAGGGATATTTTGTTTTGTGACACAAAGTTGGTAGCCCTACTCAACCGGTATAGATACGACAGTTTGAGTTGATTCTCCTTGAGTTGCGTAAAATTTTGTGCTGTTTCCAGTTGTGTTACGAACAGAATGTCTTTTACCCTAGAACAACAGGTTTTCATTCTTGAACAATATTTTGCTACAAAATCGTATGCGAGTGTAAAAGAATAATTTCAAATTAAATTTTTTGGTGTTCCTCCACTCTATTCTAGTCTATTTCTAGGCTAACTAACTGATTTTTAGAGGCAGGTATTGTTTGCAGCAGAAAACGTAGTGGTCGACCAACTCTCTTGACAGATGACGTTAAGAGAATGTGAAAACAAGATTGCTCAATTCTCCATGGAAAAGTTTACAAAAACTTTCCTCGCATGTTGATTTGTCATGTTCGAGTGCTCAGAAAGCTGCTAAAAAATTGAAATTGTATCCGTATCACATACGATTAGTTCTAGAGCTTCAGCCTCCAGATTTAAACAAGAGATTGTTTTAGGATAAAAGATATTCTGTTCGTAGAACCGGAAATGGCACAAAATTTTACACAGCTCAAGGAGAATCAACTCACACTGCCATATCCATACGGTTGAGTAGGGCTACCAACTTGTGTCACAAAACAAAATTTATTTTTTTTAGAAAAATATTACCAGACATTAACAATTGGGTAACAGGACTAAAAAATCACTCTGTACAATAGTTTTTTATAGATGACTGAAGATTTAATATCTTCTACAGATTTTAAATAAAAATTTTGAGTTTCAAATGATATTTTGTGTACTCTGATGATGGTAGATCCACTGAAACATGTGTATGTGACAGATAGTAGAAATCAAGGCAGCTTGAAAAGTTTAGTGAAATTTATTATATAAAATAGAACTATAGATGTAAGAGGAAAATAATTTAAAAATTGGTTTCAGGGTTCTGACACAACAGGAGTTGCAATTAGTTATGCATTGCTATTGATGGGAACGTACCAAGATGTTCAAGAAAAAGTATACCAAGAAGTGATAGAAGTGGTTGGTGATAATGATGAAGAAATAACTCATCTTGAACTATCAAAATTATCATATTTAGAAATGGTCCTTAAAGAAGTTTTACGACACTACTCTATTCCTGCAATTGTCCGTAAACTCGATAAAGACCAATGTATTGGTAAGTCTTCTTCTTCTTCTTACACTCAAGGATTAGGCTTTTGCCTGTTCCGACTCACATCAGCTTATTAACATTTATATCATTTAAATTACTATATTGTATCATTCAACTTGCATTGAGTCTTATTTTATTTCCCTTTATTACTGCCATCTTTTCCGCGGTCTACCAACATCCCTTTTACCTACGGGGTGGTAATTTAAGATATTTAGAGGGAATCTTTCTGCTGGCATCCGTTTAACATGCTCCTTCCACTGATTGCGGTATTGTAACACTCTTTCATTCAGGCTGTACACATTCAGCTCTTTCCGAATATCATCGTTCCTTATGTGGTCCCGTCTGTCACAGCCCTTTACCCTGCGTAGGAATCTCATTTCTGCCGCCTGCACTCTACTCTCTAGCGGTTTTGTAGTTACCCATGATTCACTTCCGTAGAGGAGGACCGGAGCAGCCATCACTTTATAAAACTTCATGGTAGTTTCTTTCCTCGCTTTTTTCCCCAGGGTTCTGCTGATATTACCACATATTGATTGGAATTTCCCTATCTTCTTCTCAATATCTAAATCATCTTTAAAACTGATATTGCAGCCGAGGTAGCAGTATTGTGATACTTGTTCCAACACTTTGTCATCTACCACAATTTTTGATCTAGTGGGAAACTTGCCAGTGAATGCCATTATTTTTGTTTTTTCTTTAGAGATTCTAAAATTATACTCTTTACATAAATTGTTCAGGACATGGATTGATTTTTGGAGGCTATCTTCGTTTTCTTGAATAATCCACAAGTCATCTGCAAATAGTAATGCGTTCAGGTATTTTTCATTATTCAACTTGATACCTAAGTCTACTCTGCATTTCCATTTCCTGAAAATGTGGTCTATATAAATGTTGAATAAAGTGGGTGATAAGCTGCACCCTTGTCGTACTCCTTGGTTAATTGTCATCTCCTCAAGTCTCTTTTTACCTGTATTTATGACTATTTGCGTGTTATGGTAAAGTGTTTTTATTGCATTAATGAGGTGAAGTGGATATCCTCTTTCACATAGAATATTCCAAAGGTGTCTTCTATCCACTCTATCGAAAGCTTTTTCAAAGTCAACAAAAGCCATATGGGTTTCAAGATTGTATTCTCGTCTTTTTTCTATAATCCTTTTGACTGAAAAAACATTATCTGAGCATGATCTTCCTATTCTGAATCCATTCTGTTCTTCATTCAGAATTGCTTCAGCAATATTTTTCACCCGGCAATTAATGATTTTGGAATAGATCTTATATCCAACATTGAGAAGACTGATACCTCGGTAGTTCCTACAGTCATTCCGCTTTCCTTTCTTAAAAAGAGATATAACTTCTGCCTTTTTCCATTCTTCTGGAATTCCATGTCTCCTCCAACATTTATTTAAGAGGTGCAAAAACCTTAATTCAAAAAACATGCCTCCATATTTAAAGAGCTCTCCATTTAAACCATCCAATCCAGCAGCTTTCCTATTTCTAATACTCCTTAGAGAGTGTTGTAATTCTTCAATTGTTATTGAGTCTACTGAATTATTGGCAGATGGTTCAAAGGGACATCCGATTCCAGCATCTTCAGAATGCCACAACTCCTTATAGTGTTTTTCCCACTCAACATCTGAAATAATGTTTAATGGAGCATTATCTCTCTCGACTCTATTGATGGATCTCATTATCTTAAAAGCGCATTGTTGCCTCCCATGGATATCTTTCTCTATAACATTTACAAACCTGTCCCATGAGTCCCGTTGAGCTTTCCTTACTACTTGTCTGGCAAAGTTACGTTTCCTTTTTGGTAAGTAATTTGTTAATTATAAATATATAGGTAGATTAACACTTTCCAATCTACCATTTTTTTCACGACTATGCACTACAGACTAAAGTAAATTATACGTATCTTGCACAGTAGACCGACGTTTTTTCAACTTTTTCAAAAAATCAGTGTGCAGTCAATTCAGTTCTTATCAACAAGGGTATTATATGAAAATAAAATTTGAAATTTGCTCTTTTTAACCATATATTTAGTTTAAGTCAATTATTAAGTTATTTAAAAAATAATACTATTTACAATTACTCTAATTTACACATTTCCAAAAGATTGATGTATGATTCATCAATGTCCGTGTCATCTAATTCCGACCCAGAATCTTTTACAAAACAGTCTAATGCATCTCTAGACATCGCACAATAACAGTAAAACACATACACTGCAAACAACGTGGCCTTGTAACCTGCTATGTCAGTACTCGGTAGTAGACGCTACGGTTCAATCTCGCACATTAAGTAGCGGTCAATAGTTTCGTCGATATATCAGAAAATACTAATCGATTCGGTCAACTATCACTGTAGGTAAACGGAGAACAAAGTGAACTAAATAACAGTGAAAACGGGAAACGGATAGCCACATAAGTAGCAAACATAGGAGATACGTTTGCCATCTAGGGATGTATATTGCCGTGCCCGTATGACATAAGTTTGTCGTCACTCAGTGTATATCATCACGGCCGCATCACGTATGGTTGTTGTCACAAAAGTTTTAAAGGACGAATAACATTTTAAACATTCACAAAGGTTGTTTAACCGAAAGGTTTGAAAGCTGGTTTGAACCTTTAAAGGTTTTACTAAGTCAAACGAGACGTGAGGTGGTTTACCACCGCCTTCCTCCCTAAGTTGAAAGTATGTTTATCTGAATGCCAGGCCCTCTGAAGAACACATATTTTCCACCCTGGAAATGACAACTTCACTTCATTCACCACAGGGTCTGGCTGTATAATGAAATTCATGACTTTCAGAGGAGATTACTCTGACTAGTGTCTTTTGCACCTCTACCTCATCTGTTCTTTAATATTTCAGTCATTTAATTGGCTGACCATGCGATAAGATATAGAAATATTTTTTGTAGCCCTGGAACTAACAGATTGAGTGCAAATAATTTAACACTTCGCCTGTCTATTACGGACAAATTCACAAATATAAACAAAACAAAATAAATAAAAAGGTTACAACAATTTTTATAATTTTTACTAGTGAATAGCACAATTCAACATCTTCAAAATGATGACTCTTTTCATTTTGAGTTTCCCTAAATAATGAACTTTGTTCATTCATTGAAATCTTTTCTTTTTTTTCTCTTCAGGATATAAACCATTTTTCTTTCTGTTTTTATTTACGACAGAAATAGTTAAATTATGAACTCATTTATAACATAAAAAATTTCTCACAGTAATTACGAGGGTTATCCAGAAAATAACCTCCGTTTTGAAATAAAAAGTAAACGAGTGAAAATACAAAAACTTTATCATATACATATTAAAACTACAGTTTTTCTCTATTTTTCGACATAGTTGCCAAACAGATTCAAGCACTTGTCGTACCTTGGAACAGTCTTTGAAATACCCTCTGCTTAAAAATCTGCCGCCTGTGAATGTAGCCAACCATTCATGGCGTTTTGAAGCTCTTCGTCATTGGCGAACCGCTGAGATGCAAGCCACCGCTTCTTGTTCGGGAACAGGTGAAAGTCACTAGGAGCCAAGTCCGGGCTGTATGGGGGATGATCGAAAACGTCCCATTTAAACTTGGCCAAAAGTTCATTTGTTCTTCGAGCTGTATGAGGGCGAGAAAACAAATGAACTTTTGGCCAAGTTTAAATGGGACGTTTTCGATCATCCCCCATACAGCCCGGACTTGGCTCCTAGTGACTTTCACCTGTTCCCAAACATGAAGCGGTGGCTTGCATCTCAGCGGTTCCCCAATAACAAAGAGCTTCAAAATGCCGTGAATGGATGGCTACATTCAGAGGTGGCAGATTTTTATGCAGAGAGTATTTCAAAGACTGTTCCAAGGTACAACAAGTGCTTGAATCTGTTTGGCGATTATGTCGAAAAATAGAGAAAAACTGTAGTTTTAATATGAACTATATAATAAAGTTTTTGTATCTTCACTCGTTTACTTTTTATTTCAAAACGGAGGTTATTTTCTGGATAACCCTCATACAATCCCAACGATAGAGGTTGAAATAAAAAAATAGGGTTTTCATTGAAAAATTCTATCTCTGTAATCTTTACACACAGCGTTGGAAAACTTTCCAACCCTGAGTTGTCACTGAATATCGTAAACAACAAACTAATTTTATATTAGGCTACAGCGTAAAGTTTCATTTAAAACAAAACAAAATTTAATATGCATGATACATGAATTGCGTTGACAAAAATTTTTTGGTTTCAGGTGATATTACTCTACCAGCAGGCACATCAGTACATCTAAGTTTTTATGGAGTACATCGTGATTCAGAATGGTGGTCACATCCTTTAGATTTTTATCCGGATCATTTCTTACCAGAAAATGTAGCTAAAAGACCAAAATTTAGCTATGTACCATTTGGAATGGGTCCAAGGAACTGTCCCGGTAAGATATCTTCCTTTTTAATCAATGTTGTGATGTATAAACATCACAACCGGAATAAACTGGTTTTTTCAGAATCTGGTTATTTATACAAAACTTTCTTCTAAATTTTCAATAAATATATATAAACAAATTAATTACAGTTAAAACTTCCAGTAATTTATAATTAACTACTTATAACAAACTAAATTGATTACAAAATGTTTTACAGCTTAAACAAGTTTTAATTTAAAATAAAAAAAAATCTGGTGTGAAACACTCACACGACTTTCTCTTGCCAATTAAAATAATGAACAATATAACCTAACATTAGTAATAAACAAAAAACTAACCTCAATAAACATAACCTTTTTTTAATTATGAGTAAAAGACGCAAAATGAAAATCAACTTCAGTTTGGCTAAAAATACAGAAAATCACTCTTTCACGCTAAACTAGGCTCTGTAGAGAAAAATGCTATGATTAAAATTTGTAGATCTTTTAATTTTCTATTAATTATATTATACACTTTCGTCGTAAAATGCATACTAAAACTGAAATCTTAAAAAATCGATTTTTTAGTTTCCTGAAAAAAAACAGAAAATCGCTAATTACCATTACTAAGCGTTATACAAAAAAAAAAAAAAATGAAATGAAGGTTGTAGGTTTTTAAATTCTCTACAACATTTTTATATACATTTTTGTGCTAAAATGCATATTAAAGCCGCAATCTTAAAAAAAAAACAAATGTTTTATGAGAAAACAGCCTCCTCAAGAATTTCAGCAGACATGGCGCCTACCCTATCTGTTAGAGCATTAAAAAATGTAGTAAATAAGGTGATTTTTAAAAAAATCGTACGAGCCGTTTTTGAGAAACTTGCAAAAAGTGACACAATTAAACTACTATTTCCGGTTGACCGATTTTGATGAAAATGTTCGTGTCGGGCCCGTTAGTAGCATCTAACTTAAATTTCAAGTTTGTACAATGTTCCGTTTTTGAGATATTTAGTTCACACACACATGTTTTTTGGGTTCAGGGGGTCTGAAAATGTGTAAATCCAGTGAAAACTCGATTTCAAAAAATATACACGAAAACAATACTTTCCTTCTTATATGTTCGTACAGGCAAGAGAAAGTAAAAAGATGCATTAAAATTTAATTTACTGCACAATATTAGATTCTGTTCTCTTAAAATTTCTGTATTTTCATTTTTTTATGTGTGAATAGATAAACAGTAGTAAAAATACTATATAATAATTTTTACTAGTTTTTAATCCTAGAAGTATGACTGCATGTTATCCACAATTTCACTTATTAAAAATCGATTCCGCCCCTATATTTTAATTAAGCAGGGTTTTTATCATACAGAAGTTTTATCAGCAAACATCGGTAGCAACACATGTTGTATATTTTACAAAAAATCAGTTCTGCAACTTTTAGAATATACTGTTTATTAACCCTTTATAGGGCAGTACTACGGGGGAAAATATACAAAAATTTTAAAATGTTAAATTTTGTATTATTGGAACTTGAACAATGTATTTCTTGTGCCAGACCAGTAAGATATTTATTTATTTATTTGTTTTGTTAAACCCTGGTAAGTAAACTTACCAAGGAAAGTTTATTGAAATGGGAATTACATAATATTTAGTGGTAAGAATGCTTAATAAAACAACTTACAGTCCTATATAACAGAAAAATGTGTAGAAAAACTGATCTTAACTTTATAGTACCATGAATGCTTGCTTTCTCGTAAAAAATTCGAGTTTTCTAAGCACTGTACAAAAGTAACTACAAAACAACTTGGTTGCGTAGGCTGTTATGAATCCTTACGACATTCGTGTAACTTATGAAGCAAATGGTTGCTGCGGACTAATGTCAAAATGCGGATATCCTACTTACCAGAGAACATCAATAAAACCATAAAATTCCATTAGGGTTCAACTGCATAGCTTATTGTTGAAAAAAATTGACCTTATTGCCACTGGTAAGTATACTTACCAAAGACCTATAAAGGGTTAAACAGTTTTTAAGATTGTAGAGTAGAAAGAACAAATAAAATATAATCATGGTTCTAACAATAATAATGTTTTCTTTTACAGGTCATGCATTTGCAATGCTTTCCATGAAAACAGTAATTGCAAACGTCATCAGAAAATACAAATTCCATTCAAATATTGATGTTAAAAATATGCAGTTTAATTATGTACTGATGTTAGAACCGAAAGATGGATACCCAGTCACAATTTCAAGAAGATAGAATTTTAATTTTCTTAAATAATGATAAAATTTCCTGTAAATTATTAATTATTATATTAGTTTTATGCTTTATATTTATTTATTATTTAAATGGGTATTACAAACTCTAAGAGGAGAGTCTGACCAAATTAAAAAAAATTTCTTTTAAGAAAGAGGCCTTCAGGCCAACTCAGTTAATTAGATGGTAAAAAGTTGCTATTATTTGCTAAGAAACACTAGTTGGGCAAGCAACTCCTGTTCCTGTTCAAAATTTCATCCCAAATTACATAAAAAAATTATAGCAAAAACCAGGGATAAAATTGGGTGTCAATAAAGTACAGTTTCTGATAACAAATAAAAAAAAATTAAGAAGCTTATATTTTATCCCATAACAGACAGGTGGGTGTCAAATTATTTACACTCAATCTGTTAGTTGCAGGGCTAAAATAAATAGTTGTGTTTCTTATCACATGGATAGCCAATCAAATGACTGAATCATTTAAGAACTTGACATGTCCTATACTCCCTTTGGAGTCTCCAGGATGCAAGTAGCAAAAAAAAAAAAAGAACAGAAGAGATAGAGGTGTAAAAGACACTAATCAGAGTTATCTCGTCTGAAAGTAATGGATTTCATTATACAGCCAGACCCTGTGGTGAATGAAGTGAAAGTGTCATTTGTAGAGTGGAAAATATATGCTTTTCAGAGGGCCCGGCATGCTGATAAGTGTACTTTTCCACTAAGTGAGGAAGGCAATGGTAAACCACCTCACTCCTCGATTTACTTAGTAAAACCTCTACAGGTTCAAACCAGTCTTTTGGCTGATGACCTAAACAACACATATTTTATCCATTTATCAAGGACCTAAAGGTAAATATTTTCCTAAATTTTACTTATTTTATCACGATCACAACCTCCTTGATAGGGGGAGATGTGAGAAAACAATGCTTATGAAAATAATCATCTCAGTAAAAATTTCCCAACCAACTTGATTCAAAAATTAAAAAAAAATGTAGTTGCACCATTTTGACAATAACATATATTTTCTAACATGATACTAAGACTGCATTTGCATATATAGTCTTTATAGACTTTATAAGTCTTATGTTTATATAAGTCACATGGTCACTTTATAAGTCATTAACAGTCTTTATAAGTCACATGGTCAGCCAATTATATGGCTGAATCATTAAAGAAAAGAAGAGGTAAAAGACACTACTCAGAGTTATCTCCTCTGAGAGTAATGAATTTCACTATACACCCAGACTCTGCGGTGAATGAAGTGAAGATGTCATTTGCAGGGTGGAAAGTAGATGCTTTTCGGAGGGCCTGGCAAGCTGATAAGCATACCTTCCCACTCAGTGAAGAAGGCATTGGTAAACCAACTCACTCCTCGTATTACTTAGTAAAGCCTTTACAGGTTCAAACCAGCCTTTCGACTGATGACCTAAACAAGTCTTATATAGTCTTTTTAAGAACATGTTAATTTATTTTCAATTTTTTTCATGAACGTTTTTGGTTTTTCTACTTTTAAACTCAATGAAAACTTTTCTACCGAGATTTATTCTATACTGATCCAATACTACGGTAAAATATTCTGAATCAGTGGAAAAAATTATTCATTTATCTAAACTACACCTCAAATTATGATTATTTTAGTGTTTTCTTTTTTCTGAATTAGGCCAATTAAACAAAGTGAGGTGATTTAGATGTTTCTGGAAGTTCATTTTGCAGCCCACATTCTCTGCATTAATTCACTTTAGGTTTTCTTCTTCTTCTGTCACCCGATGCTCTATTTTTGCTCTTCATGAAAGCCCTTAAAATCCATAATTAGCTGTTTGTATTTAATTTGGTTCATTAAGTTTTCTTGGTTTATTTCAAATTTCTCAATATCCTATCTTTAAACCATGGTTTCCTTAAACCATTTATCAGACACTTTAGGTTTATTGTTTAGTGTCTTAAAAATTTATTTTATGATTATTTTAGTACTTATAAAAACAAAATTACAATTTTTGGAAATAAACAATAAAAGAAGCAAGCTCTGAAATGTGCAATCAGGAACACAAACCTGATTTAAACACCTATATAAATATTGCAATCTATATTAAATTAATAATATTTATAAAGAATAAAAGAAAGTTTTGTATGTAGGAGATTTTGGAGAAGGAAATCATGAAAGTTACCAGGGTAGATTTAAAATTTTTGTTTTAAAAATATTTCCAGATGATGTTGGAACAATGTAATTATACTACATTTATCAGAAAATTTTGGGCTATATATTTAGCCAAAAAGCAATATTTACAAAAACAAAAATTTTCAAAAAAAGAAAAAACAAATTTTTCTTTTTTTTACGCAGACTTTCCTCTTTAAATTGTAATATTATTTATGAATACACATTAAACAATACGACAATATTGTATAGATAAGTGTTACTCACCACTTTGTATCCATAAACATTTTTTTGTGGTATACTACTGAAGCATTTTGCACTTTTTTTATTACTGTACTGTATTACATAGAATCTTATGTAGCTGTATAGATGTACTGATTGAAAAAAATATTTTTGTGTTTTGTATTCTATTGAAAATCGACTAGCTACTGTCCTCTCTTCTTCATGTAGCATCTCCATTACGAAGGTGTGCTAGCATCATGGCAATCCTGACCTTGGAAACTGTAGCTCTAACTAGGTCGATGGATGAAAAAATAAACCACTCTCGCAGGTTCCGTAGCCAGGAGGTTCTTCTTCTTCCAACCGATCGTTTGCCCATAATCTTTCCCTGGATGACAAGATGAAGGATTTCATATTTTGGACCTCTCAAGACATGGCCGAGGTACACCAGCTTTCTCTTCTTGATTTCGATCATCACTTCCATTCCCTTCTGCATCCTCCTTAGGACTTCCATGTTTGTGACTCTCTCTGTCCAAGATATTTTGTGCATCCTTCTGTAAACCCACATCTCAAAGGCCTCAAGTCTTCGTTCACATTGCCTATTGGTAGTCCAGGCCTCTGCACCATAGTACAGCACCGGAAAGATGTAACACCTCAGCACACGAATTCTCAAGTCCAGACTCAGATTGTGGTTGCACAGCATCCTCTTCATTTTCACAAAAACTACTGTCCAAACAACAGTAATGTAATTCAAAATGAATTAAAACAATAAACATACTCATCACTATGTTTTCGTAAAATTTTTTTTATTATATCCTATTAGACCCACCGGGTTGGTCTAGAGGTAAAGTCGTCTCCGAAATCAGCTGTTAACAGCTGATTTTTGAAGACGAAGGTTCCTGGTTCAAATCCTAGTAAAGGTAGTTACTTTTATACAGATTTCAATTCTAGACAATGGTTACCGGTGTACTTTGATGGTAGGGGTTTAATTAACCATACTCTCTCAGGAATGGTTGGCCTGGGTCTGTACAAGACTACACCTCATTTACACGTCATACACATCATCCTCATCTCATTGGGTCATGGGGTTGCTTATTGTTCTAAATTGAACAGATTGCAACGTACACAAATTAGAATAAAAAAAAAATATCCTATTAAAAATTTAGTGCTCCTATTCTCAGTTCTTTTATCTGCTATTGCTGGCCGCTTTGGCGTAGTTGGTAACGTGCTCGCCTCTCATCACGCAATCTTGGGTTCGAATCCCATTCAAGCACGGGATATTTTCATACGTTACAAAAATTATTTCATCCTTCACTGTCTGCATTAGCAGTAATTTCAGAACAGTCAGACATTAAACAAAAAAAAAAGAACAATTACACGCATACATGCATAATGTTTTTTTTAAATTCATTTATTTAACGTCGCATCAATTACAACGGTCATTAGCGACGAAGTTGGGGTGTAACTATTTACAATGGAGGATGAAATGATTTTTTGTAACGTATGTAAATATGCAATGCCTGAGTGGGATTCGAACCCAGGACCATAATGTTTATCAGGCTGACACACGCACAATTCAGCCACGCTGGCAAACATTCTGATTCGTTTAAACACATGGAACAGCAGAGTTCATCAACGGTAAAAAGTAATATAAACAACATTATGTAAAGTCCTCTTCAATATTCTGATGAATGCCGCATTCATGTTAAGTTGAAAGAATATTACTTTTGTAAATATGAAGCTCTTATGTTATAAATCCAATAAAAAAAAATAGTTGCAAGAAATTTTTGTTTATTATATTAAAAAAAAAAATATATAAAGTATTTACTATTAAAAATGAAAATAAGAACACCTAAATATTTTAATTTTAGTTATAATACAAGTGTAATAATGATTAATTATAATTTTATAATAAAAATGTAAATTAAAAAAGTGTATAATTATTATTAAATAAAGTGTACAATTTATAAAAACATTTACGGTTATTACAAACTATACTATTTTTTAAGGCTGATGAGCGCTTAATGTGTGCATTGGCTCCTACCAATTTTACAGCTAGCCAATGACTTGCCTGCAACGTTGCCAATACTTGCTCTTGTCGCTCTGCTAAATATTTCATCAGCTATTTTTTGTTCTTTCAATAACAATTATAACCTATAACCAGCTGATTTTATTATAAAGTATTGAAATTTAACGGACTCTAAAATCAATGTGTTCAGTACGAGATGCAAGACACGACTGAACTATTGTGGCTCATACGCATGCACGCATAATGTTTATCAGGTATAATCTGACAACGCTGGCAAACGTTCTGATTGGTCTAAATGCGTGGAACAGCAGAGCTCATCAACCATGAAAATCATATTAATTACACAATTTTTACAACAGTATAAATTTCCCAAAATTATAAAATTATTCATAAATAACTTTTAAAATATTTCACTGACATCGATGAGTTTAAAGCACTAATGCTTGGTTAATCAGAAATGAAATTGTTCAAAAAAGAAATGCTAATATTTATTCAGATTTGAATACTAGACAGTGGTTACCGGTGTATTTTCATAGTTGGGATTCATTAAAAAAAAAAGATTACTGAAGCACAACAAAGTTCAATTTTATAACATTCTTTTGGCTAATACTTTTGCTCAATCAACACTATTTTTATAACCTCCTTTTGTCTGATATGTTCTTGTAATTTTAATTACATTCAACAAAATAAATAAAGTTAATACTTAACAAAAATATTAAGATATAACGAGATAAGTTTAGATAAATCACTGATTTAAAAAGAATTAAAATCCAACACAAGTATATTATGTAACAAAATCACAGCTTCATAAATTCAATAATCAATATAGATAATAAAACATTTATAGAAAGAAACTGACTGTTTATACATTCTATTAATTGATCTATTATCTATTATATTATATTATTATCTATATTAATTAATTAATTAATCGATTTAATGATAACTATTATTATCATAAAAATATGTCAGCATAAATAAATTAATAAAAAAAAACTTGAAACAGTATTAATGAAAATTGGTAGTGTATTAATTAAAGAAGTAATTGCATTCTGCAAAAAATTTATTATAAGTCTCAAGCATCAAATTTATGTATTGGAGAATACATAAGGAATCAAAAACAAAGTAATCACAGTAAATAATAATGGCATGTTACCAAATATTATTAAATATGGTACCAGAAGCCATACAATACATATACTAAGGCTTAAACTTAATTATTAATCTCACTAAAATATAATTAACAAATAAAATGCGACTGGAACACCTAGAATTAATAATTATTGCATTACTTACAACATAATCTCAACAAAAATTTTGATTTTCATTGCAAATTATTGACTAATTAGACTTTATGTTATAAAAAAAATATATTAAAGGTTAAAACACATTAAAACTATGATAAATTAATTTCTAAAACAATTAATTCTCATCAATATAAAATGAGCATTAATTAACTATGGTTTTCATAAAATAATTAAATGAACTAACGATTCTCCAGTCTAATATAAACTCCAGTGACTGATCTCAGAACTAATTCAGAGCCAACAATGATGTCTGGACAATTGATTGGAGGCAATAATTTAAACTTACGTACGATTGAACTGAGAACAGATTTTACTTCAAGCATAGCAAATTTCTGACCTGAAAAACAAAATATTAGTTTGATTTAATTTATTATTCAATTACTTTTCTCATAACACAGTGGATCAATGAAGCCAATTACCTACGGATTACATTAGATATAGGTATCAGACGAACTAATGTCCGATAGCCGAGCGAGTGAGAGGGAGATATATGGCATAACTACGCATGCGCTCAAAGGTCTTTACTGTTATAATCCAAATCTGAAAACATACTACAGTCGTTATCTTGCTTGTTAGTTGACTGCATGCATAAACGCTTGCTCACAACAATGATTGAAATTATACAATGTTATTGGAACGGCGCGTATGGCTTGTGCGAGTGAGAGCGTTATGCATTCTCTCACTCCCACAGCTAGGGGACATTAGTTCATCTGAATACTGTACATAGCTGTGATGGAAGCCACAAGTAAAGAAAAAGAAGAAGAGGTTGGTCTGAAATACAGTAACATTTATTGGTCGATTGGAAAAAACACCTTCTTCTTCAACCCATAATAAGCTCGTAATCTACAAAAAGATTCAAAAGCCAGTATGGACGAATGGCATACAGTGTAACATGCACAAAATTTAAAACAAAATTAATTAAATAAAAATGAATTGGAATAAATTGTTTAATTCGGATATATGACTCAATGAATGGTGATAAATTTTAAGGAAACAGGTGTTTCTAGATAAAAAAAAAGACATAAACACTTTAAATACATGAAAGTAAATTTATAGATTGAATAAAATAAAAGTCAAATATGAAATAATACACGAAATAAACAAAATTAACAAAATAAAAAGAAAATAATGAACTGACCAACATTACATTGAAATAATAACAATAAAAAAATAAAACTGCGCCGGCCGCATTGGTGCAGTTGGTAACGTGCTTGCCTTTCATCATGTGGTCTTGGGTTCAAATCCCACTCAGGCACGGCATATTTTCATACGTTACAAAAAATCATTTCATCATACATTGCATAAAGTTCTACCCCAACGTTGTCGCTAATGACCGTTGCAGTTGATGCGACGTTAAATAAATAAATTAATTTAAAAAAATAAAAATAAAAATAATATACTATAAAAGAAACTTCATGATAACTTGACAATTCTACCATGAAATTTGTTAAGAACATTGAAAGCAAGTCCTTTAAGTATTATTACTTTTATATTACTACCCGAACTAGACAGGTAGACGTTACATGGTGCAAGATCTGGTGAATAAGGTGGATGCTTTAACTCTGAGAAGCTGTACTTGGCTAGAAACCTCTTGACAGATAACGCGGAATGAGCTGGCAAATTGTCTTAATGGAGAACCCATGATTTGTCCTTCCACATTTCGGGGCGTTTTTTTCCTTACTCTTTGACGTAGTTTATAAAGTACCTCAAGGTAGGTATTGCTTAATTGTTTGACCTTCAGGAACCCAGTGAAGGTACACAATCCCATGGATATCAAAAAAACAATCATCATTTCTTTAAATTTTGACTTGCTCATTTGAGCTTCTTTGGCTCTCGGTGAAGTTCGGCTCTTCCAGTGCACGGATTGGCACTTTGTTTCCGGATCATAAGTGAAAAACCACGTTTCATCACATGTTATTATCTTCTACCTATTCCCTAAGGTAAAATCTGCATTAAAAGGGACAAGATTTGAGTCTGTGGAAGATGTAAAAGAGAAAGTGGCACGTGTCCTGAAGGAGCTGACAGAAATGACTTCCAGCACTGTTTCCAACAATGGAAAATTCGGATGGAGCGTTGTAGGGATAGAGAAGGAGTGTATATTGAAGGTGACAATAAGTGATTATGTATAAAATAAAAGTAAATTTTTTTTATGTCAGTCTCGTTATTTAATAGCCACACCTCATATACCCGTCTAAACAATATCTGATAATTGATAGTTGGCTATATTTACAACTTACTGTCTAACAACTATTAAAATGTACCTATTCTAACAACTGGGGAGTTTCCCTTACATTATTTAATGGCTTGTAATGAGTAATGAAAGTTATAGAAATTGGGAATTACCATAACATCCATTGTTTGTACAATTGTACATTTTACAATGGTACAAACATGAATCAAGGGTCCATTAACATGTGAACATCAAAGCTATACAATTTATCGACAACTCGGATGCAGTATGCCAGCTCATGAGAAAGAAACACTTTCAGTTGGTGTAGAATTGTAGTTAAAAATAGTACTGTATATAGTTTATAAAGTAGTGCACAATATAGCGAGGGGTTAATGTCAAACAACAAACAAAAACAAAAACCTAATTTTTCAGGAGAGCAATCACCATTTATTTATCATTTACCATTGATGTTGTTGTTGTTTAGGTCAACAGCCGGAAGGCTGGTTTGAACCTCTAGAAGTTTTACTAAGTAAAAACGATAAGTGAGGTGGTTTACCATTGCCTTCCTCACCAAGTCGAAAGAGTATGCTTGTCAGCATGCCAGGCCCTCCGAAAAGCACCCACTTTCCACCCTGCAAATGACACCTTCACTTCTTTCATCCCAAGGTCTGGCTGTATAATAAAATTCGAAACTCTTAGGGGAGATAACTCTGAGTAGTGTGTTTTACACCTCTTCCTCTTTTGTTCTTAAATAGTTCAGTCATAATTGGCTGACTATATGATAAGAAACAGAACTATTTTTTGTAGTACTGAACCAACAGGTCGAGTTCAATTAATTTAACACTCAACCTTCCCGTTATGGGCACATTTACCATTAAAAAATGAATTCAACAAATTAAATTACACTAAAGTTATAGTTGAATACATGTATAAATAACTGAGATAATAGGAAGAGAATCAGATTAGAAGTAGTTTTATTTGCTCTCCTGAAAAATGTTAAAAAAATAGGATTTTGTAGATAGTGTTGTTTGACATTAACCCCTCGATAGAGGTGTACATATTGGGAACAAAATAATACTTGACGTCATTTGCCGCATATCTTTACAAAAAAGTACACAAACTTAAATCTTCGTAAAAAAGATATAACTAAATAACAGCAAAATCTATTGACATATGTCACCACCGGCTTGTCGTTGTTCAATCTGTAAAGCTGTCATATGGCCGGCCAGAGCGGCATGGCATCCGGCGGCGTAGTTCAAAAGGAAAATAAGCAAATGGTTGGGGAAGCCTTCGCTGCTATCTCAAAGAGGAGCAGCCGCTGGCAAGCGAAAAGGAGGTCATCTTTACCGCTGCCTAAACGATTAGGTATAAGCAGATTAGATAGAAGCAGTCACCGATGCAGCGAAAACCTTTTACCGCTGCCTCCGAAGAGGAGCAGTTGCCGGTAAAGCAAAGCGGGGTCTTCTGTACCACTGCCTGCCTAATCGAATAGGAGCAGTTGCCGACGCAGCGAGCACCTTTTACCGCTGCCTCAGAGAGAAGCAATTGCCTAGGGAAGGGAAGTGTAAGGAGCAGAAAAAAAGACTCAAAGTTGAGCGGCAATTCTTCCATATCGACCTTCGATAGTGTTGAAATTGATACTGCTTGGTCACCTTCCACTATCCCATTTGCCGATATCCCATATACGAGGGGGTACCCAAAAGTATCCGGAATAGGTCTGCTGTGGGCGGAGCTTGTGCAGTACAAATTCCCGCCACTAGGCTGCTTGTAGCGCTACTCATTGCCAGTTCAATGCCATTTTGTTCGTTGATCTAGCTTGTTCTGTTCTCGTGCAGTGATTGTTCTCGCTAGTGCTGTTTTGTGCTCGTGTCGTTTTTCATGATGGCAAGTTTTAATGAACAACGTGCGGCTGTGAAATTTTGCTTCTTGCTCGGTAAAAACGCCGCGGAAACAGTTGTAATGTTGAACACAGCTTACAAAGACGACGCTATTGGAAAAACCCAAATGTACGAGTGGTTTATGCGCTTTAAAAATGGCGACATGTCGATTGAGAACAAACCTCGTTCTGGACGACCGTCGACTTCCCGAACAGACGAAAATGTTGTTAAAGTGAAAGAAATTGTACGAACAGACCGACGACAGACCATTGACCAAATATCACAGGTTAGTGGGTTATCTTGGAGCTCAGTCCAATGCATTTTAACAGAAGACTTGACAATGAAAAGAGTCGCTACCAAGTTTGTGCCTCGGGTTCTGACAGACACTCAAAAGGAACGTCGAATTGAAACGTGTAGTGATTTGAAACAACAGCTTGAAACTGATCCAGATTTCATGTCAAAGATCATTACGGGTGACGAGTCTTGGTGCTATGGGTACGACCCAGAAACCAAACAACAATCCAGTCAATGGAAGACTTCATTATCACCCCGACCAAAAAAAAATCGTCAAGTCAGATCGAACATCAAAACAATGCTGATTTGTTTTTTTGATGTGAGGGGAATTGTCCATTCAGAGTTCGTTCCACCAGGCCAGACGGTAAATCAAGCTTTTTATCTTGAAGTGTTAAGAAGACTGCGAAACAGCATTTGTCGTAAAAGACCTAATTTGTGGCAGACAGGGGACTGGTTTTTCCACCACGACAACGGGCCTGCACACACGGCAATCTCGGTTATCCAGTTTTTGGCGAAAAACGGCATGGTTTTGCTACCACACGCACCGTACTCACCCGATCTGGCTCCGTGTGATTTTTTCTTGTTCCCACGCATGAAAAGGGGCATGAAAGGTCTCTGATTTAACAACGTTGATGATGTCAAGAAAAAACGACGGATGAGCTGGCAGCCATCACTGAAGAGGAGTACAAAAAATGTTTTGAACAGTGGAAGCACCGGTGGGACAAATGTATTAGTTGTAATGGAGAGTATTTTGAAGGGGATAAGGTTCTTTTGTAAAAAAATTAAAAATAAATAGTTTTAAAAAATAATTCCGGTTTCTTTTGGGTACCCCCTCGTACATCCTGCCACTGGCACACGCACTGTGAGAGGTGTGACCGCTGCGCTATCTATCGGCAGCGGCAACCACGTCACAGCGTCAACAGCGGGCAAAACATGTACGACGGACCGGCATAAAAGCAGTACAGTACCACCTAAAATAAAAGTTCATAGTTTATACTATTAATAAAGCCAAAATTCAACCCAATCTAGTGATGTAGGGAAGATGTAGCCATTTACGCAACAGTTTACTAACATCTGATATGATTGGATATGGTACTTTTCAGAAGACACTCACATCTGATTATATCAAATCCCGACAATCTACGGGTTACAGCATTGTATCATAAATAATTTTCAAGATTAACATTTTCAATCTGAAATTCACATTTTGAATAAAAGCTCAAACTGATTAATTAATATATTCTTCTAATACTAGGTATTATTAGTATCTGATGAACATACCAACACAATTTCTTGATCCTGCACTGAAAGGACAGTATGCAAATGGATGTCGTTTCTGAATCTCATCAGGTAAAAATCTATCTGGATTATAAACTTCAGGATCTTCAAATAATTCAGGATCACGATGTAGTTGATAAAAGAATAAATTAACAGAACAACCTTTCGGCAAAATGTATTCAGCTGAAAGACAAAAATACATATTTTTTAACATTAATATCAGAAATCTTAAAAATCGTCATTGGTTAACAAAGTCATTGGATAATAAACAAATGTTACTCATCAAAATGTAGTAAAATATCATCTGGAGTATTTGCATTAAAATAAATTGCTAGATTGAAAGATAAAAAATTAGTAATCAAAAATTAGCTTATCATGGTCTGATTCTGTCTCATATCCGCCGGCTGCATTGGCGTAGTTGGTAACATGCTCGCCTCTCATCATGCGGTCTTGGGTTCAAATTCCATTCAGGCAGGCATATTTTCATACGTTACAAAAAAATCATTTCATTCTTCACTGTCTCCATTAGCAGCAATTGCAAAACAGTCGGACATTAAACAAAAAAAAAAGAAAATTCTGTCATATCTGTTTTGGTATTTTTAGTGTGGGGTAATTCTAGTATGGGTAACATGGATAGGGTTTTTAAAATTCAAAAGAAAGCTTCAAAGAAGATAGGTTTATGGTGGCAGCTAACCACCCACTATTTAATTTAAGGGCTTTAATTGTTTACGGTTTCTTCCCTCTACATTTTTGAGATGATACTGTAATGTATGTCAGGCAAAATTCACAAATAAATTTTTGAAATGCATCCTGCCAACTATTAATATAAATTACAGTATAAATGAAATGTATCACCTTACTTAGATTAAAAAGTTTGTTTAATTAGAAAGATAAGTTGTTTAATTAAAAAGTTTGTTTGTTAGAATAAAAAGTGAGTTTTAATCTAAATGACTGATGGAAACACCGTTCTAAATTTTAAATTTCATTTTAGTAATTTTACTCTGAAGAAGGTGGTACCACTGAAACGCGCGCAAGTTTTTTAAACTTAAAAGGCAACCAAATGTAAGGTTATAAATTTCATTTATACTGTAAGTTAGGCAAAATACTTTTATGAAAAATTTCAATATCCACTATCATAACTCAATAAACGGAAACGATTATTAAGCGGCTAATCTTATCACTAAATTATCTGAACAAAAACTACTTATGTGAGGAGAAAATACATCAATAAATTACCAAAGTTTTTAAAATGGTGTGCTAATTTGCATTCATTTTTAAAAAACGAAAAATTACTAGACCGATGAGACTTTTATAGTGTACAAGAATTTTTTTTTTTATTGAGTGATGATCCCTACATAAGCCTTGGGCTTGTGCGTAGGTAATGATATGTGGTGATTTACATATGAAAAAAATGCCAGACCTGACCGGAAATCGAACCCGGGATTTCTTTTTAAATAATATTTAATTAAAATAAAAAAAGAAATAACTCAAAATAAATAAACACCCAAAGGATTGAAGTGAATAGTTAGGAAACTGCTTCACATAATACAGAATGAGCGCCAAGGAATCCTCACAAACCGAATTGTCTTCATTTATGACAATGCCAGACCTCACAATTTGAACATAACACAAATCTTTTTTTTTGTTTTAATGTCCGACTTCTACAATTACTGCTAATGCAGACAGTGAAGGATGAAATGATTTTTTGTAACGTATGAAAATATGCCGTGCCTGAATGAGATTCGAACCCAAGACAGCATGATGAGAGGCGAGCACGTTACCAACTACGCCAATGCAACCAACTACATGACAACTCTTACCAGACTTCAGCTGAATCTGATATGGCTGTATAGCCCTGACCTCGATCCTAATGACTTTTCTTCTTTTTCACCTGAAAACATTCGTCGGTGGACAAAAATTTAACAACGATGACGAGTGTAAGGACATGTTACTACATGGTTGAGAAGACAGGGAGCAAAATCCTATGATGAAGGCACTTTAGCCATGGTTTGACAAGGGCTGAAAAGGTAGTAACTATGTGGAAAGATAGTATACAAATTGTGGTTTGTTTTGCAATAACAATTTGTCTGTATCTATACTCACTTTGTTATTATTAACAAACAACTTACTTTCTAGATATATCTTGTATTATATTTACTTCAAAAACTTAAAAGTATAGACAAAATAAAAACGGTTACCAGAAGTGATTTTATATAATGAAAATTCATCATCATCTGTAAAGGATTAGGCTCAATGGCCTGTTATGGCATCCATCTTTTTTTAGGTCTTCCCAAGCCTCGCTCCCTATAGGTTTTGAATTTCAATCTCGTAGAGGAAGTCTGTCTGCTGGCAAGTGAAATAAACTGTTGGACTAGTTACTCTTATATATTCTTCATGTTTCACACAGTGACTGAAGATTTAACTTGGTGCTTGAAACATTTAACCGTGCTAGGTCCGCTTATGCAAGGGTTTGGCTCTAAATCAAGTAGGGGTTGAGCTTAAACTTACATGCAGCACTGAGATGGGGGGGGGACTCAACCCTGACATGGCGCATTCAGGCTGATAGGGAACATCCTGTAGATATGCAGGCAGGTACGAATAAGATAGCCAAATAAGTACCCGTGGATCAACTGAGGTGAAAAATGGTCAATAGTCTTCACAGAGGAGATGAAGGATTCTGAAAAGCATGGAGGGTGGAAGAGCCTAAACAACTACATCATAACTTAAATAAAATTCAGGGCAGGTGGAGCCCTGAGAAACAGTCAATGGTCTCAAATGTGGAGGAGGAATTTTCCAAACGATTGAGAGGGCGGATGAACCTAGGTGGTAGGTCTCCAAATGAAACCCAGGGCCCGTCTAAAGGTTCTAAGTTGCAACCCCACCACTGCACTACCCAGCACATGACTCATAACTCAGCCTGAGGAAATATTTATCACTGGCAAGCATTGAAGGTTAGCCTCGTATCACGACTGGAACATAATGAAAAATAAAAAACAACATTAATGAAAAAGAGACAATCAGAAAGAACATCATAAGATGATTAACTTACGAGTCAATTGAACATCTTCAGTAATTCTTCGTCCAATGTATGGAACGCTTGGATACAATCTCTGTGTTTCTGAGATCACACATTCTAAATACTTTAAATCTTTTAGGTTTTGAATTGTTACAGGTTCCTCTGAAGCACCAATTACTTCTTTAATCTCATTGTAAACTTTTTCCTGAAAATAACAAAAAATAAATAAATTTTTCTTAAAATGTATATGAGCATACTACAAATCTATAGAGATGACCAAAATATAAGGATCATGATGCAGTTGTTAAAAATAAATAAATTAACAGAACAACCTTTCTATAAAATGTATTCAGCCGGAAGACAAAAAAAACAAATCTTTCATTAAGTAATAACAGAAATCTTGAAAATATTATCATTGGTTAGTTAATAAACAAGCATTACTTATCTGTAAAAATGATGAAAAAACACCAAATTATATTACTTCTACTTTCACAAAAAAAAAAATTGAAAGGAAATAAATTATAGTAAATTTTTTTAATAATTATAGCAAAACATCTGAAATATAATAAAGTAAAACAGACTTGACCACATTTTAGGCTTAACCGTCTGGATAACTAGAGTCAAACAGTAGCTTGAATGCATGAGGATAAGAACTTTTGGTTTCAAAGATTATAATAAATTTAGATATTGTACTTACTTGAACATCAGGATACTTCATAAGACAATACAACGTAAAACTTATTGCTGAAGTTGTAGTATCATGACCCTAAAATAAAAAAGAAAAACTTGTTACAAACAATTTAAAAAAATAAATTTTTATAATGCATCATGCGGCTTGAAATCAATTATATTGTATAAATATTTGATAATTTTCTTAATCTTTTCGTTGCCTTTAGTTTTTTTTATTTGATTTTACATTTGGCCCCATGATCCTTATGATCTAATTATTGTTTAAACCATGCATGGACCATTAAGGGAAGACTGTACTTTGTACCCCACCAATGTTAAATTTGCTATTTTTAGGTACATTTTTCACAGGATTGGTAAATGGTTGGGAAATGAAACTTTACTTACTTATAGATATCGGGTTTCTCTAGCTATTGACATTTTTGCAATTTAATTTTTTGAACCATAAAGTTAAAAACAGAATAACGAATAATATAAAAGTTTTTCTACGGTATTTTACATATTAATAACTTTTGCAGAATTTGAGGAAGTCATAAAACTGCCAGAATATGAGCATATGCGAGATAAATAACTGGTAAAAATTTCAGCTTGGTGCGTTCAATGGTTTCCGAAAAAAATGTACCTAAATGTTAAAAATTTAAATTTGCGGGAACAGGCAAAAAACAAAAAGGCACAAATCAAAAACAAAATGACTGTATAGCACAAACAAGTGAATTTCCCATCAACAGTTGGTTAGAAAGATGAACCAATGGCTGAGAGTATTAAAAACAGTAATGCAGATATTTTTAAAATACTAAAATTCCTTTTGCTCTAAAACGATCCGTACAAAATTATGAAAAATATTCGTTCTTGGTGACACGATAATTTTTCTGGGTAAACCTCCTAAAAACTTAATTTTTTCATGAAATTTAAAGTTTTTGTGGATGAACTAGGTCTAAACAATTGAAAAACATAAAAAACTGAAAATCAAAATTTTCAGTTAAAACCATCATACAGTCTCACTTTAAACAAAAAAAGGGTTTATATAAAATAGAATGTGGTAATGAGGATTTTAACAAATATAATATTGGTATGACTGATTAGTCATCATAACATAAGGGAAAATACATTGAAACCCACAACCATAGGTGGAGCTCTGAAGGCATAAAGTCCTACTCACACGATTATGCATTAGACACTCTACACTTACACACAAACATTTAATGAAAAAAGGTCAACCACAACATTGTACACATTGCAAAACGCCACCTACAAATTGCACACAATGTCACAACCTACCAAAATACACATTACACATGAACACTATTTAAAATTAACAATAACTTAAGAATTAATCTGATAGAGAAAGAAGCAGTTAAGAACACAATACATTTTTTTGAACTTTCACATGATTTCAGATTTAAAGAATTATAAAAATAAAACACCTATCATTGTTTTCTTTATCATTCTATTTTTTATTTAATTTTCAATTTTTAACCCACTGGGTTCGTCTAGAGGTAAAGTCGTCGCCAAAATCAGCTGTTTAACAGCTGATTTTCGGAGACGAAGGTTCCTGGTTCAAATCCTAGTAAAGGTAGTTACTTTTATACGGGTTTGAATGCTAGACAGTAGTTACCGGTGTACTTTGATGGTTGGGGTTCAATTAACCATACTCTCTCAGGAATGGTCGACCTTAGTCTGTACAAGACAACACCTCATTTACATGTCATACATATCATCCTCATCTCATTGGGTCATGGGGTTGCTTATTGTTCTGAATTGAACAGATTGCAACATACACATATTAGGAATTAAAAAAAAAAAAATTCAATTTTCACTGATTCTTAAGTTTTCATTCTTTGTTTTAATGATGAACTTATTGTGTCCATCAGTGTTGCATTTGTGTTTTCTTTGTAACTTTGTTTGAATCCTGAATCCTGGTTGAGAGGGCTAAGAAGCCCTATGATGGTGACATCGTGTTAAGGAACACCTGGTCGCTCGGGGAACAATATAACAGAATAATTGCAACCTCAAGAAATTTAGGGGGAATTTTATAGTTTAAATAGGAAATAGGATTCTGGTTCGTGGGACATTGGAACTGGGACTTGAAAGGAGGTAATTTATTTTTAGAAGTTATTTGTGGAAAATTTAAATTAAGGGACAAGTGGGTTTAAGAGCGAGTGAGTGAGCGAGTGAGTTATAACTTTGTTTATATTTATGTAACATAGTTGCTAATGACCTAGTGGATGATGCAACCTTAAATAAAAAAAATAAAAAATACTTACAGCAAACATGAATGTGTTAACTTGATCTCTAATTTCTTCATCAGACATATTATAGTCAATTAACATATCAAGAAAAGCAGTCTTTTTCTTTTGCCCTGAAATTTAAAGCATATTATTTTAAGGATATTATTAATAAAAACAAATTAACAGATAGGTACAAATTATTTATTACAAATAACAAAAGTGAAAAATACTGTAAATTATTGGCAAAGAAAGAAAAAAAAATATTGTGTCATCATCGCCCCCTCTAATTACGAGGCATATCCAGAAAGTATTGCCCATAACGGACAGGTAGCGTGTCAAATTATTTACACTCACTCTGTTCGTTGCAGGGCTAAAATAAATAGTTCTGTTTCTTATTACATGGTCAGCCAATTAAATGACTGAATCATTTAAGAACAGAGGAGGTAGAGGTGTAAAAGACACTAATCAGAGTTATCTCCTCTGAAAGTAATGAATTTCATTATACAGCCAGACCCTGTGGTGAATAAAGTGAAGGTGTCATTTGCAGAGTGAAAAATGTGTGCTTTTCAGAGGGCCCGGCATGCTGATAAGCATACTTTTCAACTCAGTGAGGAAGGCATTGGTAAACTACCTCACTCCTAGGTTTACTTAGTAAAACATCCACAGGTTCAAACCAGCCTACAGGGTGATGACCTAAACAACAACAACATCCAGAAAGTAAGTGTACTGAATTGTAGGTTTCAAAATTTTTTATTTAAACAAAAAAAATAACATGGTTACTTAAGTACATGACATGTACGCTATTTTTCGGCATAGTTGCGATTCCTCTCAATGTAGGTGAAGCAGGGTATCAATTTTTTGATGCCTTCCTCAAAGTAGTTTCCTGCCAATCCCTTCGTCCACTTCTCCACCTCCTCCTTTACCTCCTCATTGCTGTAAAACCTTTTTACAACCATGTGCAGCTTCACGGAGGTAAAGAGATAGTAATCTGAAGGTGCTAGGTCAGGATGGTTCAGGACATCCCATTTAAACAAGGCAAGCAGTTCCTTCATGGCATTGGCCGTGTGTGGTCTGGCATTGTTGTGCAGCAGGCAGACTCTTTTTGTCAGCATGCCTCTCCTCTTGTTCTGAATCGCCCTCCGAAATTTTTTAGGGTCTCACTGTATCTTGCAGAGTTCATGGTCTCCCCTTAAGGCATATATTCAATTAAAATTATGCCTTGACAGTCCCAAAACATGTATGCCATGATTTTCTTGGCTGAAATTGAGGTTTTGATCTTTTTGGCAGAGGGTAAAGTGATGTGACGCCACTGCTGAGACTGTCTTTTGTTTCAGGCGTGTAGTGTGCAACCCAAGTTTCATCTCCAGTAATGATGGAGCAAAGAAATTCATCTCCATGGAGTTTGCAGTGCCTCAAAAACTATTGCTCGGCCTCCACTCGATTCAACTTGTGTTGGTCTGTAAGCTGTTTTGGGACCCACCTCGGGAACAGTTTCTGATATCTGAGGGTTTCTATGATGGTTTTGTGTAGTAGAGATCTGAAGATTTGTAGAAACATCGCAGAAAGTTCATCCACAGTCAATCTACGATTGCCATGGAGCGCATTTTCAATTTTTTCCACGATTTCGTCAGTCACAATTGAAGGTCATCCGCTCCTCTGATCAACATGCACAGATATACGACCGTTTTTAAACTCACGAAACCACTTGTACACACTCGTACCATTCATAGCTTTATCACTATATGCAGTTTTCACCTCATTATAAACCTTAACTAGAGGTTTTCCCTTTCCAAACGAGATAACGGATGACGCCGCGTGTTTCACACTTGGTGGGAGATTGGATTGACATTTTTCATGAAATGTGTTGTTGCATCAACAGTTCACAACGTACTGACCTCGAACTGGTTTAGTTGCGAAGAGGAGAAGTCAGGCTACTCGTTAGTGTAGCCAACATGTTGAAAATAAAATCCCTCCGGCCTAGAGAGCCTCAGTACACTTACTGTCTGGATATCCCTCGTAGTTACTGTGTTGTCAACCTTTGTTGCCATGACAGACCCTTTGACAGCATACTGACAGATCTTTGTCACCAATACAGAGGCCGATAACTGCCACCTACCACACCTGTCTCAATGACTATATACGAGCACTGCACTGAGCTGATCGTCATTGTGCTCTACATCAACAACCACGATCGAATGACTTTTTTGGAACTAAACGGGTTCCAAAAATGCTCATAGATGTGCACAAAACTATGCAACTTAACGCTGCTCTGACATTTCTTACTCGGTAAACTTAAATACCACAGTCCTAGACTCCATATGATCCGACTTAACACTTGTTCCTGCACATAAAACACTAACTTGGTGGAAGCGCTACGAATGTCATGATGACGCAAAAACCACTGTTCTGGCTGTCTTAACTGGTGGGATGTTTCTTTGAGAAAGGTTCAGACAAGCTAATCACCCAACATGGAAAATTCCTGAACAATGGTGTATAAACTATGTAGAAAAGTGGTTTAAGGTATGATCTTTCATGTAGAAATAAAATTGTCTCAAAAAAGTTAAGTATTTTTTTTTTCAAAATGGTACTTACTTTTTGAACATGCCTTGTTTGTATTATTTATGTTTGTAATAAAATAATGTTACCACATATGTACTAGAAACAATAATAATCCATCATTTACAAAAAAATAGAGGAAACCACTACGAAAAAAATTGTAACTGAAGCCCAAGTGTAACAGACTCTTTATCATCATGACATGGAATAATTAAAAATATCATACAATTTTTAGCAGTGTTCAGAATTCAGTAAATTATACATAATTTAAAAAAAGAAAATAATCAGGGTATTTAATGGCATTAAAAACAAAAATTAAACACTTTAGACCAAAAATCCACTAAGATCCCCTTTAATTGAAAACTTAGTTATCCATAATTTTTGATAAATTGACAACCATTCGGTTATAATATTTGTTAGATTATCCAGATTCTACTTTTCTTGGTTTAATACCCGACTATCCTGCAATTACTGCTAATGCAGATGGTGAAGGATGAAATGATTTTTTGTAACGTATGAAATATGCCATGCCTGAATGGGATTCGAACCCAAGATCGCTTGATGAGAGGCAAACACATTACCAACTACGCCAAGTGGCCAACTCCAGATTCTACTGTAATAATTATAAGTTTACATTTACTTACCAAATACTAAAGCATCTTCATCATTTTGATTTTGAGCTTTTTGTTCCTCTTTCTTTTGTCTTCGATTCTGGATAACCTAAAAAAATAACAACCATATAAATTTTGTAATGTATACATTATAAACAGATTTTTATAACACAACTTGCAGCCTACAAACAATTCTATTGGAAAATAATTTAATTTTTTCACTGACCTATTACAAGTAATCAACTGAAATGTGATTATATAATATCAAATTACACAAATCATATAAAAAAAAATCATAAGTTCAGTATTATTTTTGCATCCCACGACAATAATCACACAACAATATAAAAAATAAAAATGTTTTAAATGTTATAAACCCACCGGGTTGGTCTAAAGGTAAAGTCGTCGCCAAAATCAGCAGTTTAACAGCTGATTTTTGGAGACGAAGGTTCCTGGTTCAAATCCTAGTAGAGGTAGTTACTTTTATACGGATTTGAATACTAGACAGTGGTTACCGGTGTTCTTTGATGGTTGGGGTTCAATTAACCATACTCTCTCAGGAATGGTCGGTCTGAGTCTGTACAAGACTACACCTCATTTTCACTTCATACACATCATCCTCATCTCATTGGGTCATGGGGTTGCTTATTGTTCTGAATTGAACAGATTGCAGCGTACACACATTAGGGATTGCAAAAAAAAATGTTATAAATGAGAAAATTCTAGGTAGCAAAGAAGAAGAAATATTTTAAATTAATTTGTTTATCCCAATGTTGTGTTCCGTTGCAATCTGTTCAATTCAGAACGATAAGGAACCCCATGAACCAATGAGATGAGGATAATGTGTATGACTTATAAATGAGATGTAGTCTTGTATAGATCCAGGCCAAACTGGTAGAGCGAACGCCAAATAAATTTGCCAGTTTTCTGAAGTGCGCAGAAGGTTAATTTGGTAATGGTGCACTTGGTTGCTTCAGCAAGTGGTAAGGGTCAGTGCTGTACCAGCTATAATCAGAATCACGTCGCTCTTACATTTATATATTAGCTAACCTGAAAAAAAAGTCTGTAGTCTGTTGTTTGTGGTAGGCATTAATTGTTGTACACAATGTTTACAACTGAATGTTTTTAATGTTGCTAATAGATGATAATTTACGGCGCTCAGCGCCTGTGATTTAATAGGCAGTTTGGTACTATGACTTAAAATCTACCGACTGAATCAAAACTGTTTGCACAGCTATATCGGCAAGCTTATTTGGTGTCCACTCTAACTCAACGCTCTCCTTCCTCTCCTTTTGAAAAGAAACTTTGATAAAATCATAAAAAAAGTTGTGGTCTATTGTCTGTCACTTTCCACAAAACAATAAAATTGAAGAAAAAACAAGTGTGGTAGATTTTATAGACACTTTAAAAAATATTGATAGCTGTTCCGACGTTGATGAAGAAGAGATTAACAAATCGGTGGCAAATTGACAATGACGGAAGTTTTAAAGTGATCAAAGAGGAAGAAATTATTGTTTCATGCAGTGTTACAGAAAATGAAAATGAAGAGGATTCAGAAAGTGTTGATGAACCAGGTGTGCTTATGAACCACGCAGAAGTAGTAGCACACATAGATAAATTGATGGTTTATTTCACGAGTTAAGTAGAAACATCGCCGAACAAGCTTTTAAAGCTAAAGCGGATGTGAGATCACACTGCTTGTAAGCGATACACAAAACTGAGGGAGCAAAAGCTCAATGCCTTTTTTATTACCAACTAGTTCGTAACTATATTGTGTACAGTGTAAATATATACAGTGTTATGTGTTTTTTTGGTGAAAGTATGATGATAATCATTTTTAAACTACATTAAAAATATTTATGATAATTAGGCCTACATGTTCGTTTTTTTCATATTTTTCTCATTCTCTGTATAACCCGAATTTTGAATAACTCCGATTGGCGCCAGCCCCAGTTGTTCCAAGTTAACAAGGTTCTTCTGGACCATACATTGCAGGAATTTATAAATTATGGGAGATCATTTACCAGACAAAGCTACAACGGTTTGGACATGTCAGTAGGATGGAGGAGCGTAGGTTGTCTAAAAAGATGCAATCCTAAGACAACAATGATGGAAAAATGGCCAGTTACAGAGAGAGGTGAGTTGCGTTAAACATGAAGAAACTTGGAAGGAACCCACGGGTAAAGTGGATGATGAAGATTTTTGAACTATAACACATTATGATAATTATTTAAAAATTTTAAATGACACTTACCTCTTGAATGAAATTATTTATCACTGCAAGTTGTTTATAAAATAATTGTCCTGTTGGAGAAATTTTAAAAAGCGTATCAGGAAAAAGCCAAGGTCTAAGTGCACGCTGCAGTACAGAAATGGCAACACTGTAACAATAAAATATAAAACAATAAACCTATATGTATTAATAAAAACAAAATAGCTGCCTCCAACTAGATACTGATTAGCACGTTACAGGCCTTTTATCATGTAACCTTTAATTACTGTCAATCACAGATCTTTTCACACAATGCTATTCAAATACGAATTTCATAATCCACAGTTAATGCAAATTAAAGATGGAAAGAAAATGTACACTTACTCATGTATAGCTGATACAAAAGCATTTTCTTTCTGTAATTGAGCATTCACTTCAGTTCCCATTGAGGTTTCTGCAACAACAAAAAGCAACCACTTATATAAATGTAGGAAATATTCGGGACTTAAAAAAACAGAAGCTAATTATAAAACTAAATTTCAGAAAAAAATTTTTTTTTTTTAATCCCTAATGTGTGTACGTTGCAATCTGTTCAATTCAGAACAATAAGCAACCCCATGACCCAATGAGATGAGGATGAAATGTATGACGTGTAAATGAGGTGTAGTCTTGTACAGACTCAGGCCGACCATTCCTGAGAGAGTATGGTTAATTGAACCCCAACCATCAATGTACACCTGCCAGGTAACAACTGTCTTGCATTCATATCCGTATAAAAGTAACTACCTTTACTAGGATTTGAACCAGGAACCTTTGTCTCCGAAAATCAGCTGTTTAACAGCTGATTTTGGCAACGACTTTACCTTTAGGCCAACCCGGTGGGTTACTTTAGAAAATGAAAAAATTAATTTTATTTTGATAAAATAAGTTTTATGAAATTCTGAAAATGAGGTTGCTGAACCAATTACAGGGTATCTCCAAATCAATGTGTGATTTGAAATTTTCAGGTCATAATTTTTATGGTAAGGCCTTGGAACAGCAAGGAAATTTTAGTTTTCCACACATAAAAATCTATAAAAATCAAAAATATTGAACCTCCAAAAGAATCAGGCAACATTATTATTTCTAAATTTTTCCAGATCTAGATTATTTCTAGATTTTCCAGAACAGCATAATTTCATCAGAAACTAAGAAAACACCAGTAAAACTGCATCATTCATTCTTTTTGGAGGTTACAAATTTATTAACCCTTTTAGTGCCAACGTCCGGAAAACAGGACGTCCATATCTTTTACGTAGTTATAACATCCGATTTACCTGACACCCGTAATTTATGCATAAGTGCCAACGTCCAAATAACCACACATTTCCAAAAAAACTTTTAAATAAAAATTAATGGAATAATGTATTTTGAAACCGCCTCCATGACGTAGTGACTAGCGCGCTAGCCTACAAATCGAAAGGTCCTGGGTTCGATTCCCAGCTAGGGTCTGGAAATTTTAACACATTAAAACCACCGTTAAGGTACCAAAACCCACAGTAGTTGCTAATGACCAATTTATCGATGCAGCTTTAAATAAACTAAAAAAAAACTATTTTGAATATTATTACTGTTAGAACAATTTTTTATATTGAACACAATAAAAATTAATTTTTAACAAGACATTTTATTTTTCTGTAATGTTGAAATTTTGGTCGGCAGTGGCAGGTTTACGCCCGCAAGTTTTCAAAATAAGAGCTGGCACTTTTGGTACACCTTTATTCTAATTAAATGGCATTTTAGATCAAACTTTTTAATATTGTTTCGGCACTGAAAGGGTTAAGCAAGGCATCTGTTGGGTAAATCGTGAAAGAACCGGTTATATGTAGAAAAAACGATTCTCTATTTTTACTTTCTCTTGCCTATATGAATATATAGAAAGGAAAGTATTGTTTTCATGTCGATTTTTCTAAATCGAGTTTTCACCGGATCTACACGTTTTCAGACCCCCTGAACCCAAAAAAATGTTTTTAGCGATTGCTCTGTGTGTGAACAGAATATCTAAAGAACGGAAAGTTGTACGAACTTGAAACTTAAGTTACATACTACTACCAGACCCAACACGAACATTTTCATCAAAATCGGTCAACCGGAAATAGTAGTTTAATTGTGTAATTTTTCACTTTTTTCGATTTTCTCGAAAACTGGTTCTATGATTTTTTTTAAAGTCGTCTGGTTTACTCAATTTTGTATTCTCTACAAGATAGGGTAGGCGCCATGTTTGCTGAAATTCTTGGTGAGGCTGTTTTTACGTAAAAAAAGTGTTTTTTTAAGATTACGGCTGTAATATGTATTATAGCGCAACAATTTGTATAATAAAAAATGCAGAGAATTTGATATTCTACAACTTTTATTTCAAATATTTTTTTTGTATAATGCTGAGTTTAGTGGTAATTAGCGATTTTCTGTTTTTTCTCACGAAAACGTGTGAAAAATAGATTTTTTTAAGATTTCGGCCTTAGTATGCATTTTATGATAAAATTGTATATAATCAAATTTATAGAAAATTAAAAGATCTACAACTTTTATTTAGAACATTTTTCTCTATAGAGCCTAGTTTAGCATGAAAGAGTGATTTTCCATATTTTAAAGCAAAACTAAGATAGATTTTCTTTTTGCATCTTCATATATGATTAAAATTAGGTTATGTTTATTGAGGTTAGTTTTTTGTTTATTTCTAATGTTTTATTACTAATGTTAGGTTTATTGTTAATTATTTGCACTGGCAAGAGAAAGTTGTGTGAGTGTTTCACACCAGATTTTTTTAAATTAATAGGGAATTCGGGAAAAATAACAATGAGTGATGAAAAATTCATTGATGGCTGCTTGTGGAGACCTACATTTTAAAAATAGGTTGACCGGAATCAGTCCAGTAGGAGCTGAGACCAAACTGGGCCAAAAACACCTTTAGGGCCATCCTTTTAAATCAACCGATAACTTTAATTAATAATTTATGCATACTGAAAAATTTACTTTAATAAATAGAGCAAAAACATCCGCTTTATTTTGTTCATAAACCAATTGTTAAAATTTAAATGTGCAATAATATTATAATTAGAAAGAGTTCAAATTACAACATCATGCTATTTCTACAGAGTGATATTTTAGTCCTGTTACTCAATTTGTTATGTAATTTATGAAAGGGAAATGTAGGTGTAATAAAAATATGTATTTGTTACTTACAAAAGAGATTTAATAAAAAGCTATTATTACATACATAATTGTTAAAGAATATGCTTAAAATGCCCACCCCTAGCGATTATACATGCTTGGACTCTTTTAACACTTTGAAGACTTTTTTTTAATACTTTTGCCCGTGGACTGCCATTTTTCGGGGATTTTTAAAAAATTGTAACAAATCAACTATTGGTCATAAATTCAAAAAGTAAAGATTAAACTAAAGATCATAATAAAATTAGTAGATTACTTTTCATTTAATAAGATTAGGATTACTTGCATTTTAATTTGACTGAAAAGAGGTATAGGTCATTTGTTCTAGCTAGAAGCTTTCCCTCCAACGCTGTGTGCCGCTGAGCTGTTCTGTTTAGTGGTGGGGGAAGCACCTCATAGTTGTAACATAGTATACGATTAGAAAGAGAGGGAATGATCATTAAGTGAGAAGGAGACAACACTTGCCCCTTTGAAACTATCCCTACTCTACCTACTCGCCCTCCCCTTACAAGCTTCTTCCTAAAACAAACGTACTATATGTTTTCTTGAATTTAAAAAATGTTTCACCATATAATGATAATAATATACAGTAAAATCTCTCTATAGCGGAATTGAAGGGACCATGAGATACTGCCGCTATAAAGAGAGTTCCGTTATAGAGAGAGCGAGTAATTAACGGTGGGAGGGAAGAGTTGGAGTACTAATTTTTCTGCACAAAATAACTTATATACGTATGTAAATGGTGCATGGAATAAGTTTTTGAAAAACTACTGAACAGATAACTTTATGACGAATGTTTAATACAGTAGATTACTTCAATACAGTGAGATATTTAAATTAATTACCTACATAAAGTGTAGGTTATTAACTTAACAAGAAATTTGGATACAAAATGGTTTTATTAGATGTTGTGTTACTAATGTTTAACAATAGAATTTCACTTTTCGTATTGAACTTTTTTCAATAATCATTCATACAGTACATACCGTAATAGATAGTCTAAAATTAATTAGCACTGAAACTCGGTTTTTACTGAACAGTAATAAACATAGGATACATACAATTAAAATTTCCTAAAACATAGGCTACACAAACACAAAAAAATACACAGTACAGTATATATTTTTTTGTTATTAAGGAAACAATGACTGTGAAGTACATTTCATTTCGTAAAATAAGTTGTAAATTTTGTTTCGTTTTCAATTCATAAAACATGTCTTCAATATCATTTTCAATGTTTAAAACTTGTAAATTTTCAATTACATATTGGCAATGACAGTACGTTAAAACAACAAGAATAGCGTCTAGTGCTTGTTTACTTGAAGGGACAACATTTCTGTTTCCATTTCATCGTCATTCACTTTCTTGCTCGTTGTTTTGGGCTAAGACATTTTCGATTATTGCATCATCGCCAACATCTGCTGAAGTGGCTAAGTCATTGTCTGCCCCTACATAGGCGTCTAAATCCATATCCTGAAGATATTGTTTTGCCGCTATAGAGAGATTTTTGTGCCGCTATAACGAGAGTTAAATACATTATCGTAGTATACGAAAGGGTCGGGGTCGGCAAATAATGCCGCTAAAGAGAGATTTCCGCTATATAGAGTTCCGCAATAGAGAGATTTTACTGTACAAGAATAATAAAATTAATTATATGAGTTAAATTCTTACAAACTAATTACCTATTTCTAATAACCAATTAACTTTTTTATTTCTTAAGTAAAATTTAAAAAAAACTAACTATTATAATAACGAACTAATAACTAACAACAACGCGCAGAAGTACCGGCAGATCGCTTACTCATGCTTGATAACATCGAGGCTGTAAAAGTCGATATATTCGATAATCTGACAACATTAGGAGTATGAGTGTACTCTATTAGATTCAGAATGAGCTAAATTAAGTGACAGCATAGACGGCAATCGTATACGATACGAGCTAATGGATATAAAACCAAGTGAAACAGGCGCCCATATTGTATATGGGTGCCGTCCAGCCGATCAAAATGGCGTGCCCGTATCATATACGGGTGCCATCCTGAAAGTGTTAAGCACATTAGCAGAAACCTTTTGTAAGAGTTGCATTTGATACATTCATGATTAAGTCTGCAATATTGACTTTAAGTTCATCAATAATGTGAGGATTGTTTTTGAAGGCCTCGGACTTAAAGTAGCCCCACATAAAGTAGTCAGGAGATGTGAGGTCTGGGGACCTTGGAGGCCATAAGTCCTTGTTTATTATTCGACCACCAAAGAACTCTTGCAGATAATCCATGTTTTCTCGAGATGTGGCATGTAGCCTCATCTTGCTGAAACCAGTAATATTGTTTTTGAGGTTTCATGAGGGCCACAAATTGGTGCACAATATTCCTGTGTACTTCACCATTTACTGTCAGTTCGAAGAATATGGGTCCGACTATATGATGATGAGATTTCGCACACCACACACCAATTTTGCAGGATGCAAAGATTTTTCTTGCAAAGCGTTAGGATTTTCAGCCACCCAAATTCGAGTGTTTTGACTGTTCAAAAAACCATAGAGATGGATCCAAGCTTCATCAATGAAGAACACTGTGTTTAAAACTTTGATTCCGTTGCCATTTACGAAAGACCTAAACCATCAGTAATATTGCAATCACTTGTTTAAATCTGGAGGCTGAAGCTCTTGGACTAATCATACGCAATACGGATACAATTTAAATTTTTTAGTAGCCTTCTAAACACTTGAATATGACAAACCAACTTGCGAGGAAAGTTTTCGTAAACTTTCCCATGGAGAATTGAGCAATCTTGTTTTCATATTCTTTAAAACATCATCTGTTAAGAGAGTTGATCAACCGCTATGTTTTCTGTTGCAAACACTACCTAACTCTCGAAATCGATTTGTTAGCCTAGAAATTGACATTTTTTCTGGTGGAGGAACACAAACAAATTTAATTTGAAATGATTCTTTTACATTTGCGTACGATTTCGTAGCAAAATATTGTTCAAGAATGAAAACCAGTTGTTCTAAGGTAAAAAAACATTCTGTTCGTAACACGACCGGAAATGGCACAAAATTTTACACACCTCAAGAAGAATCAACTCACAATGCCGTATCTATACCAGTTGAGTAGGGCTACCAACTTCATGTCACAAAACAAAATTTCCCTTTCTTAGAAAAAAAAATTACCAGACATTAACAATTGGGTAACAGGAATAAAAATTCACTCTGTATTAAAGTTATCAGAATGTAATATCAGTTCTTAATGTAAAATACCAATAAAGAAAAACATCAACAATTTTCCATACCACAAATGATATCCAGTGTGCACAATACAACAAGTTTTGATACATCGAAACCATTGTTTCCAATTTCTTTCTTTAATTTATCAGTCAGTATATTTGAACTCGATGAAAATGTATCAACAAATTGTTCTAAAATTTTAAAATGAAATGTAGGCGTTATAATTTTCCTTTGCCGTCTCCATTCATCACCTAAAATGTAAAATTTAAGCATAAAGATTAGACCACAACATGAAATTAAATCAGTAAAACATCAGCATATCAAATCAGTAAAACATATTGTAACATTACAACAGTGTTATTCTAAAAAATAGTTAAGGGAATGAATTGTTAATTGTAAAAAATTAAGTAGGGGAAGGGAGCCATAATATATGGAATAGGGTCTTATTATGGAATACTAGTGTTTTTCCAGACAGGACGTTGGAAATCCTGATCTTCTCACACCATTGGTTATACTGACAGAAACAACTACCGGATTCAAACAGACCAAATACAGCGTGTTTTTGTCAAGGTGATTACAATGAAGATAAAAAAGGTGAAAAATGGATTCAGTGCTCGAGGTGTAATAATTGATATCATGAACAATGCACTAGTGCTGAAAGGTTGTATTTTGTCTTTGATTACTGTAAATAAACTGATTGGACTAATACTTTGGTGCTTTAAAAACTTTGTAGGCAAATTATGTATCTATTCAAAGTATTCCAAATTATAACCCAATGTATTCCATATTAAGATCCTATTTTGTGAATTGTAAAAATAATGTCACTAAAGAAATTTAAAAAAAATATATCTTTGTAAATTTAAGATTTTGTATTTTCTAGATGTGAAATAAACTATTTTTACAATTAATATAAAATTCACGTATATTCAAAAAAGTTATAGAAACCGAGGAAAATGAAAAAATGAAAGTGGCATTCCATATTTGGTTCCTCTCCCCTAATAGTAATAACAATACGGATGGCAGATGAATGAAATGTGTTTGAACAGAGTTCTTTGAAGTGCAGTCGAAACAAGTGTGAAATAAGGGAGTGGGTCTTTGTTATGTTCATTATTGATCATTTCTACCATGTTGTGGATTGTTCTGTAAAGCGGATAAAATGTTACGTAAGGCACTATTCGCTGTAGATGGCGACACAGAGTATATGTAGTTTGGATAGTACTCGTGACTACTACAAACGTAATACTAGTAAAACGTTACTACTACTAACGCAATCTCTCACAGTAGTAGTGACGTAATGCATACCTCTCAGCTGCACAAAGCTTGGGAACGGGCAGTAGATACTAGTGAAACTGATAGTGAAGACGCTGGTGACAGCAATAGTAAAGAAGGTGATTCATTCATTCGTAGAAAATTTTGTTCCAATGGAATAACGTAGTAGGTAACTACAGTAAATCAAACATTTCTAGTCATGTAATTAAGCTAAAGGCAATATTACAGGTCACATTTATTTCTTATAAGGTTTACGAAGAAAAGATTTTCTCGGAATAAACCACAGCTTACAAAATATATGTAAAAACTGCACGGTAGTGAAATGTACGAGTATTATCTCACTGTTGAGTTTGGTAGCACTGTCATATTTTCACTTCCCTTCTTCACAGCCCATTCATACGCAAAAGGCAATCTCGTGACTTCAGTATCTACAGCAAAAATTTACGTAAAAGTCGAAAGTAAAACAAAAAAAAAAACCACATCCTAATACAGTCACTAAAAATTAAGCACCCGATGTGACTTATAATACATAAAAAAATCTATTAATTTGATAATTTTAGTTGTTAGACAATCCATAACGATGAAAAATGATTTGATTTGATGAAGTAGTGAATGTTGAATACTGATAGTATTAATCGTCGTACGTACCATCTGAAGTTAACAAACCACACCCAAGCCACGGATCAATTAATTCATATATATGAGCTTTCTTTAACAGTTTGTTACTCGATAGAATTGTCTGAAAAATAATACAATATGTAGTTCATGATTATATATGTATATATTAGTACATACCATCAGAAGTTAACAAACCAGCTCCAAGCCATGGATCAAGTAGATCATATACATGAGCTTTTTTTAACAATTTATTACTCGTTAAAATTGTCTGAAAAATAAATCAATGTTTAGTTTATCAACAATATTTTAATTTCTTTTGGATACCTTCTTACCGATTTGGTTTTCTTCTTTTTACTTTCTCTTGCCTGTATAGGAAGGAAAGTATTGTTTTCATGTTGATTTTAAATTATTAAACTGGAAGAGCAGAACTTCACAGAGAGCCAAAAAAGCTCAAATGAGCAAATCAAAATTTAAAGCAATGATTGTTTTTTTATATCCATGGGAATGTGTACCTTCACTGGGTTCCTGAAGGTCAAACAATTAATCAATATTACTACCTTGAGGTACTTTCTAAACTACGTCAAAGAGTAAGGAAAAAACGACCTGAAATGTGGGAGGACAAATCATTGGTTCTCCACCAAGACAATGTGGCAGCTCATTCCGTGTTATCTGTCAAGAGATTCCTAGCCAAGTACAGCATCTCAGTGATAGAACATCCACCTTATTCACCAAATCTTGCACCATGTGACTTCTACCTGTTCCCTAAGGTGAAATCTGCATTAATAGAGACAAGATTTGAGTCTGTGGAAGCTGTAAAAGAGAAAGCGGCACGTGTCCTGAAGGAGCTGAAAGAAGATGACTTCCAGCACTGTTTCCAACAATGGAAAATTCGCACGGAGCGTTGTATTTTTTTTTTTGGTTTAACGTCCGACTGTTCTGCAATTACTGCTAATGCAGACGGTGAAGGAAGGATGAAATGATGTTTGTAATGTATGAAAATATGCCGAGCCAGAATGGGATTCGAACCCAAGACCGCATGATGAGAGGCGGGCACATTACCAACTACGCCAATCTGGCCGGCATGGAGTGTTGTAGAGATAGAGAAGGAGTGGATATTGAAAGTGACAATAAGTGATTATGTATAAAATGAAAATAAATTTTTTTACAACATCAGTCTCGTTATTTAATAGCCATACCTCGTATGTCACGGAACGTACCATGGTTTTTACATGGAGAAGAGGTTGGACACGTGGCAATGCAGAGCGGCAACAGAAGATCACAAATGAGGTGAGCGGATAATGTCAAGAGAACAGCTTACAACTGGTAAACATGTTAAAAATCACAACAGGGCTATTTCTAGCATTGCATTGGTTGGTGAAGGGCTACAGAAGGAAAAAACTATAAAATAGAATCACTATAAATTACAATAAAATGGAGAGGCAATAGCTATTATTCTTAGGTAAAAAATTCATTAAGTACATACCTGAATATGATTAACATCAGACAAGACTACATAAAGTTCTGTTCCTATCCACAAACGTACAACTTTTCCATACGTTTTAACAATACGATGAAAGTTACTTAATATTTCTGAAAGTAAACAAAATGGATTAAAATTAATAATACATTATTATTTACATGATATGTTTCCACTCTGCAAATGACACCTTCACTTCATTCACCACAGGGTCTGGCTGTATAATGAAATTCATTACTCTCAGAAGAGATAACTCTGATTAGTGTCTTTTACACCTCTGCCTCTTCTGTTCTTAGATGATTCAGTCATTTAATTGGCTGGCCATTTGATAAGAAGAACTATTTATTTTAGCCCTGCAACTAACAGATTAAGTGTAAATAATTTGACACTCCACCTGTCTGTTACGAGCTATTTACATGATATCATAATGTAATAAATTCTAAAATATGCTATTGTGAAAGTCAACCCAAACAAATCTGTTTATTAATCAACAAATCTTCAGTTACGTTTATCATTGTCATCACAAACAGTAGTTATCACTCTTAAAAAGATTTTTGCATAGAAATTTTGCTTTTTCGCTAGAAAGTAAAGCTTAAAAAAGCTTCAAAAGATCATCCTTTTTCAAAATTTTAATTAGAAGGAAGCACTTTATATTGTTAAGGAAAAGCCTTTTCTTAGTTCTATTTCATATAATGAATTTTACTAAACTTTTTTAAGCTACCTTAACTTGATACTGTACTGCTTTTACACCGGTCTGTCGTACATGTTTTGCCCGCTGTTGGAGCTGTGACTTATGGGCTTTCTAAAATGGTTGATTCATATTTATTTAATATATCTTGTAATGCTGGATTGTCCGAAATTTTGCTAATCCGACCAACTTCCGGTCCTGTTTATGCTGGATAATAGAGACTCTACTGTATTAACTTTAAGGGGAGCAGACCATTTTCATTATCCCTATACTTGCAATACTAACTTAGGTAGATTTTTTGTAGAAACCGTTAAAGCTACAAAGCTGAGCTTTGGCACACCTTTCTACAGCACCATTTTACAAATTTGTATCAGAGCTTTTTCATTTATCTTCATCCAATCTAAAAATTATTTTTATTCTCAAAAACTGTTCAAATGTGCCCAAATTTTTTTATGAAAAACACACCCAAAAAATAAAAACTCCCAAATTTTTGAAATACCTCTGGAGTAAATACCCACCTTAGTACTAAAATGTACGTAGTGTGTGAAATTTCACACTCCTAGGTGTGATGGTTCCTAAAATAAGTGTACCTAAAGGCAAAAAATACAATATGCGGAAAATGCGGATAAAGTAAAAGCATAATACCGTAACAGAAACATCTATTTCCAATTGGAATTAACTTCCAAACAAAAACACACCAATATTTGCTCTACGGCTGATTCCTACATGTTCTAGAAATTATCGTTTTTATGTAAACGCGATCTCCGTAATGTTAGAGCAGTAAAATGATTATATTTATCTCAATTTTCAAGAATGAAAAACGTGAAAAAATATCAAAATAAACACTACGTACCCCATAAACATAAAAACATAATTTTTCTCAACAGAAAAAGCAAAAAATATCGTGTTATATAAATATCAATTTAAATAGGGGAAAACGATCGATCAATATATGGTAAAATTGAAAATCAATATTTTTTTATTAATATCAGTCTGCTCCCTTTAATATTTCACTTAGTTAATTATAATAATTATTTTAAATAAACTGACTTGATAGAACTTACCATCTGATTTATAACCAAATTCTAAAGAGTTACCAAGAATTGGTAATGGTGTTGGATGAGGTATATTAGAGGTTAATCGCTTCTGTCTTGCTATTTTCATCTCAAATATATAATAATATAACATACTCAACACCACACAAATTGCTGTTACTGCAAACCACATGTTGGCAAATATTCACTATTAAAAATATTATAAAGATGAAAACCTGAAAAACAAACAAAGGTATTGTATCAGCTTCAAGGTACTTTTAAAACTAAAACTAAACTAACAATAGCGCATGTGCAACGATCAGGCTTACATTTAGGCTCAAATGGGTTGGTTACACCATTGTACGAGAGTAGTTCATCAAGTAACATCTATTTTCTGTCGGCAGCCACTAGTACTTTTCTGGTGTTACTTTGTCAAGGGCTGGAACTTGTTTTGCTCTGCATTAAAAGAGTGCGTACTACACTAAAGCTGCAATCTTAAAAAACATAGGCAACAAATTTTATCATGAGAGCACAGCCCCCCCCCGCCCACAAATTTCAGCAGGCATGGTGCTTACTCTTCTTGTAGAAAAATGTATAATAAAATTGACAAAAAAAAACAATACTTTCCTTTGCTATATTTCACATAGAAAAGTAAAGAAATTAAATTAAGAGATAACAGGTGTTTTATTAAGGACGCAACCCTGATTATAAGAAGATAGGAGTAATACATCGGTACATTTTCTGTCCCCCAATCAGTATGTTCGCAACAGTGTACTCAAGGCCAACTACGTAAGGCAGTAAAATGTTCCAGTCTAGCATTAGTGCATATTAAAGCCGTAATCTTAAAAAAAATTATTTTTTTACATGAAAACAGCCTTACCAAGAATTTCAGCAAACATGACGCCTACCCTATCTTGTAAAGAATAAAAAATTGAGTAAATCAGGCGATTTTTAAAAAAATCGTAGGACCAGTTTTTAAGAAAATCGCAAAAAAAGTTAAAAATTATACGAATAAACTACTACTTCCTGTTGACCGATTTTGATGAAAATGTTCGTGTCGGGTCCGGTAGTAGTATGTAACTTAAGTTTCAAGTTCGTACTATGTTCCGTTCTTGAGATATTCTGTTCACAGACACAGACCAATCGCTAAAAACATGTTTTTTGGGGTTCAGGGGGTCTGAAAACGTGTATATCCGGTGAAAACTCGATTTCGAAAAATCGTCATGAAAACAATACTTTCCTTCCTATATATTCATATAGGCAAGAGAAAGTAAAAATCGTAATACATAAGCATGACCCAAAATAACAACCAAAACTAACAAATCAAGACTTTTATAAATCGTGAGAAATTTTTTTCTGAAATTATTCAAGAGAAATCGTAGCCACAATATTACCTGAATTATCCGGAAGGACGTAGATACGGTAATACCCGTATGGCCTAACGTTGATGTACCCTACTGTGATAATTGGGTACATTTTGTACGGTTGCAAAAATAGAATTACTAAGAAAGAATGTCATGTCATTTGTGTATACAAACTACAAACAAATCTATCATTCACTACAATTGAATTACCTACAAATATAGGCCTAGTAGTTTTACAATACATATATGATCACAACAGAACATGTTATTACTAAAATAATAATTTTACAATTATATTGTTACATATGCCCAAAACGGGCAGGTGGAGTGTTATTTTAATTGCACTCTATCTGTTTGGTCCAGGGCTAAAAAAAATAGTTCTGTTTCTTATCACATAGTCAGCCACTTATATGACTGAACTATTTAAGAACAGAAGAGGTAGAGGTGTAAAAGACACTAGTCAGAGTTATCTCCTCTGAGAGTAATGAATTTCACTATGCAGCCAGACCCTGTGGTGAATGAAGTGAAGGTGTCATTTGCAGGGTGGAAAGTGAGTGCTTTTCGGAGGGCCTGGCAAGCTGATAAGCATACTCTTTCAACTCAGTGAGGAAGGCAATTGTAAACCACCTTACTTCTCGTTTTTACTTAGTAAAACCTCTAGAGGTTCAAACCAGCCTTTCGGCTGTTGACCTAAACAACAACAATTGTTACATAGATTTGAATGTCTTATTAATTTCTCTTGCCCTATGAGAATACCTATTATTATATTATAATAATAGGTATTATAAGAGAAAGTTAATTATTATTTTCATGTCGATTTTTTGAAACGAGTTTTCACCGGATATAGGCCTACACGTTTTCAGACCCCTTGAACACAAAAAAACATGTTTTTAACGATTGGTCTGTGTGTGAACAAAATTTCTCAAGAACGGAACATTGTACGAAGTTGAAACTTACGTTAGGTACCACTAGAAGACCAGATACGAACATTTTCTTTAAAATCGGTCAACCGGAAGTTGTAGTTTATTCGTATAATTTTCCATTCTTTTAAGATTTCCTCAAAAATAGTTCCTATGATTTTTTTTTTAAAATCCCCTCATTCACTACATTTTTATGTTCTACAACAAAATAGGGTAAGCGCCATGTTTGCTGAAATTTTTGGAGGCTGTTCTCTCGTAAAAAATGTTTTTTTAAAGATTGCGGCCTTAATATGCATTTCATTTATTTATTTATTTTCTTCAATACTCCTCCAAAAAAACAAAGCCCGTGCTTGGAGGACGATTACTCTAATTACAAAAAAAAAACACATAGCACAAAAATAAACCTACAATACAAAATAATAGCACTGATAAAAAAACAAAAAGAAAAAAACAGTTAATACCAATACTACATCACTTACCTATTACATAAAAGAATAAGTCACGCAAAAGAGAAAATGATCAAAATAACATTAAAAAACACATTAGTATAAAATCAAAAATCAAAATAATAAAAAAAAAAACAGACAGAATAGGCCTACAATGTAAATAAAAATTAAAACTTATGATAACAAAACTAAAATGTTAATAAATGACAATACAAACATCAGCAAAGTTATGAAATAGCATAAATAAAATAGCCTATGACAAAAAAACCTCTACCAATTTACTTTACATTATTTTAGAGAAAAAAAAATGAAAACAAAATTTAGCCTTAACTACTTCCATTAAATTTAACTTTTTAAGTTAAATTAAAAAGTTAAATTTAATTTAACTTTTAAGTTAAATTAAATTAAATTACAACGGCATGTTGTTCAGAGTTAACAGTTAATTTAAACTGGAAAAACCAAATTTCGGTTTTTTGGGGCTTGCCGTTTTCAGGTTTTCCTATCTTTACACGTTCAAAACGGTGTTTTTGACAAATTTTTATTGGCAAAACGTTACAGGTACTTATAGCATCACGGGCAATTTTTTAAATTTTAGATCAGGTCCAGTGGGGGTTACTGCCCCTTTCCAAATATTATGAAATTTCTAAATTTTCAGAATACAAAATATATTTTAACGGCATGTTTTTTACGTTCTAAATTAAATAAAAATTTTGTAACGCGAAAACATTGAGGTTCAACCCCCTTACCTTTGGTAGGGGGTAGTAATTTTTACCTCCTGAACGGTGCTTTATAGAGCAAAAGTGTATAGAATCTTTTTTGTGCCTCTCTCAAAGTACTCCAAGGCCATGTAGCTAAAGTTTTCCTTAACCTACCTGTTCGCTGAGAAAACTCAAAACACTAGCAATCCGGCTTTTAGGGCTTGCCGTTTTCATGTTTTTCTTTCTTTACACCTTCACAACGGTTTTTTCGTAAACGTTTATTGACAAAACGTTACACGTACACCTAGAGTCACGAAGAATTCATGAAATGTTTGGTCGGGGTCATATGGTGATTACTACCTCAACAAAAAATTTTCGGAATACAAATAATCTTTTAACGACATGTTATTTAGCGAAGAAAATTACATAAAAATTTGGTAACCAGAAAAATTTCAGGTCACATGAGAAAACGAAAACTCAAAGGAATTCAAACCACAACATTCAAATTTTAAATTTTGAAACTTTAAACTTTATCTTTAAACTTTCATATCTTGAAATTTCTAAATATTGTGATCCACCCAGCCCCTCTGGCGGCCGAACTTCACCTTGTGAAAAATGGTTCTGATCCACTTATGAATTCTGATCCACCTACCCCTCTGAGGTCGAGACACGTAAGCGGCGCGAAGCGCCGCTGGAGTGGCGAGTATACACATATAACTACAACTACTACTATAATAATAGTTATAGTATATGTATATAGTTATAGTATATGAATAATAAAACTGATAATAATTATAGTATATGACTCTAATTTTAGAGGAAAAGTTTATATAATTTAAGTTGTAGAACATTTCAAAACCTACAATTTTTATTTCAAATATGTTTTGGTTCAATGCTTAGTTGTCAATTAGTGATTTTCTGTAATTTTTTATCAAAATCAGAGAAAAAATGGGATTCTTTAAGATTGCGGCCTTAGTATGCATTTTACGACAAAAAATATAATCTAAGTTACAAAAAATTAAAAACCTACAATTTTTATTTAAAGCTTTTTTTCTACAGAGCCTAGAGGCAATTACTGATTTTCCGTATTTTTAAATCAAACAGATTTTTGCTTCATTCATTCACTCTTGATTAAAATTAGGTTGTTTTTTTTATTTTTCATTGTTTACTCATGATTAAACATGATCATTGTTCATTATCTACATTGGATAAGATAAAGTTGTGTGAGTGTTTCACGCCAAATTATTAAAAAAAAGTTCCTGTCTGGCCCCTGTAAAGTGCCAAGTGGTCTAAGTAAAGTGCCAAGTTTAAATTTTGTATAAGTTTCAGTTTTTGAATTATTTTGTTCGTAGACCAGACCTACCGCGTACGGCAAGAGAAAGTAAAAAAAAATATGACTAAGAATTTTGTTGAACATGCACCTAAATTACAAAAAACATCAAATATTTAAAGTAGGAGCGTTTAAACTGATTATCTGGTAACAAATGAAGGTCACTGTTAAATTATAAAAATAGCAGTGATTTCATACTATTAGGCCTAAATCAGCAAATCATATTTGTAATGTAATAAATAAGTAATTTGTTTGGATTTTTTTTAAATAAGGAAGGATAATAATTAATTATACGAAAATAAATTAAATTGCATTATTTCTAATGAATTAATTACGTCTAGAAACACCAGAATTTAGTTCTGCATGAAAAGATTAATGTATGTTTTTGAGCCTAATATTTTTTGTGCATTTAAAGTCGCATCAACAGCTTGGTAAAATTCTCGACTACTGTGGGTTTTAGTACGGTAACGGTGGGTTTTAACGTGTTTTTTCAAGATCCTTGCCGGGAATTGAACCCGGAACCTTCCGCTTTGAAGGCTAGCGTCCTATGGTCGTTTGCACGTTCAGTTGACGCAATGGATCTTATGGCAATCGTCACTGCTATTAGCGCAGCTAAAAACATCAATTACAGGCATCTAGATGCATAGCCTATATAAATACATTTTTAAACCTTTGTAGAACACGTATTTTTAAGGTAAAACTACAATTGAGGAGGTCTCTGGAAGAACGACTTAAACCAAAATTATATGTTCCGAGATAACTGAACTTTAAGTTTCAAAGAAGTAGAAAGTACATACTTTTATGAATTTAGGAACAAATTATTGATATTATAATTCCCCTGTCCTTAGATTTATAACCCAGTTACTTGAGAACAGAATACATTTATGAATATATTAAATATAGCCAAATTTAGAATAAAAGGTTTAAGTCGTTCTTCCATAGAATGATATTTCACAAAAGTTTTTTGACATTTTTCACTGAATGGTATATTCTTACTTACATTACTTTTTATAAAGTGTCATTAAATGGGTTAAATGTATTGAATTAGACAAAAGATACCAAAAATATTTTAATATTATTAAATTTTTAATAAAAGGAATGATTATTACAAAATATTAATATAATGATATCAAGAATACAATACAGACACTGTTGGTTATTGTTAAAATCATTTCACTATTTATTCATTTTCACTTTTTCATGAACTTTCATTATTTTCACTAGACGATATAATATTTTTGTACCAAGGAACATAACAATCGTTAATATATTTTAGGAGACTCAAAATGTCATTTCCTTTTGCAGATTTTATCCCAGGTTTCTTTAAAGGTAGAAAGGATAAGTTATCTCTTGATTTCTTTGTTATCATATTAACTGGACCAATATTAAATGGATGAAACAACTCTGAATACAGATGACTTGCAGCAAATGTTCGTGGGGAATAATATAGTACCACACATTTCTGGATGCGGAAAACTACTCCTTTTGCTTTTGGTACCTTATTTTGAAAAAGAGGTTCCAGAGCACTAGACCAGTTGGAAATTAAATTTGATGCCATTATTGCTTCATATGGGCTAGGATTTTTTCTACTTTGTGATATTAAACTTAAGTATTGTTCAGGTGATTCAATAGTTTCAATACCTTTCATTGCATTATTACATACACCAAAATTTCTATCACACTGGTTATAGGAATGACCACGCACTGGAAATATGTGCTTAATAGTGACATCATAACTGTAGCTTAACCATGCACAAAATTTCAGAACTGTAATATTTTTGTTTTGTCCTCCGCAATTATCTGAGAACAGAATTATGTGTTTTATTTGAGGTAACTGTCTCAGTTTTTCAGTTAGGAAGTCATACAAGAATGAGCAGACACTGTTGGGATCTTTTTTCCCTTCACTTTCTACAAAGCAATAAAATTTACTGCTGCTGTCGTTGTGGCAATAGATATTGAATACGAATAACCATAGTAATCGCTTGTAAAACTGCGCAGTCACATTCAAACGAGGCAAGCTGAGATTCTGGCCATAATCAAATTCTAATATAAGTACATCAGTTTTGTCTTTTAACGATTCAAGGTATTTCTGTTTCAATGATTTATACTCTTCCCACTTCCTTTTGTGCACATTAAATTGAAAAGACCGAGTGCTATCATTTTTAGTTTTTAATATCAGTTCAGATTCACGACAAAAATCACAAACATCTGTTCTTGGTGCATGAAAAGCATAAGGACTATTTTCTCGGAAAAACTTATGATACGTTTTGAATTTTACATTTAAAACAGCTCCAGTTTCTTTAAAATAATATTCTTTAAAAAGGTTATACAACTTTGTAACATTAAGACTTGTGTTCTCAAAATACAAACGTTTCGATTTGTTTAAAGAATAATGAGACTTATTATGAGGAAATAAATTCCAATGTGTCTTTACTAAAGTCCAAATATCTTCAGATATTTTAGTGGGACGATTATTGTGTTTTCCCCTTCTATCTTGTATCATAAGTAAGCCCTTTTTAAGGCCATTCAGTACAGTTTTCATTCGACTATCTGTTATTTGTAAAGTACTAATCAAATAATTTTTGCATACCAATATTTTTTTAGAATCTGTCTTAACATAATAAGCATAGATATAATTTCGATTTTTACCACTTTTTGGTGTAGTTAGTTTTGACCTTATTTCTTGCTTTTCAACTAAATTTAGGAGCAAATTATCTTGTGTACTTTTACTTCCAATGCTCCAGAAACTTTGAAAAAATGTTTGCTGATCCTGATCAGTAAATTGTGTGTAACAGTTTTTTAAACAACATTTTTTAATTATTTGAAATTTTTTACCACTTACTTGCTTATTAGTGGATGGTGATATGTAAGTTTTACCACTATTTCTTTTTCGTTTTGCTACACTTTTCTTCCAGTCACTTTCATTCACCTTCCGTTTTACGCCGACATGTGACTGAATTTGTACGAGATTGTCTACTTCATTTAATTCAGAAGACGAGTCACTTTCCATTCTTGTTATTTAAATAATATTATAATATAAACTATGTGAATTAAAATAGTAAATACAAGATATTAAATACATAAAATCACTGGAAAGTGCAAAAATAAAAACATAACCTCACTCAACGAGCTGACAAAACAAACCAACAACAAAGATGTAGACACGCCTGACACGATGATTTTGAAGCACGGAACGTTCTACAGAAGAACAACCTAAACCTCTATGTACAAAACTGAACACTGCTGCGCTCTAGTAGCTAATTTCTCAATGAAATTTTTACACAACATAATAAAGGTTTTAATACACTAATTCACATAAGAAACGGAAAAACAACCTAAGCAGGTTTAGGTCGTTCTTCCAGAGACCTCCTCAATTCAAGTTTTGCTTAACAGAAAAAAATTATGTATTATTAGAATGTTTAATGTATCCTACAACTTTTATTCACTGAAAATTGCTAATTATCGCTAAACTAAGCGTTATACAAAAAATGCTTAAAATAAAAGTTGTAGAATTTAAAATTCTCTACAACTTTAATTATAGACTATACATTTTTGCGGTAAAATGCATAATAAAGCCGCAATCTTAAAAAAACAATTTTTTTACGTGAAAACAGTCTCACCAAGAATTTCAGCAAACATGGCGCTTACCTTATCTAGTAGAGCATACAAAATTAAGTAAATGAGGCGATTTTTAAAAAAATCGTAGGACTAATTTTTGAGAAAATCGCAAAAAAGTGAAAAATTACACGAATAAACTACTACTTCCGGTAGACCAATTTTTATGAAAATGTTCGTGTCGGGTACGGTAGTGGTATGTAACTTAAGTTTCAAGTTACAAGTTTGTACGATGTTCCGTTCTTGAGATATTCTATTCACTCACACACACACACACACACACACACACACACGCAGGCACGCGCACACATACCAATCGCTAAAAACATGTTTTTTGGGTTCAGGGGGTCTGAAAACGTATAGATCCGGTGAAAACTCGATTTCGGAAAATCGACATGAAAACAATACTTTCCTTCCTTTATATTCATATAGGCAAGAGAAATTAAAAATGGTGAATTTTTAAGATGCCTTAGTATACCTACATTTTACGACAAAAATGTACACTATATAGTCAAAGTTATTAAAAATTAAAAACATGTAAATTTTATTTCAAGCATTTTTTTCTACAGAGTTAATTTAAATTAGCGATTTTCCGCATTTTAAAGTCGAACAGAGGTTGATCTTCATTTTGCTTCATTCTCTAATGATTTATTAGCTTATATTTTTCCTATTACATAGTTTACTCATGATTAAAACATATATGTATTATATCGCAAATTACCTATTTAAACTGTCAAGAGAAAGTCATGTGAGATTATCACACCAGTAGGTGTGAATTTTAATATAAAATCGTAGAAGCCGTTTTTGAGAAAATCACAAAAAAAGTTAAAAATGACACGAATAAACTGTTATTTCTGGTTGACCGATTTTAATGAAAATGTTCGTATTGGGTCCGGTAGTAGTATCTAACTTAAGTTTCGTTTTAAGTTCGTACAACGTTCCGTTCTTGAGGTATTCTGTTCACGTACACACACACACACAGACCAATCGCTAAACATGTTTTTTTGGGTTCAGGGGGTCTGAAAACGTGTTGATCCAGTGAAAACTCGATTTCGAAAAATCGACATGAAAACAATACTTTCCTTCCGATGTATTCACATAGGCACGACAAAGTAAAAATATTTAAAAAATTTCATAATATGAAAATTCTATTGGAGTTGGAAATTCCCAAAAACTTACTATGAACATGTGTTGTTGTTTAGGTCAACAGCTGCAGCTGAAAGGCTGGTTTGAACCTCTACAGAGGTTTTACTAAGTAAAAACAAGGAGTAAGGTGGTTTACCATTGCATTCCTCACTGAGTTGAAAGAGTATGCTTATCAGCATGCCAGGCCCTCCGAAAAGCACTCACTTTCCACCCTGCAAATGACACCTTCACTTCATTCACCACAGGGTCTGGCTGCATAGTGAAATTCATTACTCTCAGAGGAGATAACTCTGACTAGTGTCTTTTACACCTCTACCTCTTCTGTTCTTAAATCGTTCAGTCATATAAGTGGCTGACTATGTGATAAAAAACAGAACTATTTTTTTAGCCCTGGACCAAACATATAGAGTGCAATTAAAATAACACTCCACCTGCCCGTTTTGGGCATGAACATGTATACATCAAACAAAACCAGTTGAACCCTGTTTTTCACACATAATTAATTTCAGCGGATATTAAAAAATCCATTAATATTAAAATGTCTAGCAGAAACTGTTCGAGTTTAATTTTAAAACTGTGTAGTGCAAGATTTTCGAATGATTCGGCGGTAGGTTGTTATAACCTACCAAATCATTAATAACACTAACTAGATTACTTGAACTGTAAGTGTAGGTACAGATTTCTTGCCGTACAATACGAATACTGCATTGGAAATATTTTAGGCATTTGAGGTTTTCCAAGTACAGTAAAATCTCTCTATAGCGGAATTGAAGGGACCATGAGATACCGCCGCTATAAAGAGAGTTCCGTTATAGAGAGAGCGAGTAATTAACGGTGGGAGGGAAGTTAAAGTACTAATTTTTCTGTACAAAATAACTTATATACGTATGTAAATGGTGCATGGAATCAGTTTTTGAAAAACTACTGAATAGATAACTTTATGACGAATGTTTAATACAGTAGATTACTTCAATACAGTGAGATATTTAAATTAATTACCTACATAAAGTGTAGGTTATTAACTTAACAAGAAATTTGGATACAAACTGGTTTTATTAGATGTTGTGTTACTAATGTTTAACAATAGAATTTCACTTTTCGTATTGAACTTTTTTCAATAATCATTCATACAGTACATACCATAATAGATAGCCTAAAATTAATTAGCACTGAAACTCGGTTTTTACTGAACAGTAATAAACATAAGATACATACAATTAAAATCTCCTAAAACATAGGCTACACAAACACAAAAAAATACACAGTACAGTATATATTATTTTGTTATTAAGGAAACAATGACTGTGAAGTGCATTTCATTTCGTAAAATAAGTTATAAATTTTTTTCGTTTTCAATTCAAAACATGTCTTCAATCTCATTTTTAATGTTTAAAACTTGTAAATTTTCATTTACATATTGGCAATGACAGTACGTTGAAACAACAAGAATAGCGTCTAGTGCTTGTTTACTTGAAGGGACAACATTTCTGTTTCCATTTCATCGTCATTCACTTTCTTGCTCGTTGTTTTGGGCTAAGACATTTTCGATTATTGCATCATTGCCAACATCTGCTGAAGTGGCTAAGTCATTGTCTGCCCCTAAATAGGCGTCTAAATCCATATCCTGAAGATATTGTTTTGCCGCTATAGAGAGATTTTTGTGCCGCTATAACGAGAGTTAAATACATTATCGTAGTATACGAAAGGGTCGGGGTCGGCAAATAATGCCGCTAAAGAGAGATTTCCGCTATAGAGAGTTCCGCAATAGAGAGATTTTACTGTACATACATCATTTATATTGCTCTTGCTTACCCATTCACAGTACAGTAATAATTTTACTAATTTCTATAAACTGGTCAACTTACAAAGATTCAAAATAATGCATAAATAAAGACCAAGCCAATTGCTGTGAGCAGTAGACTACGCATGCGCATATTTGACTTCGACCCCGCATACCCCTCCGACCATCAGTAAGATGTACAGTCAGAGTATTGTTGAAAATTGACAAAACCCACTGTATTTTGTAAGCCCGCTGTTCCATTGTTGATTACATACGCTGCACTATTGCAGTACGTACAAGACTGTACTAATGCAGACGCACATTTTTCCCAGCGCTCTCCTTAAAAAAATCAGGCTATAGTTTTTGTTTGTTTAGGTCATCAACTGGCCGGCCCGTTGGCGTAGTGGTTAGCGCAACTGGCTTCTACACCGGGGCCCCGGGTTCGATTCCCGGTCAGGTCTGGCATTTTTTCATCACTAATTTTCATCTATCACCCTTCTCACCGTCTGCATTACCAGTAATTGCAAAAGAGTTGGACGTTACACAAAAAAAAATTAAAGGCTGGTTTGAACCTCTAGAGGCTACACTAAGTAAAACGAGGAGTGAGGTGGTTTACGGGTGCCTTCCTCACTGAGTAGAAAAGTATACTTGTCAGCATGCCAGGCCCTCCGAAAATCATCTACTTTCCACCCTGTAAATGACACCTTCACTTCATTCGCCAGAGGGTCTGGCTGTATAATGAAATTCATTACTATCAGAGGAGATAACTCTGACTAAGTGTCTTTTACACCTCTACCTCTTCTCCTTCCTCACTAAGTAGAAAAGTATACTTGTCAGCATGTTAGGCCCTCCGAAAATCATCTACTTTCCACCCTGAAAATGACACCTTCACTTCATTCATCACGGGGTCTGGCTGTATAATGAAATTCATTACTATCAGAGGAGATAACTGTGACTAGTGTCTTTTACACCTCTACCTCTTCTATTCTTAAATGTTTCAGTCATATAATTGGCTGAACATGTGACAAGAAACAGGACTATTTTTTATAGCCCTGGAAGTAACAAATTGAGTGTAAATAATTCAACACTCCGCCTGCCTGTTATAGACATCGTAAATTGATAACGGTTCTTTTTAAGTGGTAATTTTCGAGAGGTGGGCAACTTACACAGGTGACGTCGTTATAAAAATCAACTTAATACTTAATACTTAAGCCTATTTTGCGTTGTGACACGTGGTCAAACATATACAGGACGGTCACTTTATAGGTTTCAACTGTACTATTACTGTAAGCCGAAATTGAAAATAATTACATTCTCTAGAGGTTAAAGTTCAAAAATATTCCAGACTTGATTAAAAAACCACGCAAACACTTTTGCTAAGATCATGAAGTACATATTACTAGCATGCTTCGTCGCGGTTTTGCACGCGAAAAATGGTGTAATCACTTTTTTTTAAATATTTAGCATTCTCCGTTTCAGCAGTTCTTGCTTTTTGAAGATTTTCTTCCTAGTGATGTTTTTTTTTGATGGCATTAATGAAAATGAAAAAAAGAAAAAAACAACCACAAAAAAATAATTGTCAAAACCAAAAACTTAAATCTAGGTTGAATAAAATAAAAGTCAAAATAAAATATCAAAGCAATTGATCACTCACCAATTAAAAGAAAATTAAAACAAATTAAAGAAACACGGAACTTTACTTTTATAAAATACTCAGCAATACAAAATCGTATCTACATAATAAAATACAATAAAATTATCATGTGATGTTGTCACCAGCTGATCCTTAGCACCACGTCGCTATTTGCTAAATCATATGACTTTATTTATGACAAATCTTTATTTGAATCACATCAGCTGGTTTAAAAGCAGCAGATTATCTAACCTCATAAAAGCCTTAATGTAGGACATAAACATTATTTTCAACCCTTTAGGGCTAACTTTTTAAGGGTTTAAATAGCCTAAAACCTGCACCGGCATTATAGTTACAACATAAAAAAACTGCATGAAAATTGGTTCAGTAATTTAGGAGATAAAGGGGAACACACACACACACACGCACACACACTCACACACACACACACACACACACACACACACACATACACATCGAATTTTACATATATAGATATCATGAAGGTCATATAATAAACTTAAATGACACCAAATTAATTGAAACAAGAAATACAACAGGCCAAAGAGTAGGGCCTAAATAATATTGACTACAATTCCCTAACCGTGACAAAAGTTTTCCCACACATATCATTAAGTTTTTCTCTTACATTTTTCTTATCTCCATGAGATAGAGAATTAATATCGTAAATCATTGTAAGTTTATTTTAAAACATTAATTTTTCTGTGTATTTATTATATACTTGAGAAAATACATGCGATAAAATATTACCATAAGAATGTTAATCAAATATCATCTGCATACGTATAAAGATCAATCGTTAACATGAATTCAGTATGTGGTGTCGTCAAAAGAAAGAAAATACCTGGTGTGAAACACTCATACAACTTACTCTTACTAATTTAAATAATGAATACCTATGTTTACTCATTAGTAAATAATGTAAAATTAAAAATATAACCTCATTTCAATCATGAGTGAATGAAGCAAAATGAAAATTTACTTCAGTTTGGTTTAAAAATACAGAAAAATAATTCTTTGACACTAAACTAGACTCTGTAGAGAAAAAAACGCTTAAGGAGAGATTGCTCTACGGTTTTAACTCAAAATTCCGATTTTTGGTTTTTATGTTTTTCAATAGTTTAGGCCTAGATCTACCAGAAAAACATTAAATTACGTCAAAATATATTCTTTTTTATGAAAAAATTAAGTTTTTAACAGGTTTACAAAGAAAAATTATCATGTTACGAAGAACTAATATTTTTTCATAATTTTATACTGCTCGTTTTAGTGCAAAGAGAATTTTAGTTTTTAAAATATCTGCATCACGGTTTTTAATATTCTCAGCTGTTGTTTCAGCTTTCTAAACAACTGTTGATGGGAAATTTACTTGTTTGTGTACATATTGTTTTTGATTTGTGCCTACTTGTTTCTTACCTTTTCCCGTTAATTTAGATTTTTAAAACCAAATATATTTTTCTCAGAAACCAATAAACCTACCAGGCTGAAATTTTTACCAGTTAATTATCTTGTATATCCACATATACCGACATTTTTATGACTTCCTCAGAAACTCCAAAAATTAGTAATACGCAAAACACGTGGAAAACAATTTGTAAAAATTTTATGTTATGCGTAATTAACAAAAAAATGGTATGGTCCAAAGTTTTTTTTATTCCTAATTTGTGTAGGTTGCAATCTGTTCAATTCAGAACATATAAGCAACCCCATGACCCAATGAAATGAGGATGATGTGTACGACGTGTAAATGAGGTGTAGTCTTGTGCAGATTCAGACCGACCGTTCCTGAGAGAGTACAGTTAATCGAACGCCAACCATCAAAGTACACCGGTAACCACTGTGTAATATTCAAATTCGAATTTGAATGTTCGGCCAAAGATTAAATTGAAAAAATGTCAGTAGCTCGAAAAGAAACCCGACACCTACAGTGAGTAAAGTTTCATTTCCCTATCTTTTACCAATCCTATGAAAAATGTAGCCTACCTAAAAATAACAAATTTAACATTGGCGGGATACAAAGTACAGTCTCCTTTAAAAATAAAAGTTGTAGGTTTTTTTAAATTTCCTATAACTTAACTTATAACTTCCTATAAAAACGAAAATTATAAAAAAGATATGGTCTAGATTTTTTTTTTGTTCTACATACGGTAATAATAAATTATCTAAGTAGTCAGGAAAATGAAGAAAAAAAATCAAAACTATAAAGTGAAAATTAATATCTTAAACGAGACTTTTAGTGCCGAAAATTTATTAAAAGGAAGAAAGACTCACCTTTGATTTTTTTTTTTCTTGTGAAGATTTATAATAGGACTAATTGCTGTAGGTACAACCTTGAGAACTTCGTCTATTTTATATAATTTCTCAAAAATGCCCAAAAACGTATTTTGGCAATATTTTTTGTATTTTTGGCTGTTTTTTTAAAAAGTTAAATTTACTAGTAGTATATGGAAATTTATTAATTTTCTTATATTTTATTAAGGGGAGACTGTACTTTGTACCCCGCCAATGTTAAATTTGATATTTTTAGGTACATTTTTCATAGGATTGGTGAAAGATAGAAAAATGAAACTTAACACACTTATAGTTGTAGGGTGGTTTTAGCTACTGACATTTTTTCAATTTAATCTCTTAGACCATAAAGTTTTTAAAAGAATAACAAATAACATAACATTTTTACAAGTTTTTTCTACGTTATTTGCATAAATTATTAACTCTTTGAGCTCATGAGAAAGTGAAAACAATGTCGGTGAATGTGCATGTAGTACATGATAATTAACTGGTAAAAATTTCAGCCAGGTAGGTTAAATAGTTTCTGAGAAAAACGTATCTAATTGTTAAAAATCTAAATTTACGGGAAACGGCACAAATGAAAAACAAATGTATAACTAACAAGTTTAATTTTCCATCAACAGTTGGTTAGAAAGCTGCACTAACAGCGGAGATTATTAAAAATAGTGAAACAGGTATTTTAAAAAAACTAAATTCGTTTTGCACTAAACCAAGTAATATAAAAATATGAAAAATATTTGTTTTTGGCGACGTGTTAATTTTTTAGGATAAATCTGATGAAAACGTAAGTTTTTGTGTTATTAAAATAATTTTATGTCGTAATTTAATGTTTTTGAGGTAGATCTAGGTCTGAACTATTGAACAACATAAAAAATCGAAAATCAAAATTTTCAGCAAAAACAGTCTCCCATTAAATAGAAATGTACCTAGATGAAAAAACATAACCTTTTTTGGAACTAAGTTTTTTACTCAAAAAAATTTGGAGGATATAGTAGCTACGTAAATTTCATCAGTTAGCATGACAATTTATAATTTGCTCAAAGCATCAAAAAGTGTTGAAATATTAGTGTAGCAAGATAGGGCATATATTCCTACGAACATTTTTCTATTCTATTTAATGTCCTGAATCAGAACTTTCAGTTCCGCAATTCGTTGTGGAACACTCTGTGCATAGTGAGAAACGTTGAACTCCTATATTTTAACTTTAATAAGTAGGCCTACATTAAAAGCTGACGACACCATGATTTTTGCTGACAGCCTGGAAGGACTACAAAGGTTGATGAACCGCATAGTGGAGGCAAGTGGAAGATACGGATTGCACATAAACAGTAATAAGACCAAGTTTATGGTGGTTAATAAGGAAAACAACACCAATGCCAACCTTTATGTCCACGACCAACCTATAGAAAGGGTGACACAGACAACGTATTTGGGCACCATGATAAATGAACAGTGGGATAACACTCAGGAGATCAGGTGCAGAATCGGGAAAGCACGAGCTGCCTTCAACAGTATGAGCAAGATTTTCAAATGCCATGATTTGCATTTAGACATCAAGATGCGCATGCTCAGATGTTATATATTTTCGATCTTGTTGTACGACGTCGAATCATGGACACTCAACGCGGCTATCACGAAGAAGCTGGTAGCCTTTGAAATGTGGTTATATCGCAGAATGTTGCGAATATCATGGAGGGACCGCATTACAAACATCCAAGTCCTTCAAAGAATGAAGAAAGAGAAGGAAATCATGGACACTGTCAAGATTCGGAAGTTGCAGTACTTTGGCCATATTATGAGGAACGAGGGAAGGTATGCTCTGCTTCAAACCATAATACAGGGGAAGGTGAGCGGAAGACGAGGACCGGGGCGTAGGAGAGTATCCTGGCTGCAGAATCTGAGGGCGTGGTGTGGGAAGACCTCCAACGAGTTGTTCAGAATAGCGACAAACAAAGTAGAAATAGCCTTGCTGATCGCAAACATACGAAACGGATATGCACCATGAGAAGAAGAAGATCTTTTACCAAAAAATAGCAAATTTAACATTGGCGGGATACAAAGTACAGTCTCCCCTTATGAGAACCCGTAGTGTTATCAGGCGAACGGAAAACATCAGCCCTCCTTTGCCGACACCATCCGAAGGTCACGGGCAAAAATATTTAGAGTTTCGCTTACCACGCTCTAACAAGTTAATTTTTAATCAAAAAATTCTGAAAAAAACACTTTCACTTCCTAATAAATAAGTTTTTTTTCGAATAGCTCTTTAACGAGAGCACGTTAAATCAATATTTGGGGTGTTTCTTCATGTCCTATGCTGCTCCATTCTCTTCCTCACCCACACCTCCCTCATCCTTCTCGATCTGTCCATCCTCAGTTGGTCCATATTGTGAGGTTCACACCTCCTCCTCTCACTTTCCTCCCTAAAAGTCACTCTCAACTTTACCCCTAAAAACCTCTCTATTGCATATGTCTTCTGTGGTAATCCCTGCCGTTAAGCAATCCGACAGCGTTTCGGTGAACCATGCTGTCTTAATCTTAAGTTTCATTATCCTCTCATAAACCTGTTTTGCCAGCCGATTATCGTAACAAAATAATATTTTATTACGCTGTAAATGTTTTTATTATACTCTGATATTTAGATAAGAGACCGTAGGTAAGGTACGTATAAGAGAAAGGGGTATGACGTCTCTCTCATCGTCACCCTTACTGTCGGGCCAGGGAAATTATATTACCATCTTTTTTAGACCTTTCCGAGATACTAAAGATTGTTATTCAAACAATATTTAAAAATTTACCAAGATTTAAACAATAACTATTCTTTACTTTAAAATAATTAAAATTCAACAAAATTGATAAACAATTCCAGAACTATAATACAGTAACCAAGTGTATATTTTACCGTAATGATCAAGAATGGAAAACCGAAAATGATAAACTTTAAATACACCAACTAATTTTGTCAAACGATTTGTTAGTCTGTAGCTCTTTGCAGATATGAAAAATCTGGTGTGAAACACTCACAAGACTTTCTCTTTCCAATGCAAATAATTAACAATAAAACGTAACATTCGTCATATAAACATTAGAAATAAACAGAAACCTAACCTCGAAAACATAACCTTATTTTAATCATGAGTAAAAGACGCAAAATGAAAATCGACCTCAGTTTGGCTTAAAAATACGGAAAATCACTCTTTCACGCTAAACTAGGTTCTGTAGAGAAAAATGCTTGAAATAAAAGTCGTAGATCTTTTAATTTCCTATAAGTTTGATTATATACACTTTTGTCGTAAAATGCATACTAAAGGCCGAAATCTTTAAAAAAAAATCGATTTTCACACGTTTTCGTGAGAAAAAAACAGATAAAGCTAATTACCGCTAAACTAAGCGTTGTACAAAATATGTTTAAAATAAAAGTTGTAGGTAATAAAAGTTGTAATAAAAAATCTTAAAAATACTGTATATTATTCACTTCTACTGTTTTTAACTAAACAAAATATCATGTTTTTTGGGTTTTAAGTTCATGTTTTTTGGGTCAAAAGCATGTTTTTTGGGTTCAGGGGGTCTGAAAACGTATAGATCCGGTGAAAACTCGATTTCGAAAAATCGACATGAAAACAATACTTTCCTTCCTATATATTCATATAGGCAAGAGAAAGTAAAAAAGTCTGCGTGTTACCCGAAGTCGGGTCCGCCCAAAATATTTCATTTAAGCGGTGTTTACAGTAAATATAGGGTTATTTCGCGCGAACCATCACTCCCGCAGGAATCGATTAAAAAAAAAATATGATTATATTCAACTTCAAAACAAAACATTTTTCGAGGAAGAATAAAGCACTGAACACCAGAGAAGATCCACCGAAGTTTTACTGTATTACAAACAGATATAAAAATGTAATATAAAAACCCCGAATCTCCGAACAGCAAACAATTTCCAGATTTTTCAAAACTGTATTATTACATCCGAAACTACGAAAACTCCTGTAAAACTGCAAGAAAATTTTCATGTAGGCACTAATTTATTAAGCACGCCATCTCGTGGGAGCTGAGACTAAACTCGAAAATACCATACAAATATCCTTTTAATAGATATTTGACCCACCGGGTTGGTCTAGAGGTAAAGTCGTCGCCAAAACCAGCTGTTTAACAGCTGATTTTCGGAGACGAAGGTTCCTGGTTCAAATCCTAGTAAAGGTAGTTACTTTTATACGGATTTGAATGCTAGACAGTAGTTACCGGTGTACTTTGATGGTTGGGGTTCAATTAACCATACTCTCTCAGGAATTGTCGGCCTGAGTCTTACAAGACAACACCTCATTTACACGTCATACATATCATCCTCATCTCATTGGGTCATGGGGTTGCTTATTGTTCTGAATTGAACAGATTACAACGTACACATACTAGGAATTAAAAAAAAAAAATAGATATTTTGATAGATGTTATCAGCATGACTCACTACTGGTGCCAATCACATTATTTCCACTGAACGCTCAAATGAGTTACACCAATTACAAAGTTAAGTGGAATAAACTTAAGAATTTCAATTACAAAAAAACCTGAACAAAGTATTGACGGTAGTAGTATATTATAACTTTCTAAGTTCTTATTTTAGAAAGTGTTAAGTACATGCAAGAAAGTATAAGTTCAAGTACAATATTAAATAATACATAAACTGCCGTCACAAGTTCGTTTTTCATACGTTACAAAAAATTCATTTCATCCTTCATCGTCTGCATTAGCAGCAATTTGCAAAACAGTCGGACGTTAAACCAAAAAACAACAAACACAAGTTCGTTAAATCAGATGAGGCAGCATCTAACCTGTTAACAACTTACAGCTGATTATGAATGAAATGTTTACAGTGTTTATTTACCTTTTTAAAAAGCGAATACAGTAGAATATAGACACGAACTACGTGTACAATTTAAAGAATAATATTCACATCAAAAATTCTTTAAACTAATATTTAATAACACTTGAAAATAATTAGTTTACAGTATATTAGTATAATAAAAACAAACAAGAATATAGCACTGGCGAATAACACTTGCTCATCCAGAAGCAATACAACATGTAAGCGAGTAAGACGACGTAACATAAATCCCCCACTCCTTCTGTCACGTTCTTGGTCAATGTACTCAGAACAGATTAACCACTATTACATAAACGAATAAATTCCCTACTATTCCCCCGAGATTATAGGTTAATAATTCTGTTGTTATTTCAGTCAAATGCCATTAGTACCATTTTTAAATTGGCATAAATTGATTGCTGTTATACTTGAAAAGGGTCTTTTCCGTTTTGTGTATACCACTATCAAATCCGAATTCCCTAAAGGGTTACACAAATGTTCATTTCTCCAACTCACTGCTTTACTGAGACAGACACACGCACGCGTACATCCTAGTCACAGTTTATAGTAAAAAAATACTATGTTACATGTTCTGTTGTTTTATTTTTTATTAAGATTGTTTTATTTTGAGGTTTTTTATTATTTTATATTCTTAATGTACAGGTTACTTTAACTTATTCTAATTATTTACATTATATTTTACATTAAATTATTATTACATTATATTTTTTAATTATTTACACTGGGAAGAGAAAGTCTGAGTGTTTTACTCAAGACTTTTTTAATTGTCTCATTTTCTGGGATTATGCAATAACCCCCTTTCCTAAAGGAACTTTGTAGCATCATTCCCGTCCGAATATTATTAAGTACCTAACTAAAAAATTCATAGTAGACTGACTATGCAGACTTTGTAGTAATTAACTGTGAAATCGGAGTGGTTGACATTACGCAGGGATGTTGATAGTCAGATTGGGTCGCTAGACGCAGGAGTGGGAGAATTGTGTAACCCTTCAGGGAATTCGGATTTGATAGTGGCATACAGAAAACGGAAAAGACCCCTTGAAAACCTTGTTTAATGTACAAATCCTCCAATGTATTAAATATTATAGAATGTTTTTTAGAACATCGTGGTCAACATTAAGCAAGTCTCAAATTAATTTAAAAGCTTTCAATATTTTGATACTAATCAATTTTTTTATTTTGTTTCTTAGTTTATTTTTGACAAATAATCCATTTTATAGAAAAACTGAGTGGTAAACAATAAAATAAATAATTGTGTTAAATTATACAGTAGTATCTATTAATAAAACATTTGTTACATAATGTATGAAAATATTATTGAACCCTATACTAAAATTGAAATAAACAAAATTGCTTAACTGAAAACAACTTGTCTCCAAAATTATTATCTAAACTTATTTTTTGGTTCATGCCTCCACGTGGTTCGGCTGGATAGCCCCTGGAAAATTGGAGACTTCTCGGTGGTGAACTAAATTAGAATCATCCCTGGCTAACAACTGGGGTAGTAACTCGGGGGCTGTAACTGTAGAGCTTGCTCCACTCAAGGCTGACTGCCTTTGAAAGTCAATCACGGAAAGATCTTTTAGGAAAATAATTCCACCGTCCCACTCACAAACAAAAAAAGGAAAAGGAAAAAAGGAAAAGGCTACATCAAATTTGGTGGGTAGCTACTTAAAAGATAACAGCAGATCGGAGTATCTGGAATCACCCTCAACAAAAGCAATATTAAGTGAATCACAGAAATTGAGGAAGATTTGAAAGAACTTAGGTATATATAATAATAATAATAATCTTTTATTCCACATTTATTATAATACTAGCGGGACCCATGCGCTTCGCTGCACGTGTTAGAAAAACATAATGAGATTATGTTAATTTATATTATGTACATTAAATATAAAAATTTGTTGGTTCTTAAATTTTTACGGGTTAGTGGAAGCATTTAATGTAAGGGCTATCTATAAACAATACTTTTAGTTTATCCTGTTGGCGCTAAAATGTATAAATTGTTTTTATCGCTAACCCTCGAACATGAAACATATAACTGCCCGTGCGAAAAGCAGGAAGTACGTAAATCAATCCCGAAAATGAACTTAGGTGAGTTCGCATTGACGATATTTTGAAAATTTGATCAGATGGGTTCATGCCCAACGCGATAGAAACTGCAAATGCAATAGAAAAAACCCCACAATCAGTTTAATTTTGCTGCTGTTGACAATCTTCATAAACAATGGAAGATTTGTAGGGAAATAAAGCGAAAAGAAAACTGAGTTGTTGGTCAGTTATTTTGAAATTTTTATTTGGGTTTAAGAGTAAAAACTCTGATATTATACTTAAATTAATATTAGTTTAGTTCTTAAAAGAACTGTTTATATTTTAAATAATACGATATGGTAACAAAAATAGCAATGCAAAACAGGTTGCCACTCATATAAAAGGTTTAGTTCTTAAAAGAACTGTTTATTTCAATGATACGCTAAGGTAGCAAACAACGAAAATGCAACTGAACAGTAAGACTGTTGTCCGAGAACTGGAACAATGCGATTGTGTAGGCCTGTTCCCGGTAACAATAGGGGGTTGTCATACATACAATAATAGGCATAACGGTACTTTCACATGTGTTATTACCCTTTACGTCGTGACATAAAAATTGAAAAATATTGTAAAATGTCTTTAAGTAATACTCTTGTTCTATAGTACTCAAGCCTATTTAAAGTCTATTTAAAGTCTTAAGGACTTTCTGTTTTCTGGGTCGAGAAATCGATTAAAAAAAGTCCGAGCTCGATATCTCTAGCCGTTAAGGAGTTATACAGTTTTTTAAGTTTTTTGAGCCCCAGGGTGGTCGTACCCCGGATTTTTGATTTTTCCTGGGGGTTTCAAGAGGCGAGAAACAAAAAAGATTCTCATCATTTTTTCGCTAGGAGGCCTCCTTATAGGTTAGAATTTCCGGACAAACACCGCTACACTCAGCTTTATATATATAGATAACAAAAAGACAAAATAACACATAAATCAGTATACAAAATGTAACCTAAATAAAATTACACTAATACACCTTAAATTAAACAAAATGTGGAACTAGTTATCTCCTGTAGCAAAAGCTGTGATGGAGGACACTATTCTTGAAAATACAATGTCTAAGTAATATATAATCACAACCCTTATTCTTATTTTCTTATTTAATTCTTATTTTAATAATAATTCTTATTTTAATATTCTTATTTTTAATTCTTATTTTGACGTGGTAGTATTATGTGCATTATATAATATAATATAATTATTGACAATATTAACAAAAAAATATATAAAAATATAACAAAGAGATAAAAATAAGAATTAATACAAATTACATCCTCCCCTCCATGAAATAACCAGGGTTGGTTATTTCATGATGCATGGAGTATTTGCTCAGTAGCAGAGGAGAAGAATGTGAGTGAACCAAAGAAAAGAATGAAATAAAACTAATTTTTTTCTTTTTAGATTTTATTTGTTATCGGGAACTGTACATTGTTGACAACTACCCAATTTGATCGCCGCTTTTGGCTGTATTATTTTGACGTGGTATTAGGCGTGAGTTTGAACAGGGACCCTCAGTAGAAATTGTTCACGGATGGCTGTCAGCTGGTCACCATAAAAAGTCGCTTGCCCAATCAATGTTACTTACCAAATAATAGCGACTTACTACCAGCTGACTGACTGGGCTGGCCCGAAGGCCAAACTAAAATATAAGTAAAAAAAATAGACTTGAGAAGAATTTAAAAAAGAGTTAACATGTATCAAAGGGTAAAGTGGTAACTTAGGCTTATATTAAAAGATAAAGTTAACTGAATGAAAAATGAACAATTGTTGAAACAAATGAAAGGAAAATTGTTAATGAAGAAAACTGAAATAAATAGGATTCGATGATATAGAATAATTAGACATTAGAAAGATACATTACAGTATAATAGAATAGAAATTTTAATATAATAGATTATTTATAATAAAATAGAAATGAAATAAGAGTAAAATTAATAGCAAGCTCATAGTTATTCTATTCTGAAACAGCAAGCAGTTTATATAGCTTTAATAATGAGAATGTGGACTGCAGAACGAGCTTCCAGAAATGTCTAGTCATCTCATATGGTCTAAATTTGGCCCTATTATGAGAAAAAAAGAAAACCATAAGTTTTGTATGTTACAATAAATACATTCCATTGAAAACAAGGCACAAAAACTAATTTTTAATTTATTGTCTTTAAATAGGCTTTTGATAGTATCTACAGATTTCATTTTTTTTAAATTTTTTTATTGAGTGATGATGCCTACATAAGCCTTGGGCTTGTGCGTAGGTAATGATATGTGGTGGTTTACAGATGTAAATATTTCAGATAAAGAGGGATATTTCAGATAAAATGATGTGCTTTGTGAAAATGATGAAGTATAATACTAAAATGGTAGAGAAGGTAAATGACTAAATTAGGATGGCTTTTGTGCTTCAGTCAGGTGTCAATCAGTTAGATGGTCTGTCATCTACTTTGTTTTAGCATGTCTTGTATAAGGTAATCATAGAGGTGGACCCTAAGGGAAACATATCTTATAAATACACACACATATCTGCGCTTACGCTGATTATATCGCCATAATAGCGAGATATAAAATATCTTATTTAAAGGGGATGTAAAAGGAAATGGGGATGAGAAGCAAGAAATATTGGCTTGCTAGTAAATGAGCATGATATAAAGTACATGATTTTGATTGGTGATGACATAAATCGATTCTTCGCTAATTTGCAAGCCATTTTTTATTAAAGCAAATTCTAAAATTCACTTATTTTGTTTAAAAAATTATGTCAGTCAAGTGATGACCCTCATTCTGCATGCATTCATGTAATCATACTTGGAAATCATCCATTGCCTTCACAATCATGTCGTTCGGTATCGCTGCTATTTCATTTCAAATTGCTAGCTTCAGAACTTCATTTGTTTGAGGCTTTACAACATACACTTTCGATTTCAAATAACCCCAAAGAAAAAAGTCACATACCGAAAGATCTCAGGAGCGAGCAGGCCATGAAAGGTCACCACTTCTTGAAATCACATGTTCTGGAAACATTTGTCATAACACATTCACTGACATTCTTGAACAGTTACAATTCTATACGGATGAAAATGAAGATCCAAATGCAAAATTCTTTGAACACTCCGATCTGATATTCCTAGCACAGTTGCGTGATGTGCAGGAGGGTGACGTGGACTTCTGGCTACTGACAATCGCAAAGCATCTGTGTTTTCGGGAGTACAAACACTACGTGGATGGCCTGTAGGTTTCTGTTTTAAGACAAAGCCGTTCCTCTAAAATTTTTAACCCAATGCATTATTGCATTGCGACTGGGAACACTATCATGTCTACTTACTCCAAACTTTGTACAGAACAAACGCTGGGTTTTGACTACTGAGTAACCGTTTCTAAAGTAAGTCTCTATGATGAAAGCACGATGTTGTGCGTTCCATGACTATATTGCAACTGTAATGGCATTGAGCCGGGGAATGAAAGTCATTGACTTGGTTATCCCCCTCCCATTGTTGCAATGTACAGTTAGATCAAACACCATCGACTTTTCCTACCGGTCCCTGTACAACTACAAATATAAACCCTAACCATTTCCAAAATACACCTAAGGGGGTGAAAATGGTGTTTAACCCGTAAACCAATATTTTTATTTACTAAGTTCTGGAGGAGTTAGATGACTCAAACTTGGTGGAGGTGTTACATATTGTGACACTAAAAAAATTACACCTTAATGAATTCAAAAATTTACCTGTAAGGGTTTGAAAACGTTGTTCAAGGCATAAACCAATTTTTTTTTTATTATTTCTGAAAACTCATTGGAGCTGTTACCGATTATACACCTGAAAAACTATTACTAAAAACTTCCAAAATGTACCCTTTAGGGATTGAAAAGGGTATTCAACCCTTAAACATTTAACTGTTTATGAATTTCAAAAAAATAGTTCTATTATTACAGCCTGTACAATGTTTTACAAATCAGAAAATCTTAGTTTTTATTTATTTATAAACCTAATATAAAAATGATTTAAATAAAACAAAATTACGCATGGTTGAAGCCAAAATGGGCAGCTAGTAAATTAATAAGTACGGACACAAAAATGAAAATATAGATTTGTTTGGTGCACCTAGTTGTCACCTATGACTGTGAAACATGAATTTTGCCAGAAATAGATTAACAACATGTTAAAATAAATTTTGAGAATGATTTTTGAACTGGGAAGGAGATTTATGGAGAGTATAAAAAATTGAGAAACTGTATACTCTCATTGAAGGCACTGACATTTTCCATTTCATAGAGGCCCAAAGATGGAGATGGTTGCCCCAAGCATCTCAATATGTTTCTCAATGTGCCCCAACCGACTGGGGTGCATTGAGAGAATGGAGTTAAAATAGATAGTTAAGTTGATATAGAAAGGAAATACTGTAAAAGAAACAAAAGGACTGTTCTAGGAAGAGGTAGATGGATGATGTCTCAAATCATTTAATTTTAATGGGTGTGAGAGAGTGGAGGGAGTAGCAACTAGCAGAGAGAATTGTGGAGAATGCCAAAGCCCACCAAGAGCTGTAGAGTTACAAGACGAAGATGATAACAGTCGATTAAAATTATATTAAGGTCGAATGTACAGGGATTCATAATATTTATCATGTAATGTACTTAAGATATGACTGATTTAAACAGTGCTGGAAGTCATCTTCTGTCAGCTCCTTCAGGACACGTGCCGCTTTCTCTTTAACAGCTTCCACAGACTCAAATCTTGTCCCTTTTAATGCAGATTTCACCTTAGGGAACAGGTAGAAGGTAATAACATGTTATGAAACGTGGTTTTCTACTTATGATCCGGAAACGAAGTGCTAATCCTTGCATTGGAAGAGCCGAACTTCACCAAGAGCCAAAAAAGCTCAAATGAGCAAGTCAAAATTTAAAGCAATGATGATTGTTTTTTTTTATATCCATGGGATTGTGTACCTTCACTGGGTTCCTGAAGGTCAAACAATTAATCAATATTACCTTGAGGTACTTTCTATACTACGTTAAAGAGTAAGGAAAAAACGCCCCGAAATATGGAAGGACAAATCATGGGTTCTCCACCAAGACAATGCGCCAGCTTATTCCGCGTTATCTGTCAAGAGGTTCCTAGCCAAGTACAGCATCTCAGTGTTAGAACATCCATCTTATTCACCAGATCTTGCACCACGTGACTTCTACCTGTTCTCTAAGGTGAAATCTGCATTAAAAGGACAAGATTTGAGTCTGTGAAAGCTGTGAAAGAGAAAGTGGCGCATGTCCTAAAGGAGCTGGCAAAAGATGACTTCCAGCACTGTTTCCAACAATGGAAAATTCATATGGAGTGTTGTAGGGATAGAGAAGAAGTGTATATTAAAGGTGACAATAAGTGATTATGTATAAATATGAGTATGTAAAAATAAAATTTTTTACGTCTTGTTATTTAATAGCCACACCTCATATGCTAGTCTATATGTAGCTGTGTTACTTTACTAAGAATTAACGTTTAACGCATTATTAATTATCAGTAGAAATGAAATAAGAAAGAATTTTTTTGTCATCAGTCTCTCAACTGGTTTGATGCAGGTCTCCAAGCTGTTCTATCTTGCGCAAGTTGTTTCATATCTACATACCTGTAACACCCTACATGTTTTGTAGAATATACCTTACTACTTGGAAGAATATACTAATTAATAAGGATATACTTGATGAGATGGGCATCACTAGCCTAGATGAGAGAATGAAAATTCATAAGAGATACTGGTGCAGCCATTTGAAAAAGACGAGGGAGGACAGATTGCCGGTTTAGCTTTTGAGTAAAAACCTACTGGTAACAGGAGTGTCAAAATGACCAAGAAGGAAATGGTTTCCGGAACAAGCCAAGCTGCCTATTCTATGAACTAAAGAAGACTTTTTTCTTTAGCTTTAAAAATCTTTAATGTCCACATATTCGAAAATATATTGAAGATGCATTTCATCAATCCCAATGCGCCACCACAAAGATTTATTAGAAAACTCCCTTGGGTGATAAACACAAATACATAAATGAAACCGATTTGTAAGATTATTAATATCATTATGCATTAATACATCAAGTAATGTATTAACCGTGTAATAAGGTGCCATGTAACAACCGTCAACTTTTATATTTAAATACATTTTATTTATACCAATATTATTTTTATAATTCATTTTATCTGATTTATTATAACCTTTTAATGATGTAAAAGGAGGATTTCCTAATGATATTACATCATTTCTATTGACTAAAAATGTGTAAGAAGTTAATAAATAATCAGTTATCATGAAATTTTTGTCTGTTTCACAATTATATTTATCAATACACACAAATCTGATGGTATGATTATTTGGAGCAACATTTTTACAGTCTTGGATGTTTATTATTTCACTTTTTTCAACTCTGTAATTACATTTTGGTCGATAATCATCGAGTAAATTTTTTAATTGAATTGCATTAGTTATATTAACTGGTAATAATCGAATACCATTATCATTAATTTTATAATCATCTGATGAATAATACTCCACATTGAGTATGAATTTGAGCATTTTTAGAAATTTATTGTCAGCGTAATTGCAGATATTAAGATATTCTATTATAAAGTCATCTGATATTAACTGGGAATTTTTCAAAAAATTTAATAATCTAATCAAACCCATATATTCATTGTCTATTCGATTTAAGTTTTTTAGGTTATCTGAAGGAAAACACCAATCAATTGCTACTACTAAAATGGAAGAATGATCGGGAAGAAATTTTTCCCTATAAATACATTGGATTTTTTTACCTTCAAAAATAATTCCATCTAAATTAATATAAAAATGGTGGTAATAATCATCGAATCCATTCTTCCTTAAGTGATCATAAAATTCTGGAGCACAGCCGGGACAAGGACGTTCAAAATATCTTAAAGTTACTAATCTAACTGTAGATTTTTGAATGAATTCTAAATCACTTTTACAAATTGGTTTCAAAATATCTGTTTCATTTTCCTTACTTTGTTTTTTATAAAATTTATGAAATTTATAAGATATTTTATCTAATATTTGAACTATTTTCTTCGTAGGTACACGTACAATAACCCTTTCACCAGAAACTGCAGCTCTGTTTGTAAGATTAGTATTAGAAAACTTATAATTTTCTATAGAAAGTAAAATAATTCGTTTCATTATTTTAAGTTTATCAAAGATTTCAGTTGTATTATCTGTTAGCAATGGATGTACAAGATTTTTAAATTTATCTTTTAAATTCATTAATTTATTTATTTCTGCATTAGGGATTTTAATATTAGTTTTTTTACATTTTTCTACGAATGAATTTAATTTATATATCTCATTTAATATTTTATTGTATTGTTGAGTAATGTTTTTATAATTTTCTTCATTAATCTTTAATTGATTAGAAAATATTTTTAATAATTCATAGTAAAAGGTTTTGTCAGATGTTGTTAAATATATGTCATTATTATTTAAAACATTTCTTATGCCATTATCTAAGAAGATTCTAATCGTTTCAAATTTTCTTGTAGTATTTTTTGAAACAATTTCGATTTTATTTGAATAAAATTTAACATAATTATTTATCTTTATGTATTGTATTTCATTCCAAACAGTAAATATATTAGTATAACTGTATATACCTAATAATTTAACAATACATATTATGATTAAAATAAACATCAGTTTCGGGGATGTTTCGCTTTTTCTTTGATGTAAATTTGTTTCTTCTTTACTATTCAAACTGGTTGTATCATGTCTTTCATTAGCTTGTAAAATGGATGAAACCTTATGCCTATTTCGCACATGAATTTTAGTGTCTTTATTAATAGCTTCATCTTCATTCTGAGGAACTTTTGAGATGTCGTCTTTAAGGACCTGAATTTCTATATCTTTTGTCATTACCTGAATTTCTTGTCTCTTGTTACAGACCAATTTTTCCTGCAAAACCAAATGATTTTTACTCTGGAATAAAGGTTTACAACATATCTTTTTTAGTTTAACATCTTCGTAAATTGTAATTTTTGATAATTTATAGTGAATTACACCAAAATAACATCGGTATTTTTAAGGATTACACTCTCACTTGTTGTAACACTGTCAGTTCTTCTGTAACTAACAATGTTACATACTTTCAATAAAAAATTTTCAGGGTGAACCATTTTGTAATTTTGAAATTATCAACTTTTCAGTGCAGCTTGGGTATTTCAATATATCATAGCAAACAGAAATGGAGGCAAAACAGAAGATGAAAATAAACATGGTGAAGGTGAAGGTGGTGGTGCAAAGAAGAGGAGAAGGTGGGAAGAAGAAGGAGGAGGAGGAGGAGGAGGAGGAGGAGAAAAAGGAGGAGAAGGATGAAGTGAAGGATGTCGAGGATGAGGAGAGGAAGAAGAATATATAAATAAAGTCATGAAAATTTACTATTAGTTACAATTACTCCATTTCCGTGAATAGTTATATATTTCACATTGGTTTTTTATTTGAAAAAATAAATAAATAAGCAGAGCTGTGTATGATTTCTTGAGGAGTTACTTAAAAAATTATCAGTCAATATTTTTATAATTCAAATCATATTTATTTAACAAATAATATTACTTACAAAATAATTACAAAGAATAATTTTACAAATACAGTCAAACTCGAAAATAAAAAGCTTGCTTTTAGTGAGAACTTGGAAATAATGAGCAAAACATCAGGATTTGTTTGGTTTTGTATCTTAGTAATGTTAAATTAACTTGTGTTTTATAAGTTAGTTAAGCATTGCTACTTGGTTGTAGCAACAACAAAAAAAAATTGGTTTTTTCAAAAATTGTGCACTACCGAATGGGATAATAAATGTCCAGGCTACTTAGCCAGGTGGTTGTGCGAGGTGTGGCTATTAAATAACGAGACTGACATTTTAAAAAATTTTATTTTTATTTGATACATAATCACTTATAGTCACCTTCAATATACACTCCTTCTCTATCCCTACAATGCTCAATGTGAATTTCCCATTGTTGGAAACAGTGCTGGAAGTCATCTTCTGTCAGCTCCTTCAGGACACATGCCGCTTCTCTTTTACAGCTTCCACAGACTCAAATCTTATCCCTTTTAATGCAGATTTCACCTTAGCGAACAGATAGAAGTCACATAGTGCAAGATCTGGTGAATAAGGTGGATGTTCTAACACTGAGATGCTGTACTTGGCTAGGAACCTCTTGACAGATAACGCGGAATGAGCTGGCGCATTGTCTTGGTAGAGAAACCATGATTTATCCTTCCACATTTCAGGGCGTTTTTTCCTTACTCTTTGACGTAGTTTAGAAAGTACCTCAAGGTAGTAATATTGATTAATTGTTTGACCTTCAGGAACTCAGTGAAGGTACACAATCCTATGGATATAAAAAAAACCTTATCATTATTGCTTTAAATTTTGACTTGCTCATTCAAGCTTTTTTTGGCTCTTGGTGAAGTTCAGCTCTTCCAGTGCATAGATTAGCGCTTCGTTTCCAGATCATAAGTAAAAAACCACATTTTATTAAATGTTATTATCGTTTACAAAAAATTTGGGTCATCTTCAATCACGTACAAAGTGTCAGTACAAACATTTTTGCGTGCTTAATTTCAAACATTTTTGAGAGGCACATGTCCTGAAGGAGCTGACAGAAGATGACTTCAAGCACTGTTTCCAACAATGGAAATTCGCATGGATTGTTGTAGGGATAGAGAAGGAGTGTATATTGAAGGTGACAATAAGTGAATATGTATAAAATAAAAATAAAGTTTTTTTACAATGGCAGTCTCGTTATTTAATAGCCACACCTCGTACTTACAATACACTACTGTATTCAATGGTAATTTTACTTCTAACGATTATATGGAAGTCTGTGAGTGAATATTGCGCTAGTGTGTACACAGATTTTACTTTCGCGTCATACGATGTGTTTTTAATTATTTTAGTGAATTTAATTGTTATATTAATTTCATAATCATGCAAAAAAATTAATGTTGCGAGTCGGAAACAGGCAAACACTGATTTTAGGGAGTACATTTGTTCGGTCCCTTCAATCACGTTATGACCAAGTTCGACTACACATTTTTATTAAATTAGGCATCATATGAAATGTTTCTGAAAGCACAGGTTTAAGGTAAACATTCTAACCACTGAAGTCATTAAGGTGTTTAAGGCTAGATCTATACTTGTGTTTAAATAATTAAAGTATAAATGGAGAGTGAAGATCAATACTGCAAAATCACAGGATGTTACATTTACAATGCGGAGAAATACTTGTCCACAAGTAAAACTCGGAGCTGGTGATTTACCACTAAAAAGAGGTTGTGAATTACCTGGGTATGCATCTTGACAGGCGGTTAACTTGAAAAACCCATGTGAGAATGAAGAGGAATGAATTAAATCTAAAATACAAAAGGATGTACTGGCTGATTGGCGGGAACTCTTCACTCTCTCTTGAGAATAAGTTGCTGCTTTACAAAATATTACTTAAACCAGTTTGGTTCTATGGCTTTCAACTTTGGGAAACTACCAGCAGAAGTAACGTAGAGGTAATTCAAAGGTTCCAGAATAAGGTTCTTCAGGCTATAACAAGGGCACCATGGTTTGCAAGGAATGCAGAAATAAAACGTTATTGCAACCTTCCTGATGCAATGGACGAGGTCAGGTGTTTTAATAGAAAATGTCAGGGAAGACTTGAAAGTCATGAAAACGAATTAGCCATAAATATTCTATACAATTCAGAAGAAGTTAGGCGCCTGAAACATTACCATGTTTTGGACTTGTCTGAAAGAGTTTAAATGTACATAAAATTGTAGTGAAAAGTATTCCATATTGTAAAATGTAAATATCTTTGTACACAGTAATTTTCTCTTTTAACATATGCATAATTGATAAAGTAAAAAAAGTATATGATAAAAAAAATGTTAATTTTCTTCTCACAATTTGTTGTAGCTCATTTTGAAAGTAGTTATAATTAGATGAAAAAAAATTGGAAATTACATTTTGATCTGAAATAATATTAATAAAAAGACTAAATTAATTAAAAGATAGTGACTTGCGCGCAAGCCTACAAAGGGAAAGTTCCCGGGTTTGATTCCCGAGTCGGGTCTGGAAATTTTAACACGTTAAAACCCACTGTTACAGTATCAAAACCCACAGTAGTCGCTAATGACCAAGTTGTTGATGCAATTTTAAATAAACTTAAAAAAACATAATAATAAAAAAAGTACACTTAATATAATCATTACATGTTCAACAATTTTACACAGCCAACATGTATATTTTCTAAACATTAAGCCTTTTTCATAAACAATGTGTTTTTTTATAATTGACCCACCGGGTTGATCTAGAGGTAAAGTTGTCGCTGCGAGTCAGCTCTTTAACAGCTGTTTTTTGGAGACGAAGGTTCCTGGTTCAAATCCTAGTAAAAATAATTACTTTTATATGGTTTTGAATACTAGACAGTGGTTACCAATGTACTTTGATGGTTGGGGTTCAATTAACCATACTCTCTCAGGAATAGTCGGCCTGGGTTTATACAAGACTACACCTCATTCATAACTCATTGGGACATGGGGTTGCTTATTGTTCTGAGTTGAACAGATTGCAACGTACACACATTAGGAATAAAAAATAAATTAAAAATTTTTTTTTATAGCAATATGCAATATTAGTTATTTAATAATTTTCTACTCTCAGTGGTTGATAACTGATCAATTGTCACCCGATCAGTTATTCCCATCAGGCATCTACCGGTGTCACTCTCACTTCGTAAACAGCACAGAGTAGGGATGAGAACGAAGCCGGTCTCTGGTCTTTCTCAAACAATAAGCTTTCTCTCATACTGTTTTCGGCCATTATTATTGCTTGTGCATTGATCGTAGTAGTGATGTTTACAAAATATCAAAAACATTGTGTATCCCTAGCATTAAGATAAAATAAATAAATCTAATTTAATATTTTTCATTAAAAGCATGTGTTATTTTCTTGGGCGTAGCAAGGCGCACTGGGTACCACTAGTAATTAATATAAACATAATCTATTTTGTTCCTTTCAAAATGTAAGCTCAACTTAGAACATGTATGGGGGAAGAACAATGTTCAGTGATCAAATTTTGGCTTTTCGAAGGTGTAAAACTGACAGAAATTTACTCAAGAATGTTGAAACTGTGTGGTATAAAGCGTTTAACATGTAGTAACATGTATAACTGCCCATAACAGACAGGTGGAGTGTCAAATTATTTACACTCAATCTGTTCATTACAGGGCTAAAATAAATAGTTCTGTTTCTTATCACATGGTCAGCCAATTAAATGACTGAATCATTTAAGAACAGAAGAGGCAGAGGTGTAAAAGACACTAATCAGAGTATTCTCCTCGGAAAGTAATGAATTTCATTATACAGCCAGACCCTGTGGTGAATGAAGTGAAGGTGTCATTTGCAGAGTGGAAAAATATGTGTTTTTCAGAGAGCCCGGCATGCTGATAAGTGTACTTTTCCACTCAGTGAGGAAGGCAATGGTTAACCACCTTGCTTCTCGTTTTACTTAGTAAAACCTCTACAGGTTCAAACCAGCCTTTCATCTGATGACCTAAACAACACAACATGTATAAGTAGGTAGAACAGTTTAATGCTATCATCAAGCCTAAGTGAGAATTGCAAAAAGGTGAAAACATAAGGACACTTTCACAAAAGGTTTGTTTCTCTTGCATGGCATCGAGCCCCCCCACACTGCTCAGAGAATGGGAGAAACGGTCAAAAATTTTGGTTGGCAGTGTTGCCACATCCTTCTTAAAGCTCAGACCTCACACTGTTCAATTTTCATGTTTTCATTTTTCATATGTTCATAATGTTACTGATGGAACCTCTAAACAGGCATTGCCTTGAAGGCTCTATTTTTCCTTGTCATGGACTTAGTTTGCAGTGTTTTTTTTATTTTTTATTTAGAATTAAATATGATTGTTTTTATTGTTTACAATAACTTGCCCAGAACAGACAGGTGGATTGTCAAATTATTTACACTCAATCTGTTAGTTGCAGGGCTAAAATAAATAGTTCTGTTTCTTATTTGGGATTTTCTAGGAAACTTTTAGGAAATTATCACATGGTCAGCCAATTAAATGACTGAATCATTTAAGAACAGAATATATAGAACTGTAAAAGACACTAATCAGAGTTATCTCCTCTGAAAGTCATGAATTTCATTATACAGCCAGACCCTGTGGTGAATGAAGTGAAAGTGCCATTTGCCAAGTGGAAAATATATGCTTTTCAGAGGGCCCGGCATGCTGATAAGCATACTTTTCCACTCAGTGAGTTGTGGCAATGGTAAACCACCTCACTCCTCGTTTTACTTAGTAAAACTTCTACAGGCTCAAACCAGCCTTTTGACTGATGACCTAAACAACAACTACGTTTACAATAAGACTATCTTTTATTATTTTAATGTTGTTAAAGTGAAATAAATTTTCTTATTCTTATTCTTAAAAGTATTATAAAGTTAATAATCATCGAATAGTTTTTTTATGTTCATCAATTGTCCATTAATTATTGAACCTTCCACGTATAATGGTATTTTATTTTATGTACCAATAAAGATAATTTATTTATTTATTCGTTTTTGTCAAGCGAAAATAGGTTTTATTATTAAATTAGTGAACATATATTGAAGAAGCATTTCATCTAAATCGAAGCGCAACGACAATGAATCATTCAAAAACTTCCACGGATAATGAAGACAAATGCTTACCATATAATGTTTAGTAAAATTATTAATATCATTATGCATTAGTATATCAAGCAATGTATTAAAACTGTAATAAGATGACAATGTGTAACAACCGTCAATTTTTATATTCAAATAAATATTATTTTTATCAACATTACTTTTGTAATTAATATTATTGAAACTGTTATTATCTTTAAAGGACATGAAAGGAGGATGTCCCAAAGATACAATATCATTTCTATCGACTGAGAATGTGTAATACATTCCCATATCGTCTGTCATGCTGAAATTTGTGTATGTTTTGCAGTCGTACTTGTCAATACATAGTAATTTAACAGCATCATTTCTTGCATCTACATTCCAACAGTCTTGGAACGTTATTATTTCATCACTTTTTTCAACTTTGTAAATACATTTCGGTTGAAAATCATCGAGTAAATTTTTTAATTGAATTGCATGAGTTATATTAATTGGTAATAAACGAACACCATTATCATTTATTTTATAATCATTCAATGAATAATATTCCACATCGAGTATGAATTTGAGCATTTTTAGAAATTTATTATTATCGTAATTGCAAATATTAAGATATTCTATTGTAAAGTTATCTGATATTACCTGAGAACTTTTTAAAAAATTTAATAATCTAATTAAAGCCTTATATTCATTGTCTATTCGATTTAAATTTTTTAGATTATCTGAAGGAAAACACCAATCAATTGCTACTATCACTATGGAAGAATGATCGGGAAGAAATTTTTCCATAAACTTACAATGAATCTTTTTACCTTCATAAATAATTCCATCAAAATTAATATAAAAATGGTGGTAATAATCATCGAATCCATTCTTTTTTAAGTGATCATAAAATTCTGAGACACATCCATGACAAGGACGTTCAAAATATTTTAAAGTAACTAATCTAACTGTAGATTTTTGAATGAATTCTAAATCACTTTTACAAATTGGTTTCAAAATATCTGTTTTGTTTTCCTCACCTCTCTTTATGTAATATTTAGGGAATTTATCAGTAATTATATCTAAATTTTTAAACATTTTCTTAGTGGATATGAGTACAATGCCCTGTTCAATAGTATTATCTGTACGTTTATTAGTAAGATTAGTGTTAGTAAACCCAGAATTTTCACTGGAAAGTAAAATAACTCGTTTCATTAATTGTATTTCATCAGTCAGTTTAATTAACTTATCATATTGTAAATCCTGTTGAATATTTTTTAAATTATCCTTAAAAATGTCCAGTTCATCTATAAAATCATCTAAATTAGATAATATATTATTAACTTTTCTAATTTCTTCGACACGTGAATTAATTTTATATATTTTATTCGATATTTTATTGTAGTGTAAAGAAATATTTTTGTAACTTTCTTCTTTTATCTTAAATTGTTTTTGAATTAGTTTAAATGAGTGTCTGTAAAAAGCATTATCAGTTGATATAAGTAGATCATTTTTATATAAAATATTTTTTATATAGGATGCTAAATCGTGTGCATTTGAAAATTTTGTTTCCATATTTTTTATAACTGTTTCAATGCGATTCGAATAAAATTTTATTTTATTATTTATTCTTATGTATTGTATTTCATCCCAAATGTTAATCACATTAATAGAACTGTATAATCCTAAAATTTTTATGAAAATTATAATAGTTAAAATAAACTTCATTCTAAAGGACATTTTATTTTTTCTTTGTTGTGAACTAGTTTCTTTCTTACGTTTGTCATTTCTTGCACTCTGACATTGACTTATAGATGAAACAGATGAATTTAGCTTATATCTATTTCGCACTTGGGTTTTGTCATCTTCATTAAAGGATGTATCTTCATTCTCAGAACTACTTGTGCTTTTGTCTTCATAAACATTAATTTCAATGTCTTCCATTACTAATTAGAATTTATATGACCTGTTTCATTGAATATTCCCTGAAACATCAAATAATTTCTTTTTCGATTTATTCACAAAATATTCTTTTTACTTTCTCTTGCCTATATGAATATATAGGAAGGAAAGTATTGAATTCAGGTCGAATTTTCACCGGATCTACAAGTTTTCAGACCCCCTGAACCCAAAAAATGTTTTTTAGCGATTGGTCTGTGTGTGTGTGTGTGTGTGTGGGCGCGCGCGCGCGCGTGTGTGTGAAAAGAATATCTCAAGAACGGAACATCGTACGAACTTGAAACTTGAAACTTAAGTTACATACCACTACCGGACCCGACATGAACATTTTCATTAAAATCGGTCAACCGGAAGTTATTCGTGTAATTTTTCACGTTTTTGCAATTTCTCAAAAACTGGTACTACGATTTTTTTAAAAATCGCCTGGTTTACTAAATTTTTTATGCTCTACAAGATAGGGTAGGCGCCATATTTGCTAAAATTCTTGGTGAGGCTGTTTTCTCGCAAAAAAATTGTTTTTTTAAGATTTCGACTTTAATATGCATTTTACCGCAAAAATGTTTCTATTAAAAGTTGTAGAGAATTAAAAATCCTACAACTTTTATTTCAAACATGTATTTGTATAACGCTTAGTTTAGCGGTAATTAGCGATTTTCTGTTTTTTTCTCACGAAAACGTAAAAAATCGATTTTTTAAAGATTTCAGTCTTAATATGCATTTTTACGTCAAAAATGTAAAATAAAATTCATAGGAAATTAAAAGATCTACAACTTTTAATTAGAGCATTTTTCTCTAGAGCCTAATTTAGCGAGAAAGAGTGATTTTCCGTATTTTTAAGCCAAACTGAGGTTGATTTTCATTTTGCGTCTATCACTCATGATTAAAATTAGGTTATGTTTATTGGGGTTAGTTTTTTGTTTATTTCTAATGCTTTATTACTAATGTTAGATTATATTGTTCAATATTTTGTATTGGGAAGAGAAACTCGTGTGAGTGTTTCACACCAGATTTTTCATTGTGACGGTAATTGGACATTTTAAAAAGAAAATGGGTGGTGGCAAATTTTCATGTTGTGAACTGCATTTTTTAAAAAAATTTGACCGATTTCAATCTGGAAGGAGCTGAAACCCTTATCCTTTTAAGAACCTAAATAAAGAGCAAACATTCAAAACGTAATTTCATATAACATCACATCAAGTAAAAAAATTAAAATATTTTACACAGATTTAATGTTGGAATTGATTTTTTCGTTTTGTCAAAATAAGAAAAACTGCGACAAAACATATTTTGAAAATTTGCTCCTCATACATTTAGATTTTTGTCGGAGGCTTTTCGGGAATAGATTTCATCTGAATATAATATAATTATACAAACTCATTTACAATTAACGCATAAAAAATAAAACATTTAAAAATATATGAAAACTATAAATGAACCACTAGCTAAGTTGTATTTCTTTAAAAACAATTTTTATTTTAAAACGTTAGTCCGTTCTTAAATTACTACGAAGAAATTGAGTTTATTACGAGGTGTGGCTATTAAATAACGAGACTGACGTTGTAAAAAATTTATTTTAATTTTATACATAATCACTTATTGTCACCTTCAATATACACTCCTTTTCTATCCCTATAACGCTCCATGCGAATTTACCATTGTTGGAAACAGTGCTGGAAGCCATCTTTTGTCAGCTCATTCAGAACTCGTGCCGCTTTCTCTTTTACAGCTTCCACAGAGTCAAATCTTGTCCCTTTTAAGGCAGATTTCACCTTAGGTAACTGGTAGAAGATAATAACATGTGATGAAACGTGGTTTTTTACTTATGATCCGGAAACGAAGCGCCAATCCATGCACTGGAAGAGCCGAACTTTACCGAGAGCCAAAAAGCTCGAATAAGCAAGTCAAAATTTAAAGCAATGATGATTGTTTTTTTTTTGTATCCATGGGATTGTGTACCTTCACTGGGTTCCTGAAGGTCGAACAATTAATCAATATTACTACCTTGAGGTACTTTCTAAACTACGTCAAAGGGTAAGGAAAAAACGCCCCGAAATGTAGAAGGACAAATCATGGGTTCTCCACCAAGACAATACGCCAGCTCATTCCGGGTTATCTGTCAAGAGGTTCCTAGCCAAGTACAGCATCTCAGTGTTAGAACATCCACCTTATTCACCAGATCTTGCACATGTGACTATTACCTGTTCCCTAAAGTGTAATCTACATTAAAACGGGACAAGATTTCAGTCTGTGGAAGCTGTAAAAGAGAAAGCGGCACTTGTCCTGAAGAAGCTGACAAAAGATGACTTCCAGCACTGTTTCCACCATTGATCGTTGTACGGATAGAGGACTGTATATTGAAGGTGACAATAAGTGATTATGTATAAAATAAAAATAAAATTTTTTACAACGTCAGTCTCATTATTTAATAGCCACACCTCGTGTGCTTCAATGTTTAACATAATTATATAAGAATAATAAAATTTACACACCTGTAGATTCAGAAGGTGCTAAAAAATATTTTGCCGTAGATCTACGTTGACTTTCAGAATGAAGAATATCAATACAATGGATTGTAAATACGATGTACATGCAAGATACAAATTTGTTGATATGTATTGAACGATTTTAATGTCAATGGAAGGAAAATAACTAGTAGCTATGAATGAACTGCTTATGAAATAAAGGTTTGCAATGATAATAAAGCTACTGTTGTTATCAACAACGGAAATTGGACGCATCAGAAATAGTTTTATCAAATTTACATAAATTATATATAACTATAAATTCTAATGTGCTCATGTTCGCATATAAAGCCGCAACACAAAAGCAATAAAAGTTACTAGGCGATGACAAGTTTTGGATAAATATTTAAAAAATGCGTAGAACTGTCCAGAGCAGCGTTGAAAATTTTGATACCATTTGCTACATCCTACAATATTGTGAACGAGGATTTACCAAAATTGTGAATCCATAATGGTAAAACAAATGAGGATTCTGTCTGACACTGGAAAAAGATATCGTTTTATGTAATACAAAAATAAATCCAGACATTCAAAAATTGGTTAACAAGCCCAAATTTTACGTTAATTGAATTGGGAATGCAGTAAGATCTCGACTTACGCGAATTCTACTAACGCGAATTCACGTTAGCGCGAATTTGTTGAACCTTATATTAAATATTGTGTACAGTAGTTATTCTTATCTTACGGATGTTTACATTTATGACCATTGTTTTGCTAATTGCTCTCGAAACCCTTATCGTAGTTGTCCTCCCCATTTTTACTCTGGAATTTCATCTTGATTTGCTTTTGTTCTAAATGTTAGTACTGTTTAGTGCGCTAATAATATCTCATAACCTCATTACGTTTGCAATGCAAGAAAAATATTGAACAAAGGTACGCGATAAAATTCTGTGTGAAACTCAACAATTTGACACAAAGACATTTGCTTTTTTAACTGAAGCTCAAGGAGAGGCCACTCTATCGAGAACTATGGTTTTTAAGTGGAACAATGCTTTTAAAGAGGGCCGAGAAAATGTCGAAGAAGAAGAAAGCATGCAAGAGCAGATCCAAGGTGAAAATAATCATTCTTCTTTTTTCGTCAGCCGTGGCATTGGGCACAAGAAAGTTGTACCTCCAGAATAGACAGTTAATCACAATTTTTACAAAGATGTCTTGCAACAACATCGAAAATGGCTCCAGCGAGTCAAAACTATTATTGCAGATGAGGATATTGCAGATGATTCAAAGCTGTACCACGAAAACGCACCAGCTCACACTGCCCTTTCAATTCGAGAATTTCTGGCAAAGAAAATCATTTCCGTATTTCCACAACCTCACTACATCTCAGATGTAACTCCATGCGATTTCTATTTCTTCCCTAAGTTGAAATTGAAGTTGATGGATGAAACTACGTACTGTTTTTTACGCCGGTCCGCCGTTCGTGTTTTGCCCGCTGTAGCGCTGTGACGTAGTTGCTGCTGCCGGTAGATAGCGCAGCGGTCAAATGTCTCACAGCAGCTGAAACAACGGCGGGTACCTAACGCCAACTAGATGGAGTCAGCCTAATCGAGAAGGAAGAGTTATGGAGAAGTCGAGAAGGTGATCAGTCAGTGTCTGTCCTATCACTCGAGAAGGTCGATTCGGAAAAGGAATTGTTTCTCAACACTGAGTATTTCTTGCTCCACACACTTCCTTTTCCTACCCTTCGCTTCAGCGACAACTGTTCCTCTTGTTAGGCAGCGGTAAAAGGTGCTCGCTGCGTCGGCGACTGATCCTATTCGTTTAAAGTCTGTCTACGGTAAGTACTCAGACAGTAGGCAACCAGCAATGCAAGTGAGCATGCGTATTAATTTAATACGCACAGTATGACCAAAAACAAAATTCCAAACAGCATGACTAATTCGTTCCAAGCCTTTTGTAATAAACAATAAACACGTTCAATTCATTTGTTAAAAAATGTTTCATAAATCGAACATTAGTTTACCATTAATAACTAAAACTTTTACTATTGTTACTCTTACATCGTTATGTTTCGGGACATTATTTACAATTATTGCATTATTATTTACGAGTATGTACTACGTTTTATTTTAGACTCAGTTATAACAGGAGAGTAAACGATTCCAGTGATTCGTTGTTTGTCATTTCAGATTGTTTTTTTCGTATCATTAAAATCAATGTCTATGACTAGTTTAATAAAACTATTTTCACTTGCCCGTGTCGAACTCATTTATAGTTTCGTCAGTTATCATTCGGTATTGTATCGGTTCGTTTTAATTTTCTTCGTAGACTGAAGTTGAAAAGTTTTGTAAGCTGTTTTTTGTTAACATGATGTAAGATAGTAAATGTGTTAAGTTTTTGAGACACAAGCTGTAAATAGTTGAAAAATAGAAAAAAATTGTTCTAAATCTCTTTAATTCCCTCAGAAGAAGTTGCTTGGTTAAATGTAATGGTTAAAAAAATTAATTACGGATTCGCTTTATGATACTACAATATTTACAAGTAATTTTAGCGATATAATTAAAAACGTTTTAATGTTTTATGTAAGATAATGTTTATTTTAGCCGGAAGTAGATATTTTTATGATGGATCGTAGTGTAAGATAATTTTGTCAGGCGGAGAGGTAGATACGCACCAACTAGAGTAAAACCTTTGATTACAGCCTATAGGCGCTTGCCTCGCGCGGAGTACTCTTACAGTAGATCGACTATAGGCAGCGGTACAGACGAGCCTCTTTCGCTTGCCAGCGGCTGCTCCTCTTGAGGTAGCAGCGAAGGCTTCCCCAACCATTTATTGTCCTTTCTGAACTACGCCGCTGGCTGCCCTACCGCTCCGGCTAGTCTTATGATGATTCTACCGATTGGACTACAACAAGCCGGTGACGACAAGGGTCATCATTTCGGGACGATGGAAAACTTACAAAAACGTAACTGAAGACCTACACAGACAAGGAAAATTACTTCCGGTACTGCTATGAACAGTGGAAGAAACTTTGGCTGGGTAACTTCTCAAGGATTATACTTAGAAGGAGATTACTTGTAATTTCAAGTAAATACAATATATAGTAATTAAATATAAGATCAGTACACTTACCTTTGGGACAGACCTCGTACATCGTTAAACTTTTAAAATTACATTTAAGAATGGAGTGTTATATACCTTTACTCGGAAAACTAAATGGAAAAGTAGATTACATAAACCATAGTATATTTTTGCATAAAATTTTTCGTAAGAAACTTAGCTTACTTAATATTAAAATAACTACAGCATTTCATAAATGTAGATCCTGTTCGATCGTAAAAAGTGTAAGTTTTCACGACTGTTTTTAATATCATAACTTCTTTAAAAGTTTTTCATTTTCCACAAAATAGATAAAGAAACTTAAATTGTAATCCTCTTTTCTTTTAATTAATAAACTTTTTCTTTCGAATATCCATTTGTTAATTTTTTTACTTTCTCTTGCCTATATGAATATATAGGAAGTAAAGTCCTGTTTTCATATCAATTTTTCGAAATTGAGTTTGTACTGGATCTACACGTTTTCACCCCTGAACCCAAAACACATGTTTTTAGCGATTGGTCTGTGCGTGCGTGCGTGCGTGCGTGCGTGCGTGCGTGCGTGCGCGTGTGCGTGTGCGTGTGTGTGTGTGCGCGCGCGCGCGCGTGTGTGTGTGTGTGTGTGATCAGAATATCTCAAGAACGGAACATCGTACAAACTTGAAACATGAATTAAGTTAGGTACTACTACCGGACTCGACACAAGCATTTTCATCAAAATCGGTCAACCGGAAGTAGTAGTTTATTCGTGCAATTTTTCACTTTTTTGCGATTTTCTCAAAAACGGCTGCTAAGGTTTTTTTTGAAAATCGCCTGGTTTACTAAATGTTTATGCTTACAAGATAGGATAGGCGCCATGTTTGCTGAAATTCTTGGCGAGGCTATTTTTACGTAAAAAAATTGTTTTTTTAAGATTGCGGCTTTAATATGCATTTTAGCGCAAAAATTTATATACTAAAAGTTGTAGAGAATTTAAAATCCTACAACTTTTATTAAAAAAAAATTTTTTTTATATAACGCTTAGTTTAGCGGTAATTAGCGATTTTCTGTTTTTTTCTCACGAAAACTTGTGAAAAATCGATTTTTTTAAAGATTTCGGCCTTAGTATGCATTTTATGACAAAAGTGTAGGGCCTAATATTAAAATTTATAGGAAATTAAAAGATCTACAACTTTTATTTAAAGCATTTTTCTCCACAGAGCCTAGTTTAGCGTGAAAGAGTGATTTTCCGTATTTTTAAGCGAAACTGAGGTTGATTTTCATTTTGTGTCTTGCACTCTGATTAAAATAAGATTATGTTTTTTGAGGTTAGTTTTTTTTTTTTATTTATTTATTTAGAGTCGCATCAACAACTTGGTCATTAGCGACTACGGTGGATTGTGTAACATTAACTTTGGGATTTGACATGTGAAAACTTCCAGACCCTCGCCGGAAATCGAATCCGGGACCTCCGCGTGGCAGGCCAATGCGCTAACCACTACGCTACGGAGGCGGTCAGTTTTTTTAAATTTTTTTTATTTCTAATGTTTTATTAATAATGTGACCCACCGGGTTGGTCTAGAGGTAAATTCGTCGCCAAAATCAGCTGTTTAACAGCTGATTAACAGCTGATTTTCGGAGACGAAGGTTCCTGGTTCAAATCCTAGCAAATATAGTTACTTTTATACGGATTTGAATACTAGACAGTGGTTACCGGTGTACTTTGATGGTTGGGGTTTAATTAACCATACTCTCTCAGGAATGGTCGGCCTGGGTCTGTACAAGACTACATCTCATTTACACGTCATACACTCATCCTCATCTCATTGGGTCATGGGGTTGCTTATTGTTCTAAATTGAACAGATTGCAACGTACACAAATTAGGAATAAAAAAAAACAAAATTAATAATGTTAGGTTATATTGGTCATTATTTGAATTGGCAAAAGAAAGTCGTGTGAGTGTTTCACACCAGACTTTTTTATACTAATTTGTTTTCTATGTTTATTTGATCATTTGCTCTATTTTGTGACTTTTTTATGCAATAAGTGACGGCATTAATGTTAATTGGTTTTTTTTAGCAGTGCTGATATTGTTGTATTCTAATTTTTTTACTTTCTCTTGCCTATATAAATATATAGGAAGGAAAGTATTGTTTTCATGTCGAATTTTTCGAAATCGTGTTTTCACCGGATCTATACGTTTTCAGACCCCCTGAACCCAAAAAACATGTTTTTAGCGATTGGTCTGTGTGTGTTTGCGTGTGTGTGTGAACAGAATATCTCAAGAACGGAACATCGTACGAACTTGAAACTTGAAACTTAAGTTAAATACCACTACCGGACCCGACACGACCATTTTCATCAAAATCGGTCAACCGGAAGTAGTAGTTTATTCGTATAATTTTTCACTTTTTTACGATTTTCTCAAAAACTGGTCCTACGATTTTTTTAAAAATCGCCTGGTTTACTACATTTTTTATATTCTACAAGATAGGGTAGGCGCCATGTTTGCTGAAATTCTGCGTGAGGCTGTTTTTACGTAAAAACATTAGTAGTAGCCGGGAGCGGTATGTCTGGCTCGGGAAAGGGTGGTAAATTGTTTTAGGGATTTCTAAATTGTACCCTATCGGTGTAGAAATGTGGTTAGGTGGTGTTGATTAGGTTTGGAAAGTGTTCTGGTTGTGAAATGTTTATTTAGTGTGTGTGTGTGTGTGTGTCGTCGTAGTGGTTTTTTTTTTTTTTTACAAAACTGGTGATGGTTTGTGTGTCTGGCTCGGAAAGGGTCCTAGGTTGTTGTAGAGATTCCTAAAATATACCCTAGCGATTGAGAAATGTGGTTGTTGATGGTGGTGGTGGTGTGGTACTGGGTTGGGGGTTAGGGTAGTGGGTTGTTTAGAGATTATTATTACTAGAGTGTACCTTAGTTGTTGTTGTTGTTGTTGTTGTTGTTGTTGTTTACAAATTTCTTTGGGTCGGAAAGGGATGTAGATTTTTTTTTTTTTTAGAAATTGGGGTAATTGTACCTTAGTGGTTGAGCGATGTGGTTAGGTGTAGTGGGTTTGGGTTTGGATAGCGTTTTGTGTTGTTTTAGAGTTTGGTAAAGGGTATTGTAGGTGTTTAACTTTAGTAATTTGGTTTTTTTTTTTTTTTTTTAGAGATGAGTAAAATATATATTTTATATATTAGGATCTCTAATGTATCATTGTCTTGTGTGTGTTTTTTTTTTTAATATAATATTGGATAAATAAATTAAAAAAAAATATATATATTAATTATGCCGATGAATGAGGAGAGTAGTAGTAATGTTAACGTTGTTAGTGACGAACCCATTTCCTCTCACTACTCGGTACAGTTTGTTGATGGTGTTCGAGGTATTGATAATGCTGGTGATGATTCCTCACAGACAGTTATGCTTAAGCTCTTAGAGATGCTCTACAGTCTGAATTGGCCTAAGCCTCCTCAACCTCCTCCTGCAATAGATATCGGTGCGAATATAGAGTCTTTCATCAAAGAGGTGATAGCCAGGAGAGAGTTAAAATCGTTGGGCAGTGTTGGTGGTATTTGTAAAAATGAACAACAACAACAACAACAACAACAAAATAAACCTGTTAATGTCAACTTCAATTTCAACGACTTGGTACGGCTCGTGGAGGCTGGGGATAAAAAATGAATGACGCTTTGGTTGTCTTTTCGGTGATCACCTTTTCTGCTACTGTATGTTTTGTGTTAATTAAAAAATACGTAATACCGTATCTTGAAGAGGAATTGAAAAAAATAAAATAGATTAATGGGCATCTTTATTGCCCTCCTAGTTGCTGCCGTCACGATTATCGTGATTGTAGGCGCATCCGTTTGGATTTTCTTGAAAGTTATAAACATTACTAAATATCGTATTTGAAACTGCATGTACTACTGTTATTATATCTTATAAAGGTAGTAGTTGTTTGCTGCTCTAAATCTTGTTTGGTGACAATGTGATACTTTCTCTCGTACACGGGCAGGAAGTAGAATCGCCAGTAGAAACTTTGCAAGTCCAGTTTGAGTGGCCGGTAGATTTGTAAAAAGGGATCGAACAGAATATCGTCAAGTCTGGGCTTTGTGTTATATAGCTCCGTTACGCTCCTTGTCGCCGGAACCAAGATTGGCTTTCCGCTTCTATTCGTCCTATGTATCGGCTCGGTAAAGAAGTATTTTCTCTTCCTCAATATCAGGTTCGGGGCTATCGACAACAGAAATTGTTCTGATTTTGTTTCTTCTTCTTCTTCTTCATCATCATCATCGACGAGTACCTTGACGACTGTTGATGGTGGTGGTGGGGGTGGAGGTGACGAAGATGATGAAGGTAATGGATGTTTGTGTAACAGCGCTTTACTATTCACCTCGTACAGGTACCACGCATCGTAGTCGTCGTTGTTGTTGCTGTTGTCGTCGTTATCGTTGTCTGTGGTTTTTGTTACTGTTCCTTTGTTCACGTTCACAAAATTGATCGATTGCAAGACTTGGGAGCCGTTCATGCATGTTACTAGGATGTTATTGTTATTACGGCTTTGGGAAAATGCGATTCGGATGATGTTGTCGACGGCACAACAGTCTGCCACGTGAGTGCAGTTCTCATATATCATTTTTTCTTTGCCTTGAAATCGGCCATTGTTGAACAGTACCTGGCCAGGTACCGCCTTATCTCGGCCAAATAGATTCGCCAATGTAGGTGGTTGTTTCCAGCCAAATGTATCGATTCGATTAATTTATACGCGTACACCAGGTTGTGGTCGGTCAAAAGCTGGGGGTGGTGGTAGACAAACCTTATCAGTTCCGACAACGATCGGTTCAGGTTATCAAGATACATCTCCACTTGCTTCTCATGGGTTCGGTATGTTTCGATGTTCTGTGTCATCAGCGACAGAATGTTCATTTTTAATTTAAAAATAAAAAAGATGTTAAGCCGTATAGCTGTGGTGGTGGTAGTAGCGTTGATTGTAGTTTTCTTCGTCTTGAGGAAATACATACATCAAGAGAAAAGGTTAGCATTGTTGCTACCAGATCAGAAGTTGAAGGAGGAGGAGGCGTTGTTTGAGGCCGTTACTGCAAGGCCGAAGAATATATGTAACCAGGAGTTTGGCAAGCTTGTCAATGGAATATGTCAGTGCTTGTATCCGGATCTCATGACAAACAACTTTGTTGATGGCGATTGTACCCATCCTTCTAATCCAAATTTCAAAAGTATAGAATTGGTAACGAATGGTGGCGGTCATCTGTATAAGGATAATATTCGATACACAGGCGTTTGTAGAAATCGGATGAAGCATTTTGAAGCTGGAAAATGTATCATGTCGAGGATCAGAGACGGTCTGTGTGTACACGGTCAGTTGGTGGAGGGAAAGTGTGAATGCAATAAAGGATACGAGCTGTTCAAAGATTACAACGAGTGTGTCAAGAAACCACAATCATGGAACGCCCGTAATCCGAGTCAGTATATTGAGGGTTGTAATCTTACTATGGGTTTCGTTCCGGTGCTTTGGAAGGACTATAAACTATGTACCAAACTCTTGAACGTTAGTACGATTTTCCAGCCCATAATGGTGGACGGGAAAACGACCTATTATATGTACGACAAACGACAAACTGATAAATTCTACGGTTTGGAAAATCTTCCCAAAAATAGGTTTTCTGTGGAAGTTAATGTCGATGACACACCTCTACCTAATTACAAACCAATCGAAAATAAAACCAGAGAGTCACTGCTTTTGCGTCATGTAATCGAGTCGCAGATTATCGACTATCAGAATGAATATAACGAATCGTTCGATACGAGCGATTTGTTCGAGAAAATAACAAAAGATGGTGATAAAGGATGGACCCAGAGATTGAACGATATCAACCTGTTTTCAAATCGCTACTTTCAATTTCGGCGTCAGTATCTTGGCCAAAGGAAGTATTTGCTGTTGTATAATAAGACGACAGGTGAGGGAGAGGTTACAGACGATCCAAATATATTGAAACAGTTAAAATCAGACTGAGAACTAATGTCAAAAAAAAAAACACAACCAGCAATATAAATTATATGAAAATATTATACCAAGTTCCGAGATTGTTACCAAAAACTCTAGCCTGAAGCCGACACAAAACTCAAAAGGAGTGATTAATTAAATTTATATTACTGAGAGTCTGAGCAAAACTTAGACTATTAATAAAAATAATATTTTATTACCTTATACGGGAATTGAGATCCAGCAGATATCTAATATTATTTTTTCTCTAAAATGGTGGGGGTGATAATATAAAAAGTTAGTGTCTGACGTAAGAAAAAAGATAAACAAACCACCGGAATAAATAAGAAAAATAATTATTAACGAGTATGTAAGTGATGAAATCGGATGTTTGCCTCTTCCAACAAAGAAACCTGAGACACATAAAACTTTTACTTATTGGTGAAACACGAACTACAACATACATAATTATAAAAAATGATTGATAGTTTTTGTTCGCATTGTAGGAGACGAACCCAATCTAAACATTGTGTTGTCGTCGGCGTAAAAAAGGTTACCGCCATGTGCTTGGTGTGTAACGGAACCAAACAATTTTATGTCAGTAGTGAAAGAGATATCCAGCTGATCGACGACAGTAACAAAATGGATACAAATTAATATATTATCATTTTTAAAATGTATAAACACAGCGAAGACCAAAAAATAATTAAGAAGTAAAAATAAATTTAATAATCGATAGAAATAAAAGCCTTTAACATCGACCAACGTTTTTTGGTTTTATTATTTTTATTTATTTTAATATAGTGATTTACTTTCTCCAACTGCGATACAACGAGTGAAAGATTCCTACAAAAATCCTAAAAATAAAATATTTCAAGTAGAGGATTATCTAATATAAAAAAGTAAAACCCGATCTACTACATTGAAGACACCATCAGCTATATTATCAGTTAGATTACTAACTATAGTTTTTTTTATTCAGCCGCTCGGTGATATACAAATGATGTCAAACTTTTTAGATGAAAAACGTGAAAACTGTTTACTTTTCAGCTTTTGATAGTAGGTATTCGAAATAGATTTTTTTTTGTTGTTTAATAACATTTTATTTATTGTTTATAATAATATTTATAGATTTTATTAATTTATTTACCGCCGATCTGACAAATTAAATGAACAACAAAGAACGAGCCCAAAATGAGGGAACGAATGCTGAAAAAAGTTTAGGAGATTTCAGTCGGACCAAAGTTTACTTATTTTGCTGTCACAGTTAATTTTCTGGTTGGTCTTAATTGGCGGAAATCGAAATAAGAAACAAATATGTATAAATAATACAATATAAAATAAAAATACCTGAATTTGCCGCCCGAGAATGACCGAAATAAATTGCATTATTCGAAAAACATAAAAAGGGAAAGATCGCACATACATGGTGGAGAATCATGATATATACTTTTTTGTCTCTGGCAGTAGAAACAATTTTAAATAAGCAGCTCGGTGGCGAAATTCGGTGATTTTTTTATCTATATATTATTATTCACTAACGAGACGTGTCAAAGAATACTAAAAAAAGTAATATTAACATAAATATATTAACCAATATTAACATAAATATTTTTTTTGTCCAACACCGATTGCTGAGCTTCATGTATCTGGAATTGCTAAGGACTTTTAATTTTAATTAATAAAAAGTAAAAAAAATTTGAAAAAAAAACGGAATGATACACGACAATAATTGAATATCTGAATTTCCTTAATTAACAAGTACTGAATTTGCTACGCTGTACTAAATTTGCTTTGCCGTTGCTTATCTAACAGCTTTCTGGATACCTGACTGCTCAGTATAATTTTTCAATAAATAATTTGGAACAATAACGAAAGTATTAAAAGAAAATACTAGAACATTAAGATTTATATTTTAAAGTAAGCACATAAAATTTAAAGAAATTAGTTAAAAACTTTACAACAATGCATCGATGCCCTGGCTGCTTGACTGGTTATCTGACTGACTGCTTCTTTGCGTACCTGACTGCCTGACCAGTTACCTGATATCTGACTGTCTTTTTGTCGACTATCGACTAGTTATCTGACTGCCTAGAACATTCAGATTCATTTTAAAGTAAACATATAAAATTTAAAGAAATCAGTTAAAAACACTATATAAAACCGAGTACAACAATACATCGATGACCTGATTGCTTGACTGGTGATCTGACTGCCTGACTGCCTTCTGCTAGACAATCGACTGGTTATCTGACTGCTTCTCTAAATAACGGTCTGTTTAGTATAATTTTCAGAAAATAATTTGGACAATTACAAAAGAATTAAAAAAAAAATTATGGAAACAACTGAGATTATTTTTATTCTTTTAACTTTGATGATGATTAGGTCGTCAGCCAAAAGGCTGGTTTGAACCTGTAAAATTGCTAAGGTCCGTTTCGGGATCTAGGTTATTAAAAAATTAATACACTAAAGTTTACAATTACAAATATTTACTACACTAAAAGATTACAAAATAAATAATTAAACTTATTATAATTAAGTAATACAATAAATGGTTTAATAGGTAATTCACTTAAAATAGATAATAAACAATAAATAACTCACAATCACTTCAAAAGATTACACAAACATATAAAACACAGAAACTGAATTCACAAAAACTACACATTAACTTTACACAATATCATACACTCACAAAGGCGGTATAACAATACCTCGAAATCGTTAACCTGAAATAACGTCCCGATAATCGCTCGACAAAGATCACACGAACACTATTGACTGGACCGCGCTCGGGGGTCTCTTTATATAGCCTACTTATTTACAAAGATTGTTCGAGAAGAGGATAGAACAACATGCAAAAATAAAGTACAAAAATAAATAACCTTTTATTAATGAATGCTAGTAAAATCCGTTGTAAATAAGTCAACAATAGATCTTTTGTAAATAGAAAACGTAAACAACCTACCGCCTCATAATAGCTGTACACGATACCCGACCTTTTACGATAGTTATTACAACTTTTATGAATAGACATACCTTTATAGTTATTATTGTGAAACTGTAATCTATTGTTGCTATTGTGCATTGTTATTTTTATTATTCCTTTACTATTTTTATGAATGAAATTCTGGAACCTTCGCGAATCTTCTGGTCGAACCTGTCACAATACTATAATACCGGGTGCAACAATGCATCGATGCCCTGACTGCATTACTGGTTATCTGCTAGACTATCGACTGGTTATCTGACAGCCCCGTTGTTTATCTGACTACGTCACTGGATACCTGACTGCTTAGTATAAATATAAATTAATAATTTCGCCAATTACTAAAGAATTAAAAGAAAATAATAGAAAATTAAGATTTATTTCAATTGTGGTGGGAATTATTTTTATTCTTTTAAAATAAGCAGATAAATAATAAAGAAATTCGTTAAAAATACTATAAAACCGAGTACAACAATTACATGCCCTGACCGCTTGCCTGGTTATCTGACTGCCTATCTGCTAGACTATCGACTGATTATCTGACAGCCCCTTTGTTTATCTGACCGCTTCACTGGATACCTGACTGCTTAGTATAAATATAAATTAATAATTTCGCCAATTACTAAAGAATTAAAAGAAAATAATAGAAAATTAAGATTTATTTCAATTGTGGTGGGAATTATTTTTATTCTTTTAAAATAAGCAGATAAATAATAAAGAAATTCGTTAAAAATACTATAAAACCGAGTACAACAATTACATGCCCTGACCGCTTGCCTGGTTATCTGACTGCCTATCTGCTAGACTATCGACTGATTATCTGACAGCCCCGTTGTTTATCTGACCGCTTCACTGGATACCTGACTGCTTAGTATAAATTTAAATTAATAATTTCGCCAATTACTAAAGAATTAAAAGAAAATAAAGGTGTATTTCAATTATGGAAACAACTGGGACATTTATTTTTATTCTTTTAAAATAAGCACATAAATATTTAAAAGTTTATGAAGGGACAAATTTATTAATAAGAGAACATGAAGAATTTATATAAAAAAATAACCTAGGCTATTAACAATTTAAAAATTAAAATAAAACAACAGTTATGTCACTGAAATCAACATACGTCTATTCATTTTAACATAACAATATATATTATATTTTAAATAATCAAGAACGAATGTAGGACCTACTACTTTCTTTGATTTTCAGTCCCACACTGAAATAATTTTTTATAATTCTTCTCCTTTACTCTAGTTGCTTAACAACGAGACTTTTGTTTGGATAAAATTTTATTAATGTTAAATAATTTTGAATATTTAATATCAACCAGCTGGCTCTATTTATTTTCATACTTTAATAGACCAAAACATAAACACATCCAACTGTCAAGTCATTTTTGTATCATTACAGTCTATGGTCCTTTTTTTATGCCAATGGAGTTTATCCCTCTTTTCAGATTAAGCCTGACTGAGGCTAAATTTCGGTCAAAAAAAATTCCTTAAATTCTTTTTTTAATTATGTGTCTGTCTAAGAATCGATAGAGGGGCGATTTTTCCTAGTAAAGAACTCAGGTAGATTTGTTTCAAGATATTCTCATTCGTAAGCTTTTATTTGCAATCTCAGATAAAATTTTTTGTACAAAATTCTAGCCGATTAGTTAAAGTTAATTGTTTTTCCAAATTTTTCTCATTTTTGTTAATTTCCAATGTTTTATTCAAAATTTCTTTTTTTAGTATTTTTCCCTAGATTTAAATTCGTATAATAATATAAATAAATAAAAGTTTAGTTGTATTTTTTTTAGAATATTCAGATTTTTTTATTATTAAATTCTTTCGAAACCGCGTAGCTATCGATTTTTAGACGGAAACTTAAAGAGAAAAATTTTATTTGGTATAAAAATATGTTTTGTTCATATATAATTACTATTAAGTTTAATTTGGTATTTTTTTAACGATAAATTATAAGTATCTATAACACACTAATTCTTTTTTTGATTTTTTAAAATATGTCTCTTGCACTCAGGAAAGAGAACTTAACGTTTTTTTTGTTATTTTGTAAAGATGAATTGCTTGTTTACAAAAGTTCTGTTTATTTTTGTTTGACATATTTCTTTAATATGTTTTGGAATAAAGTAGTTCGTTTTAAATTCATTTTTCAGTGTCAGATTGTAATTTTTTTCTATCTATTGAACCGGCACGGAATTTCTCTAAATCTCACCCTCGCAGTATTTAAAGCGAGACTTACTATCATTTGAGCTATGTTAGTTGTTTTCACTGGGGTTGTCACAACCCCTGGGTCCAATTTCAGGTTCCGGTTGGATTCAAAACGTGGATGGTGGACGCCTCCATTTTTTTTAAGTTCCGGCGTCTTTGTGGGGTGAGCCGTTTTTCCCTTTTATTCGTTTTTGAGTGGGCCACTTTTGGAATTCTCCCGGTGGGGAATTACAATAGTGTTTCGCCCGCTCCGAAGTCTGGTGAAGGGGAAGATTCGGTTTTCGCCGCGGGGCGTTGTAACTACAAAAAATGTTATTTTCTTTTAAGTAAAATTTGGTAGTGTCGTTTCGACACACACGCTACAGCTTACAAAGATTGGTGCAATTCGCCGTGCTTTGTGTTAAAACATTTTAACACTACAAGACTCTCTCTTTTCACTACATAACACTACAAGATTGGTTTAGACACCTTGTGTCCACAACGGCTTACATTACTAAAGAATTAAAAGAAAATAATAGAAGATTAAGATTTATTTCAATTATGGAACCAACTGGGACAAAATTTTTTATTCTTTTTTAATAAGCACATAATATATAAAGAAATTAATTAAAAATACTATAAAACCGAGTACAACAATTACCTGCCCTGACTGTATTACTGGTTATCTGACTGCCTGCTGCCTATCTGCTAGACTATCGACTGATTATCTGACTGCCCCGTTGTTTATCTGACTGTTTCACTGGATGCCTGACTGCTTAGTATAAATTTAAATAAATAATTTCGCCAATTACTTAAGAGTTAAAAGAAAATAATAGAAGATTAAGATTTATTTCAATTATGGATCCAACTGGGACAAAATTTTTTATTCTTTTTTAATAAGCACATAATATATAAAGAAATTAGTTAAAAATACTATAAAACCGAGTACAACAATTACCTGCCCTGACTGTATTACTGGTTATCTGACTGCCTGCTGCCTATCTGCTAGACTATCGACTGATTGTCTGACTGCCCCGTTGTTTATCTGACTGTTTCACTGGATGCCTGACTGCTTAGTATAAATTTAAATAAATAATTTCGCCAATTACTTAACAGTTAAAAGAAAATAATAGAAGATTAAGATTTATTTCAATTATGGATCCAACTGGGACAAAATTTTTTATTCTTTTTTAATAAGCACATAATATATAAAGAAATTAGTTAAAAATACAATAAAACCGAGTACAACAATTACCTGCCCTGACTGTATTACTGGTTATCTGACTGCCTGCTGCCTATCTGCTAGACTATCGACTGATTATCTGACTGCCCCGTTGTTTATCTGACTGTTTCACTGGATGCCTGACTGCTTAGTATAAATTTAAATAAATAATTTCGCCAATTACTTAAGAGTTAAAAGAAAATAATAGAAGATTAAGATTTATTTCAATTACGGAACCAACTGGGACATTTTTTTATTATTTTTTAATAAGCACATAAAATATAAAGAAATTAGTTAAAAATACTATAAACCCGAGTACAAAAATACATCAGTTGCCTGACCGCTTGACTAGTTATCTGACTGTCTGAGTGACTATCTGTCAGACTATCGACTGGTTATCTGACTGCTTCTTCGGCCGCCGATATTCCAAGTGAAAGGACATAGAAAATATTAACTGATTTTGTATTGACACCCGATTGGATAATCACTTTTTTCCTCTATCAAACTTAGTAATCTGGTGATCTGACTGCCTTACTGCCTAACTGCATACCTGACTGCCTGACCGGTTATCTGAAAACCTGACTGCTTTTCTGTCGATTATCGACTGGGTATCTGACTGCCTCGTTGCTTATCTGACTGTTTTTTGGATAACTGTCTGCTTAGTATAATTTTCAAAATATAATTTCGATCAATTACAAAAGAATCAAAAGAAAATGAAGATTTATTTTTATTATGGAATCAATTGGGGGAATTTTTATTCCTTTAAAGTAAGCAGATAAAATATAAAGATATTAATTAAAAATACTATAAAACCGTGTAGAATAATACATCGATTCCCCGACTGTTTGACTGGTTATCTGTTCTGCTGACTGCTACCTGACTGCTTAGTATAAATTTAAATAAATAATTTGGACCAATTACAAATGAATTAAAAGAAAATACTAGAAATTAAGATTTATCTTAATTACGGAACCAAATGAGAAAATTTCTTAATTTTTAAAACAAGCAGATAAAATTTAAAGAAATAAGTTAAAAATACTAAAAAACCGAGTACAAAAATGCATCGGTGGCCTGACCGCTTGACTAGTTATCTGACTGTCTGAGTGACTATCTGTCAGACTATCGACTGGTTATCTGACTGCTTCTTCGGACGCCGATATGCCAAGTGAAAGGACATAGAAAAGATTAACTGATTTTGCATTGACACCCGAATGGATAAATCACTTTTTTCCTCAATCAAACTTAGTAATTATTATTATTATTATTATTAATCCCTCTCTCTTGTTAAGCTTTTTGGTGGTTTATAAATAACAAACAAGAGTAAAACAATTCAAAAAATATATAAAAACAAAATAATAATTTTGGCACCCGTACACTTTTTGGTATTTCTGAAACTTTTCAAAACAATTTTAGGTGTAAAGACAGTTGTTACAAAATTTTGAAATTTCTACGCTATATCGCTGTTGAAGACAAAATCTGAAGCCTACTAATTTTTACTTTTAATGTTTTAATTTATGAATTTATTGTTTTTACTGTTATTAGTATTTATAACTCCTATTGTGGTCGTTAATAACCATTAGAAGTTGATGCGACCTTTATAAATAAAAAAAAATAAATAAAATAATAATTAAAATACTACAACAGTTTACCGTAAAAAAATAAAAAAACATAATAAATGAAAAAACCCGATTCGTATGGCGTATTGGAAAACCAATGTTTTTTTCGCTATAATTAATTATTAGTTTAACCGATTTCATCTATTTCCGAAATTAAGATATATAGTTTATAAAATAAATAAAATTAATAATAAAATTCTTGAGTTTAGTGTCTGGGGATCGCCGACAACATTATATTAATTGGATGACCATCGGCAAATAAAAAGAAGAAAACCACGCTTCGCATTGTGATTTATCAATATCAGTCGAAATTCATAATATATTTTGTTTAGCCGCTCGGTATCATTTGATTTTAAAGTAATAAAAAACGGATTGTTGTATCCGAGAAACCTTAAAAATAGATTTCAATAAAAATAATCCACAAAATTGAAATTTATCCAATGAACACGAAAGAATATAGCCGGTATAATTAAAATTTGGTTTTTTAAAAAAAGTTAAAAAATATTATTCAACGAACAACATAGATAATCGCTTACACTTTTTAATAGCAAAACATATTTAGTAGAAAAACTTATAACAAGATCATAGTGTGAATGAAATTATGCATAGTTAAATCTTAAGAAAATTCAAGTCCAAATATTATTCGTAGAATTTAAGTGTGAGTACGAGAACTATTCATGTAAGTAGACGAATATATTAAAAGAAATTTAAAAACATTAGTAATCTGTGTATGAAAGTGGGTGAATTTTGTTGTATTTTATTAACCTGAGAATTTTCATTAAAAAATCCAATCATTATTATTGACTATAATTAGAAACAAAATTGAAGGGAAGTGATTAGAGAATTAAGACCGAACGGAAACCATCTCAAACCAGCATTGATAAAAATTTAGAAAAGTATGAGCATGGAAAGTTTATATCACAGAACCAATTATGTCTTATAGTAAAGCGGAGAGTTTGTCATTTTCTTCCACAATACAACCCGCTAACAAGATAATATGTCGTCGACAAATTCCCAAGCTCTCTTGCTGGTTGTGAATACTCGCCTGATATTTTGGCATTCGAAGAGGCAAATCGCATGGTTTAATATATAGTTGATGTTGAGATATTTTACGGTGATTTTTCTCATCTCCCTAAATCCTACGACACCATATAACCACACATCATTCACATCAACCAATGAAAGACGTCCCAAAAATCCAACTTCCGCAAAATCGAGGAATTCGTAACCGTGGTTCAACAACAAATTTATCGCCGCGCACCACGATTTGAGTTTTAGAGCTTCCGGCTCGTACATGATTTGTACAATGAATAAAATTATGACAATATGTAACTTAGGTTAAATTATATCTCTATGATCGATTAACCATAGCTTATCGCTATCACTTATATATTTTTTGAGTTTTGATCTTAAGTATTTAAACTTAATATATTTATAATTTTTTTTTTAACTGATTTCGGTATTTTTTAAACTGTCATCCGGAGTCTTTTCTTTAATAATTTACACATTGTAATAAATACAATCTTTTAACCACGTATCTGACAAAATATAAATAGAAGTCAATTTTTATCTACTCATCTCTATGTTTATATATTTATTTTTATTTATTTGTTTATTTATTATTTCCCAACACAGTGTTGCCAAAGGAAATAATTGTTAAGAATACTAAAAAGTTTGACCCGGTTGAACTAATTGTTGTAACAAAATATAAATAATATTGTATAGAATTTCAATAACATTGAAATTTAGGAAAGGTATATATAAAATAACAATAAAGCGTTTTTTGGAATATATGAAACACGAACATTGGGAATTTAAGACATGATAACCAGGTGAATAATAATACAAAATTAAATAACACATTTGTAAGATATTATTTGATTTATTTATCCTGTGATATTATATAGGAATATTTTAATACCATAATATTAAAGTAAATATATAATAAATATTTAATCTTAACCGATAAATAAATATTTGAGTATTACCATCTGTTCCAACTTGTGAGGAAGACTCTTTAATATATAATTTATTATGACATTCGGATTTGGTCCGCACCAATCGTCATAACTTACAGGGGTATCACGCCAACTATAATGTGTATCACATCCAAACGCCTGCAAAATGTATTCATCTTTCTTCGGGTAATCAGGTAGATTTGCCCAAATCTCATGCATGTTGTCGCCGATGCATTTTTGTCCACCAAATTTTCCAGCAACCAAGCAGCAAATAACGTGGCATTTGTTAGGGAGCAATTCTTCTTGTGATTGAGCGGGCATAAATACCTATCGTATTTTACCAGCCGACCAAATGTATCAAACGTTGGACAGTTTATTACTTCCGTTATAATTTCATACTTAGATAGTATGTCTTTTGTACCTTTATCGCAAACATATATCACAGCTCCACGTATTTTATTTAATATTTTCTGCAGATCGTCATATTCGTTGAAACCGACATCCCAATCTAAGATATGAAAATCGAACATTTGTCTGTTCATTTTGTCCTTTTGTTTCCGAGTTAGAACTTCTGTAGAGTATAAAGGCTCGAAGAGGATGTGTTTATGAACTGTTCCATCTAATGTGGTGATTGTTAATTCTTTGATTATAAAATAGTCGTTGATTACAACGAATTCCGGCATTATATTATGTTAATCTACATAATTATATTTACATAATATATTAAATACAGCCATTTAAATAGGTGTTAATAACGCCATAATATGTTTATTATATGACCATAAACTTGTCTATTTTCTTTTCAAATTCTTCCAAAATATTTTCTTCACTTTGGTCGGCGTTCAATTTTAAAACCGGAATGTTGTTGAATGTTGACCCACCGAAGCAGCTTTCATGAAGATCGTGTATTTCGGTCAGATATTCAATTTCGATATCCGATTCTTCTTTTCGGCCGCGTCTCTTAATCCTTTCTAGGGTAACCGCCGGACTCGTCTTTAGGTAAATGATCAGGTCATATTTTATGTTTAAAATTTTCAAGATATACTCATACCATTCTACCAAAAGATTGTACTCGATGGTGGAAAATATTCCGCGTTGATAAAGATTTTTAATGAATATGTTCTTTGCACTGAGCAAGGAGCGTTCCATTATTTTTATCTCGCTAGTATGTGCTAATTTGTGATTTTCCAACATTGTTTTTAACACGAGAAGCTGGAAAGAAAATGCCCATTTTTCGGGGTTCGCGTACAATAGGTCCAGGTAGTTTACATTGTAATAATTTTTCCACACATCAACCGGTTCTTGGACTATGATAATGTCAGGGGCGAAGAGTTTTTCCAGATTCGCGAGGAGGATACTCTTTCCACTACCAATTTGTCCTTCGACGACGATCGTAAAGGTATCCATCTTCTATTTCAACTGATGTATGTAAACCAAAGTCAGCTTTTTATAATATTCCCGGTATATAGTGGAATCTATGGAATATCACCCTGGCGGGTGTCGGTATAGAGCAGTAAATCTTTATGGCAATGGGAAGTAAAAAATCCGTATCTTCTTCATCATCATCGCCTTCCCACACCATACAGATCGTGAAGTTAGTCGGCATCACCGCCAGTGCGTGTGCATATAACCACAATAGTTTCTCTATGGTGGTATCGTCATCTTCCAAACAGACACACCAAACCATTTGTTCTTTGTCAGGTTCCTCTAAATAGTTGCATTTTTCACACTCTGCCGCAATGTTATCATCTTCATCATAAGCGGAGTTCCATTGTTGTCTCTGAATGCACATGGTTTAAACGAAATCAACAAGAACGACTATATTTATTCATGGAAATATTTTGGTGCTGATAAAAAATAATTATGAAAAATACAGAAAAATTACTAAAGCGCGCAGGTGCTTCGTTGGCACCTTGCCTCGTCAGCGCCGCTGTTCCGGTCGTATCCGGCTTGATCGAGCGATGGTTACCAATCTTGAAGGATTGGAAGAATTTTCACATACCCAGTTACAACTACTGCGGTCCCGGTACGGATGTCGAGAGGCGCTTGGCCATGGGAATCCGCGGCATAAATAAACTCGATGAGGCTTGCAAAGAGCACGACATTGTTTATAGCATGTATAACGACCCCGTGAATCGTACCAATGCCGATAAGGTGTTGATAGATGAGGCTTGGAAAAGAGTCAAGGCTCCGGACGCCGGTGCAGATGAAAAGGCGGTCGCTTGGCTGGTGATGAACACGATGAAATTAAAGGTGAAACTCAGTGGACGGATACAGAAGATGAATAAGAAGAAGACGAAGCGGCTGGAGAATAAGAAACGTAAGACATAAATAATTAATATCTCAACTGGTGTCGGTAGAGCCGAATCCGCGGTCGGATCGCTCGGTCTCGCCCAATTCAGCAACCTGCCGCAGACTCAGCGCCTGATATTTCATGAAAACGATCTGGGCGATCCGATCCCCTCGACAGACCACATGGTCTTCGTCCGTGTGGTTGTAGAGTAAAACGATCAACTCACCGCGGTAATCCGCGTCGATGACGCCGGCCCCACACTCCAAGCCGTGTTTCAACGACAAACCGCTTCTGGAAAATATCTTCCCGTACATATTGGCGGGCATCTCGATCGCTACACCCGTCCGGATTCCTGTCCGCCCTCTTGCCCGTATAACCGTGTCCGTCACCGCGTATAAATCGTAGCCGGCCGCCAACTCTGTGCCTCGATTTGGCCACTTACCGGCTTGGTTTATAAGTTTGATATTGACTCTGTTGTTCGTCGTCATACTTTGTTGCGTTCAGAAAGACAGTGATTATATATATATATCAAATGTCGGCCACAAGTAATAATAAGAAAACCATCTTTTGATCTTTTTTAACATTTTTCTATCTACGAATTCTGGAATTTTTAACTCGAGTTCGTTTTACAAGACTGGTAAAATTCTTTTATAATACGAGTATAATATGAATAAATAATTTAAACATCTTTTCGACAAAAACAAACATATATTTTTATACAAAGTTGGTATAAAAACAAATTTTATGAAAATATAACCTGAGAAGTTCGTTATACAGTCAACACACAAATAATAACAATAACATATTCCCGTAACGATGTTACGGAAATATTTATTTGTTTGCGAATTGAAATAGATTGGATATATTTTATATTAAACCTCTCTCCTCATGTCACTCTCATCTCTTATTTCTATCTGTGGAAAAACTATCGTCATCATCATCGTCGTCTCGTTTTCTCTTTCCCTCGTGTTTTGAGTCTGTAGAAACTGTTATACTGGTCACCTTTTCACCTTCTTCTTCTTCTTCTTTTTCGTCGGCATTGTGAGAGCCGTCCGATGATTTCTGACCGATTTCTCCTTCTTTTCCCTCTTTCACCGTCTCACCCATAAAAGTTTGGTTCATTATATCGCACATCTGGATAGTTTCTTTTATGTTCTTGACGCCCTTGTCTTTGAGCATCTGGAATATCGGTAATAGTGTGTAGATATCTTCCGAATCGGTCAGCCGTAATAACTCGCGGCAAGTTTCTAAAAACTCGCCCAGCGTGCGGCCGGACAGAACCTCGACCAACGATTCTTTCTCATCTAACAAGTTTGTCAGTTTCTGTACAGCAAACGTCGATTTAATTGATTCGACGACTCGCTCGATTTCTCTGAAATCTTTCGAATCGAAAATATCGTATAAAACTTCTTTAAACGAATCCGAAAAGCGATCGAGCAGTGTCTCTAAGTCGGTCGCATTACTGCCTTTGAGGTATTGCTGTATACCGATAACTCGTTTCTCAAAATCGTTAAAATTATCGACTTGGAAACCGTCGAACAATTCTGTGAGTTGTGTACAGAATTTATTCGGATCGACATCTTTTAGGGTTGTTTTGATCTTGGTGATAAGCTCGTCGTATCTCAAATAGTCTTGCATTTTCCGTTGCAACTCTGACATCTCACCGTTCTTCGCCGTCAATTGGTCTTGCAATTTTCTCAACTCTTTTTCGGATTCGTTTTTATCCTTTTCCTCGTTTTCCCGATAACTTGCTTCGGCCTCTCGTAGTTGGTGTTTTAAATCGGCTACGTATTCTGTGAGTTTAGTCGTTTCGCTCGTCACAACCACGTATCTGTTGGTATATTCCTCTAACTGCTCCAACAGATTCTCGTTGGTCGACTTGGCTTCGTTAAACTTTTCAGTCAAACCTAGTATAATCGTCTCGGCCTGTTGTTTTTGTTTCATCAACCTCTCAATTTCTCCGTTCAGTAGTGTTATCTGTTGCTGTTGTTTGTCGATCGTTTCTTCTCTGGTAACAGATTGTTTCTTGACAGATTCGTACCGCATTTTCTGCCTCTCCAACTGATCTTTCAGTTCAATTACGTTATCGACGTGTCGAGTGTTATTCTTTTCTAGGGTAGTGTTTTTCGACCTCAGAGCGGTTACTTCTCGTTCGTATTGTTCCAGTCGTGTTTTTTGTTTTAGAAAATCCTCCTCGGACACCGAATAAGATCTTTCCAATTCCATAGACTGGATGTCTTTTTCCATGGTCATACTGAGACGTTTTTCGGCATTATCAACTTGTTCCACACGTCTACATAGTTCATCTTGGAGTCGTTTTTCGTTGGCTCGAGACTCGATCAACTCTTCTTCAGACTGTTCGTACTTACTACGCCATACAGTGACATTCTCACTCAAGTCACTGATTTCGTTTTCATTATCTTCTATTTGTTTCGTTTTTGTTGTCAGTGTTTGTTTCGCGGTTTCCAGTTCTTCTTTACAAAATCGAACTTGTTGGATCAGTTCCTCATTCTCGGTGCGCAGCTGCTGACCCAAGTCGTTAATCTGATCAGTCTGTAGCCGATTCTGCTCCGTAAGTGTTGCGATAAGATTTTTTAATCTATCGATTTCTTGGTCTTTTGCGAGAAGATACTGGTTCGCTTCGGCGTACAGTCGGGTATGTTCTTTCAGGTTTTCGGCGCAGGTTACAAGTTGCCGCTCAAGCTCTTGGGTGTCTTTCTCACAATCTACGTTTTTCCGTTTGTAGTTCGCGTCACATTCTTTTAAAATATATTTTATTATCGTCAGTAGTTCCTCTTCCCGGGAATTTCTGTTCATGAGAGGATAACGTTTAAAAAGATCCAAATAGTAATCTATATTGCGCGACAGGTAATCGATCTTTTCCGTGGCTGATTTACATGCTCGGATGTCCCGCATGTAATCACCATATGAGATTATAGTGCGGGAGCGGTCGGTCAAACGTCCTCCGTCTATTAATAATGCAAAAATTGCGTCGCTCATGGACGGAAAGAAAGTAACAACGTATCCGTAGTCAGTTTTTTGGTGTGACGTTAATATGTCGAGCAATGTTTTGAGAAACGCCGTTATACTATACGCCACTTTCTCGTACTGACCGCTTTCCACGTGTTCCACGATGTCCGTGTAATAAAACTCTACCATTTTTTAATAATATCTACGACATTTGCATTGTTTCGTCGATTGAGCTCACATTGAGTTTCGGAGACACGATCCCCACATTCTGAAGCGGTAAATCATCATTATAATCCCTTCCGTCAGAATCGGTTCGTTTTCGTTTCTTCTGTAACGGCAAAACTACGCCCACGTCTCTAATAGAGCCGAGGCTTTTTGATCTCTGTCTTATAACGGTCGTCGACCTTTGCTCGATTTCAATCTTTTGTTGTAGTTCTTGATTCACAATTTTCAGCCGTTGTACCGAGTCCTTTTCGAGCTGCAGTTTCTTTTTCAACAACGTCATTTCTTTGTCAAGCCGCTCGTGTTTGTTTTCCATTTTAAGTTTGTCATTTCTTTCTGACTGTAGCTCCTGTTTCAGCGACGCTATTTCACTATACAACAGTCCATTCTTTTTTTCCATTTCGTGGTTGGCGCTTTTCAGTTCGTTCTCGACCAGCTGTCTGTCCTGTAATTCTTTTTCATTTTTGAACAACATAGACAAGGCCGTTGTATCGAATCCTTTTTCAGCGTCGAGTTGTTGTAAAGTTTTAAATACGCGTTCGGGTGTAACGTTGTCTTTGAAAACTGTTTGAATGGCGATCCACGGCACTAAGAACTCACTATCGACGCTACGTATTGCCGACAGTATGTTTTGGTTGCGTTTTTCTATGAGATGGTCGAAGAAGGAGGTTTTTCTTATTTCAGTGAAAAAACTACCGTCCAACGTTAATTTTCCCCTCAATGATCTATCGATACGGCCGATATCTTCTTGAAGCACCTTGCGCCAATTGTCACCCAACAACCACCTTATTATTATGAATATATTTTTCAGTTCCGCTGCAAAATCGACACAACTATTATACTCCAAAATGTAGTTCAGTATAGCAAGTTTTTCGTCAAAACCGACCGATGGACTCTGTAGAGGCTCTACGGCGTTCTTATATAATGTTAGCAGCTTTTGCAAAGATTCAAGTATAACAGTAACGTCATCGTTATCAGCCCGGAATAGTTTTACTTCGTTCGTTAACGCGGCCATTGTCTGTAGATTTTCCGGATTTTGAAAAATATCATACCATTTTGAACCGAGTGCGTTTTCAAGCACGTCCCACACAAAGTTTAATTCCGTTAGAAAAACGTTCTTCGCATCTATTTCTCCGACGGCTGATATCAGACTTACCCATTTCATTTTGAAGCTCAAACCGGTATTTCTCAAAACCTCCAAAATTTTCGCAAAAAATTCAAACGAGTCGTACGAGAATCTACTCCAGTCGTCGTACATAAATTCATCCGCTCGCTGTTTCGCATACTCAACAATCTCAGACTCAGTTGCCGTTTCACTAAGTGAAAATTGTCCTATCTCCATGGGGACGGTTGGATTCTTTCCATTGTCACCACCTCCTCCACCGAAGTTATTAAAATCATTAGCCGGAGTAGGTTTGCAGAACACCAACAGTTTCTTTATTATATTGATCAAATCCTTTTCACCGGAATGTTGAACGATCAACGGACACTCTTGAAAATGTCTTTCGATGTCGTCACATTTCTCGTATATTAATTTTGGAAAAGCGGGGTCTGTTGAACAATTGCGTATAAGATTGAAATAATCGTATAGGGTCAGTTTTTTCTTGTTCGACAACAGATAGAATATCTCATCACAGATCGATGTGAATTTTTTCCGATTATATTTGGGATTCAGTTTCTTGTAGACATCGTTCAAAAACTTTGAAAACATGTACATGGCCTTCTCGTTGTTGCCCTGCGACACCAAGTATAACACCGACGTTTCGTTCATTTTTAATAGTAAGGGGGTGCTCGTTATGCGCCGATTTCATCCCGTATAAACGTAAACAATTTTTTCAGTTCGCTTCGCGCCGAATCGTATTTGCCGGCCGATACCTTTCTCAATATGCGGTAAAGGTGTAAAAGCGGTTTGTTTTGATGAAGGGTGAGATTGCCAGTAATCCGGTTGAAAAACTCCACGGTTCTATCCATGTATATGTTGAACGCGGCTATGTCGATCATGTTGCCACACTCTAACGGCAAAAGGGTTGAAAGTATAGCGTCGATTTTCGGTTGTATAATTACCACGTTGAAGATAAAATGCAAATAAGGTTTCAACTGTCTGTATAACGCGTATACAATTTTCCAATTAAAAAAAATATTTTCGTCCTCGGCACACAACATTTCATCTTGTAGATTTTTTGCGAATGATTCGAATTCTATTGCGATTGTCTCGTTTTCTAATTTTAACTTATAATCATCATCTTCGTCATCATCATAGGAGTCTGACATATTCGACCCGAAAATATTCGCCATGGAATGTGTGTTGTTGAATTGATTTAACTGTGAAGAAATATTGAAAACATTATCGGTATATATATACACCCGATCATCGATACATACATCACAAAAATGGATATATTCTACAACAATGTGTCGAACATAGTAGTACAATTCAGTGTGAAACCCATACCCAATAATAATTGTATTGAATCTTTCGAAACAAACGGTTACAATTTTGGATTTTACGTCTCACAAAATATCCCACAAGATAATGAATGTTACACGTACACGGGAAAGGCGTTAGTTGTGGAAAAAGAGAAGTTGAAAAAATTACCACCGCCACCGACGAACACCATCCATCGCTATTTCAAGCGTAAAACATCTAAAAATGAAGAAAAATTAGTCTCATTTTTGGCTAAGCATTACAGTATATCATTAGAACGAGAGAATCACGTTGTCCGATGTCCGTTTCACGCCGACCGCAATCCAAGTCTAAGTATAAATTTAACAAAGGGTGTGTTTTACTGTTTTGCGTGTAGAGAATGTGGAAAAGTTTCCAAACTCTGGGATAAAATTTTATCGGATGGAAAAACTACAAATAAAATTTCAGACTACTAGGGAAAGGATAGCCGTAAAAGCTTAAAGCGATAAAAATTATAAGGTATACTCTTCTATTCTAAAAACAGATAATAACATATTCATTCTCATAATATTTTATGAAATAAAAAGGAGAAATATTGAAGGATTTTTGTGTATATAAAACAAAGTTCCAAGATTTTAAGATCCGGATATAGTCTTTTGAGTGGATTAAGCGTGTGTATAAATACACAACGAATGGTATATTCGTTTACACAATTGTTATGAACAATGAAGTGACTAGTGGCCGTTATGAACAGCAATAGTGTCCGGTTATGATGGTGAGTATTATTTGTTAGACAAACTACACTGTTTAGTTCATCACCATGGAGCGTATACATCATTGTAACAACCTACAACTTGAGTCGTGGTGTGTGATATTTAACACACTGTTTAAACACGGTCCGCCATCCTACTACGATCTCGATATGTTGATACAGCTTTCACGAAATCCTTTGTTTGAGACGACCAAATTTGAACTCTGCTATATCGAAATAAACGGTAACGAATATTCCACCATAGGATGTATGAATATCTCCCAAATTTTACTCAGAGTGATCGACTTCCTGTTCAACGGCCGGGAAGACATAAAAATCACACTGTTCATAGATTGGGACGCCGCGTTTCAGTATTTTTTACGGCTGTCGACAGAAAATAATAAAAAATTAGCTCAAAAAAAACTTAAAAAACTTAAAAAATTAGCTGCGTCATTCTCCTTCACTCACTCTGACTCCACTTGAATGTTCTATATGCCTGTGGAACCTGAACCATTATACTTTGTCAAAGTGTTTTGATTTCAGAATATATGTTTTAACAATATTTGAATTTATTTTTATTTTATCTCCTCAATACCTATATCTATAAGTTTTGCTAAATCTGAAAAGCTTTATCGATAGTAAAATATTGTAAATGTGTGACATGTGGGTGAGTACCGACCCGACGAGATGGGAATGTGTTTCGATTCGCCTCTAAATGTGCGATTACTCTTTGCCAACCATCTTATGGATATGTAAGGTTATTAAACTGCAAGAAATGAAAAGCCAAACTCTCAGTGATTTACAGTAGATCAATTTGAACTATGAGGTAGTAAACACTACAGTTTGCTACTTGTGGTATGATACAATGGGAAAGTTGTGGCCTTTTATACATAAAAATTCCCTATTCTAATACATTGAAAACACTGATTCTATACTTTAATACAATTTTCCACATGCGTGACAAATAGTTACATCATCTCAAATAAAATACTAGCGAGAGTTGTAATAAACAAATTTAATCATCTCAAAAAAATAAAAAGCAAGAGTTATAAAAAACAGATTTTATCATTCTAATTAAAAATTGTCGCGTATAAACAAAAAACAAATGACATCAATGCGAATAAACTAAAATATAAAGTATTCCAAAATAAAATTTCTAAAATTACTAAATTTCGGATCTTGAAGGTATATAAAACTGAAAACCTGACGTAACGCTTTATACAAAACGTTTGGATTCCGACGGTACTTATAAGTATAACCTCGGAAATCAGGTTAGATAGTGTAGAGGTGAACAATCTCGAGTTCTGTCAAGGCTATCGCTATGGGAGTAAGTTTACCTCGTAGATCTCAATCACCCGATCACGTGGACACTAAAATCATGAAAAACGGTCAAACGGTTGTAGAGTAAATCGACTTTGGAACTTTTGTCAGGTTTTTAATTTTTTAAGATTGAGGTCGTGTAAGTATTCTCATTTTTACACTAATATTATACTTAAAAATAATTAAATGAGTAAATTAAAATTTTAACTCATTTCATTGAAAACAAAAAAAAAACACCTTCATTTTTAGCCCACGCTTAATTGTAAGTAGTTCGTGTAACAAATTGATTTTTAAACACACTTCTGTTATTAAAAACGAAATTTCTCTTTCACGCTTCCACACAATTGTAGCAGTTATTTAATTTAATACAATGAATACAAATCCCGATAGCAAAGGTTATTCGAAGCAAAACCACCAGGTATTTTATTTTCACCAAACATCGACACTTGAAAAATGTGGTGAGATTTGTCTAATTTCGGCCGGTTTGTAGAAATAATAATATCCCGAAATTCAGCGACAGGCCTGCGTACAGAAATATAGTTTTTAGATTATGCGAAACCTGTAGAGTATCTAAGGCGCAATATGTTAACAAAACTGCAAACGATGCGTAGTTCAGTATTTTCGTAATATATTTCTTTCTTATATATTCCTGCAGGGGCGGACAAGGAGTCGCAGTCTCTTTTATTTTAAGTTGCATTTTTTATATGTTGGGAAAATCATCACCCGTGCCGCCAATGCAGAAAAGTGAACTCACTCAGGTGTTTATACAATTCTGTGTCGCCGTTCTCGCCATGAAACGGCGCGATTTCAAACGTCTTGTCGTAGTCGGCTTCGTGTGTGTTTTTATTGGCGCAATCATCCACAAAAACATAACGAAGAAGGTTGTTCATAGTTATGTATTTACTTAGCGAGCGTTCTACGTATTGTCTGCACTTGTATTGCCCAAACAATTGATGACTGACTTCACAATTTTGTCTTGTATATATTTCAATGAAATAGTGATGCCAGTTGAGGGAATTAATCACGTTATACACGTATGACTTATCGCCTGCACTCCACAAGACAGTGTAGACGTTTGCGTTTTTCCACAACGAATTCAAAACGTGTTGAGCATACGGACGGACGTAGATTTCTCTGTCTTTGACAAACACCAGAGTCTCGTCCAGATCGAAAACAAATACGTACTTGTACATTTTTATTTTTACAATCTATCTGTAATTAAAAAATATACGATGGAATTCAACAACCAACAACAACAACCGCCACCGTTTATGAACACACTTAACGAAAGAAGCGATAATCCCGCTTTGAATTCTATAGATTTATTCAACACACTCGACTGGACTCGCCCATTGCCGCCGCCGCCACCGCCAATGATAAGAGATGTTGAAACGACGAATGAAGAAGAAGTGCCGGCGGCAAATAATCCTCCTCAAAATAATTTCAGTGACAGTCTCCAAAACTCTAATAATTTTCTGCGTCCGATTTCCAAAAATAAAAATCTATCCGCGGAATCGCTCAAACGAGACATAATAAAATATTTGTTTGCGAAAAACAATTCTAGCTTTTTAAATTCATGTTTCACGACGGTTGACGAGATAGACACACTGGACGACACGACGGTGAATCACAAGTTTCAAATCGGTCTTCTGCTCGATTCGACCCTGTCCAGAAACAGTTCTGAGAAAAATCTCGCTTCCCACATCTATACGTTTTTCGACGTTATACTAAACGAGATACGAAGCGTCAGTTCCCCGGAAATTCAGCCGTATATCGACATATTTATCGAAAACTCGAGAAAAGAACGTGTGGACATACTTAACGACTCCGGGCTTCACGTGGTGTCAAACCTTTTGAATTCAAACGATCTGTCAGCAATGCTGAAAACCTTAAAAATAACTGAACCGCCGTCAACAAAAGCGCTAAGGAGCGCCGTACAAAATATAATGCTTCTTCTCGGATTGGTGGCGTCGAAGAAGGTGGTCATACCGTACGTTATGAACTCGTTGGGCATTGTGCGGACCGAGGTGGAGGTTGGCGCAACTGATTCTGAAGAAGTCGAGACGATGTATCCGGCTAAACGACCTAAAAAATAAAAAATGATACTGCAACCAAAAAGAACGACAAACAAAGTCGGTAGATGATAGTGACACCCACGAGAAAGAATATCGGGGCTAGAAATATGGCTAATCTCGCTGCAGATCTGATAAACCAATTGTATGCGCCTGTGAGTGTTTGAGTTTCCGCTTGAATAACATCGGTCCACTTTGCTTTGTAACAGACGTAGCGGTCGCCGTCGCCGCCGCCATTTTTGGTTTCCGCCAACCGACAGTCTTTGTCAGACTTGCAATCGCACAGTTTTATTGCGCCTGACGAACAGAACGAGTTTTCAATTGCCAAACTCTTATGGCCGCAGGTCTCACTTTTCAATTTACACATTTTCTGGCCATCGTTGGTAATCTTGTAACAACCGGACAAATTCGTTGCGGTCTCATTTAGAAATGTTCCGAGTGTTGCCAGCGCTACACCTGACACAGTAACAATAACGACCAGTTTACCAATTTTAAACGCCTTGCCACCGCCTTTACCGCCGAATTTCGCCAAAAAATTTTCAGCCGTTTTCTTTAACTTAGAATTGGATTTGATCAATTCGTCTATCTCTTTTCCACTATACTCCAGAGCGGACGACTCTAGTCCGTGTTTAACGAGAAACTCGACCCGTTCAGGGACGGATATGATCTTTTCGGTCGCCGAATGTTCGATTTCCATCAACATTGACTCTGGGATTTTCGGTAGTAGTAGATTGGTCGTCGCCTTTTCTAATAGTTTTGGGTGAATATGTTCTAGGTCGTGGATTGCGACGTCTTTGAAATGTACAAACTGGTCCTTTCCGATTATATTTTCACCGTTTTGGAAGATGATTGCCCGCTCTTCGCTTCCCACGGCTTTGAACAACGCCTCAAGCCAATTGAATACTTTACTCATTTTTAATTATTATTTTCCCTCGTGCCTCTTCGTTGACCGAATTGCTGTATACCAGTCGCTCGTGCACATCGCTTACAAGGGTGTTTTCGTCGTAACTGAGAATCGGGATACTCACTCCACTATCGTAGCTAGGGGCTTCCATTTTTTCTGTCAAACAATGTATAGACCTATCATCATTGAAATAAGTCTGCAGTTCTTTGTGTTGACACACACAAGTGTTGGTTTTAAAATCATAATGTCCAACTTCTCTAGACATTGTCATGTTGTTTTTGCAATAATCTTTGACGCATGTACTGATACCATCGAGTTGAATAAAAACCAATTGGTTTCCGTGTTCGTCGTTACCACAATTTATATCCAATATCTCCTTGCTCCTGAGATCACGTGAAACCTTCTTTTCACTATCGCTGTCAAAGGTGTGTGGATAATAACCGGCTATATTTTTACCAGTGGTGGGAGAACGATAGCCGGGATATTTCGATATACAATGCCATTTCTCCAACCTGTGGTAAAATACGAGGTTGGCATAATCTTCTTTACATATATCATCCGGCGCCTCATAACAATATCGCCCATCGGGTAAACCGAAATAACGATCATTTTTCAGTTCCATCAACCACCCGTTGCACATGGCTTTACAATCGCATTTGTAGCAACGTCTGGGGGTGTGTTTACAGTTTATTTGACATTCGTCGTTCTGATATCTGTACAGTTTATCCGAACGGAACTCTCGCGGATTTGTTTCGTCTTTTGACATATTCACCACCAGCAAATAGCAAGTTATAAAATAAATAACCGCGGTTATTATAGCTACCTTAAACAGATGAGTGATCATTTTTTAAACTAATCCGATAAGACGGTGAAGTTGGTCCCGATAGACGTGACAAAAGATGCAGAATAATTTAGAGGATTTTTTTGAATAACGGGTTTGTAGTTTTTCAGGGTACCAGAAAAATTAATATTGGCTGCTGCCTCCGTTACTGCTTTGGCCATTTTAAAATTCTGAGGAATTATATCGCAGTGGCGACTGTCCGGAAATTTTAGATTTTTCAAATTCATTTTCGTCCCTTTCAATATGATCGGATCACTTTCGCAAATATCTTTGGTCGCTACAACACCCAAAGGTGTCATAACACAGTTTGGCATATACCTGGAGACGACTTCCCCACCATCTGTTATTGTGCTGGGATAACTGTTTCCGATAAATTTCTTCCAGAATTGTCTCGCCTCTGTGTCATACCACGTGTCCAACTCATAGTTGTTATCGTAATCCAATGTTATATGTTTTAGCGACTGGTGTTCGCGTCGGACCGATTTGAACAGTTCGCTTTCGAACGCCTGTATGATGTTGTGATTTAGAGGAGTGGTAGCATCGGAACAGGTGTTGTTCGAGACGACGTCAGCGATTAAAAAGGCGTTGTCGGGAACACGATCGGGGGCGATCGCATAACCACCGGTAGGTTTGTTTATCGCCCATTCACCTATGTCACCAACGTTCGGTATCATTACGGAAATCGTGCTGTTTTCTTTGACGCAAATAGTTTCTCGAGTTGCCGGTGGGTATTGTAACAGCCTGTTTGGCGGGGTCGATAACAGAGCGAGCGTGGACAATGAATGCACGTACATCAGATTCATACCGAACAGGAGATAGTCTTGAACTGTTAGCGATTTATTCAGGGGTGTGACACAATGGAACGCCACCAATCTGTTATACATGGCGGGATTCAGGTATACGTATTTCGTGTTATGCGCTCTTTTACTCACATGCCCACCCGGTTTTACACTTTTCATATGTACATAATGGGCTTTTAGTTCTTCCGATTGTTTTAGAACGCCGGACACCAGATAGTTTATGGGTCGGACGCGAATATATTCTTCCGTGTCGGAACCGCCTGGGGAAATCGGTATGTCCGAGCGCCGTCTCTTTTCCCCCGTATCTGACAAAGTGCGTCTCATTGTAGGGCGATCTACGGTGGCTGCCCCTTCTGTAATATATATTCTAAAATCGTCGCCGTCAATGTTGTCCAGTGCACGACCCGAACCAATAGTGTCGTTACCTTCCAAGGCCAAAAGCGACCAAATCAGTTCACCGCGGGGTATGACGAGACATCCTTTACGGAATACCACGTTTGTCGGACATTCCGCCGCGGTTCCGACCAACTCGTTCTTTAGTATATCTTGTGGCCTGGATGCTGTCAGGTATGGGATCAAAATATCAACATCCGCGACACATGACGAAGGATAAAAGAAATCTTTTAATTTTTTCTTGCGCGAGACTAGACCGAACGTAGAGAATAGGTCCGACACACAAATTCCAGATACGGCTTCGGAAAGCCTGTTTCCATATTTCTCGTAATTGGGACGTTCCGCTTCGAAAAAAGAATTTTCCATTATTTTCTCGGTATAATCCTCATAGTGTGGTATGACGCATTTTTCCACTGATGTGTTATACAAAGTAGTCATCATTTTTTTTATCGAATTTGTTGCAGATATTTATTTATAATTACAATAAAACAATTATGTATTTATTTACTATTTTCAAGAACATTTTTGTATTTTACTGATCATATTATTATTATTATTAATAATAATGTTTCCGAGCAAAGGAGAGCCAACAATCACAGTCATAGCTTTTTGTGATTAATCGGACAATATCGATATATTCGTTCCTAGACTGGTCACAAATGACGGGCTGTAGTTTAACGGATTCTTTTGGATTTTTGGATCACTGAGTCTAACCATCCCCGCTCTCTCACCTTCGACTAGCTGCTCCTGCTCGGGAAGCGGTCTGGGAACAATGTCACACTTCCAGCCGGTTTTGGGGAGCATCCAGATGTTTTTCAAATCCATTTTATGCCCTTTGAATATCAACGGATCGCCTTCACAGATATTCCTTGTCGCCACCACGCCAAGCGGTGTAAGAACGCAGTTGGCAGAATTTTCACATATCACCTCGTCGCCGTTGGACAGTATGTTTGGGTAGCTGTTGATTATTATCTTTTTCCAATATTGTTGCGCTTCTATGTCGTACCATATGTCTAACCCGTTGTGTTGGAACGGTGTACCTTTCAAAATATTATATTCCTCTCTGATCTGGCCCATATATTCTGTTTCCATCGCGTGCAAGATATTGTGGTTTAAATCGTTGTTTGTGCTGCAAACGTTATGGTTTTTCACGTCGGCCATCACAACAACATTGTTGCAGATTTTTTGTTCAGCCATTGTCAAGCCATTGTTGCCGCCGTCTAAAGACCAATCCTTCAACCTTCAACCTTTGGGATTGACACACACATTGTATCAGTTATCGGAGGACAGATGCTTTCACGCGTGCCCGGTGGATATTGAAGCAATCTCTTCGGCGGCGTGCTGATCAATGACAAAGCGGAGAACGACTGTACGTACAAGAGATTCATTGCGAACAGCATATAATCCTGATCTATAATACTTGTCTCCTGCGGTGTCACACACCTAAACGCTTTTATTCTGTTATATAGAGTCGGATTAAGATATACATAGCGCGAATTTTCGTTCGCAACAATGCTAGCCGTATTCGCATCGTTCGGTATTTTCATGTGGTTGTAGTGAGTTTTACTCTCTTCTTCTTTTTTCTCCATACTGGGAAGTATAGAGGCTGGATTGTCAGCGGTCGGAGCGGCGGCCTCTTTAATAAATATTTTGAACACGTCGTCTTCTCTTTCCCCTTGGGCGATCTTGGCCGATTCGATGGCCAACAACGACCAGACTATCTCACCTCTCGGAATTATGAGACATCCTTTCTTGAATACTAAATTCGAGGGACATTTTTGAATTAGGGGTTCTTTTTCAAGCAATTTATATGCCGGGGAGGCGATCAGAAAACTTACCAAAGCGTCTTTGCCCGTAAAACACGACAACGAATTGAAAAGATTCTTTATGTATTTTTCTTGCGAAAGCAATCCGTAGTATACGAACTGATCCGGTCGACACAGGCCGGATATCGCCCCGGATAGTGAATCTCCATATTTGTCGTAGTTGCCGCGCTCCTCTTCAAAGATTTTATTTTCGGGAAGCTTCACGCCTTCGACGTAGTTATTGTAATGAGGAATCACGCAACTCTTAACAGATGTGGTATACAAACCGGTTGTCATTTTTTTTAATAAAAAAATGAAACGATCGAAGAGTAGTACGAAAAAAAATTACAGCGTCTGTACATGTATCGCCACCGATCCCAATTGTCCAAAACACAAAACGATGATTCGGTATGAAAGAAAGCCGGGATCAAAGAAACCTAACGCTCAATTTATTAGCAAAAGAAAAGTCGTAAGACGCCGTCGCCGCTCTCGATCCCGATCTCCTGCTACGAAAAGGCGCTCACGGTCACCCGCTACTCGACCTAGATCCAGGTCTCGCTCTCGTTCTAGAACCCGTAAAAATGTAGTGAAAGTGAAAAAACAATAGTGATTAATGATAATAAAAAATGTGCATATATTGTAATAGTGATGAAGTTAGGTTCGAGAACTTCTCCGACAACCACCCGTGTATGTATATTCCGTTCGTCATCGATCTGTTTCTGCGGCTCACACTCTCACCGGTGTTATTTACGGACGAATTGGCAGAGCGAAACCGACGGGACCTGATGCCACAGGTGATACTGAACATTACGAAAACGTTTATCGATCTATGTCTCGACATCAATGTGACGCTTAACGCAGATACTCTTGCCGAGGGGTTGCGGGCGGCTAAAGATTTCGAGGATTCCAAAAAAACTGATATCAATGAAATTAAGAGATTTTTCGATATCGAAACCTACATGATGTCACCTACATCGTATCGCGATGCTATGAAAAAGATAATAGATGTCCAGAACGTTTCGGATTTGATACCGTGTAAAGAATATATCGCCCTGGAACGAGTCCCGGCCGGCCAGAATCTTTGGGGGCCCGCATATTGGAAAGTCGTCCACATGACCGCTCTGAAACTGGACAACGCGACATCACCGTCAATCGACTATGTAGATTCTATGGCGTCTCTTTTTGCGATATTCGATATGCTATTACCCTGTAGCGTATGTGCTTATCATTATAAGCTTCCGGAAGATGAAGATGATGGTTTTAATTATTCCGTTTACAGATCAACAACCCTTTCTCGTCCGTTTCCCATCACGATTCCAACGACTTTTCTCCTGAACTTTCACAGGAAAACCACATTTGAAATGACATCATTGCTTCACAAATCTTGTAAACCACTCGGTTACCGAGACAAAGAAAATTATATTGAAGAGTATAGAAAATTCATAAATACTACTGAAAAAAAAACAATTGAAAAAAAAAACAGAGGAAGAATAACAAATAAAAAACCCATACAACGATCGATCGCAGTTTGATTCAATACTATTACAGATTTAATCCCGCCCGAAAATGACCTATTGCGAGTGTATTTATTCCATCGGAACAAATAACGCGTCGCGGACAGGTATTGGTTAGTGGAGATCGGAGTTCCCGTTTGAAATGTTTAAAATCCGGAATGTTTTCTTCTTTGGTACCGGAAGATGTAATATTTTCACCTCCAGTTGACAGCAATAGAGCATATACCTTACATTTTAAGCCTATATATTCAGATACGACTACACCTTTGCATTCATCTTTGAATTTCCCGGGTCGCCCGGCATTCTCAATAGACAGACATTGTCTACAATTTGATAAATCGAAATATATTTTATAGTCTTTCATACGGTTGTACACGTCGTCGACCCCGGCGACTTCAAGAATGAATGAATCTGTGTCAATATATAGCAGCTTCTTTTCGGGAAATATAAATTTTAATTTTTCGTAGTAAAATTCATACATATAATATTTTGAAAGATCTAATATACATACACCCAAATAAATGGGTTTACTGATTGAAATTGTCCGCCTCTTGAGTTGGATGCCGACCAAAAATCGCGAGGAGTCATTGATATACACAGTCCGATCTACGAACGTGGGCTTACTCACATATCGATCGAGTGTTTTGACGTCATCGACCAAAACGGTATCCGAGTATTTTTCCCCATTTTCTAAACATTTCCCGAATGAGGAGCAGATGATGGATTTGTATAATGCCCGTTCTGTCCGTGATTTTGATGTGCTCATTTTTGCGTCTACGAATCCAACCAACCAATTCGATTGGTCAAACACCAACACACGACGAATCCGTGTCAGGTGCATTCCATAAGAAAGCATTTGCTTAAGATTCATGTAATGACATACATACCGCTCTTTTCTTTCTAAAGTAAACATTAACTTTTCATTAATTGTCTCCGCACACATCGGCATGTCGTTGAAGTAGTCGTGACTACTTTTCGGGTATTCGATATCCACCTCTAGAATATACCCGCAATTCGAATGTTCAGAGATGTTGGTGGGATCGAAAGAAGTGATCTCTTCACTATTTGTCAACCATTGGAAGTTTCCGATGGGCATGCGATAATTCTTCATGGTGAAACCGTATAACGATACAGAATCGATGTGTATTATGAACGATGATTTCAGATTCGGATTGTAATCGGGCAAATGGTGATTATTTGCTTTGGCATATCTTTTTACACATAAATTTATACCTCCCCGTATCCCTTTTTGAATGAAGTCATACATTTCCGGACAAACGATTGGATCCAATTTTATTCGCGTATATTTTAGCATAGCCTGGTAGGCGAATGAGGATATCGTAACAAAATGAACCAAATCGAGACCGTAGCAATTATATAATTCATCCCGCACCGATTCGAATTCGTCCATCATGTCCTTCGTGGATTTATAGTTATTAACCTTCACATCCAGATAATTTTTAATATCCAAAAAACGTAAATGAAACGTCATGTTTTTCGCTCTTTTATCATATAAAGCTTTTGATATCATACCCAACCTGTGGTTAGAAACGTGTACGATTTTCACCCTTTTCGCGCCTGTGTATTTGAGTAGATCTTCTTTTACCGAATTCAAATCTGAAAAAATACACGGCAAGTAGTTGGATGCTTTCAAATTTAAATTGCATGTGTTGTGCGCTGGACCTCTATAGAATCCTCGGAAATGGCAATGATCTCGAGTTTTATAATCCGATGGAGCAAACGGCTCAGAACATAAATAACAGCAACGCGCTTCGTTGTGACACTTTTGTTCTTCAGCGGTTAGTGGTCTCATCGGAATATTTGTCGAAAAAATATAATCTAAAAATCGACACTGAACCACTTCTATTATCGAGTGATATATAAGTTTTGTATCGCATTTAGTCCGTCAGTTACTCTAAAACGTTGTACATCACCATTTATATATTTTATCAAACACGACCATCTAGACGATGGAGTCCGTTCGTAACTCGCGTATAATACAACCGGTAGTTGCATCATTTGCGATATGTTTTTAAACTGGATAGTTTCTTGTGTCAACCTTAGTGTGGTTTTTGATTCGCATTGAACAAGTTCGACGCTGGGATTCAACCGTACTTTACCATTATGTTTCGAAATCTGCCATTTTAGTAGTCTGGAAAAGTTTTTTATATAATAATATTTATGTCGGTAGTATAATAAGTCTCTATGGTCCCGCTTAACATACGCGGATAGTCTAATTGGGTAGACTTTATGCGAATCCCTTGTAAGGCCGTATACACTGACTGAAATGTTATTCGTAGCTTCAAACTCCGGAATATCTCTGATTTCAACAGGAAAGCGTAAATTGTTGAAATCATATTCGTCCGAAAACTTGTGGTAGCCCGTAGTATTTTCGTAGTGTTTATGACGCTCTTGGAATAGTTTACAGAGAATCGCGTATTTGAACGATTCACGTTTTTCGCAATGAACATTTAATACAGCCTTTTTCGAGGTTATCTGTGGTGGCAGGATGTTTGTGGTATGCATTGAACAATATAATAAATAAAAATAAAAATGCACTATATACTTATAGGATGTACGATAAGCTCTGTAATTTTGGCAATTATTGAAACCGTTTCATTATGCATGCAGCGCCGTTTGAATGCTACCTTGATGGTATAAAAAATGGAGAATTGCTACGGCATATTAGTGATTGCAGCTTCGTTTCTCGTATTGATGGTGGTAAAGATAATGGAAATATATCTTATGTATAAATATTACAACTACGTGAAGTCAAAAAATCGCAATCTGTAGTATTGAATTATAAAAATGATTATAGACTGTAAACGTGTCTGGATTCTGGCGGGTCTCACGGTTGTCGCAGTTACCATATACTGTATCGGCGCTTATGGACGCGGTATCCAAAATATTCTTGCAATGGCAACTCTTCATAAACAAACAGAAGGAAATGTTTAAAGATTAAAAAGAACTTATAAAAAAATGGATGAAAATATGAAGATTATTATGGCTGTTGTAATTACAGCAGTTTTATGCGGTGCAGCGTGGTGGTGGTACAAGAAAACTTACTGCGCCTGAGTCATAGAGTCAGTCTATTAAAAAATGGAAGAAAATATGAAAATAGGAATATCGGTTGCGATAACTGTTGTAATTATAGGTATCGCCTTTCTTGTGTGGAAGTATTACCTAGAAAAGTGTAAAGCAAAAACAACAACATAAAACGCAACTCGAAATTGAAAAGCTCTAGTCGATTGTCAACGCAATTATTATTAGTGTTTAAAAAAATAGAATGGAAGAAGGAACGAAAATTATTTTCGCAGTGCTCATAACAGTTGTTTTATTCTTACTCTTAGGAGTCGCTTGGTATATGTTCGGATATTGTACAAAATCGACAACAGACAATAAAAAATCAACAACAGACAATAAATCGACAACAACAGACGATAAAAAATCTACGACAAACAATAAATCATCTACAACAAACAGTAATTCTTCTAAACCTACCAAATAACAAAACAGTAAAAATGGTGGAATATATAATTAATAAAAAAATCGTATAATAAAAAGAAAAAAAAATATATAGCTAATGATGACAATAATAGAACAAACAACACAAAATAATTGATACTAATATGTTACAATTTTAATCGACCCATTCTCTACAAAGATCATTTCACCGTTTGGTGTGTGATTGTATATTGTGTTCGTCATTTGGTTCGGTTTCATATACAATAAAGATAGAAAACGTACTAGTTTTTCTTGTGTATCGACAACACCACAGCCGCCGTCTTGCAGGTAGACGTTCATTTTGCGCAGTTTGTGGACGATAGTGAAATCAGTGAAATCGTTATATAAGAAAGGTTCTCCAGTCACATTATACAATTTGAAATCGTTCTGTACGAGTAAGAGCGTTTGTTTATAACGCCGGTCGCGGTTTTCCCAAAAATGAATTCTAAACGCCGACAGGAGTGGAAATATGTCGTCAAAATACAATATCCATCGGTTATGTTGTTTTTTGTCAGTCCAAACATTGTGTGTCCGTACGGCCGTTCGCATCGAATTTATATTTTGTTCTCTGATCCTGATGCGATTACACATGTCTCCAAAAATATCGGTCTTAAGGATATATTTTTCCAACAGACCGACGTAGTTGAAAATTTTTTTCACATATTCAATTCTATCAATCGGAATTCCATATTTTGTTATATGGTCATAGAATTCAAAAGAATTCTTTTTCTGCCTACGCTTTGTTTGGTCGCTTGTCGAATGAACGAATGCATATTTTATCTCTCCGACCCAAAAAAAAAACAATAGGTAGACTGTATCGATAGACACACACGACGTTGAAAGACGATATATTGGCGTATTCATATTATGGTATGTATTTCGCTGAAATGGAGCAATCCTTATCTGTCGTGTTGGTCTAGATATTTTTTTAGTAACGTTGTTATAAGTTTTCGAGAGTATGTGACGAAACGTTGTTGAATTGCTTTTTCATCATAACGATCTTCAACGATTTTGAATAAATCCCAAAGAAAACAATCCGAAAATTTTCGAAACGTACCTGTTTCATTTTTTTCTGGAGAACTTTCAGTTATTTGGTTTTTTTAATACGTGATCGTGAATGTAGGGCGCGTAGAATAATTGTTTGGTTCGCCGTCAATATACACGAAACCTCTTTTCAACCATTTCGTCACAAAGAACGTTGACATTATAATAAAAATAGGAATGAGTAATACATCTTATTTTTACTACTGTAGTTTTTGCGGCCTGTATTTTCACGGCCTAAACCGACTTAATACGTGTCCGATGTGCGGTACGCAAAACAACTATACGAGAATTTTTAACACGTCCGATTCCAAAACCAGTCTGGTAGTAGGAAATAAAATATCCTGTGTTGTTGATCGAGGTGATTCCGTAGTTTTCTATACCCTCAGCACCACCACCGATCAGATCAATCCGATGGTTGTTGAATGCTGATCGAGAATGAATTGGTTCCCTGTAAGGCGGGCATATTGAAAAAATTTCTCGTTCGTGAATATACGAGATGGTCTACACCAATTTTTGTTTTTTTCATCTTCCTATGCACGTCTTCGTAGACAAATGATTTGAGTATTTCGTTATTTTCGGGCTTGGCATTCCGCGATATTGGATTGAATTCAGCCTCGTGGACCGTCATTAGAGTGACAAGAAGCAAAGTGAGATTATACGAGCCGAAAATCTCTAAACGTTCCAACAGATTTGACATGTTTATCACTCCACACATACCTCCCATAACGCGATTGAAGTTGAATATATCTGTACACCATTCAATAATACTGTTTGGCTTCTCTCGCTGCCAATATATCAGCCAATCCAGTTTTAGTGTTTGTGTTCTTTTATACGGCAGAATAACAGGTTGCTGTTCGTCGTCGAATTTCACCAGTGTCAAAGCCTTAGGGCGTTTTAGGTCGAGAAAGTCCTGTATATCCATGAAAATATTCATATCCCTGTCAGTCTCTTTCGTGAGAATGCTGTTATATTTATAATTTAGACTGGCTTGTGTTGCATTGCGTTGGATTTGCTTGAATATGCTGATTCCGACATTAGAACCTTCACTGATACAATTCATATAAGGAATCAAATTTTCCATCTCACACTCGATCATTTTCTCGAAATCTTTAGCACCGAATACACGCTTGCCATAATCATACAACGTTTGAAGGGTCATGTTGTCCGATGTAATTAACAACCTCAATAGTGTCTCCAATAAGCCTGCGTAGATATACGTGGTCCGAGTGTTCCCGTTGGCGTCGTAGAATGTGTGTTTGAGGCAGCGATAGAGTCCAACCAGTATATATATTCAGACACCAAAAAGGGGTGCGGGCGAGGTGTTTTTTTTTGTTTTTCAAATTATATCCTGTATTTTTCAATTGTATATCACTGGCCGCATGTGGTGATGTTTCTATACGATGTCTAATACAAAAATTCGACAAAATAGTGCCGAATAAGTACGTAATATATGCATCATCAGACAACACGTAACCTCCTTCCAGTTCACGTAATATATTTTTATCGTTGAAATTTATGATACGGTTATATGTAAAAATGATATACTGATTTGGTATTATCGGCGGAAATACAAGCAGGTCGTATCGCAGAATGTTTTGTAAATTATCAGCGTACAAATGAATCTCCTGCGTTGAGTCCCATTGGAAAGAATGCATTCTTTCGAAGTTCAAAAGATATTGGCTCTATAAACGTCCAACCCGAGCCTTTAAAATCAGATTCGTCCTTTTCTGTGATTAGTTTGTTAAAATTTCTGTCGAGAAAATCGTCTGAATCGCTCCCGCTGAAATATGTCTTATTTTTGGTCTTAAACCTTCTGGCTTCAAATTCACCGTTTTTGAAAAATCTACAGTCGAGTACCATATTGATTTTGAAACAGGGATATGCTCCGGTTAGTTTGTCTTTGACAAAAGGTTTTATCCATTCCAAGTAGGATGTCAAATTTATAATTTTCAATGGATTATAAATGATGAACGTCTCCAACCGATTCTTTGCCACCGATTCGACCAATATCATCCCTGACAAAACCGTATCCAATTTGTGGTCGTTATTGAAATGATAATCGCGCTCATTCTGGTGGTAAAACAGGCCACATACTTCACACAGTATCATTTTATATTGTCACAATTCTTACAGACAACACTCACCGCTGTCAACTCATCCAGACTTCTTACACCTCCTCTCGATTCCACAACCGAGAGGCTTGAATTACACCTACTACAAGTAAACCGCTGCTCAACTCTCTTTTTAATCAGTGTTCTTTGTACGATGTATTTTTCAAAATTTTTAATAACCTCAGTAGCGTTTATGCGATCAACTCCGTCAATATCTCTATTCTTTTCAATATCATTCTTTATGATTACCACCTTATGCGTTTCATATACAGCGGGACTCGTTGTTTGTACAAGCCCATCCATTTCCGGGTACAGATATATGATTGCTTTTGGGTATTTCAACAGAAGCAACAGTGCAAGAGAACCTGTCACTTGTTGAGCGTCACTGATCAGAAGATGACTGACGTCGGGTTGACGCCTGGATTTCGCCAGAATAAATTTCTGTAGATATTGGTCGTCAAATCTAATTGTGGTATTTCGTAAATCGTACGATATCGCCAATTCGGTTTCGTCTAGATATTCGGAAATATTTTTGCGTTCCTCAGGCGGCGACTTTGTGAACACAGTAATAATTCTGTCGCTGCGTGGTGATAAACCCTCTTCTTGTGCTCCATCACCGTCCATGTTTGTATTGAAAGTATTGGTTCAATATTTTAACTTTAAATTTTTATAGACTTTACAAAGCCGGCTGAAATCAAAACTGGTCGAAGGATGGTTTTCGCTGAGATATTCTTGCGCGCAATAATACGATATAATCTCCATCACAGAAAAAGTTTTTAATTGTATCAGTTTTACAATTTGGTCGTTGTCTATACCGGTGACGCGTAACCGAGATTTGATCGGTAACTTGGTCCAGCATTTGTAAAGCGATTTCGATTTCACATCGCGGACGTTATTCTCCTCAAGAAACCTCTTTATGGCCTCTATCTGGTTCTTGGTGGCGCTGATTATTGGACATTCGTAATCACAACCACAGAAAAACAGAATGAAAAATATCAATATATCGTAGTTTGGTATTATTTCGTTTAGACGTTTTGTTGTCAAATAGTGTATACCTTTCTCAGGGATATCCAGTAAAACCGTTAAGTTTTCAAATTCACGTAGTCGCACTAAGGAAATAAATATATCCGAATCATTGTTCAATATAACCACGCGTGAACCCTTGTCAAGCTTTGTACATCTCTTTACAATTTTAATATCCGACTCACCGGGTTCCTGGCAGTATGAAAGTTCCGTTAGACAAACCATAGAAGTATACTCGTCGGACGACTGGAGAAGTTGGAATATGTGACCGCCGAATGATTTGATAAAATCGGCTCTTTCGTTGCGGCTCAGAACGCCAAAACCAACCTTCTCCGAGCAATCTCTTTTCATTTGAGTATAATGCTTGTGATTCGAGATCGCGGGTCCATCAAAACAAATATAAGCGCAGCGGATTGGTGTTTCGTTTGTGAGTAAGTATATTACTTTCATGAAAGATATCAGATGGTCTAAAAACAGCTGTGTAATAAGGTCTTCGTTTTGTAAGATATCGACGAAACCATAAGCGACTTTATAGAGCAACATATGACCATCAATGATAACCCACTCCAATTGGGGTATATCGTTAAATGGGGTATTTGATGGATCATCCATGGGACGAATAACCGTGTTAAAGCAGTAACGCAGCGAGTTTCGTATTCCCATATCTAGCAGTTTAAATAATAACTGGACGCTTAGCAGCATATTCCCGGAATTTATAGCATATTGACAAAAAATGAAAACTAATTTCCTCGGTCTCTCTTACGACTCGCCGCTCGCCGCCGAATCTCCTATAACAGCGTTCATAATGATATTTGTGTATCTGATACTCGGGTATCTGGGGTCGAGGCTGACCGAATATCTGGACGGAGTCCTTAAGACGACTCCAACCAAATCATCCATGGAAAAGCAGTCACCATCACCTCCACAAAGTGAGACGAAACCCGCTAAGTATGTAAAAAAAAATGACTTCAATATGTTATCAGCATATCGAAGCCGTTAAGAAACACGAATGTATCAAAAATCTTATTTCATCGATTAAAGGGGACGATAGGCAGAGAAAGTTTTTTGAAAAAACCTGTTTGGATTACCTGAATTTCGATTTCTTTATAAATTTTATTCTAATACTATTTGTCAAATACGGAAATCGAGACCAGGAATGGATACAATCCGTCTACGAACTTACAAACGATTTCGATTACAGCATGTTATCCGACCATATATCAATCGAAAAATACAACATAGAACGGATCGTAAAAGCGATCAGAACTTGTATACGACACATAATGATACACGATAAAGAGGAAATGACCGGTATTTCGTCACTAGAAGTAAACGAAATGTTCTCATACCTCTTCACCGTATACAACTCGATATTTGAAATCGAGCAGTAATAAAAATAAAGATGATGATGATGGAGGACGAGAAGAATCGCAATGAGGTGAAAATGATGAGTGGGGTGGAATTACTATACAGCAGTAAATTTAACAGGAATCATACAGTTATAGACAGATTATCTTTATTCAACAAAAATATTGCAATGTTAAGTCATGAAGAGATTAAAAAATACAAATATTATTTTTACTTTTTCGATAACGATAAACTATTCGAAATAAGATACTGGTAAAATTAAAAGTACAAGAATTTAGGCAGCTTCGTCAGCCCAGGTGATATTTTCAACATACGAAGAGAGTGGCGTTTTAAAGTGTGACTCCACAATATGACACCATATTCTGATGCAGTCAGCGTTCTCCTGTTCGTTTTCCGTTAACACCACACCGACCAATTTAATAGTGATGAATCCATCCAATTGGGTGGTAACCAGATTGTAAATGTTCTTACTGGGCTCAACACTTAGCGACTGTGGGCTGCTCAACGGCTTGCAAAGCTTATATCTTCCATTACCATTTTCCATTTCCATTTTCAGCGCTTCGTAATGATCAGAGCCGTGGACAAAATTCTTCAACAGACACACTCGGGCGGAACTTTTGGAAGACGGTTTAGTAAACTCCAGCTGTAACATATTAGCCGCATCCGCACACTGTTTATGAGCCATACAGCATGATATGTTGGCGAACCGCAACTTGACCTCGCAATTTTCCCGAAAAGAGTCGATACCGGTCGCTTCTTTCAGTGCGACGGTAATGTGGTCGCGCAGTGCGTTTTCTACGTCCTCGCTGGCTATCTTACCGTATCCTTTTAAATACATCTTCTTTTCATTGTTTGAATCTTTTTCGAAAAACGAAACACCTTCCACGCACAGCCCCTGATATGTGTGGACTGAAGGATTCTGTAGCGTATAGAGCGTACCCTTACGCATCTTGAACGGCTCGGTGTTGAAACGGAATTTACCGGCTCTGATGACGTCTGCCAGAATGGGTTGATACTCGTCGACGTGGATCATGTTCAAAAAAATGGAGGATGGTTCTTTGTCGAAAGAAGAACAATTAAATTGTGTCGGGGTCTGTCGTAGGGTCGCTTTATATAGTAAACTACTGTTGTTGGGTAAAACTAATTATTTGCAAGCGACACCGTGGAACGAATCCGTTTACGGAAAGATTCCAGAGAGGTTTCTCGAAAATCATCCAAACGATTTCAAATTGAAATCGCCCAAAGAGTTTTGCGAGTCGATCTCTGCCTGTTGTTTTCAATTGGGCGAACACATCTGCAAAAACAATTCGGATACACAATCGTGCAGTTCGACATATCTAAACGCTCCGATATATCGATGCCAGAACAATTGTTTCAAGGAAAACAAACCGCTCGACACGTTCTGGGACGAAGCGAAAGGTAAGTGTTACCTGACAAATACAGCGCTAAAATATTTCTGCTTACATCCGACAGATACGGTAGAAAAGATGGCACCGCCTCTGATGTGGGATTCGGTGAAAAATTCATGTTCGTTTTCTAAACAGTATTGTGAGTTTTATGGGGAAACGATGCAGGCGTCAGGAACCGGTTGTGGAAACCAAAGTGTGGTTAATTTTTTTGAAAACTACCTATTTGGTAAAACGATCACACGTTCGGTAGCACATCCTCTGATCGCGTTTCGCGACAAAATCTTTTATGATTGCAAACCTTTCAAGAGTAATAGGATTACGAGAACCACAGCCGAATCATCCAAATCAGAGAATCTCAATTCAACATCGGAAAATATAACTGATTACACAAAACATATTCTATACCCACTAGCACCGGATGCGTTTGTTCTGGCTGCCAAGAAGAGTCTACAGACGGCCGTATCGGCGAGCGAGTCATTGTCCGCTGTTGCGATGAATTCGGTATATCTTTCAGAGTCGTTGAACATTGTCACCAGAGGACTGCTGAGACCGGCCCTCAATTTGATCACAGCCGTGAGTAATCCTCTTTCAACCGGATTGTTAATTGCGTCAGTGATCGGCACAATTTTGGACGTTGTCGATCCATACGGTATGAAATACGAAATCGGTGCGGCCGAATTACACAAAAACTGCGAGAAACTTAAACAATTGTACGACCAAATCTATCCAATAAAAACCGGAGAGGTTTTCTCAGAACTGACGCCAGAATTATATGCCATATACCAGACGGATCATTTGCCCGAAGACCTTTATGTGTACAGTTCGAAAGTTATGACGCCGCTAATAGAGGCCTATCTGGAAGGGAAGAACACTAAACAAGAGGAGGTGATCGATCACGTCAGTCGGGCGTTTGAAGACGTAACCAATACCTACGAAAGATTCACGCGCGAAAATCACCCACTCAGACCGAATGCCATTTGGTGGAGTCTGTTTGGCACCTGTTTTCTGTTGCCAGTGTTTCTGTTGTATTTCGAAAACGCTATTGTGCCATTTGTCATCGTTCTCTTCGTGGTTTTCGCTTTGCTGATGCACATTAGGTGGTCATGGGATTGGAAATAAAAAAAATGGTCAATTCTTCGCAACGGAATGTGTACAACGACTGGCAGAAATTTTGTGCGGCCAACAAACTCGACCGGGATACGGCTAGAAGGTTATACATGCAGAAAAGAGAAGAGATAAAATCAACGTCACGTTCCGACTGGGGTAAAATTCTTGAAGGAATTCATAGCGGCGACAATGAGTTAGTAGATGAAGAAAGAGGCGAATCGAAGAAACGAGGCGGTGACGATTTGTCGGAAACTCCAGAGTCGATTTTGACTTTGATGCGGGAGATCAAATCACTGTTGTTGTATCTCTCCAGCGAGCCGGTCAGACACGTAAGAAGCTTTATAAAACTGGAAGATGACGGTAACCAGGCGGTGAACGATAAGTGGAGAAAATCCATGACGGTCATCATGTCTGAAATGAAATCCGGTAATGCGATTTCGTTGAGGAAAATTTTCGACCTGCTAAGAGAAACGCTGATAGATATCGATTTGAAATCAATGAGCGTGAAATTCATAGACATAGACGACTCGTCAAACATGCACCTCCGCGTGTTGTTCAAAAAGAAACGGGAGGAATTTTTTAACGAATTCATTATACCGGCTATCGTCGCAGAAAAACATTCGTCCGCGGCCGTTATATATATGCTGTATAATTCTAAGGAATTGTTTTACCTGATCGGTTCGGCATACGCCGTGGAGAATTCAAACAACAGTGTACTTACCGCCACCTCATCTGATATTTTGGAGAAGGAGTTTTACATCACTAGGATAGTATATTTGGTCCTTCACGCGATGATACACTTAAAATGTGCACTCAAATTCGGAAATTCGTTTATGACCCACAACAACCATGAATATTTCGATATGTTACAGGTGATTATACCAGCCGCTTTATATGTTCACTTTTTACAGCCGTATACACTACCTTTATATAACGATGATAAACATAACGATATAACACAATGACATTCGTACAAGGCACAAGATTTGAACTAGCCACGATTCTGGGTGTTCTCGGCATATATATTCTCCAACAACACGAATACAACATAGATTACGGAACAGCACTCAATATTGCGTTATTGCAAATCAGAAAGAAAAAAATTTCCTTGAAGATTACGATAAGAAGAGATGACGGAACGGAAATCAACGCTTCGCTTCTGCGGTTCGACTTTATCTAGTTAATGTTCCCATTCTCTTTGGTTTTTTGACAAGTGTTAAAAAATGGTCGACAACTTCCTCACGTACTTAATATTCGCCGTTCTAATACTCGTTTCAATTTTTATACAGTGGCGCAAGTATAACACCTCATATTCCGAAGAAAAGGCGAATGTTTCGCTTTTGAGCAACTACAACAGACTCTACAACGACCAGGAATATCTGCTCGTTTCACCGTTTTTGAAAAACTGCTTTAAGGGAAACGTCTCGTGTGCATCCGATTATCACTGTAAACAGAATTGCGCAAACAAATCCATGCAATGGGTCTGTCGATCCAAGACATGCGTTCCGAAATCTATATCCAAAAACCTGGCGAAATGCGGATCGGGAGGGCACCTACAAACGCTTTACGACAAAGAAAAAAATTCGTTTCAGTCAGTCTGCGTCTGCAACAGTGTATATCAATATGATAAAATGTGCAAGGGTATAAGAATGGGTTGTTTAAGAGTGGACGACGATGGAAAATGTATTTGCTCACACGATAGCGATATGTATATCTGGCAATTCGATATATTCCCCAAACACAAATATCGTGTTTGTATTAAGAAAAAGTATGAAAAATTGTTCAGTCATCAACCGCATTTTACGAAAAAAATATCAATAAAAGATTCATGATTTATTAATTTTAAATCACAACAATAAATTTGACTGGGGGAAATACTATAAAAAGAATGGACTAAATATTATTGTTATCATATTTTCTACAGCAGCCATGGAGTACTTTTGCGATGTCCAGGGATTCTTCGACAATAATAGAAAATTTATTTTTAAAGAACTGGCGATTATATCCTGCGACTACGGGAAAACGTTAAACAATCATTTTCTGTTCAAACCACCATTTCCATTTTCTGAATTGTCCAAAGAAATGCGAAGAATGGCAACGTGGCTACGAAACATACATCACGGGTTAGACTGGAACTGCGGCATTCATGATATAAATTATATATCTGAAATTTTTGACAACATCACTGAAGGGAGGATTTACGTAAAAGGTGAGAAAAAAACTGAGTGGGTAAAACAATACGTTAAATCTAAAACTGTGGATATAATCAATATTGAAACGCATTATGGTTGTCCACGATTGAGCCAACTTCGATCAACATATCGACTGGATGGTTTGAAAAAGTGCGGGTTCCGACATGGGGTTGGAGTTGTTTGCGCGTATGAAAATGTCAGAACTATATTTCACTGGTGGCGTGAAAATATATCAAATTGTAACAACACTATTTCGTTTAATATGAACACAGTTTATGATGTTGATTGAAATCGGTTCTATGCTCGTTACTATGTGATATACTTAATTGGGCGTGCTGTATAGATGTATTTTCATATTTCTAAAATAAAACAGCGTACAATCATCGAAATCATTGTTTAATAGTTAGTATATATCTTAAAATGTAAATTTGGCTTGATTAATTATTAAATGTGCCTACAAACAAGAATAAAATGTTTTATTTATAATTGTGTGGTGTTTATTATTAGGTCCCATATCATTAATTATTATTTATATCCTAACAAACTAAAAATTAAAGTTACAAGTCTGGAGTTTCTTGCATTTGACAAAAAAATTCTTTTCATTTACCTTTTGTTCGATTCGTCCAGTGTGAAATTTTCAAAAACCGACTTTCATAGAGGGTGGTGGTACTATTAGAGAGATGTTTTACCAAAAATAAATTGATATATATCAACTATATTATAACGAAACAAAATATAAAAAGTAATAACTATGGATTAAGACAAAAATTATATATATATATTTCCAAAATAAAATTACATAATCATCGAATAAATGTTTAGCTTCTTATGTGTGTATATTGGTCTGACCAGGTTCACCCTAGGTCATTATGTCCGCGTTGTAGGTGCAGCCTTCATCCATCTCCAAAGACTGCAACTCTCGCTCGGTCACTTTAACCAAACAGCTATCTTTGTAAGAGAAATAATATTTCGTTCGAACACTCATCTAAGAAACACTGTTGTGTCTGGTCGTCCATGAGAGGAATAAAAATAATACTATTTTTAATTTTTACAGAAGACAGTATATATAAAAAATAGAATGGATATTTACTGCTTTAAGTGCAAAAAGCGTACGCCGTCCTTAGGAGCGGAAAGGATAAGGGTGAACAATAGATCGCAAAACGCTTGGCGGATATCGTGTGTGTGCGGCGATTGTGGAACAAAAAAATCCCTGTTTGTGAAACCACAAGTTGATGTAGACGAAGGATCAGAGTAATAGCGGACGTATCAATTTGATTATCTCCGATTCGGTGAGCTGTTTTGACATGTCAAAGAATTTATGAGATATTTTGGTATTGTACAGTTTCCACAGGGTGTCGGCGTTCATGAAGCATGTCTCGTGTTGGCCGGAGCCATCAGCTTTAAAAACTTTGGTCGGCACGTACGGCGGCCTACAGACATGTTCTGCGTTTTCTAGATCGTCGTGTATATACGTCTCGTTTTGCGTCATCATACCGGAAAGGCCGTGTGGTTTCGATTTGAACAACAATAAAGCATTGCCGATACTTCCCACATCGATGCCGTGTCGGGAAGAAAATGAAGCAAAAACGTAGTGTTTATTGAGAAACGGATTCTTCACCACCAAAAAGAGCAGAGAGCAGATGAAAAGCACAACGCTGCCGGTAGCCAAAACATTTCTGTTTATTAGGAGCATTTTTTTAAAATAAAATTCTCTAACAATATTAAAATAGCCGTCAAGTTTTGATACTAACGAGTAAAATTGTTTTTCAACGAAAAAGTTTCGTATAAGTTTCCAGTGTGTCCAAATCGTTATATCAAAATTTGTGGCTGACTGTATGATCGTCGTGCGCGTAGTGTTGAAAAGTTTTTATTCACAACAAAATAGAACAGTTTATACCGTTTTCCACACGCTGCTGAATATGTTTGTTCGACCATGAGGTCGGATTCTATCGTTTCACTGCCGAAATCGATTCCAGTCTCTTCTTGCAACTCTCGTACAGCGGCCTGTAGTTGTGTTTCTCCCGTTTCTTTAGCACCTTTTGGAAACTCTAGGAAACATTCGTGTCTAACTCCGGGACACATTATTTGAGAAGGAGATTGTATTTCATTCACCACAAAATTGTTCAACCGATTATTGAGGTAATACGGGCTGCGGTGTACAACTAGACAGTACAGTTACCGCCGATCAAACCGTATCGGCGTCTGATTTTACTCCTCATATCAGCGATAATGCGTTGTCGGGCAATTTGTACGCGGATAAATATCTTAACGTGTTCTCGATTTGTGTTTTGTCGGCTGAAAGAAACTCGTAATTCAGCCCGATATATTCCCTGATAAAGTGCAGTTGTTTATCAGTGTACGAGCTGGTAAAGAATATATATAGAAAAAGGAAATTGACAAACAGAGCTACGGCCGAATAAATGCTCATTTCTTTTTTTATCGGAACCAAATTTCTATACGAATCTGTCATATTTTCAAAGCTGTATAATTTCAAAATATAAAATTGCACAAGTTGAGTCTTCTTATTTTTGGTATCTAGTATATAGGATTTTAAATTTATAAACTTCTTTTTAATGCTCGTGTCGCAAGACAAGAGTAACCAAGTATTATAATGATGGAGGTATTAAAATTACGAAAAAATAATCAACCGAAATCTTAACCGAAGACTTTAATTAGTTAGTTACAAGGATTTATTAAATCTCTGAAAGTGGTTTTTTTTTAAATTTATTAGTTGATCGCCTAGGTATCACAATGTCTTTGAGAAATTGTAAGGAATGAAAATGAGGCCATCTAGTTGTATTGTTTATGTATCCCGGAATTTCAGAATATGTTGGTGAAATTTTGCCATACTCTACAGCTAACTGGTCTCTCAGATACTTCCACTTCTTTCTCAGTTTTAATTCTGTAAAATATAAAAACAACTTTAAATAACTGTAAATATGTTATTTAACAAATAATCCGAATATAAACATATTCGTATATGACATCTTAAACAATAGAATTAAAATTTTTTAAACTGAAAAACTTATTCGGCGTTTTGAAGGATTTTGTGGATATTATTTTACAAATTAGCTACAATTGATATTGAAAATTATAAGAATTATAGTGGCGGATGACTCTTAAAGCTACTGATATTTACTGGTTAATTTATGTCTTGCAAAACAGTCATATATAAAACCAAAAAGGGTTAATCTATAATAACGAATCAGATATTTCGAACCCCAAAGATATACCTGATACCATTACAAATGCTTTTCATGTAGTCATAAAACGTGAAACATACATATTTCTTACAAAATGGAACTTTTTCGGCGAAAACAGCTTAACGGCTTTAACAGACTTTGTGTAGAGCTACAACAACTTAGTAATATACTTCTGACTTATTAAATTGGTACTGACGTTTACTATTTGAAATATACTTTACTTCAGAAAATGTACCGTAAATCTTTCTATATCTAACTTTCATAAGGACGGCTACGATTGGAACTGACTTAAGATATAGCCTGCTATCTATCAAACTTAAAAGCATTATTATCAGAGCAAAAACTAACGGAGAAGTTCCAAAAAACTATTCTTTAATTAACAATTTATACCTAATTATTTTTGCTATCTATAATGGTAAATTGACTTACCCGCCTTTTTTCTATCTGAAATATCCATTTCTTTAAACCGTGGTACAAATTTAACGCATAACTCATTCCAGGCGGATGTTTTCTTTATGGGGTCCCTATAGGTGTCCGACCGTATGTCCCAAATTGCAGGCCGGGCTTCTATTTCTGATATAAAATACCCAATATCCATCTTCAATGAATCAGTCGCAGACTGATTACTACAATGTTGTGAAAGTGTAATGGAGTGAGATCCTTTACTCCCATAAGTTTCTTCGATGTTTCTTTGTTGTTGCGGCTTAATACAATATGATGCCGTTCTCTTGGACAATTTCTGACCGTCACTTAGTTGTTCCTTAATGGGGATGGGTCCCATACTCCGGTAAGGATTCTGATGTTGTTGTTGTTGTGGTGTAGTATAATCAGACACCACGTTCGGGTAAAGTTTTTCATTAACGCTTTGATATTGTTTAATTGAATCAGGCATCATACTCGGGGAACGGTCTTCATATACGCAATATTGTGATGTTAACGATTCAGATGTTGTCCCCTGAGAAAGCGCCAGTTGTTCTTTCAAGTATATATCAAATTCCTCGAAAACCTTTCCAATCGGGCGGTAGGTGTACGTACCTTTGTGTATTGTTGGTATTGAACTTTTTTTTTCTTCTTCTCCAATTTCTTTTTGCATTTCATACAAACCAAAACTTCTGTATCTGCATCATCATGGGCTGTCTCCGTCATCGACCGTACGCTCATGACAACAAAATTAATATATTAAGTTGACCATCCATCAAGACGGTTTTTATAGTTTTATGTCTGTTCGATTTCCCGCGGGGGATATCTTGAATTTTTAAACACAATGAAATTACCCGCGACGGATAACTATTGAATTTAATAAAACGGCAAATAAACGATTGTTTCCGGAGAACCAGATTGCGTTGATAAGATAGCCGGCAATCACGGCTAAACGATTGACGGATTGTAACTGGCAATTTAAGGCAATTAAGAACGACTGACAAATTAAACAACAAAATGAATTAAATGACATCAAAGGAAATATAGGAAGGCTCTCGCAGTCAACAAAAAATACAACAAATATTTAGCACTTACCTCGATTAAGTCTTGAAGTTTTGCGCACTGGTAGATAACGCGTGAATAATAGATTGTAAAGTTGCTAAAACATAATTTGCAAATTATATCAGTTAAAAATGCATAATACACCATGAAATTCGCACAATTAGAGTTCTCATACAGAGATTGAACAAAGTACATCCACGCGGACATACATTCAAACAGAACGGTCATAGCACGCCACTAATGACCGGAACGAAAGAGTGCCTCAACATGCTGCATCGCCTGCTAACTTGCGAGAGTCTGGAAGACAAAGGATGTAAAGAACGGTAGAAAGGGCAGGAAGAATGACGTGTGTGATGTCATAGGAACTATTTTATTTGGAAGATTTGAAATACTAAAGGAGCGGGAAATTGAGTACGCAATTGCCAGAGAGTTGCCTTAACAATGTCTCTGTATCATCTGTTTCAATTTTATCTGTAGGTGTCGAACAACTTACACAAACAAACTTTAAATACGATAAAAACTGCTTTATTCATTTAGAATTGTAAAATTTAAATATGATACTGCTTGTTCATCGAGTCTAGTAATAGTAATTATAGGATTAAACAGAAGTTGAATTTTTAATTTCTTCAAAAGCAATGCTCCCCAAGCAGTGTTTCATTAATATATAAAACGTAAATTGTAAAATATAATATGATTCAACCAATATGATATTCCTTTTAAAAAAAAAATGTAAATTTATTATATGGTTCAAACTCGTACAATAAAACTTAACCATACTTTTGAAAAAAAACCGAAGGCCTATAAATATATTCTAAAATTTGTAATGGTCTCGAATTTCTAAACTAAAAAAATAGTTTTGGATTTGTTTAGTTTTTGTTTTTCTCTGGTCAGACTGGGATGGGTTTAGCTGTCTGTATTTGCGTCTGGAGTGATTTGTGTCTGAGTATAGTTTTGGATTTGTTTAGTTTTAGTTTTCTGTGGTCAGATTGAGATGGTTTGTTTTATTTGTGTTTGGTGTTATGGTCAGATTTGTTTGGATGGTTTTATTTGTATGGCGATTTGGTTGGTGGTGTAGATTGAGTTATTTATTTCTATTTGGTTTTGGATTTTTTTTTACTTTCTGGCTCTGTTTTTCCTCTTCTCTTTTCTAATACGAAGTTGGTGATGATGATGATGGGTATATGTTTTATTTATTTAAATTCTAAGTTGAAAAAGATAAGTAGAGATAGATAGATAGATAGAGAGAGAGTAGTAATTTTTTCTGTTTATTAATTAAAATTTATCTGTTCTACTCATTTACTTTATTTTATGCAACAACTACATATTTGTATTTTTTATATTCTAAAATTTGTAATGGTCCGTAAAACATATTTTGGTTAAATTTGTTAATTATTATTTACTTTGTTTCAATTAATTTTATTTTGTGATAGTTTACCAGACACCAATTCACAGTTATAATTGTTAATAATGTTTTTTTCTGAAATTTTTTTTTACTAGACTGCAATGTACATATATATTTATAATATATATAGTTTTTTTTTAAAAAAAGGATATGGGTAATTTCAGTTAATTGATGTGATAATCAATTCATTTAGTATTTTTTTGTCTAAAAATAAAAATTTAACTGTTTTACTCACCAATAACAATTTTTGTACACATAAAAAAATCTTATGATAAGATTTTATAAGATATAGGTTAGTAAAAAAAGATTACTGTGTTGAATATATATCATATACGCCTACTTATTTTTCCACGTCGACTTAAACGCATTATATATTTATGAGTGTCATCATATGTTACAAACACCCTATTTGAGAAGTTATATATTTTTCGATTCAAATGATCAATCACTTTTTTTTGTAAAACTTGATAAACGCTTAGCTCCTCTATCCAATAACATTCATCATATTTTTGTTTAATAATACAATATAATTTACATTCACTTGCTTTGAACATAGGATTTTGTGCATAATATAGCACCGTATCAAGATCGTAGTAGTGAGGCATTCTTTTATTCAATAAAGTATTAAATATCGTACACCACGACATAACTTGTAACGAATAACAATTGTATACATCCTCCATACTGTATCATCGACAATAATTATTTACTGATCTCCAACCATCCCCTTTATATATAGAGATAACACTCTCAACCCCATATCACAAACACAATTCTCTCTCTATCCTCTTCCCAAATTAGAGTTTATATAAATAAAACATATACCCATCATCATCATCGTCACCAACTATGTATTAGAATAAGAAGAAGAAAAGAGCCAGAAAGTTAAAAAAAAATCCAAATACAAATAACTAAATAACCCAAATCACTATACAAATAAAACAACCCAATTAAACAACAAACCAAATCGAAAAAAATCCAAATACAAATAAATAAACACACCAATAAAAAAAACTGACTATCTGACTAACAACTTAAGCGTAACTGTTAATAAACCACCACCACCACCATCATCACCACCTACATCAACACCAACTCATCCTCCATCTATAAACTGTACTGAATAAGGAGAATTAATCGATTCACCAAAACCGACAACACCACCAACATTATTCATCGGCACTATATATATATTTTTTAACACCCTATTTGAGAACATTCCCTTTTCTGACCATACAATCTAATTACCTTACCATATAATCTGACTACCTGACTGAAAAAAATCTGACTACCTGACTATACAATCTGACTATCTCACCACACACAATCTGACTATCTGACCGTAAAAAAAATCTAACTGTCTCACTAAAAAAAAATCTGTCTACCTGACCACACAATCTCACTACCTGACTAAAAAAATCTGACTATCTGACCACACACACAATCTAACAACCTGACTATACAATCTAACTACCTCACCATAAAAACAAATCTGACTACCTGACTATACAATCTCACTATCTGACCACACACACACACACACACACAATCTGACTATCTCACCGTAAAAAAATCTGACTATCTTACCAAATATTCTCACTACAAAAAAAACCTAGATACCTTCACCATCTACATCACAATCAATATACAAATAAAGCCAACTAAACAACAGCAAATCTGACCATAACACCAAACACAAATAAAGAAAACTAAAACTACCACAATCTGACCAATGAAAACTAAACCTAAATAAACCCAAAACATTTTCTGACTTGAATAGACCTAATTATTTCCTACTGTTTACTGAGTGTATTTGACTGAAGGTAATAGTAGTATATATTTAACGAACGATGTTCAGATTAAATAGATGGACTATTTTCTGTTTAAATTATTTAAATTGGCCATGTTAAACACCAAAATAACCCATTATCTGCCGAAGGTAATGTGACATATCTTTTATCTCATTCATATGAGTCACTCAACCACATTAGCAAAACGTTCATTCGATTGTAAAAATTTTTAGATATCAACGAATAATTAATTAATTTCTAATAATAATAAAGAGTAACTACCGAGTCTTATAAAAATCTTTGTAATATATACAAAAGTTTCAGAAGCTGTGATTAGGGTTGTTTTTATTCTTTTGTTGGGAAATAGAATTATGGTACTTAGATAACGAAAATTATTTGAAAATATGAAGTTGTTTTTTCGAACAAAATAAGTAATTATATAAATCGCTGGACTAAATAAAATGTTAAATAAGGCGGTGACAATATTATAAAAATATTTTTACGTCCTTAAAATATCCTATAAAAGAAAATTGTGGTTGTTTAGAAAAAAAAACTAATCATCATAAATCATTTTAACAGTTTATTTTTCAAAATAAGAAAATTATAAATAAAATAAATATTTCCAAAATTTTTTAAAACAAAAATGTTATACTTTTTAACACAAACCTAATATGAATCAGTATACCGTAAAATAACGAAATACGGATATTATAATAATTCTAACCACAGAATTTTCTGATTATACCTCCCATACGCATCGCTCGTACAGCTCGTAGAATTATTTTCAGCGCCCGTTCAACTACAATCCCTCTGTCACCTTTGGTGAACCTCATAAAAGCCTGTCACATTATTGGCAATACAATACTGTCTCATCCTTCCCAGAACATTACACATTTCCTTCATAGTCCAACTCTATAATAAACTGCTTCAGGTCGTGTAATACTTTTTTGTATGTCTCGTATATTGGTTTTGAATTTCTCCTCACCACAGTTGGCAACGATTTCATCACCTCTGAACACATGTAGTTGTGAATCCTTTCTTCGATGCCCGGGACTGGAGACACCCTAGCGAAGCTGCAAATCGACAAGCATTTGTTTGTAGTGTTCCTCTTTGAGGTTTTCATAACGCTATTGTGTGGCCATTTGATGCCGAGCCTCCAATATGTCGCCAGACAACCCAGAAAATAGACCAAGTTGCAGATGTACGCGGTGATGTCGATATGCGCCTGTTTTTGTATCAGTTTAGCACAGTACGTTTTCATTTTAGACGCCGGTATGAGTTCGTCGCCAGCATAGGTAGTGGACTTTTTATGTTGTCGCTCGGCTGCCAGCAACGGGTGAATGCGTTTAGAAAACAGGTTAAAAAGCTGTTTACCGGGTATCGGGTGGGAAAAACTAAGAATATAGTTGTAGGAACAGCACAAGATGCGCTCGGTATATTCGTCAACCAAAAGCAAATCTTCCGATAAACAATACGGGAACATGTGAAACGGTATCAAGTCTATAATGCTGTCAATATATCCAACTATAATCGCACCGGAGAATGGCATCTTCCTCGTAAAGTCGCCGAGCGTTGTCAGCTTGCGTGGATGGACAAATTCCGATACAAACAAGCCGGGATATAGAAATTTTCGTTTCGTTTCTTTTTCCGGAATAAGGTTGATCTTTTCGCCGCGGTTAGAAGCCCAAGGGAATCCGGTAGTCTCGTCAAAGGCCAGGATGTTGTTTGTGGCGTAGAGCAATCTGCGACCGTCGTTCGATATATATAAAAACGTTTCAGCGTTATTGGAGGAGTCGTGACAGCTGCCGGTAAATCGATTATACCAGTTACATTGGGTGATCCAAAGCGGGTCTATCGTATCGACCAGACATTTCAGGTAACAATGTCCTACAAAGTCTTTAGTCATTTTTAATTCGTTTCTGAACCGTCGGTGTCGTAGAAGAAGATTCTCTCTTGTAACCACGATTCAGGTTCGTGTTGAACATTGTAGTTACTTCTTCAGACTCACCGTCTGTTATATCCACGGTTACGTCGCCCATTCTATTGTTTCTATGTCGGATACAATCTTTATTTGTAGAGCCGTAAAAAATAAAAAATTTTTGCAGAGATATTGTCAACTTCATTTTGCTGTTTTATCTTTCTTTTAGCGGAATGCGGCGACAAGACAACCCAACGAAACCAAAAGTCCAATTATTGCTATCAGCTTCCCTACGTTCATTTTTATAATAAACAGGCTAAAACGATCTGTACGAGCTAATGCGTTGAGCGAAAACAACCGTATAGCTAAGTGGTAAAAACGTCCCTTCCATCAGCGGCACGTTATATCTTAAGATCCTCTGCATACGTTTCCAAATCAGATCGTTTCGATTGCTTTCCATTCTCATTGGTTTGTTTTTTTAAATCGACTTACATGAAACTTTCCGATATCAATTCCCATGAGTCGAATTTCTCGTCAAAACCCAACCAGCGCACTTTCATACGATTTCCTTTCTTTTGTAGAACGCGTTCCACTAAATAAACACCGTCGTGTTTAACTTTCGCCAATTCTTCTTCGTAAAACTGGCCCAGGATTGGGTTGTCGCTCGAATCGGTGATTCTATAGGTTACGGGAATGAATTTGTCGATCACTTCGGCTACTGTGTAAATCGCCGGAGTCCAGTTGTACGTATAGCCCTTTTCAAACGTCTGCTTCAATCGACTGATTCTCACTTTGTCTCCCACTTTGAATTTTGGCGACTTTCGTTTTCGTTTGGGCGCCGGTCGGATTTCATTTATCCTCTGCAATATTTCTTCCTCGTTCTGTTTGCCGACATCCAACGGCCTACACCCGATGGTTCTGTGGATTCTGTTGTTATATCGGTCTACAATATCATCCAAAAAATCTATCCATCTCCTGTGTCCTCTTATGAAAAATTCTTTGTATATCCACAGCTTTAGCGTCCGTATGACCCTTTCGGCTATCTGGCTTTTTGTATCGGAGTGAGTGCTGTAGTGGTTGATGTTATATTTTTCCATCAGCCGTCCGAACACGACGTTGTAGAATTCCGTTCCCTTATCGCTCTGGATGTTTTTTGGTGGAGTAGGAATGGTCTTCAGTATACCCTCAAGTGCCTCGGAAATCTGCTCGCCGGTTTTATTTTTCACGGGTATACACCACAAACGTTTTGAAAAACAATCAATAGCCACTAGAACGTACCTGTGTCCGCGGTTTTGCCGGACATCGTCAGGAAATTCCATAAGATCAATTTGAACCAAATCGCCGATCCCTTTCAGGATCACCCGACGTCTTGGAAATTTAAGCCTGCGCTGTTTGAACAGTTCGTTCACCACGTCGAGTTTTTCTTGGGACATTGTCTTTTTTTGAAATGATTCTTTAAAAAATGGACTTTATGTTGTGGTTGCACGACGACGCCGTATATTTCGGAGAAATTCATGGGTTGTCATTGGTCAAACAACATCCCGACGTTGCGCCTATCCTTCCAAAGGTATACAAATATTGTTCGCACGAGTTTTCACATCCCGATGGAATTCAATTTGCAGTAGACACAAAAGAAGGTACTATATTAAAACACACTTGTTTTACAAAATCAGTTGCCGATGTTATTCAACACAGCAATTTGGCAAACTTACCGGTTAGATCTGTGGAGAACGGCGTCGGATCTTCCACGCTGGCCGCTCTATTTTTTGCCATTTATGCCGTTCTTTTGTATATAAGAATAAAATGATTGACTCCGAATAAAAAATGTACCTCGCCATATGTAAGATGATCGACTCAAAGGTCACAGAAATTATTTTCCTTGCTGACAAATGGCAACAATATCTAGACTTATTGCTTTCTCTGTATTCAAAATGGAGTGAGTTTTTAGATGAGCTGAAACTTTTTCTCGAAGGCCATTACGAGAACGTGTCGGGATTCCAAAACCTCGACTACTACCGATTCGTTTACTGCATAGCCGATACTGTAGAAATAGGATTGAGGAAAATAATAGAGCATGAATACGAGGTGATAAAATACATCAGAGAGTTGCATTTCATCTTATCGACGTTAGACTCATTTGTAACTTTTCGAGGATTAAACTCCAAAAAAATAATCGAAGAGTTTTCCAGAAAAAACACCAACTGGAATGTTAAACGTGGGCACGTAAAAGTGAATATAGACAGAATAAAAACAATAAAAGATAAATGTCAGGATCGGTGGAGTTTGCGCAGGGTAAATAAATAAAAAAACAACAATGATTTCAAATTAATTTATACGATTTATTCAATGAAATTTGATACTGTAATTATAAAAAGTGTCAACAATAAATTGGTTGTGTTTCACATCCGAAGATATAGGAAAAATTAATAAGTCCGGTATTTGTAGGAGATCAATATTTTCGGTCAGTTTGACCCCATAACATATGAGATATGTTGAATTTTTTAAGTAGTTCAGAAGGAAATTACTATACAATACGAAGCTGTTTGAAAATACCGGCAGCCATATATGGTCAAACTGTTGAAATTCCCTTACGTATTTCCATTGTCTTGTATGATGCGACAACGATTTCAGATCCCCTTCGTCCAAAGATGGGGCGTCGACCAGGACCTTTACTTTCGAACTTGTTGTTATTCTCGGGAGAAATTTGCGAACATTTTCTTCTGAATTTTGAAACACCTTCATGCTTACGTCTTTGAAAAAAAAATGTATATCGTTGTGTTGTGGAGCATTGCTACGGTTTCGATTGTAATCATCATGATAGATGTCATACTGTCCAGATATATGGACGTTGGTATCGTTAAGCTTGTTGTCAGCGCCGGTCTCCATGTCTTGTCTAGTATATTTTTGTCTGCGTATTTAAATACAAACTATGTTTTAATTAAGAAAACGCCAAACAACACCAGCCCTCCGATAGTGTTATGATGATGCAGACGATTATACCGCTTGGGTCAAGGCGGTGCATTCGATTGATTTGCAAAACGTCGTCAGGATGCGTTCGAAATTGTTTTCATAATATCTTATCAGTTCCTTCATGGCGAATCGTCTCGTCTCCGACCATTCTTTGTCGCAGGATCGCTGTATTTCTTTTACCAAAACGGGATGACAAGCGCTGAAGAAGTTCAGGTACGGCATGTTCATGAGACTTCCAATCTGTGTCACCACATTGAAGGCCGTTATGCCTAGGGTTAATACGGGTAGGGTGTCATATTTTCTTTCTCTTCTCAGCAAGTTCAGCACGTTGAGTAGAAATCTACTGTAGATTTCGAGATCCGTTTGAAAACTGTTGGGTGTTTTCGACCGGATCATTGGAGTTTTGATTACGGCAATATGACACTTATTAAGTGCCTTCAAGAGTTTGGTTATTTTATTGCTGTTGTCCGTTAGATTATGGGACACTCTTGTACCAGTCATATAGTTTTCATCTTCCATGTGGTATAGTTGATCGTTGTTGAATCCCACTATAACTGCGCAGATATACTCCTTCTTGAACTCGGCCAAAAACATACTACGCATTCTGATATATAATCCGTGAGATATAGATGTCCCATGTTCTTTTTCCAACTCTTCAATATATTTAAAAAAAATATGTTCCATTATCTCTTGTCGACTAACTGACTTGATAGACTGACTACCTCTTGAACGTTTGGTCTGTTTATATAGCAGCTGAAATCAATAATCAAACAAAAAAAAACGATAATGTTAATCTGTTCGAATGTTTCGTCCAAAATTACAACTCACCAAACAAAATGTAAACCGAATCAATATCAATATCTGTACTTTGAACTGAACTGCAAACACCCAGTGGACCACGTCACTATAAATCTCATGATTCGAGCCAACTTGGTAAAGGTGTACGACTGCACGAATCTCGCCGATATCATCGAGAAGGCTTCACACAACGATGACAGGATAATGAGGTATTTTTTTGGTAACAAAAAATGTTGATCGTCGCCGTACTGGTGTTTTTCGTGGTTTTTATATTCATAAAGATACTTCTCAATTTGAAACACAAATGGCGCGTTAAGTACGACAACCGAGTCGGTATGACGCAGTTGAGATCTTTTGCTGACGGTAAAACATTAAACGCGAAAGAGTTTACCAGTGTTGCCGCCAAAATTTCTAACAACTTCGAGATAGTGGACAAAGGTGAGAGAAAATACGAGCTGCAGGTCGGCGGGGAAGGATCGGCGCCGATCGAGAGATGGTGTCCGGAGGGGTTTGTTTTCGCCGAGTCTGCTGGGTGTGTGAAGGAAAATATCTGCTACAGAAAACAATCCGGCCAATACGTCTTGGATCGTGCGGACGCAAAGAATATATTCGAGTGCGAAGGTGACAATAAAATCAGACGGGTTCACGTCTGCGGCGAGCATGGTTACATACCAAACGGTAGATATCCGTGTGGTGCTTTAAACTATTGCCTCCTGAGTCCGGACGGTACCGTAAATCACAACTCGAACCTGCCATATTACCAATACACAGAATGCGTGAATGGTTTACCCGAAACGCGTTCGTGCAAATATGCAGAGAAACAGTATTTTGATCCGGACACACTGACCTGTTCTGACTTGCCGAACGAATGCTTGACGGTCGCCAAAAACGAAGTTTTCGTTTTCACTGACAACTATTCGGGTAAAATCGTTAATTGTCTAGTTGGGGCAGACGACCAATTATCTATCAGCTATATTGACGATAAAGTGGCGAGGTCGTTGGTCAAGCGTAAAGGATGTGATTCTACTTCGCGTACACCCGCAGCGATTCCGCCGTTATGGACTAAATCCCCTGCGTATAATACATGTGTCGATTACTCTACAGTAACTACATCATGTCCGCCGGATTGTAGATCGGCCCATACTCAGTTCAAACAGTTACAGGATTACAATATAACGAAAAATTCGGAATATTTCGATCTGTATTTGCAAACCCCTGACATGCGATGTATAACCGTTTTCGACGAAAACCTGCAGAAATGCGTCCCGTTCGATTTGGATGAGCACTTTAACGGTGGTATCCCGTTGGTGTATAAACCTCCATTAGATCGATATTTTCATTTACCGCTGAAAAAATTAAATCTTCTAAATCTTGAAATAGAAGAAGAAAATCGCATTGTAGACCCGACTCACAAAGAATTTGCAATATTGAAACCGGAAATTGGTGATTTTGTCTTGCCGACCCAAGACGATAGTCCTTATTATCGCGGCGCTTATAGCAGGATATATGAGAACAATTTACTTATTAGTGTAAGATTGTTCAACGGTGATAAGTTCACACGACCCATGAATACAATCGAAAAATTTTGTTTATTTTACTGTCCAACTGACCTTGCGGTGGGGCACATAATATTTGGTAAAAAATTAATCTCGTGTTTGAAGAATTTGCCAATAAATGTTGATCACGATTACAAGGAAACTATACAAAAAAACCGCACATCAAGTAATGAAAAGCCGGGCAATTGTCGACGCGGTAGAACTGATCATAAATTTGTTAAAGACCTGTGCGCTGACAACTCGTGTACACGTACGATGTTTATGTTGCCTAGTAGAAACAGTTTTATTGAAGAACTTCCATATTGTCGCAAAGGAATAGAGGAAATAGACACACACGCGGTCGGTGTGAATTATGTCAACAAATACGTGAGATGTGACAGATCTATGCGACTCGATACAATCAGCAACAAACATTCCATTACATCCTTCAAGACGCCATCATGCTATAATTGGTCGGGAAAAGTACATAGCCATGTTATATATAATTATGAGTATGTATGCAAAGAAAACAATCAGTTTTCATTACCCGACAGTAAAAATTTAAGTGTTAAAAGGAACGTAGAAATATTTAGCCAGAAGATGGAGAGGATACCATCAACTAAAGAAATAACTAAAGAACTCGAATGGGCATTTTGCAGGCTTTTACCTTAACTTATATAAAAGGACAGCCTCAGATAATATTGGTTTTGTTAAATGTTACAATCGGTTACGATAGGTAAGGATGTGGATTTTAAACGCAGAACTAATTATGAACGGTCATTGTTACAAGTGGACGCCGACGAATATCTGGAGTTATTAAACACTCTAAAGCTCAACATAGCGTGGAATTCCACTTCTTTTGTGACTAAATCTTTGGGCGGTATCTTAAAAAATATCTGCCCTAAATGCGGTACCGCCGCGTGTACCACCAACTGCGATAGACAGAACAATACGATATTGTGTAAAAATTGTGATACCACTTTTGTTAGTAATCTGAACGATTATAGAATCTGTAAGATTTTAAGTTTTTCTCAAATTCTGTGGACGTGTCTGAAATGTCAAAAACGAAACCAACAGAAGTTGGAAAAATATTTAGTCAAATGCAAACACTATAACAGCGCTATCAAAAAGTTTAAAAACGATTTACAATCTCATAAATACAGCATAAACGTGTCAGGAAAAATTCTTCCACCACCTTTTTTAACGACCAACACAATCGGCCAGTGTAACAAACTTATATCTATAATAAACAACAATACTGAAGTGTCGCGTTTAAAATGCGTAGATTTCAATCCGTCTCCAGTCGAATATATCAACAATGGCCGTTTGAATTGTTTCAGAAAAACCGTGTTCAGCAGGCGTTCATTTTTTACCGCCCGGTCTGTAATAGTACCCTGTCCGGAAATCGAATCCAACGAAATTATACTGAATCGAGGTGTATATGACAATATGAGGCAACCGGAGTTTGTCGTGCTGGTCAGATATCCGGTTATTGATTACAGATGTTTCACGTTTCACAGGGTAAAGCGAGTATGGAATTATGTCGTCACGGGTATACCAACGGCCATATTGGCCGGTATGTACGCGGACTTTGACGGGGACTGTGTTCATATCTATCCGCTGCATTCTATGGACGCAATCGCTGAAGCCCTGGTCATCATCAACCCGGAATACTCATTTTTGTGTTTGAACGATCCGCGCCTGGCGTTGACACACGATCACGTCCTACTCATGTACCTGATCGATAACAACCTCACATCAACATCTATGAAGAACATATTAACTGATCTATACTACTTCAGAGGGTCCAGGTATACGTATAAATTCTTCGAAAAAAAACGGGTTGCCATGAGGAGACTGGAAGAAATATATAAACCGACCTTATCCAGCGACTTATTTTACCTCATGCTGAAAGAATTCGGATATGGAAAAAGCGTTATAAATTTAGACACATTCGTCAAGACTTGGAAAACTAAATTCGGTGACTCGATTTTGAACGCGTATGTTGATTCACAGTGTAACCGCCTCCAGATAGAACACGTTTACCAAATGATTAGCTACCTGAAAGGAATGAATAAACGGGAGTTCATCGAAGACGCGAAAACAGGTAGAATGTCTCTGTCCAAATCTACGCTACAACTAACCGGTTACAGCACTCACAAATTTAGTTTTGTAATGCCTGAGATTACTTACAAGAACCAAGCATTAATCTACCAAAACACCCGTGTTGTTCATACGAATTTGCGCACGTTTTGCAGTACAATCCTTTCATATCAGACCGTTCGTGAGGTGGCGATTTACAGACTTGTGAAAAATCTTACATCTCGAAATTTTTTACGTAGCTCGTTATAATTGGTAGTATAGATTTCAATATATACTCGATAACATGTGAGAAAGTGTTACTGGATTTTAAAAAGTAGTATATCGTTTCGTCGTTTAAAGCGAAAATATCGAAGGTGGGATTCGATTGCAAAGTACGCAGGTAGTGTAAAAATGGATTGATAAATTTGTGTAGAATTTTTATATCGTCTTTGATTCTCTCGTTCACTGTTTCTTCGTTCCTGATTTTGATGCCCTGTAACTCTAAATTTTCGAATGCGGAATACGATTTGATTTTTCCCAGCCTGATGGTGAGCATAGCAAAGGCGTATATGCTAATATAATACAGTAATTCTGGCTTTTTCCTCTTGGCGAATACGTTTCTCATATAGGCCAAGAAATGGTCGAACGTTTCGCAGTCAGAGTAGAGGGCTTTCATGTTGTGCAGGATGAAATTCACGAGATCTGTGAATTCGGACACAACAAAATTTTCACTTATCTGAGCCACTTTTAGATGCAGAACGTGGCTGCTACGACATTTGCTCTTCAACGCTTTCTGATATTTCTGATCGGCGTAGTTGAACAATTCTTCTGTCGGTTCCAGTTCGGCCGTGGGTTTATGAGCGGCCACCGTCACAAATTGCAATAAAGGTAGAATACCGGTATATTCATTAAGCGAAGCGCCGGTGTCTTGCAGGAAATATATGAAAACCACTGAAGCGGACAACAGGGCCCGAAAATCCACGTAGGCGGCTTCCCAAGCACAGACGATCCGCATGACGCTGTTCAATACGGCGAAACATTCTGTGGGATGTTGCATGTCGTTGTAACAATCTTCCCACGATTCGTAGGTAGGCAGTGGAAATCTATGTTTATCGACCACCAGATTCCACCAGGTGACGTTGTCGAGATTAGTGGGGAAATCGAACAGTCCCGATGTTTCGTTGATGTGGTTTTTATCGTCCGTATTCAGGCGGTCGAGGTTTACGTTCAAAGTTTTAAACAGATTGTATACTGGAAATTTTTCCTCCGGTTCGAAAGGCACATACTTTCCGTGGCACCGCGACGAAACGAAATGATACCACTTGGCCAGTCTCTTCAAAGATGTGAAGGACTTAACGTCACTGTTGCTGTACAACGCAGCGTCCAGCAAACATATTGTTGAGATTAAACTTTTACCACTGGACACCCAGGCCATTCTCAAGATGTTTTCAAACGAGAAATTAAGGCCCTGAATTCTGATCAACTGACTATTTGTCAAAAGCGTCGCATAATCTATATACGCTTCGACTATTGCCGCGTTGTTTTTGTTCTTCAGCACGTAGCTCGTGTCAGTCTCGTCAACTAGCACAGGAACGTCTTTATAATGGCAAACACCATCAATGAAATTTATATGTTCCATTTTTTTAATATCGGATGAATAGTAGTCACAATTTATATGGACCCACATAATTACCAAATCTTATCTGCCTTGCGCATGCCGCATTAAACTCTAGTGTATTTTTTGTAAATTTTTATTGTATTCATTTTAATTATGTACTTAATTGCACGTGAATTAATATACAATTAAATTTCTCCATTCTGCGTAGAAATAAAAAGATCTACATCCCACATTTTGCCGACAGTATTTGCTGAACTAACCAACAGTAATGTTTCTATATAAAAACCATAATTTCGACACCCACAGACTTATTACATACTTTATGAGCGCGTTGACAGACGTTGAATAACAGTCGATAATTTTCATTTAGTTGACTACCAACGTTTTCCCTTATGCTCAAATAACTAGTCAGATAGCAGCCAGATAATCAATCAGAAAAATAGTCAAGAAAATATACAGACAGATACCTAATTAGATAGTCAGGCAGTCACATAGCCAGTCAGGTGGTTATCAGATAAGCAGTGAAGTAGTCAGGCAGGTAGTCAGTAAGATAGATAGGAGTCAAGTATCTAGAGAAGCAGTCAGTTGAAAAACGAGACGGTCAGGTAATCGGTTGATAGTATGACAGATAGGCAGTCAGACAGGTTGACAGAAAACCAGTCAGGTAAGCAAATAAGCAGACAGTCAGATAACCAGTCGATAGTCTGACAAATAGGCAATCAGACATGTGGCCAGAAAACCAGTCAGGTAAGAAGATAAACAGTCAGTCAGATAACCAGTCGTGTAGTCAAGGCATCGGTGGACTGTTGTACTCGCTTTTATGGTATTTAACTAATATCTTTAAATTTTATCTGCTTACTTTCAAATAAGAAAAATTGTTTCAGTTGGCTTCATAATATAAATAAATCGTAATATTCTACTATTCTCTTTTAATGCTTTTGTAATTGGTTAAAGTCACATAACCAACGAGTCAGTAAGATATCCGTCGATTGTCTGGCAGGTAGGGAGTCAGGTTATTAGATAACAAGTCAGTCAGACAGATAACCAGTCAAACAGTCAGGACATCGATGCAAATTTATACTATCTTTTACAGTTAATAACTAATTTCTTTAAATTTTATCTGCTTACTTTAAAATAAATTAAAAGGCTCTAATAATTTATTTAAGTCTATTGTATTTGGTCCGAATTATTTTAAAAAAATTATATACTTGCAAGTAAGGATTTCAGAGAAGCAGTCAGATAACCAACGAGTCAGTCAGATAGCCAGTCGATGGTCTGGCAGATAAGCAGTCAGGTTATCAGATACCCAGTGTAATACTTTACCAAAAAAATTTCATTTCGTTTATTTGGTAAAATAATAAAATCTGTTTCATTATTTAATTTTTTTATTCAAGCACATATGTTTTTCAGTTCTTTCATAATAGTATTTCATATTCTTTTTCTTAGGCTTTACATTTTACGTTTTATTTCAATCGTTTTCACGTAGGCTGCCTTTTGGATTGTATGAATCCGCATTTTGGAATCTCTGTTGCCTATTAGGCTAATAGAGTTTTCCCTTTTACTCTGTTCAAGCCGGGCTGGGGTTTAATTCAGACAAAAAGTTTCTTAAAATTCTTTTTTTATACCTCTGTCTGGGGACCAATAGATATGTGAATTTCTTTAAGTAAAAACTCAGTTATATTTTTAAATATTCTCAATACTTTAGTTTATTTGCTCTTTCAGTTATTTTACAAAAATTCCTACTATTAAAAGTAAATTGTTTTTAAATTTTTCTATTTTACTTTTGATCACAATGTTTTATTCCAAATTTTTCTTTTACAGTATTTATCTTTAGATTTTTCTATATTTAATAAAATATAAAATTTAAATTCGTATTAAGAAAATTCAGATATGCAGGAAAGCATTCAGATTGTAACATCTGATTTCAGATTGTTACTTATTTTAGGGTTTTGTTGGCGTAGTTTATTGTTTTGGTTTCCATTTACTCGTTTCTACGGGCGACGTTTATTAACTTGCCGTCCGGTGGCGCGCTCTACCTTTTTTCCTACGAACTGCGTTCGGCCCTCGTGTTGAGCTGCCTCCATGAGCATGACTGGCCACACTCTCTGTCGTAATTTCACCGAGTAAAGTGCAGTAGATATGTAATAATTTTATTACTTGAATTCTATAATTTTAATACTTTTGGAAAAGTATTTCTTCGGCCCAGTTATTAAAATGGGTTGGAGTCCGTGGATGGAAACATCCGTTTAATAACCAATCACCATTCATAATCAGCTTTGTACATGGATGTTCGACTCCCGAACATGACAATATTTTCACCTAACCTATATCCTGTAATTTGATGTGCGGTGTTTCCTGGTCATTTGATGCCTAGAGTGCTTCTGAATCTAATTTGGATAATTGCTTTCATCAATGATCTTCTTAGATCGGCTCATGCGTTTGTATTACTGCACAAGTGTGTTAACAACATTTGGTATGTTACACCTTTTATTTCATTATGTGAAGTTTTCTTTCATCGACCTAAAGTGTTTTGTGGCGACCGACGCATTTGTTTTTTTTTAAAAAAGGTCAATCGAAATTGAATCCTTTTCAATAACTACATGTTTTGGGCAGGAAAATCTATGATTTGCAACTAACCTGTTTTAAAAGTATTTCATGTCAATTCATTAACTACAACAGGCAACCAGGAACATTTTACAATTAAATTTAATTTCTTTATTTGCATAATATAATAAAATCAATTTATTATTTCACTCTCATTTAAGAATCTAATATGAATCTGTGTAATTATTTTTCTTAATATTTTTTTGATAAATTTAAAGTAACATTTGAACCTTTCACTATTATTTCTGTTACACCTTACTAAAAAGGTTAAATAACTTTTATTTTTTTATTGTAATTTTTGGGGTACTTCTAAGAATTATAATGATAAAAAATGGTTTTATAAAAAGCTGCTAGCATGCTAAACAAAATTAATAAAAATAAAAAAAAGTTGGCCAACAATTTAATATGTTCAGTTGTTCTTAGCATGAACATACATATAGTTAATATTTATTGTTTGCTAAAAATCAAAATTTAACACAGAAAATATCTAGTCTGGACCTAACTTGTAATAAAACATTCAGTCATTTAAGGTTGTACTATATTGTACCTTCCTGGTATTTAATTCTATATTTATTTCTTGTTGTTAATTAAATTTTTTTTTACTACTTACTATAACTGATTTATTTCATTCATGCAACGATTTCCCGTGTGTTTGTTTTTGTGCTTCCTTAATTGTTTTGTTAACACCCTGCCCGACCTATCGCTTTATTTTTTTTTGCCGTATGTGTTACCGGCGGCGATAGGGGTGTTACAGATAGATAACTGGTCAAGCAGTCAGGGCATCGAAACAATTTTATACTATTTTTTACAGTATATAACTATTTTCTTTAAATTTTCTACTTACTTAAAATAAATTTTAATGTTTAGCATTTTATTTTAAGTCGTTTGTAGTTGGGCCGAATTATGTATTGAAAATTTATACATAGCAGTAAGGATTCCAGAGAAGTAGTCAGATAACCAACGAGTCAGTCAGATGACCAATAGATTGTCTGGCAGGTAGGCGGTTAGGTTAGGTTAGATAACCAGTCCGGCAGTCAGGTATGCAGGAAAGCAGTCAGATAGATAACTAATCAAGCAGTAAGGGCATCAATACAATTTTATGCTAGTTTTTAAGGTATATAACTAATTTCTTTAAATTTTATCTACTTAAAATAAATTTTAATGTTTGGCATTTTATTTTAAGTCGTTTGTAGTTGGGCCGAATTATGTATTGAAAATTTATACTTAGCAGTAAGGATTCCAGAGAAGTAGTCAGATAACCAACGAGTCAGTCAGATAACCAGTAAATTGTCTGGCAGGTAGGCGGTCAGGTTATTAGATAACCAGTCCGGCAGTCAGGTATGCAGGAAAGCAGTCAGATAGATAACTGATAGAGCAGTCAGGGCATCAATACAATTTTATGCTAGTTTTTAAGGTATATAACTAATTTCTTTAAATTTTATCTACTTAAAATAAATTTTAATGTTTGGCATTTTATTTTAAGTCGTTTGTAGTTGGGCCGAATTATGTATTGAAAATTTATACTTAGCAATAAGAGTTCCAGAGAAGCAGTCAGATAACTAACGAGTCAGCCAGATAACCAGTCGATTGTCTGGCAGATAGGCAGTCAGGTTATCAGATAACCAGTCAGGCAAACAGGTATCCAGCAAAACAGTCAGACAGATGACCAGTTTTTATAGTTTATAATTTACGCTACAAAAAAATTCATTTCATCCTTCACCGTCTGCATTAGCAGCAATTTGCGGAACAGTCAGACGTTAAACCAAAAAAAAAAAATTCATAAAATTCTGTATCGTTTAAAACATCTCGCTCGTCTACAGGAACTTCCATATTTTTTTTATCAAGTAAAAATTTAAAACTTCTTTATGTACCATTCTTTATTCGTAACCACAATCTACCAATTTGTAAAATAATATTTATTATAAATTTACTCAATACACGTTTGGCTGTTTTTAAATACCAAGTTATAATGTTACCGTAATTTTTTTTTTGAGTCAATAAAATAAACGTTTAAAAATTTCACCCGCCTATATAGGCAATTTCTTGGGTATACACATTTTTATTCTTTCATAAATACACATTTTTCTACACATACAACACTAATCTATACATACCCATACAAATATATTCGCTTGTATCTCGGTTAGCGGTTGAATTGGGGTCGTATCTCTCAGGGTCCGTATACGAAGGTGGAACTGGCTTCTTGCTAAAAATTTAATTTGATCCGACAAGACGGTGCGACATACATTGTACATGACGTGCGCAACAGTGTGTCCCTTCATATAGGTACGAAAGTTAGGGTACGTTACTCTCAACGAAGCGGTTTACACAACCCCCAACACCACCACAAAAAATAGCGATTAAATGGCATCAACAGAAAACTGTATTTTTTAGCGATTAAAAAAAATTTGACTGATGAGAGTTTCGAACGCGAAATCACAGACTATAATTTCGTACCTATAGGAAATATTTATTTCATTTTTTTATCTTACAACTTTTCACTTTATATATTTAGTTTTGATTTAGAATTATTTTAATTTAATTTAGGTTAATTATTTTCATTATTAGTTATGATTATTTAAATGGTTAAATTATTTATTTATATTATACAAATTTTTGTTTTCCTGATTCATCTTTAATTAAAGTTTTTTTTTGGTTTAACGTCCGACTGTTCTGCAATTACTGTTAATGCAGACGGTGAAGTATGAAATGATATTTTGTAACGTATAAAAAAACGCCGTGCCTGAATGGGATTCGAACCCAAGACCGCATGATGAGAGGCGAGCACGTTACCAACTGCGCCAATGCGGCCGGCAATTAAATTTTGGTATTTACCTTCTGGTGTATTTATTTATAATTTTATATTTTTTTCTTACTATTTAGCTTGGAATATTTAGATTTTATTTAAGATAACTAAAATTAAATTGAAATTATACTTTTTTGATTATTAGTTTTGTTTATTTAAAATTATTTTCGATCTAGATTAGTGAATTCAATTTTCATTAGATCTCATGTTTGTTACTGCTGCTGTTTATTAAAAAAGTAAAATTGGATGTCCATTTAAATTTTTCGTTTATGTTTTATAATATTTTATGTTAAATAATTTATATTTCTTTCTTTTGGTTTAACGTCCGACTGTTAAGTTTCGTTAATTAATACTAGAATTTGTCTTTGTAATATCATCATTCTTAGAAAACCCATTACAGCTCTATATATATGTTTTCTGGGTTATGCTTTACATAGATTCAGAGATATTAATTACATCCTTTTCAGATGTGTATTTAGAATTGTGAATATTTTTTTTTTGTGATTATTTTACTATATAACTTGGTGGTTGACACTGTTTTTCATGTTCCCCAATCAATTAGTCAAATAACCAATCAGGTAAACAGATAGCTGTCAGAAAGCAATAAGGTAGTCAGATAACCAATCAGACAGTCATTCATAACCAGTCAGGCGGACAGGTAGTAGTCAGAAAGCAATCAGCTAGTCAAATTATTAGTCAGATGATCAGTCAGAATGGCAGTCAGGCAGTAAGGTAGTCAGCCAGACAGAACAAGATAACCAATCACAAAGCAGTATTTTTTATATATAAATACAACTCTATCAATCTATCTACCCTAATTTTTTTCCAACATCTACCAATAAGAAATATTATTAAAAAGTAATTAAGCATATATGTGTTTATACATAAATTTATTTCACCGAATACTTACAAGAAAACAATATATAAAAATGCACTTGTCAGGTGTTGTCATTAAAAAAATTAAAAAAGAAACAGTATTTTTCAGTAATAGGGTAGTTGGCGAATGTTTCATTTGTTGTAGAAAAAATTCAGTGCTTACTCACATGTATTATTGTGGCCATCTGCTTTGTCACGATTGTAAAAATAATTGCAGCCTTAAATGCTTTTTATGTAGAGCGAAATCGTTCTAATCCATGAACTCGTCTATAGCCACATAGAAATGCCACAAAGTGAGATAAGCTTGAACAGTACGTTTGAATGTGTTGTGTAGAATTCTTTCTGCAATGCTTGTGAGAAGTGGATCATCATAGTTCGGCAGATCAGATATCTTGTTGGATATGCGCGTTCGAATAACAACTCGGAAATCCGCAATCGATATGTCGTAGAGAAAAGCAAAAGTGCTCACTAGTAAACGGTTATGGAAGTTGAAGCTACATTCTTGGACGAAGTCATACAGTAGACTGTTCAGCTCACTCCGGCTCTTCGTGAGGTTAACGCTATAAAAGTTCAACTCTTCACATTTTTCATCACGACCGTTGATCACCTTCGTGTCCAAATTCTCATAGTTCGACTCGTAGTACATCAGCTCATCGTAAAAATATCGGGTTCTGTTCAAAATGGTTTCCACCTTCCATTTGTCGCCGAAGAGTTCTCCATATATTCCGGCCAATGTTTGAAACAGCATTTTCTTATCTATATTTTCTTTGCTGGCGAAGTATACCACCGACGAAACAAGCCAGACAAAATACCTCGGACAGGATTTGAAGTTGAATCGATTCGCATTGTTGTTTAATTGGTCAACAAAAGCTGTGAAATTAAGAGGAGTATTGCCGCCGGAGTTATCGAGGTTTACATCAGTCATATTGTCTTCTGATTTTTCAATAGTAACTGCTTCATCGGCTTCTCTCATCTCGGTTTTATGTGATTTTGAAGATTGGTGGAAAATGGTCCAGGATACTCTCTTATATACTACTTACTCTCTGGTATTTTAGTATATTTGCGATCGTATTGTGATAAATTATCACCTCTTTATACAAACCCATTGTTAAAAATTCGGTGTTATCAACGACCGATAACGAAATAATTTTTAATACTGCGTCGGGAGTATTATTACTAATTTCGCTTTTTCGTTTCGCCAGCGCCTTGGTCAGACACTGCTTAAACACTCCTGTTGGTATAGCATGTTTAATGGCGTACGTAGCAGTAGCTAGTCGGTCGGCAAAATCGAAAGAAGATGTGTGACATATTTCACATAATTGTTCGTGAGTGTTTTTAATATCAGCGTCTAGAAATAATTTCTCGAACAGTGGAGCGTTGTTTTCTTTTAACTTAACATTTTCACCTTCAAAATTGTTCAGTAACCGCTTCGCCAATACGTCAAAAAATATTCTAGTGTTTTTCTTCAACCTGTAAATGATTTTCGATTTTTTGTGGAATCGCCTTTCAAAAACCGCATTTACTATATCGGTAGCGATTTTTTGAAGAGGCACGTTAGCTTTTACACCAAAATACACAATCACCAAAATCTCGTGGGTTAAAAATCGTGGGGTGTAAAGCAAACTCGTCCAGTTTTCATTCCTACAAGATACGGCGGCAAGTACCTTTTCGTAATCCATCATCAGGTTGGTTGTGTCTAATCCTTCTTGAACAATCTCCATGATATCGTTGCAGTACATTTATATACTCTGTTTTTATATAGAAGCCATGAAGACGACCTTGTGCGACGCTGCGCAGATCAACTCGATTGGAATATTTTAGTGTCTCACCGCTCCATCAGCGAAAAAATTATTCAAGAATACGAAGAGCGAATAGATTTTAATCTACTGTGCGCAAATTACTACGATCTATCGATACGTTTTCTTAAACACTATAGAAAAAACGGTGTTTTGAATTGGAGATTGTTTTCTTTACATTACAATTTGACGACCACTTTTTTGGATGTATTTCACGAGGATATAGATCATTCAATTGTTTATGCTCGCTTGGATGATGATGAAGAACAGTTGAGTCTGGTTCCCAAAAGGCTGTTGAGCCTATATTCGTTTTAAAAGTATATGGTATAGCTCAAAACACTATAAATAATTTTGGTACATTCGATTTACTATATTGCAGAAGAGTCGGACATTAAACCAAAAAAAAAGAAGATTTACTATAATCTATATACCGCTAATTTCTGTTTTTAATCGAAATAGTCGGAACTATGGTTTATTTATCTGACAGACAAATAAAAAAAATCGATAATTTTTATAATAGAATTTTATAGCAAAAGTTAGGACTTAAAATATAATACTAACTCGATACGAAATAATGGTGGGGAGTTGATACAATAAAAACAAATCATGCTTAATAATGAATCGAACGAAACAACTCAGATATAGTAGTGGTTGTTATACTATCATATTATTGAGTAATATAATGGTGTAATAACAACTTTCCAACCAAAAAATTAAAACATTAAAAAAGAGAATGAAAATTCGTTCTAAAAGAATTTGTTTTGAAAATAAGAAGTTCAACAGTTACACCGAGTTACGGGCGTATATTATGTTGAAACAAGTTCTTGGGCCAGACGTAAACATACTGGTAAATACAAAATTACCAAACTCGAGACGAGAATTGGACTTCTTTATCCCCGCCTACAATACTGGAATCGAAATACAGGGTCCGACACATCACTCGAATTTCAAAAACATTGAAAATGACGTTGAGAAATATTTGTTTTGTATAAAACTTGGAATTATTATTATATATATACCAGTAAATTTGATAACGAAAAAATTCTTTATTAAAATAAAAAATGATATTGCCAAAAATTATTTTAAAGAGGTCAGCTGAATTTGAATCGACAACTGCAAAAACTAACAGTGATGACAACGATTTCACAACAACGAAAGCCCTGTTCGGTTCTGTGGCATTTAATATCGGGCTGATATTTACCACTACATGTCTTCGAATTTTAAATGTGGATATATTTATTGTAACAATAATATGTTTTTTTCTTCTACTCATTTACGTTATAAGTTTCAAGAAAATAATAATTCCTCTTATGGATAAGATATTAATTAAATAGTTCTGTCGGCAGTCATATAAGTTCACTATACAAATGGAACATGAAATAAGGCGTTCGCGCATATTCTCGAAATCGCTGAAGGTCAGTCTACCGCCTTCTCAACGAAACGAATATATTGTTTTCCATAAGGATATCCGCTGTAATCTAACCAGGAAGGTTGTTGAACGAAGAGAAAAACTTATCAAGGAATCTGTTTGGATAACAAGAGAATCGAGCTATGCTACAAATCAAAAGTGACACCGCTATCGACATATGATAATTTTTTGATACAGCTCGGCACTTTGTGTGTGAAGAAAATATACTACCAACAAAAAAATTTAATTTTATATTCGCTACACTACTTGGATAATCTTATAACTTCTTATGATAGACTTTATTGTGAATTGGAAGAACCCTTTAAAGAATACGAAAAATTCAAAGAGTTATCCTTATTATACGATCTACACACGGAATTAATTGCAGAAACCATGAACAAAATTGTCGAATCTTCCCTACCACCAGTTAAAAGTATTGCACAAGACGTCTGGGAAATTTTTGGATCTTACCCATTATAGAGAGGGTATGTTTTGTGATGCGGATGGCGTAATATATTTTACATCGACTACACAGAATGATTATGAAGTGAATGCGGTTTATGAGTGTATTTTCCTATGTGAAAGATCGAAAACAATTAAACCGTTGAGGCGGCATTTTGATAATTTTTCAGCTAACACAAATTACGCTGTATGCAATATATTATCAATCGGTCATTTATAACGAGGAGATAGATACAACAGTAAAACAGTAATATAATCGGCAGCCATGATTATAAACTTTCAGTACTTCAAATGCAATTCGGGAAAGAACTGACAATATTGGACTTAACTACGGGTCGTTCCGCATCTTGGATTTTTAAAGCACCATACGGTATACATACTCTGGCCTATCCAATGAGAAGAACAATATATCGACATTAATACTGACGTAACAGAAAAGATAAAAAATAGGTTAATTTCGTTTTAATTGTGTCTACAATGATGGATTGATATTAGAGTAAAATTAGAATTTCCGACTGCACACCCTTGTCAAAAGTTCAACATATGCCGCTGGTAGTAACTCCATAACACTAGTTCATGTCTGTGATGACTGATTTACTTTTCTCAAATTATTTGAAACAACTCATGTCTTATTTTTATGTTGTCGATCGTTTCCATAACCATTGAACGTCTCAAACTTTCCAGTTTATGGTGGTCTAAATTATTGTAAACCCACCATTTTATGTTGATCCTGTTTTGATAAAAACTGTATGAGTTTTCGTATTTTTTGAAAAAATTCTTATGATTGTATGAAGATGTAAGTGCAGCTTAAATTCAGGAATAATTTAACACTTATTACTAAGATTTATTAGAGGTATGAGCAATATATATTAGAAAAACTTTTGGTAAAAATAATAATTATTTATTATACATTATAAAGTTTTTTAAATAATATTATTTACAATAAGTTATGCACTATAAATAACAAACATTAATTCTGCTATACATACTACCGTAAAATTGATAATTAAAATGAATAATAAACTATTTAAAATATATAATAAATTATTGACAAAATAAGCATGAATAATTCGCATTTAATTTAATTAACTACTCAGAAAATAAACACGTGTCCGACAGGAAGGAAGGGGATAAAATCGACGTTTAATTTGTAAAAGTCGTATTTAAAAAAGTTAAGTTTCGTCGGTTAACAGTTTGTGAGTATGTAGATTGGCATAATGAAGGAATGCGATCTACTGCATCAATCTTTCCATTATCTGTAAAATAAAACAATCGTGTATAAACAAATTTTGTTGGGAATCCGTCTCGTTTTATAATGTTAGTTCCGACAAAGCTCCTTATAAAAGCGTAAATCCTTTATGAAGGAATTAAAAAAATACCATTCAAAAAAGATCTTGATAAGATTATGAATTTTAAATCGGTATTAAAACATTGGTTTTTTTGCAAAATTTACACATAATTTTTAGGTTTTGTTTCTCTCAAAAATTGTGTTCTTTACATTCATTTAAAGATTTGAGCAGTTTATCTGCGTTTGTCATTGACTTAATCGTGTTTTTATTTTGTTTCTTAATGACAGGCTTAGAAATTCCTTTTAGATATTTATCCAAGGCAAATATTCCAATATCGATGTTATCAAACGCCGATGAAGTCTTTTCAATTTCTAAACTGTTTTCTTCTTTATCGCGGATGTTACTCGCTTCTGGCTCTCCGATTAATATGTTACAAATATCTGTATTAGTATTAGATGCGTTTACACCTTTTAGATTTGATTCACAGGTTCTGTATCGCCGATTCCATATACTGAATAAAAATGAACCGTAGTTGTTTTTTTAATTCTTTGTTTAAAATTATTATGTCTCTGAACATATATTTTTGAGAATAAAACTTTCCCATATTTATTCATCTGGAAATGAAAAACATCTTCTTTTTCTTCTCTTCACGGTTTAGGCCTTGGCCTGTTCCGACATCACTCTCTTCAGCTCTATCTTTTCCTCGGTTTACCCAGAGCTCTTTTGTCTTGTGTTTTATATTCCCATACAAAGTTACAATAATTATTTTACAAATAATAATACAGTAAAAATATATATAAAAGAAAAGAAAAGAAAATAGAGAGAAAACAAACAAAAATAAAATATATATGTAATAAAAATCTGATACCCTTTCCCCTCTTCCTGGCTTATATTACAAAAATTACCGGAAATCACACCTGCAAAGGTTGAATCACCTGTGCACAGGCATGAGTTGCGGAAATAATTTGATATAAAAATTCATTTATTAATAAATAAATAATTTTAAGAATGAAATTGAAAAACAATTTTTTTTATGAAACATCTCCGCATGATTATCAATATGTACATACAATGATTATATATATAAGATAAAAAGAAATTTGAGTTACACAGTGATATCAAAACAGTAAGTCGATAATATTATTATTTAATTTAATCTATTCGTCCATAACAGTAATTAATTGTTTATTAAGGTGTATCGGGATTCTTCCATCCGCCCTTCTTCATGTTACTTCCTTGTACTTTAAGAATCTCTCATGTACTCTAACAACCTGTGGTTCCTCTCTTATGTCCTCACTTCTTATGTGTTCACCCTTGAGCATCCTTTTACTGCTCGCCAATAAACTTATTTCCGCCGATTCCAACATTTGTTTTTTCCGTTGCGTCAACACCCAAGCCTCTGAGCCACACAACAGTGTAGAAACCGCCATCACCTGATACAAAATATAATAAAATAATTAATTCTCATTCATTGGAAGAAATTACGTAATAAAAAACTAGTCATATTTTACTAATTATAAATACAAAAAATTATTTATTTATTTTAAAATCTTGCATTAAAAACTAATGTATCGCCATGAATAATTTATATAATTTTAGGTTAATTTATTTTCAGATACAAAGTTGCTGATTTTTAAAAAAATGAATATGGAATTACAGATGAGGGGTTACATAAGTCCCCTTGGTATGTTGGTGTTTGACGCAGAAATAACTCCTATTCAATTTTATGCGAAGGTAGAAAGCGATTTAGTGTTTCAAAACCAAATAGATATTTTAAATATGCAATGGAATTTATCCCAAAAAGACTTTTTGTTATACGCAAAACCATCATCGATAGATAATCGTACATGGTTATTTTGTCGTAACCTAGTAGCAACTCATGCTGTAAACATTCAGCTGTCCAGTATCAATATGTGCCAACTGATTAAAGTACTGGAAAGAAGTTTTTACGGAGTGAGAAATGTAAAAACATATCAAGATTTCAACGCATTGTTGTGTAATCTTACATACCCAACACTCGATCTAGATTTTATGCCGCTGATCCGAGAAGTTTGTGTAGATTTTGACAAGCTACCGTTCAGAAAACAGACCCTATATTATTTGGCTTCGCAGCCAAAGTTAATCGATAAAAAAACCGGATCGATTGTTCAATAATAAAAAATTGTGGAACTGTTTTCTACAAAAAAAAAACAAGATCTTTTGAAGGTACCTTGAGATAGGTACCTTCAAGGTCCTAATTACATCTAAAAACAAGGTATCTAAAGATACCTCAAGATCCTTGAGATCTCAAGGATCTTTCTCAAAAACTTTTTTGTTTATTTTGTAATTGTTGCCTCCATGGGTTTCTGGTGCTTAATAACACTGTTTCCTGCAAAATAATGTTTGTCGTTTGCTAATCCTCTGTTATTAATCAGACCAGTCGGACATAAAACAAGAAAAACCACTATTGTTAATTTTGTTACATACAGCGAATAAATCTTATTCATCCATTGTATTAACCTCACTCAAAAGGGTCAAAAATACCTGGTTTTCCCGTTCGAGCAAATGTTACCTGCTACTAATATTGTTTTAAAATTTTCATATTACGTTCGTGCTTAAAACCGACTTTTTATCCGTTTTTTTTGTTTTACTTTGATCTTTATCAAATCCTAAATTTTCAGATTAGAGCGGCTTATGACACTCAACAAAGGAGTAATGATAATAGTTAATTTTTTTCGGGCTGTTGTTTTGAGGGTGTGACGTGCAGACTACACAATAATAAATATATGTAACAAACATTATAACATACCGTCAGTACTATTCTGAAAATTCATATATTTGTTCGCGTAAAAAAAAATTATTCATTTACTCGTGAATTGTAATTCTTTAGAAAACAGAAATTTTTACTATATATATAATTTTTAAACGACAAGACTAGTGTCTGCGTTTCATCAATTTAATTGAAAATATCAAAAAAGGCCGGTGTAATTTTTCTCTTACTTGTAAAAAATTTGTTTAGTTTTGTAACGTATTTTTAAACCGCGCGCTATCTCTGTGTTCGTGGAATATTCTAAAAAGATGTTCCCACGTAACGGAATTGCGTCAATCAATTGATCTATCTTATTGACCAGATTTATCGCTGCATTCTACTTGAGGCTATCTCAATCACGTATCATCTCTCAGCCAATTACAAAATTAGATAATTAATTCGGAGATGCGCCCTTGTAGTGTGATAAAAACACATAACAAGTAAAAAAATTAAAGAATAAATCCATATCAACGACTATTTTTCAAATCTTTTATTTCTTTGTCGGAATAGTACCGAAATAAAAATAAATTATAAATAAAAATAAAAATAGTTTTTTGTGACATTTTTGGTATATCGGAGGTTACAAAGAAATATTGTGGCACGTGTAGGATGTATATTGAACGAGATCATACTAAATTGACCTCGGTAATACGATGTGATTGGTTGTACGACATGATGGACAATGATATGAATTGGACAATTTAAAATTAACGGATTGATACAAGATTAACAAAAGCTGGACGCTATAATTTTTAAAAGTAGGGGAGTCAGATGAAGATCTGAAACCGAAAAGACGCATCTTGATCAATATGTAAAATTTCTAAGTTTTAAAGAAAAATGTAATTAAATTGTAGCGTAAATTTAATTAACGCTATATGTAAAATTGCACAATAACTTAAATGTAGTGAAATAATAGTGTAATAGTGTAAAAATAGTGAAATAATTAGTGCAGTATATTGGAGAATGCTTCATTCAGTTACACCTTTCACGGAACAAGGCAAACATAAAAAAATAGGAGAGGAAATGGTTGCGGTAGCAAATTCACTTAACAGACATTGTGTTGCTCGACAGTTTAATGAAAATAATGCAAAATATTTACCAAAACATAGTGATTCCAGGATTACCAAAACAAATTGCAAATCACAGACTAGTATAAAAAATATCATAAGACAATATGGATTAATTCTATTAAAGATGCAATAAATATTTTCAAAGTATGTGACTAGGAAAGAATTAAAGATTTTTTATATTTTTACAAATAAATCATAATACAATTCGATTTCGGAAATCAATTACAGAGGTTACAATATTAAAAATAAAAAAAATAAAAGAAAAAAATTTAATAAAGTAAACATGAACAGGCACGGTAGAATACGGATGGTAAAAAGAGATCTGCATGCTACACGGACGAAAGCCCAAGTTAGTCGCATCCGCGTCCAGAATGACAGAACATCAGAGAAAACAGGTACAGCCTGCAAGAAATTACAATTTCCTGATAAACCATGTAACGTTTGTAAGTAGTTTTTCTAAATTTAGTTTTATTTCTTTAATTTTATATTTCATTATTTTATTCCTCGAATACTTAATTCTATAATATTGTAGAGTTTTTGTTGGTACTTTCATCTATTTCTTTCAAAATGCATCCGATCCTGTGGTCAAATGATATTTTGTCTTTGTTCTGTGGATTGGAGTGGTGAATTTCATTTTTTCTTTTGTGTGCGGGTATGGAATATGTTCCACCCCTCCTATCCTGTTTTGTGTGAGGTCATCAACATCTCGGGGTGCGTACGTGCTGTTTAGGCTGTAGTCAGACATCGGATGATCGGTAGAAGGGCTGTGATTGGTCGGTTAATATCGCGTGACTTCCATTCTGCCCCTGGCTGGGGGTTATCTGGTTGTTTGTTCGGCCTGTTGAATCCTGGACGTTGAACGATGAAGAAGCGCAGGATGTCGGTCTAGTGCCTTCTTAGGCAAATTCCAAGCGGTATCAAAATGTTTAAACAGTTTCTTTATTTGGTGTAAAAGTAATATCGTCTATGTTCTATTAATGTTTTCAAGTGCTGTTGGCAAAGTATTTTATTGTTATTTCACCATTATGTAGAGTCTTGTCGTTTCGCTTCCTTTGTTTTTCCGTGCGCCCGACGCAGCGGAAATTATTGGGTAAGTAAAGGTCTTTGTATTGATTAAATTAAAGTGTATTGTTTTTGTCATTTATCTTTTGAAAGTAGGGATGGATTATGTATTTGGGACACACGGATCTCGTTGTAATTTGAGTTCTAAAGTTTTTATTATTTTAATACTGTAATTGCGTCATGAAATGTAAAGTAATCTGATGTATTCTAAAATAAGTAATCTAAAGTAAAGTACCTTTGGGAAAGTTATCTTTTAGTTTGTCTTGTATTTGCTTTTGGCAAATTATGTTGTGAGTTATACCTTGGTTATGTATAACTAGTGTAATATAATAAACTTATACACACACACAACAACACATACGTACATTCACAGGACAAACTGAATACGCTCACACATAACATAAACATACATCAGATGATTTACTACCGTCAGATGTGAAAGACAAAAATAATAATAACAAAATTATTTTCCTTTTTTATTAAATAAAATGGATTGTTAACTCACTCTTTTTTTAAATTCTTTAAAGAGTAAGGTGACGATTTACATTTTTTAAAACAGAAAAACATTTTTATAATTGAAAACAATTTTACTGAACAGAAAAAGACAGATATTTTTAGAAGATTGGTTGAAATAAAGATTTCAAGGACTTTTAATAGATTTTAAAGATTTTAAGGAACTTTTAACAGTTTTAATAATCTTATGAATTTTAGAATATTTACAAAAAATCTTTTAATAAAGATCCTTGAATTATTGAATTTGGAAACTTTTCTTTATGAACTTCTGGGACAAAAAAATGGTGCCGTGACCAGGATAAGAAAGGATTCAATTAAGGAATTTCAATAAATAAATAAATTTTGGAAAAGAAATTAAAATAACTAACAAAAAAGACAGGATAGTTAAACAATTTCATCAAACGAAAATAATCAAACCAGAGCAGTTGAAAATCAAAAAGGAGATAAGAAGAAAACATTAAAAAATAACACAACGAATCTTCTAAAAATTATAAAAACTAAAGTATAAACAATTCACATCTGACCAGGTAAACTGACTCCGACTGGTAAGTCATCTGTTTCACATATATACATTTTTACCATAAACAAACGAAATAAAAATAAACATGGAGGAACAAGTGGGACCGATTCTCGAAACGAATAAATTAGACGAAACAAACATTAACTTCCAACTTAGGATACGGAGGAGTACGACAACAGGAAACGTACGACAAAAACGACAAAGACTACAAAAACTATTAGAGAACGAGCGACAAATTGACTTAAACACATTACATAGATTTGATTTTGGTAAACAACTGACCGATTGTCAAAATTATTTTGCAAGGATAAGAAACATCGAAAATTTAACGGAATTAGAAACATATAATGCTAAAATTTTTGAGGATAGGCTTAACAAAATATTAACATTTATATTGCCCCACAAACCGGATAAAGCAGTAGATTTTCAGAATTTAAAGGAAAGGTTTGAGGTTTGGAAAGTAAATAAGTGGCATAATATTGAAGTCAGACCTAATTGTGAACAAAATCTAAATCTTGAAAGGGCACGTTTAGAAGATAACTTCTTGCCTAATCAAAGGCAAGAAATTCCTAATTGTGATCAATTTAACTTTGCACCTGATACAGGAATATTAAACCCTGTTCTTCAAAATGAAGTACCTGACATCTACATACCGAATGCAGTAGGTAACAATAATCCCTTACATTTTCAACGTGAATTAAATTTCAATTGGACAAAAGTTGCAAATCCAATTGAACAAGAGTTAAAACAATTAACTATCACCGATGGACGAGACATTGATATATTAGTAAGAAATATTAAAATCATCAAACAAATACAGAAACGTTATGCCGTTAATTTACCTCTGGTTTTGTTAACTCCGTTTATGACTGGTTTTACAGAACAAATTTTTGAAAACTCCATTAGGAATAACCATAATTTTGATCAGTTTCATCAAAATTTAGTAAATAAATTAATTACGCCAAAAATGAAAGAAATATTAAAATTGAAATTGTTATACCGAAATCAGTCACAATCGGAAACCCTTGCAGAATACATGAAGGAAATTTTAGAGAATCATGATGTTTTGAGACTAGATTTAACGGAAGGTGAGTTAATTAATATAATTTTAACAGGTTTAAATGAAATATATGCCACACACATAGGTATAATTGGTAAACCCACCAACTTACAAGATTTTAATAAGTTAGACGCTTATGTTTATGAAAGAGTTTATGCCAGAACTCTTAATGATCTTGGTTTATCAAACATAAATAATACAGGCGCTCTAAATACAATAAATAATACAGTATCTATTCAAGGTAAACAAAATACATTAAAAGATTCAGCATTCAATAACACCAGATCACAAAAATCATCCACAATACCGAAGTGTTTTTATTGTAATAATTCAGGCCACATTAAAAGGAATTGTAAACTTTGGCAACAAAAACAAGGAAATAACCATGTTTCAAAAAACTGAATGAATACAAATACGGAAAACATAGACATATTATTCGTATTTGTAAACATAATGCAAATAAACATTTAAAGATAGGTGAACAAAAGTTAAACGGCAACTATACTTTGAAGGCCTTAATAATAAAAATCAAAAATGATACATTTAAGGCTCTTATTGATTCAGGCTCAACCCACAACATTATTAATCAAAAAATGTACAAACTTTTAAAAAGTAAGAAAGCAGTTATAAAGGAGGAAATTTTTAATGCAATTTGTCTTACAGCGGACAGGTTTCCTTTGGAAATCAATAAACAAGTCTGGGTTAGAATTAATTTACAAAACATATCGTGGAAAATGAACTTTAAAGTATTAACAAAAATACAACACAAAATAATACTAGGAATGCATTTTTTACAAACCACACGTGCAACATTCAATGCAACCAGGTCATTAATAACCTTTGAATAGTTGAAAAATCAAAAATTTTATCTAACAAATACATACCCAGATCAGATTAATAATCTAGAGCAATCCGAGTATATTAAAAATAAAATTACAAACTTATGTAAGGAATTTCCTGATGTACTCACTAATAAATTAGGCTGTACCGATGTATTGACATATGATATTAAACTTAAAAATAATGAAATTATAAAATTGAGACCCTATCCACTAAATCCAATAAAAACACTTCAAATGAAACAGCAAATTGATAAATTATTAAAAGACAAGGTGATAAGAGAGAGTGTTTCCCCTTATTCGTCTCCGGCATTTCTAATTCCGAAACCCAATGGCACGAGTCGTTTAGTTGTGGACTATCGCTCAGTCAACTTGGTAATTGACTCAGAGGCACAACCTTTACCCAACATAAATCAGGCTTTCCAATGGTTTTCCGGTGCACGATGGTTTAGCACGTTAGATTTAGCACAAGTGTACCATCAAATACCATTGACAGATAATCTCGTCAAATTACCGCATTTTGTACTACGGATGGATTATATGAGTACGAAAGATTACCTTTCGGTTTATCAACTGGAGCACAAGTTCTAACACGTCTTATGAATACAATATTCAAAAATATTAAGTATAAATTTGTATTTAATTATATGGATGATATATTAATATATTCCAAAAGTTTTACAGAACACATGAAACACATTAAAATAGTGTTGTCGATTTTAAGAAAAGCTGGTATTACCGTCAACCCTGATAAGGTAACATTTGCAGTGAACGAAATACCATTTCTTGGACACACATTATCATACAAAGGAGTCTCTATAGATTCGACTAGGACACAAAAAATATTGGAATACCCTGAACCCACGTCAGTGAAACAAGTACATCGGTACTGTGGTATGATTAATTATTTTTCTAAATTTATTAAAAATTATGCTGATAGAATCGAACCTCTAAATAGATTACGTCGTAAAAATACTCAGTTTATCTGGGGAGACTCAAAGAAAACCGCATTTGAAGATCTTAAACAAACAATTGCTAATCCCCCGGTACTAGCCATACCAGACTTTTCAAAACAATTTATTTTACAAACAGATGCGTCAGATACAGGTCTAGGGGCTGTACTGCTTCAAGAACAGGAAGGGTCTAGACGATCCATAGCGTACGCTTCCAAGACATTGACAGAGGCAGAAAGGAAGTTTTCTGCATATGAACGAGAATGTCTTGCAGTTGTTTTTGCAACAGATCATTTTCGGACCTACCTGACACATCGTGAATTTCTTTTAGAAACCGATAATCAAGCTTTAGCCTGGCTTCTTGCTAAACCTAAACAACTAGGTAGATTAGCTAGGTGGTTACTTCGATTATCTGTTTTTAAATTTAAAATTAATCACATCCGTGGCTCCGATAATAATGTTGCTGATGCGCTATCAAGGATGTATGATTCTAATAGTGAAGATACCGCAAAAGATATATCTTATATCAATGCCTTATTATCACAGTTTCCTCTATCCTTTACAGATATAAAGAAACATCAAGAACAGGATACCTTTATCCTTCAACAAAAACAGAAAATGGATACCAAATTTTGTTTTTCCAAAGGAGTATTATGTTTAAAAGATAAAAACAATAATCCAACCAAAATTGTTCTTCCCAACTCTTTAAAAGATTTAGTATTTAAATATTTCCATAATTCTGAAATAGGTGGACATTTAGGCGTCGCTAAAACTATCCACAAAATAACACGATATTTTTACTGGCCAGATGTATATAAAGAGATTCCTGTCAAAGTGAATGCTTGTACAACTTGTCAGAGAAGCAAACCGGGAATGAATTGTAAATGGGGGAATCTCAGTTCTAGAGTTCCAACAACACCATTTGAGACACTGTTTGTTGATACAGTAGGCAGTCTACCAAAAACTAACCAAGGATTCAAATATATATTGGTGGTGGTAGATAGTTTCTCAAAATTCACATTGTTAGCTCCATTAAAAAGTACCAATACGTCATCCATTATAGAAGAATTAAAACGTATTTTTCAACATTACTCCATCCCAAGACTAATAGTCACGGATAACGCCAAAACATTTAATTCAGTAATTTTTAAAAACTTTTGTTTCAATCTAGGCATTAAAAGGACCACACTCTCTCCTTATCACCCACAACCATCTCACGCCGAACGATTAAACAGAAATCTCAGGTCTATTCTTATCGCGTACCATGCAACTACACAAATAACCTGGGATAAATCTCTCTTTTGGTTTCAGTTAGCTTTTAATATGGCTCAACATACCACACATGGTGTGTGTCCATTTGAGATATTACATAATTTCCCGGCTCAAACTCCATTAGATAGAGCGTGGAATATACAAGATATCCTTCATCGGAATCCTGTAAGTTCAAGCAACATGATGGGTAAAATTAAGAGACAACTAATTAAGTCTCATCATGATATGGCACGTAGATATAATGCTACACGCCATCCAAATCCGTTTTCGGTGGGAGATAAAGTTTTACTTAAAACTCATCCCGTAAGTTCGAAACGGAAAAAATATTTGTGCAAAAATGACATACCGATGGTCGGAACCATTTTATATCATAGGTTTCTCCACACCAGTTACAGCCTTAATACGTAAGACTGTTGGGGGAGAAATAACAAAAGAACACATTTCTAACCTTAAAAAGGTTACATAATTAATTACAAATAGCAATATTTTTAGGTGACGTATGTCGCGACACTCGAGCTTGAGATGATTGTAATAAATTATAACTGATGTTTGCATGCTGAATGACTGTATTGTGAAAGGGGCCCCGAATGAATGTAAAATACTGCCTCAAGCCGACAATTGCTATATACTCGCCTTTCCCTTTTTTTCAATTTAAGCACCCACCTCTTATCCTTCTGCTTTTGCATTTACCCCAGGGGGGGGAGATTGTAATATAATAAACTTATACACACACACAACAACACATACGTACATTCACAGGACAAACTGAATACGCTCACACATAACATAAACATACATCAGATGATTTACTACCGTCAGATGTGAAAGACAAAAAATAATAATAACAAAATTATTTTCCTTTTTTATTAAATAAAATGGATTGTTAACTCACTCTTTTTTAAATTCTTTAAAGAGTAAGGTGACGATTTACATTTTTTAAAACAGAAAAACATTTTTATAATTGAAAACAATTTTACTGAACAGAAAAAGACAGATATTTTTAGAAGATTGGTTGAAATAAAGATTTCAAGGACTTTTAATAGATTTTAAAGATTTTAAGGAACTTTTAACAGTTTTAATAATCTTAAGAATTTTAGAATATTTACAAAAAATCTTTTAATAAAGATCCTTGAATTATTGAATTTGGAAACTTTTCTTTATGAACTTCTGGGACACTAGTTAAGCAGCAAATCCTGCTATAACTTGGGGGAATTACGCCCTGAATATTTATTCAAATAAAGCAATAGAATGAGAGAAATTATTTTATTAGTAAACTCATGTATAATGTTAGTTATATTGGTTTTAATCTTGGAAGTAAAAATTAAAATCGCGTTTTGGGGTGGAAACCCTTAGTGTTCCCATTAGTATTATTTAAAAAATAGTTTTATTTCAGAAATAGTATTATTTCTGTTTTCTACAGAAATTTGTTTGTTGTTTCAGAAAAATACATTCAAATGCATTCAAGTACATTCAAATACATTCAAATATATTGAGCTATGTTCAACTATATTCAAATATATTCAACTATGTTCAACTGTATTCGTATGTTCCTGTTCCCATATTGCTTCATTTATTGAATGGTGTCGATCCTATGTATTGTTATATTGATGTATCGCGATATTGTCGATCCTGGCTGCTGTGTTTATATTTGTTGCTGTGAGATCTTGCCAAGGAGATTCTTGTGGAGAGGAAATATGAATGTATTCACCCAATATTCCGTCATGGAGATTCTTATAAATGGGGAAGTAAAATTGTATTTGTATTTTATTTTATTTCTTTAATGGACAATTAATCTTATTTAAATAATGGTGATTTATATATGTTGTTAACTATTATTTTATTGTTGCTGGATCCGCAACTTAACTTCAATTTTATGTATAGTATTTTAAATTTGATTTCATTCAGTAAACTCTCAATAAGTCAACAGCATAAAAGTTTTTAATGTTTCATTTATTTCCCAAAGTGGCTATTATAGTTTCATGGGATTATCTCATCTCTGGGAATTCTCTTCCCAGAATGAAAGTTCTGAACCAATTTAGTTTTTTTTAAGGTTAAGTTAGGGAGCGACGGTTCAACCAAACAAAACTGTAACAACTGCCTTCAGTCTGTTACGTTGTATTTTTGTTTTGCTGGCGTAGCTAGTTTTTTATATCGCCGGTAACTAGATTCTACTGGTGTTGTTGATTTAACTTACCATCCGGTGGCGCGCTCTATCGTTTTTACGGCGAACTGCGTTCGGCCCTCACGGTGTGCTGCCTCAACAAGCATGACTAGTCACTCTCAGTTGTATTTTCAGTGAGTATAGTACTATGAATACGTAGTAATTGTTATTACGTATTATTTTAAATTTCTAACTTTTGGAAAAGTTAAATAATTTCTTCTGCCCATTTTATTAAAATGGTAAGTTAATTTTCTTTTTAGTATTCCGAGAGCTGGGAATTTGTCACGAGTTGTTTAAAATCAAGTTTTGTAAAAGTAAGCTACGCTGTGTTAAGCTTTTTTTATATCTGTCACTTGTATTTATTAAAGGTTAAGTAACTTTATGTTTAAATTTGTATTTATGTGACCAAAAATTCTTACCTTTCTTGAGTACAGCAATACAGCAAACACCCCAACAAAATAGTCTGGCGACAGAGTTGCAGAAATCCGTGAAGTTTAATTTACAAGTTAGCTGCAAAGTAAACTGTGCTGTGCTTTTATACTAAAAATCGTTCGATTCCTACACAGTAGTTTATGGTGGGGGGATTTCAATTCCCTTACCACTACTTGACTTCCCTCTCTTTTAAAGAGGTGGAGGTGGAAACAAGTTTAGAATATTTACTACTTACCACCTTCTGCTGGACTTCCCTCTCTTCTAATGTATTGGGCGCGGTCGCAATTGTCTCACGTATACTAACTTACAATCTATCCCCTTCTCCAAGAGAATGGGAGATCAAAATAGTATAAAAGGGGAACACTTTTGTGGTTTAATTCAGATGGCAGGAAAACTTAGGAAACCGACCGGTGTAAACGTAATAAGTTACTCTTGCCTTCTCGGGTCTTTAAGTTGTTGTATCTAAGCCGTGCTAAAGAACAAAAGCTTTGAGGTCTTCCCCCTCACCACCAATTCACAAAAGTTTGATACTTAACAGTGACAACGAAGACTTTTGTGTAACGGTGTGGTGGGGGTAGGTTTTGGTGGTAGGAAGGGAAGGGTAAAAGACCTTGAACTTTTTGTTTAATGTATGTGTTGAAAATTTTAAAAAAACCAACGTGTATAGTGTCTTATCACTTACAGTGTGGGTATGTAACGTAATTTAGGTGTGATGAGAAATAATTAAAAAAAAATTGGACAAGATTTAATTTTTTGGCTTGTAGGGTAGACTAATATCATTTCTGACCGTAAATTTTATTTCTAGGTCTAATTGCGAGTATTTTGAATAGTCACACGTTTAGGTTTATTTTATGGTGTATGTTTTTTTTTTTTTTTTTTTTTTTTTTTTTTTTTTTTTTTTTTTGGTGTATGTTAGGTCTGTTGGAGTAACCGGAGGGAGAACTGGGCGAGTGAGGTCCGGACAAGTAAATAATTGTTTTTGTCACAGGAAGAATAGTTACCTACTACTTAATCTAAAATTTTGTCATGATGCAGGAAGTACCTCATCTAACTACTTTTATAATTTTAGTATTCTCAGGTCAGCTGGAGTGTAGGGAGGGGGAACTGGGTGAGAAAAATGACTTACACGGTAGTAACAGAGGTTACGGACAGGTAAAAAAATGTTTGTTAGGTTAGGCCCTCCGCACGCTAAAGCATCCAGTGGGTGACGGACGCGACACCCTTAACACCTTTATAACGCTAGAATCCGCAGTCGAGCCGTGTGTTAACCTCATTAAAACCACATCATACGTATATTTGTCGAACATAGTCCCAGACAATCAACTGTGTTAGATATAGGAAACTCAGGCACCCGACTAATTCTCTCGCATTGTACCAGGATAATTAACACCCTCATTATGTAACCAATGAAACGCTACACTCAGACTTGAACGTACTCTACCTAAATGACGTTTCTTTTTATAAACAAACGTAGGTTTGTTAGTAGGTTAAACAAACGCAGCAGCTATAGGTCGATAGTCTAGCAGATAGGCAGTCAGACAGTCATAACCAGTCAAGCAGTCAGGGCATGTAATTATTAAACCCGGTTTTATAGTATTTTTAACTAATTTCTTTATATTTTATCTGCTTAGGCTAAAAGACATAAGACATATACCCATAGCAGACAGGTGGAGTGACAAATTATATTTACACTTAATCTGTTTGTTGCATGGCTAAAATAAATAGTTCTCTTTCTTATCACATGGTTAGAAAATTAAACGACTGAATCATTTAAAAACAGAAAAGGTATAGGTTTAAAAGACACTATTCAGAGTTATCTCCTCTGAAAGTAATGAATTTCACTATACAGCCAGACCCTGTGGTAAATGATCTGAAGGTGTTATTTGCAGAGTAGAAATATGTGCTTTTCAGAGGGCCCGGCATGCTGATAAGCGTACTTTTCCACTCAGTGAGGAAGGCAACCGTAAACACCTCACTCCACGTTTTACTTAGTAAAATTTTACAGGTTCAAACCAGCCTTTTGGCTGACGACCTAATCATCATCAAAGTTAAAAGAATAAAAATAGTTTCAGTTGTTTCCATAATTTTCTTTTAATTCTTTTTTATTGTCCAAAATATGTTTTGAAAATTATACTAAGCAGACCGTTATCCAGAGAAGTAGTCAGATAAACAGTCGATTGTATAGCAGATCACCAGTCAAGCAGTCAGGTCATCGATGTATTGTTGTATTCGGTTTTATATAGTATTTTTAAATAATTTCTTTAAATTTTATATGTTTACTTTAAAATAAATCTTAATGTTCTAGGCAGTCAAATAACTAGTCGATAGTCGACAAAAAGACAGTCAGATTATCAGGTAACTGGTCAGGCAGTCAGGTAAGGTCCTTAGTAATTCCAGATACATGAAGCTCAGCAATCAGTGTTGGACAAGAAAACATATTTATGTTAATATTGGTTGATATATTTCTGTTAATATTATTTTTTTAGTATTCTTTGACACGTCTCGTTAGTGAATAATAATATATAGATAAAAAAAATATTTATTAAAATTGTTTCTACTGCCAGAGACAAAAAAGTATATATTATGATTCTCCACCATGTATGTGCGATCTTTCCCATTTTATGTTTTTCGAATAATGCAATTTATTTCGGTCATTCTCGGGCGGCAAATTCAGGTTTTTTTATTTTATATTGTATTATTTATACATATTTGTTTTTTTATTTCGATTTCCACCAATTAAGACCAACCAAACAAAACTATAGTAAACTGCACTATAGCTGCATAGCCAATCTCGGAAGAAAATTGTTAATGTGGTTACGTTTATGACCGAGGAAGCAAAGCACGGTATTTTTACTATAGATGTTAAGAAAATTATCGAACTCGTTTGTGGAGCAACTGGTGTGTCAAAACGTTCAATTATGCTAATAAAACAAGAATCAAAAGTAATATTAGAAGGATCGTCATTGTCTTTTACGACACCCAAAGAACATTCGGTACGGGCCAAACCTGTTTCACGTTTGGATGATTTTGACAGGAGTGTTATCTGTCAAAAAATAAATAATTTTTACACAGACGAAGGTGGAAAATGCTTACTAACAATAAATAAATTATTAATAATCAATTAATAATTAAAAATAATATTAAAGACTATTATTAATCAATTAAAAAATTAAGTAGCGCTGTTTCAAAATTGTTACCTAAAATTTTGTTAAAGTATAAATATTCTTAGAAATAGCTTTATAAATTATAATTGGGTCTATATGAATATTATTGTATAAATGTAGCTTTATAGAAAACTGTGTCATCCATTTTGTTTTGAAGTGGGTATTTTTGATACACCTTATAGTATTATTGGCTGAACTCTGTGCAAGCCAGATGAGACCCTTAAGGATCCCACACACCGGGGCGAATTATTCGCAGCTGTAGCGGCATCGAGAATTCCGCGTTGGCTGCGGTAGCAATTTTCGCGTCACCGCTCAGACCGGCGCGTAAATCGCAACAATAGCGGTTGTTTATTTATCAAAATTCATAGTTTTTGGCCTCCGGGCCAGCCGAGTCAGTCAGCTGGTAGAGTGTCGCTATTATTTGTTAAGTAACACCGGTTGGGCAAGCGACTTTGTATAGTGACCAGCTGACAGCCATCCATGAACAAACTCTACAGGAATCCCTGTTTAAACTCATGCCTAATGCACTTCAAAAATACAGCGATCAAATTGGGCAGTTGTTAATAATGTATAAAGTTCCCGATAACAAATAAAAGCTACAAAAAAATTCATAGTTTTTTTGCTATATGTTGTCTGAAAAAGAAAAGGTACTTGTGTTGGGTGCATTAGTAGCAGAAGAAGAAAATAACTGGTTACTAATAAAGTTTAATTTATCTAGTTAAGTAATACAATTTTGGAAAGTGTGTAACCTTTATACAAGGTACACTGTGTTGTTAAAAATTTAAAATACACAATGAAATGTATTGCAGCAGTATTGTATGGTATTAACAAAACAGCACAAAAAATCTGGTGTGAAACACTCACACAACTTTATCGCGCCAATGCAAATAATGACTAATATAACCTAAAATTAGTAATAAAACATTAGAAATTAACAAAAAACTAACCTCCATAAACATAATTTAATTTTAATCATAAGTGAAAGACGCAAAATGAAAATCAACCTCAGTTTGGCTTAAAAATACGGAAAAAATCACTCTTTCACGCAGGCTCTGTAGAGAAAAATGCTTTGAATAAAAGTTGTAGATCTTTTAATTTTCTATAAATTTTTATTAGACACTTTTGTCATAAAATGCGTACTAAGGCTGAAATATTAAAAAGTCAATTTATTTTACTCATTTTCATGGAACTAAAAAAATTTTAGGAGCCGTTTTTGAGATAATCGCAAAAACGTGAAAAGTTACACGAATAAACTACTACTTCAGGTTGACCGATTTTGATGAAAATCTTCGTGTCGGGTCCGGTAGTGGTGTCTAACTTAAGTTTCAAGTTTCAAGTTCGTACGATGTTCCGTTTTTGAGATATTCTATTCACGCACATACACACACACACACACACACACAAAAACAAACCAATCGCTAAAAAAAACATGTTTTTTGGGTTCAGGGGGTCTGAAAACGTGTAGATTCGGTGAAAACTGGACATGAAAACAATAGGCCTACTTTCCTTCCTATAATATTCATATAGGCAAGGGGAAGTAAAAACCATCAAATTAGACTTAAGACTGTAGAACACTTAGTAATTTATTTTATTTAAGTAAATAATTTTTTACTTTCTCTTGGTCTGTATGAATATATCGGGAAGAACGTATTAATTTTGTTGATTTTTCGAAATCGAGTTTTCACCGGATGTACACTTTTTCAGACCCTCTGAACCCAAAAAACACATGTTTTTAGTGCTGGTCTGCGCGCGCGCGTGTGTGTGTGAACAAAATATCTCAAGAACGAAGTATCGTACAAAGTTGGAACTTAAAACTGAAGTTAGGTACGACTGCGGGACCCGACACGAACATTTTCATCAAAATCAGTCAACCGGAATTAGTAGTTTATTCGTGAAATTTTTCACTATTTCGCGATTTTCTCAAAAACAGCTTCTAAATTTATTTTTTCAATTCGCCTCATTTAGGGCTTACTACATTTTTTATGCTCTACAAGATAGGGTAAGTACCACGTCTGTTGAAATTTTTGGGAAGGCTTGGCTCTCATAGAAAAAATGTTTTTTCTAAGATTGCGGCTTTATTTGCATTTTAGAGCAAAAATGTATATAATCAAAGTTGTAGGACATTCAAAACACCACAACTTTTATTTCAAACATTTGTTTTGTACATTGCTTACTTAAGCGGCAAATTAGTGATTTTATGTTTTTTTCCATGAATATCTGTAAAAAATGTATTTTTTAAAGATTGCATCCCTTAGTATGCATTTTATGAGACATGTATATATTATTATTATTATTATTATTAATACAATGCCTTTATTTAAAACATATTAACAGCATATCACAAAAATAACAATACAAAAGAAAATAATACAAATGATACAAATGAAAATGAATACAAATGAAAATGAAACAAAATGAAATAAAATGAAATAACCAACAAACTCAGCCTAATCTTGACATGACCTATAGATGGTCGTCTGCCAGGATTAGTAAATTCAGAATAAATCAAATTAAACTGCCTGTTTTCCTTGAGCGTAGCGATAAAATCCACAAATAACTAAACACTTAAACTTCTATTATTTTAACATAAATAAATAATTCTAAAATTTGATAAGAATATTACAAAGAATTCTTTTAAATTGTTCAATAAGAAAAATAGGCCTAGCCAAATCAATAATTATACAAATAAAAATAAATCAGTTGTCAATCAACAGGAAAAAGAAATGCAACGGGTCTTTCAAGCAAATCAGCATCCAAAATTCAACAGCAGATAATTATTTTTATAATAATTATTTTTATAATTATTTTTTTTATTCAAAAAATTATTTTCTCTTAAGTCGTGCTCCAACCGACTAAACAGACTATGATATTGCGCATCTGCAGCTCGCCGTAAAAAAATCTCCTTAAAATTGTTTTTAGCACATGTCAATATACTTTCCAGCTCATCCCTCCACCCTGTCACTCCATGCATTCCTCTACTTAAAGCACACCCATACCTTTCACTCAATCGCAACCACTCTCCATACCACCCAATTTCACTCTCAATCATTCTTTCGGCTAACATACGTGGCAATCTATGCCTGGGCAACTCCAACACTCTCAGTACATAATTAAAATGTATACGAAATATAAATAGAAAGAGCATTTCCACATTTATTCCTAAATAAATTATATAATTAGGAGTGGCTCTTGGTAAAGCAAGTAATTTTTTGACAAAAAATCTCATCACCTCCTCCAAACAATCATATTGCCGGAAGCCCCAGATCTGAGCACCGTAGGTAGCCACTGCCCTACTCACCGCCCGAAAAATTTTCCACTTAACCTCCATTGACACTTCCTTCTTAATGATAAAATTTTTCCACACACCATTTAGGCCAAACTTAGCAATCGCTGATCTTTCTTTAACAATGAGACATGTATAGGTCACTTATAATCAAAATTATAAGAAATTAAAAACCTACAACTTTAATTTGTAATATTTTTCTCTAGTACAAAGGCTAGTTCAGAGGTAATAGGCCTAACTGATTTTTCTTATTTTTATTTTTTACAAAGGTCAATTTTAATTTGCGTCATTCGCTCGTGATTAAAATCAGGTAATGTTTTCCATTCTATAATGTTTAATCACGATTAGACATAGGTTCTAATTTTCATTATTTATATTGGTAAGAGAAAGTCACGTGAGTGTTCACACCAAATTTTCAATTTATTACTTTGTTTTTGTAACTATCAATATTATGTAATGTTAAACATTAAATAAATTATTAAATATACAGTTAATAATTTCGTCAGTTTTGTTACTGAACCGTTCAATCCTATACAAAATAAATATATAATTCTGAGTGGTAACAATACCTACAATATCTGCGGTGTGGTGAAAGGTAAATAAAATTCGAACTTGAAAATCTCATTTTCTCCAAACAGAATGAGATAGACATTCCCCCTTTACCCCTGTATATTTCTAATTCAGTCACTGGCATTTTAGTACTTCGTGAATTCGCTGTTTTTGCGAAAAAAACACTGTCGACTGCGAACTGAATATTCGCTGTGACAGTGAATAAAAACGCGGCACATTCGCGCAAATCTTCCTCCAGGTCGCGCTGTTGTGGCTGGCTCGTATGCCGCCATTACAATAAACAACAGCTGTTTATTGTTGTTATAACAGCTGTGGCTTACACAACTGGTATTCCACTGCTTCAGCGAATATTTCGCACTAAAATCGCAGCGAATAAAACGCTGCACATTCGCGCGAAATACGCTCTGGTGTGGGCTGGCTCGTAAGTCGCCATTACTTTAAGCAACAGCTGTCGCGTAAACAACGAATATTTTGCTACTGCTGCGAATATTTCGCGCCGGTGTGTGGGATCCTTTATACTTATATGTATGTGTTTATGTTTATTTAAATTTTGACTATAGTCCATGTAATTTCAATAGAAGCTTCCGTAATAAGTATTTTCACTCCCACACATGTAAAGTGGTTGCAGCAGTTTGTATAGTGTGCAGCAAAACATACTACCACTTCCATACCCTTGATTATAAACAAATGAGTAATAGGCACAAATCACCATCTATTTTTAATGTTTACTTTTATTGATATATTACTTTAATGTCAAAATAAATACTTTATAAATCAGAATGTCAAATTATTTTAGTTAATTAATTACAGATTGTATTATACTCTGCAGTGTTTGCTTTTATAACTGTCAACACAACATGTAAGGCTGTTTCTATTTTAAAGGCATAATATATAAAAATACACATAGTCTAGGATTATATTATAGTACAAATAAATTCACCAATTCAGTTTGAATTTCTGTTCAGTACATAAGAGATTAAAGTGTACGCAATACGGTCAACGATGAGTGAAAAACGTGATTTACGAAGCCAATCCAAAAACATTATTTACAGTGTGTATAATTACTTTAAAGAACTTCTGTATAATAATCCTGAAGCAACAATTCGTGAAATGTTTTCATCAACACTGCTCATGCAGTCACAGCACTTTATATATATTAAAATAGGATTATACAATTAAACACAATAAAATTACTTAAAAAGAATTAAATTCATACGAAAGTATTAAACACTGGTAACAATTTAGAGGCATACTTTTCTAACAACCAGTACATTTGCTGACTACTCGAAATAAACGGACGAGGCAAGTAGAGGGAACGTGTACAGTGCAAGCTTCTATTGAAATTACATGGATTATAGCTACAAAAATAAATTTTTATTGTACTTCATAAAATTGTATGTACTACCAAGTAATAAAGTTAATCAGTCATAAGCTAAAAGTCTACTGAGTAAAATTTTCTTATAGATTCATTTATTGCTAATAATACTGTGTTTATAAATCAATCGTTAGATTCATTTACATGGAACACAATACTGTATTACGCTAGACTGGGCGGCCTTGAAGTGAGTGGGCAGATATGTATTTCGAACTCGTTCACTGTCTTTCGCTCAGCCTAGATGTAGATATTCTAACAAGTTGTTGAGTAGCCTAGTGAGTAGTGGGAGAAAATTCTGAAGTGGAAACCACTTCTGTGTCAGAACGTACGCGCGCGATAAATTTCACTTATAATTAATTTATTATTAAAGCAATTATTACACTATTTATATTTTGTCACATCTTAGAAATATATATAAATTTTGAAAATAAAAGTATATTTTTTACATTTTTGCAATTAATACCTTAATGTTAATAACCTCAATAGATAATTTAAGCATATCAAACACCATCTAACTAACACTCAAAATAATCTTCCGGGTTTTCAAAGCCATTAGTAAAAAAATGTAAATATCAATTATCTTACAAATATTTAAATTTGATAATAGCACAATAACACTAAACTCCGCCCAAGGCGTTAACTTTGCGGGTCAGTGTGACTTCCCCCTTTCTCTTATACAGAAAAAACATTTTTATACGAGACCGAGCCTCGGTACCGTTTCTTCTTGTATTATTTTATTTAACAAATTAAGCAAATATATTGTGGCAATATCGAAGACGAATATGGTTCAAGAAATTTTAAGTACTTAATTCATAAAATGTTAAAGAGTAAATAATAGAGTGAAAAAGTAACAATAAGGCTAGTTACAAAAGGTTATTTAAAAAGGACCGCGCTATTGTGTATGATAAGGTAGAGTCTTTGTTGTACAATTATTTATAAAAGGGTCGTAGCCTACTCAGAATTATCACTATCCCCCTTTTGGTACATGTGTAACAGAACTTTACACAACGACTTACAAATTTAATGGTTAATGGTTAATTAGTTTCGATTTCAATGTAAATAATTTCTTCATTACCTAGATAGTTAGTTATATCGGCCTACAATATTAATAATATACAGAACTTGTTTGTAGTTCTGAATATTTTTTGTTAAATAATCTACGTATACTAACTTTTACCGCTTTGACGATAATATTTTTTAATTATCGCAAACAATCACAAAAAATGTATTTTTATACTTGACAAGAGAGTGACGCTCAGAAATGTTTTTTTCAACCGATCGACTTAAATTAACATTTAAATAAATTATTATTAGAAATGATTTTCAAAAATTTTGAAATAGTTTGAACCAGATGTTCTCAACCTTTTGGACACTACAACCCCATTTTTAGGTTGACATTTTCCCGACCACTCTCATTTATAATGTTTTAGTTTAAATTTACAATAGTTGTAATTTTTTCTTTAGTATAGAGCGGATATGAATAATTTTAGTTAAGGATATGAGTCGATATTTTTATAGTCAATCTGTTTGAGCAAGCTGTAAAAAATGCTGAGCAAGTGTTCGTCTTCATCATAAACTATCATGATAGGGCTATTAAGTGTTCAGGCAATGAAATTAACTTTCAACAATGCATCTGCCGACATATTTTTGATTAGTATTAAAAAGGAATACCCAGAACTGTCCAAAGCAGCGTTGAAAATTACCTTTTGCCACATCCTACAACTGTGAACAAGGATTTTCCGTAATGGTGAATTTGAAAACCAAATCAAGTTTGAACATGACATCGTTTTGTGTGTTATAAAAATAAATCCAGCTATTCAAAAATTGGTTATTCCAAAAAAACCAATTTTGCGTTAATTGATCTGGAAAAGTTGTAAACGTAATGTACAATTTTTGTAAATCTTTTTTAAATAAATAACTACTACAAAATCTGTTTGTAATTTTCCCCCGTATTTCGCGACCACTACAGATATGTCCTGCGGCCTACCGGCTGAGATACACTGGTTTAAATTAATAAACTATTGACCAATGGTTGGAGTAGTGGTCAGCGTATTTGGATTCTATGCCAGGAGTACTGGATTTGATTCCCCCGGTCAGATTTTAACCAAAGTAAATAACATTTTCTGCATTATCAAAACACTTAGTTAATACAGCCTAAAATATTACTTAATGTTATGTAGAACTTGTCTGTATTTTTGAATAATTAGCGTAATTTTCAAATAATTAGAATAAATACAGTAAAAAAAATCTCTTTAACTCGTACCGCTTTGACGATAAATTTTACTTTCTCTTGCCCTATCTGGTAAGAAAAGTTGTATTTTCATGTACATTTTTTGAATTTTAGTTTCTACCTGAAATACACGTTTTTAGATTCCCTGAAGCTAAAAATAATGTTTTTTTATCGATTTAGTCTGTGAGAGAACAAAATAACTCAGGAACGGAAAATTGTAAGAAGTTGAAACTTGGAACTTAAGTTCGGTACCACGAGGGGACCCGAGAAGTATATTTCATCAAAATCAATCAACCGAAGATGGTAATTTATTCGAATATTAAGGTGAAATAATAGTTTTAATTCATTAAGACAAACATATTTATACTTTTTACTTGAATTTAAAATAAGTTGTTTTCCAAAGTTACTTTATTTTCCTATAAATATACTATATTTTATCTACACAACTTTTTATGGAAATGGTTCACAGACAATTTTCCATGTGATATTGGTAAACTTAATATTTTACAAAATTTTCTAACTACAGTTATTAGCTATAGTTAACCCAGATTTATTGCTATAATTTAGTTCATTAATATGTTTTACAGGTAATATATTATAAGAATTTAGTTGTTATTTAATGTTGCGTCAGAAATTTGGTTCTTAATGACCGAGTTTGATGAACGATAACTTTTGTTATGACAGCTTTGCATGAGCCAGGGGACGAAATCGGGACCTTCCGATTTCCAATCTAAGCTTAACTTTTCCGTCCAAGACTTATCTTATTTTTCTTTTAAATTTATAAAATATGGTTTACAGGCTCATTAACTTATTAATAAACGTATCCGTTTTCATCACTTGATATACTTTAAAATATGGTTATAACGAAATCGGTAGTAACGAAAATCCAGTAAAAAAGTACGAAAATAGAAAATTTGATTGGTTTATATGTTATTAACACACTGTAAAGTCTGATATAACAAAAATGGAACCCGGTTTTAACGAACGAATTCACCTTCCTTGAAAATTTTTTAAAATATTTTAGGACTAAAAATAACAAACAATCGATTACAGAAAATTTTAAAAAATCATTGCATTAGATTTTGTTTTCTTTTTTTCATTAATGTACGTGTATTTATGTGCATTAAGTTATTTGTGCAGTCTATATTTAAATAAAGTAGCTCTGTATCACTTGTGAAATTTTGTGTTTAATTTCGGAAATCACCTCATCACGAATGTTTGAGAAATACTGTGGATAGTTAAAAGATTTTTTCAAGTCAGATCAATATCTGCAGTCATTAGCTACAATTTTGTGTTTTCTCTACATTGGTACGTCGGGGAGTTACCGGTAAATTGGAGTATTATCCTGATTACCTCAGCCCAGACCTATCGGGAATCGAACCCGCGACCTTTTTTATGCCTAGAACAGATAACTACTAAACGTCGCTAACCACTTGGCAGCGGAGGTAATGTAAAAAATAGTTATTCATAATTTTTTACTTAAATTACAAAGTATTTAGACTAATTCTCTTGAGATATACAGTCCACACACACACACGTACGCGCACGCGCACACACACACACACACACACACACACAGACACACACACACAGACACACACAGTCCAATCGCTGTAAAAAGGTTTTTTTGGATTCAGGGGGTCTGAAAACGTGTAGATTCGGTGAAAACTCTATTTTTTCATAAAATCGACATGAAAACAAAAGGCTACTGTTCTTTCTGTTTATTATCATTTAAATAATTGTCCTAACAGACTTAAAATTTACCATTACGTAATTATAAATTAAATTTAAACAGACCGCTTCCGTGGCGTAGTGACTACTGCACTAGCCTGGGAAGCGAAAAGTCCCGAGTTCGATTCCCGGCTAGGGTTAGAAATTTTAACATAAAAACGTACTAAAAACGATTTAAAAATACCATTAAATATACACAAAAATATTAATAATACACCCTAAAAAAAATACTGAAACGGCGCCTCCAAGAATTTCTTACCTAATTACCTATCTAGATGTGTTCTGTTTAAGTTACAGAACATACTATACAAATAATGCAATTCTATCCCTCCTTTTATACACAATTTTTTAGAATGTTGTTTTATGGTGGAAAGGGAAGGCAACGCCCAATCGTTGGAAGCGTTAGTATAAATAGACTTTCGTTTTATCCTGAATTTCAGTCACTTATAAAGACTCAATTGGTTATCATAATATGCTTATAAGACTAAATAATTTTAAGAATTATATTTACACTGTAGGGCCTATGCTAAGATTTCTGCTAAAAAATAATATTTAAGATGACTATAAGATTAATTTAAGATTAAAACATCAACCAAAATTCAATGTAAATGGACAAAATATAAAACTAATAAAACATAAAATTATGCAAATAAGCTACGCGGTTTGAACGGCTTTTCGTTTTTTTAATCTAGTTTGCAGGTGTGTGTGTGTGTGTGTGTGTGTGTGATTTAATGTCAATAGGTTACCCGTATATGGTTTTAGCATTTATTTAAAGAACGCTTATATAGCATTTAATTTAAGAATATTGTTTATTTTAAAATGTTTATTATTACGGTAAAAATAAGTAACAATATTTATGAAATTAGAAATAATTAGATTTAATTGGAGAGAAATTACAGAGGGGAACATTTTTATTTATTTATTTTATTTAGTAAAATATAGCTATATTAAAATTACAATTCATGCCTATACTAAACTATGTACGATATTTTAAACTAAATATACTTATACGCAAAAACTTTTCTTCACAAAGAGATAATAAGAATAAGTCCGCGCATAGGAGTATACAGAACAAAAACATTAATTCACTTAAATACTTATAATTATTATAAAAATACTAAGTTAAGTTACTACTGGTAGCTATATTATAATTTTTATTTTATAACTATAACTACTTTACAATAATATATTTTAACTAACACAATGTAAATATTTTAACTTAATGCGAAATTAATTCAATAAATGAGCATAAAGAGACAGTTAAACTATCGCAAAGAGAAATTAAAAACTAATAAAATAGTTATTTTACGACCTGGAAAATTTTCTCAAGTTCTTGCTCGCAGATTGATGATATTTTAGTGACTGAAACGTGACGTGACAGAGGTGTGTGAATCGACCCTTATGGTGAAAAAATGAAAAAGAGAAGAATTATAATAGCATACTGCCTGAATTTACATAGGCCTAAATAACTGCTGTTTTATTTTAATTTAAGTTAGATTTAAGAAAATAACTTTATCGTATGCATTTTACTGAATTAGTTGAGACACATTTTTTAAATTAAATTTTAATTATTCGGTTGCAAAAATCATTTTTACAATGTCAGTCAAATACATTACCTATGTGGCCTAAGCAATGAGATTCGTATCTTCCATAATAAGTAATAATACTTTAAAGTATAAAAAAACATATCACTTATTATGCTAATTACAACAATTCTGGTTAAAATATTAATCCATTTTAGGTCAAAAGATTAAATACTACTAATAAGAATACTAATATTCTTGGAGAGAAATTTACTCATAAACATTACTCATTATCAAATACTCATTATTAAATATTTTAATTTCTGCTAACTTTCTAGTTGTAATATTTAAATCAGATGAAAGAGGAAATTTACAGATATTAAGGGGTAATTAGCGATTTTCTGTTTTTTGTTCTGTTTTTGTTTCTGTTTTCTGTTTTTTTTTTGTGCGCTAGAATGGCTTTAATATTCTAGAATATTCTGGAATTCTAGAATGGAGTGAATGAATGTAGTTGTGAATGTAGTTGAGAATCTTATAAAATTAGGGCTTTAATATACATAAAAAAACATATCACTTATTATGCTAATTACAACAATTCTGGTTAAAATATTAATCCATTTTAGGTCAAAAGATTAAATACTACGTACAAGTACAACATCCGGAGTGAAAAAAGTAAAACATAGATTAAAATCGTTACGTTCGATAATAATAAAATGTGAATTTAACATTCGGTATAGGCTGTTCCACTGAGTGGAAAAGTTTGACTGTCAGCTTTCCGGGCCCTCTGAAAAGAACATAAATTATACATTATGCAAATGACACCTTCATTTCTTTCACTATCTTCCGGGTCTAGATGTAAAATGAAATTTATTTCTCTCAGAGAGATAACTCTGAGTATTGTCTTTTACACCTCTACCACTTGTGTTGTTAAATACTTCAGTTGTATAACTGGTTCACCATGTGATAAGAGAGAAAATTTTTTGTAGCCCGGAAACTAATAAATTGAGTACAAATTATTTAATTTTTCACCTCTGTTATGAGCAATATATTCTGATAATTTTCTCTCCATAAAATAAAAATATTTAACTTAAACAATTTTTATCGATTTTTACTGCATTTTACAACAAAATTAAACGCCCATAACAGGCAGGTGGTGTGTTAAATTATTTGCACTTGATCCGCTAGTTACAGGGCTACAAATAATAGTTCTGTTTCTTTTCACATAGTCACTTAATGACATGACTGAAGCATTTAAGAATAAAAGAGGTAGAGCTGTAAATACATTAGTCAACAGTTATCTCCTCTGAGAGTAATGAATTTCACTATACAGCCAGACCCTCTTGTGAATGTAGTTGGATGCATTCGGAAGGTTTGGCATGCAGATAATTATAATTATACAATTAGTGACGGAGGCATGGCAAACATTCAGCAATAAAAATAGTTCTAATTAATAAAATAATAGCGATTTTGTACTGAAATTCTTGGCGAGGCTGTTTTTACGTAAAAAGTGTTTTTTTAAGATTGCGGCTTTAATATACATTTTAGCGCAAAAGTTTATATAATAAAATTTCTAGACAATTTAAAATTCTAGAACTTATATTTGAAACATTTTTGTGTATAATGCTTAGTTTAGCGGTAATTAGCGATTTTCTGTTTTTTCCTCACGAAAACGTGTGAAAAATCGATTTTTAAAGATTTCGACCTTAGTATGCATTTTACGACAAAAGTGTATGTAATCATATTTATAGGAAATTAAAATATCTACAACTTTTATTTAAAGCATTTTTCTCTACAGAGTCTAGTTTAGCATGAAAAAGTATTTTTCCGTATTTTTAAGCCAATCTGAGTACGATTTCCATTTGCGTCTAATCTAATTTGCGTCGAATTAATTAGTCTAAAAAATTAATATCATTTTTAGGTACAGATCATGAAAAATAATTGGGATGACGGTCTGATAATTTCTACGCAATCGGTTTTAAGAGATTGTTGAATTTGAAAACATAATTTTATATTTCAAAATTCCCACAAGACCACCTAAGCAGTATATTATGTATAGTAATAAACGTCAAGTATTTTTTTGCAAATATTTTATGAATAAAAAAATGACGTTATAAACTTTCGGTTAAATGGGCGGAATGTTAATAATTTAATTGCAATCGAATTTCAGTTTCATTCTTCCATGTACTTTATAAAAATTAACAAGAAGTACAACCCAATTCATTTTGTTGAGGTTGTTGGTTATAAGTTTAATTTTAAAAAATAATTATCATAAAAAATTACAAGAAGAATTAACGGTTTAAGATTAGCATATCGAACATCTAAACATGCTTCATCACGATTAGTGGTTTAGTTAACATCGCTGGTTACTCAAACAAAAACAAAACTTAGATAAAATATATTATGCTAACTCTATTCTGATAAAGAAACAGCATTTTATTAACAATAATGTTTGAAAAAATTACAGAATTCAAGCAAATTCTGATGCCTATCTGTAAGACAATAAAATCAAAATAATTCAAATTAAAATAACTTATTGTCAATAACGTGTATACATTCAATTAAAATTAAAAATAGTAGTCATTTTAAAAATCTTCCGCGTAATTATACAAAAGTAGAGTTAATGTGGTTACTACAACTTTCATAGAGCTTTCTTTCTGATTTCCAAACTTAATTTGGCCAAAATTGGAGTTAACACCATTACCTCTAGAACACAGAACTAAAATGTTCAAAAGTAAAATCAAAAACCAAGTTTAAAAAGAAAAAACCAATTACAAAGTGCACCTTGCAATTTTTGTTATTTTTTTCTGAAATTCGATATACACACAGGAAGGGTTTTTAAAGAAACTTTTTTAATACTCGAATGTTTTGTTGTTTAGGTCATCAGCCAAAAGGCTGTTTTAACCTGTGAAGGTTTTAATAAGTAAAATAAAGAGTGAGGTGCTTTACAATTGCCTTTTACACCTCTGCCTCTTCTGTTCTTAAATGATTCAGTCATTTAATTGGCTGACCATGTGATAAGAAAGAGAACTATTAATTTTATTCCTGCAACTAACCGATTGAGTGCAAATAATTTAATACTCCACCTGTCTGTTGTGGGCATACTCGAATGTAACGCTCCTTAATTCACTAACTCTTATTAACAGCGTTTTTTTTTTAATTATAAATTTAAATAGTGCAAGTTTAAAACAAGATTTTGATGCGACTTTAAATAAACTATAAAACATTTTTACTTTTATTTAACAGTAAATTTTTTTTAACTGAATTATTTTGATTTTTATTCCAAAGAGCAAAAGCTGGGCTTGTAACAGTAATTAAGGGATATTTAATTTAGGTATACTTCTAAAAAATGTGGTTTGAAATGTAAATTATTATTTTATATATTTTTCTTTAACAAGTGAAGTCCGATAAAATCCTTTATCTACCAATATGTATTTACACTCAGTAAAAATATATTTGTTCCAGTAAGATTAGCAATTTGTTGAAACAAATTTTTGTAGTTTACACCCCAGAGTGTTCAACGATAAGAAAATTATATACAAGCGGTTGATTTAATTAAAGAATTAAAATTCTTTAATAAACGTTTGTAAATAAAAGCTATGGAAGGAATTACGATTGAAACTATAGATTTCTTACAAAGAGGTGTGTAAATAAACGGTTTTTTTTGATACTTGCAACTGATAAAATAAAAAAACACTTTTGACTTGGCAATTAAGCTATTATCTTTACAAACCAAGTAAACTTAAGTATACGTATCAATAGTTTCTGTTAATCAAGATAAATTAAGTTGTTTCTCATAATTTTTTTTCTTTAATGATTCGCCTGTGGGAACTTTAAAATTATTGGTAAATCTGATTCCAAAATATTTAGCAACATAACTAATATAATTTTTTTATATTACTTAAACGATTTATAAAATATATATATATATATATATTCCCGTTTCTGGGGACTTAGTCAGTCCAGTATAATCTACGTGTAAGTGTGGCTCTCTGTTAGAGAATATCTTATATCTAGCTGCTCCGGAAAATTTACTCATAAAGTTGATCATTTACTTATACACGATGTTGCAATGGTGGCCATTTTTTCTAACCTAGAAATATTAAAAGCCCGCGTTTTTAGCGCGAGTATTATGAATTTGTAGGCAGCAACACTGTGAACGTGTCATAGTGACCTTGAATGGTGGATAGCTTTACGTAGAGATATTACTTTTACAATCATTCTCCCTCTCATTAATACTACAAGCAATGTACTGACAGTGAGTGTATGAACGGCAAGCAGGCGATCCTTCAACTTTGTATTCAGTTAGACAGTCATTTAATCATGAAACAAAACTAAACAAAAATATCATCTCCAGTAGCCAGTAGCATTTTATTTCAACTTATTTTCCTAATCTAGTGTTTAGTTCAATTTTGATAATTTTGTACGTTTATCATATTAACAAACTTTAAATTGTTAATAAGTAATTAGGTAATTAGTTAATTAATTAACTAATAGTTAATAAATCTAAGTATATTTTCTACATTATTATGCGCAACGTCTACAAGATAGGAAAAGCACCAAGTCTGCTGAAAGTCTTGGGAAGATTATACTCTCGTAGAAGAAAATTTTGTTTTTTTAGATTGCGGCTTCGATAAATATTCTCGGGCAAAAGTGTATAAAACTCAAAATTGTAGAACATCCAAGCACCTACAGTTTTCATTTCAACTTTTATTGTACAACGCTTTGTTTAGCGTCAATTGGTGATTTTCTGGTATTTTTTCTTGACAATCGATAAAATAAATAGAATTTTTTTAAGATTACGGCCTTAGTACGCATTTTACGACAGAAATGTACTAATTATTAAAGTTATAAGATATTAAGAAATCTACAATTTTTATGTATAGCATTTTCTTCTACAGAGCGTAGTTTAGCGTTAGTTAGTGATTTTCTGTAAATGTTGCCCATTACAAGCAGGTGGAGTGTTAAATATTATTTGCATTCGATCTGTTAGTTCCAGGGCTACAATGAATAGTTCTCTCTCTTATCACATGGTCATCCAATTAGATGACTGAATCATTTAAGAAAGAAGAGTTACAGGCGTAAAAGACACTAGTCACAGTTATCTCCTCAGAAAGTAATGAAATTCCCTGTACAGCCAGACCCGGTGGTGTGAAGTGAAGTTGTCATTTTCAGGGTGAAAAGTAGATGCTTTTCAGAGGGCCTAGCGTGGTGATAAGCATACTCTTTCAACTCAGTGAGGAAGGCAGGGTAAAAAATTTCATTTCTCGTTGTACCTAATAAAACCTCTAAAGGTTCAAGCCAGCCATTTGGCGAATGACCTAAACAACAACTGTAAATTTAGCTCATAGAAATCGGTGACAAAATGTTATTGTTTTAAGATTGCGGCCTTGGTTCGCATTTTTCTACTGCAGTGTATTTTTCATAATAATCTAAGTTGTAGGAAATTAAAAAGGCTACAATTTATAATTTAAGCATTTTTTCTCTACAGAGCCTAGTTTAGACTAGGATTACTGATTTAGATTACTGATTATTCTTATTTTTAAGTTTTACAGTTGATTTTAATTTTGCATCATTCACTCATGATTAAAATTAGGTTAGGCTACCTCCGTAGCGTAGTGGTTAGCGCTACGCTAACTAAATTATTAGTTCGTAATAATAATTTTTTTAAATTTGTTATTTAAAATAATACGTAAGTTCAGTTAGCATAGAAAATTGTCCTTTACATCGCTAGCAGGTTACGTTTCTCTTAGTTTTCTTCTACATCAACAAAACTAATTCAGTTTTTATGAACAAGGATAAACTACGTACACATGAAACAATAAAATAGAAGAAATGTAATATTGTTTTATTTAGAGTAATAGTATCAACTTTTATGCTACTAATTTAAAATAATAAAATGTTCCGACGAACATTTTTAAGCTTGATGTAAAGTACGTAATTGTAGTAATGTAGCCTCGCTTCCGAAAATTAATACTTTTATACAGAAACAATCTAGAACGTAGTTCCCATACTTAGGATTTGTATATTGTTTGTTAGAATAGAAAATAAATTAGATTTTACAAAATTTTAAAGATTATAATACATCTTGTTTCTTGTAAGGTTCTTGGATGACTTAAGTAAAAAAGGTCTCCTTCGGCATAATAAATTTTAACTATCCCTCCACCACCTGTCAGCTCAACTCCAGATAAAGTTGTAAACAAACCAATAAACCTTCACACCCTACAAAATATTGTAACATTTAAAAATTAAAGTTTTCAGTTTATTGAGTCAGTTCCCTTCTGTGTCGTGTTGGCGTAATATAGTGTTGTCGGTCGTATAGTGGTGCATGTTTGTCTTGCTATAGGTTCGGTATTCTAATGTTACGAATATTTCCATTATTTGTATTTTATTACGTTTGATTTATTGTGTGTATAACTGATTTCTAATTTTTGTGAGAACCCCAACCTCTCTCTAGTTGACAGAGCCAAAGGTTGTCCGATAGTTTTCGCGAGTGTTAGTGAGTTGGACTGGTTAAAATTACTTTCACAGTTATAATTGGATTAAAACATACTCTTACTATGGATACCGAAATCTATTTCCCTTCCCATTCGACGGAAATGCTACAACCAAGGATTGTTATAAGGTATTTGTGAACTTGTTTAATGGGTTTAGTTTGTGGAACCAACTAAAATTTAGTCATTCTTGGGAGGTTGAAAAATTTACATCTATTATCACAGTATAGAGATATAACTGAATGATTTACGCTGAAATTGATACCTTCGACACTGGCTTGATTTAATAGAAATGTAATTACTTTTACTAGCTGTATGTCAAGATTTAATTTTACATATATTATTTTCTCGGAAATTCCATTTTCACTGAGCTTCCAAGGTAGAAATGGGTTTTACTGCGGCAACTACACAGATAAAAGATTTAAAGTTTAAACGAAACTTCCGAAACGTTTCGTATTGTTGCAGAACGAAAATGCTGTAAAATTACGGAGGGATCTCTTTGTTCTAAAATTACATTTCACAGAAAATATGTTTCCTTCTACTTTTCGAATAAAAATTCACCAGGAAACCCATTACCCACTATCCGTACAATGGGGCTTCAGGGAATGACTGTATGTACTTCTCAATCGCAATGGATCGCTTCTCGTTTAGAAGTTGTCTTAAATAATACAGCAATTGCGGAGTTTGAGAAATCAAACGGCTCCCACGCCGCCGGGGACGTGGAAACTGTTACCAATATTTTTTTGCAGCTACTTGAAGTCTTCTTCTTCTTCTTTCCAACAAGGATTAGGCTTAAAGCCTGTTCCGGTTTCACAAAAATTTTAATTCCATCTTTTCCTCGGCCGACCCACATCCCTTCTACCTTCTGGCACGTAAGACATTATCGTCTTGGGAATCCTCCTCTGATCCATCCTGCCAAGATGATTCCTCCATTCCTCCTTGTATTCCTCAGCCCTTTCTAGGATGTTGAAGACATTTAGTTCGTTTCGGATGTCTTCACTTCTGATACAATCTCTTCGAGTGTATCCCTTTATTCTGCGAAGGAATCTCATCTCAGCCGCCTGTATCTTAGACCTATCACGTTCCGCAGTTATCCACGACTCGCTTCCATATAACAATACTGGAACGGCCATAGTTTTATAGAACTTAATCGTCGTTTCCTTCCGGGTCTTGTCTTTTAGAGTCCTACTGATCGTTCCACATATATGTTGAAACAGGTAGTGAGGCATACAATGAACTTATTAATTAATTAATACTGGTATTTATACATTAGGTTTTCTTTTGTCTAACTAATAAATCAGCTACTTGAAGTTCACTTCTAAATACAGAAATTATACAGCTACAATTATCTAACGCCTTCAAATTTATTCGTATCAGTAGGAGTTATCAATAACTCATAATGTTATAGGAATTTTGTGGAATAAAATCGCACACATACGATAGTTTACTTATTTTTATTTTAATATTAAATAACAGACGTATTTTAACTTTATTAGTTAGACAAAAGAAAACCTAATGTATAAATACCAGTATTAATTAATTAATAAGTTCATTGTATGCCTCACTATCTGTCTCACCGTAGCTGATGAAAACACGTCCAGAAAATAAAGTAGCAAACTACCATGGACTAGACCAAATGAAGATAACATTACCTATTTTGTAAAAAAGATCCATTTTTACAGATTACACAAAAATCATACGATTTTATTAACTTTCCACCGAAAATAGTTTCTCTTCTAATTAAAATATTTTAACTAGGGGCGCACAACCCGCGGTTCCCGACTTGTTTTCTTTTTTTGCGGCCCGCAGTCCGTTCGAAGAATTTGCTCTTAAATTTAGTGAAACGAAATACTATTTCATAGGGAAAGGCATAAGCCAGCACAATATTTTTGTACCAAACAACAGTATGATACTGACATTGAGTGCTACCTGCACGATTTTGTTTAATACCTAAAATGTTTCATTAAATTTCTACAAAAATTACTTACCGCGAGAAATATTTAATTTGCGAGATTTTTTCTCGTGTACTTTTTCTAAAGCTCTTACGCAAGAGTTAACAGAAAGTCACTTGGAATCAACTTTGAGAACATCAACTACAAATACCTATTGGTATTGAACCATTTATCAATCAATGATGGAGGGTGGTTGACCTCTGGCGAACGTTGGTACAGGTATGTAGGCTATGCAAAGTTGCAGTACAAAATTGTGACGTTCTGTCGTTCACTAACGTTCTTTAATGTGGGTAAAATTAATGCTGATAAAAATCCTAATCAAAATCTGGATTCATCAGTATTAGGTCTACAGTATAAAGATAATAATCAACCGGTTCATGATTTTTTTCGGCCTTGCCAGTCCCCCAAATTGAAAATGTTACACATAGTTTAAAGAACAATTGCAGTCCGGGCAAAGATGGGCTCGATAACACAACACTTAAAACGATTGCCTCGTATATTTCCGTAACACTTTCATACATAATAAATATTTGTTTTAAGACTGTCGTACTTCTTATAAAAAAATGTTAAAGCTGCTAAAATCAAACCCCTTTTTAAGCCGGGAGACCCGACTTGTCCGGAAAATTAGAGGCTCATAAGCTGGTTAACATAACTATAATTATGGAAAAAGTGATGATAAAAGTTTGTCATAAAATTGTTGTAACTGTATGACTTAAAAAGACCTGAAAGGTTTTAAACGTAAAAAAGTACGGAATATGCTTTAACCCAATTCACTAACTCTACTGCTCACAACTTATTATAAATAAAAAAAAAACACTTTCTGTATTTATTGATTTAATCGAATCATTTGACACCATTTCGTATTGAAAAATTACTTAAGAAACCTGAACACTGAAGTAAGAGGGAATTGCTTGAAATTATTTAATTATTTGGAAAATAAAAAAACTATAAATATTAGCTATAACTCTGATTAGTGAGATGTCGCTATTATCTGAGGTAGGCCATAAGGTTTACTTCAGGACACGGTATATAAAATTATATGAAATCGCGCCAGCCCAGACCGTGAATCGAACCCCAAAACCCCTGGTATTGAATCCAGTTGCGTCGGTCACTACACTAATAGACTTCCCGTTATTAAAAGTTCCTGAATAATATCCCCAGAACCTTCAGGGATGAGTTACAATATAGGTAATTACTAGAGCCTTGCAAACACAATATGATAAACCTAGTTAGATACTGATAGAGAAATTTACTTTTTCTAGTGTCAGTGTTTTGTTTTTCATTGGCTCGTGACACAGTTAAATTAATTACGAGTATTCAAAATTTAATTCACCATTATTTTATTAGTAACTATAGAGAACACAGGCTATCTAAGTAGGCCTAGCCGGGATGTTTAACCAAAACAAATGGTTTTATTCATTGTAGGTTTCTTTTAACAACGGGATGAATTTACTCTTCCTTACATAATAAGTTGATTCAAAACCCAACTCACATGCAGTAAACGGAGACCGCAGAATAGTGAAAATTATCCTCTTTAACCGATCTCTTTCAGAGTTGTTGGTATTGTCAGGCGCTATAAAATATTAGCTGACCTGTTTTAGCTATTTAATGTTTTATCTTCTTTCTTTAGATGCGTCTCCCCAGATGGGAAAATTTACAGGTAAACGTTGTTCAGATGTTAAAGCAATATTTCGCTCCCTCTGTTTACAAAATTCGTAAGTTACAAAACACTTCTCGGAAATCTGGCCTTAGCCGTTGATTACGAGGTACATATCTAGTTTTTATTCCCTAGTTAGGCCTACTTATGTTGTATGGTAAAGTTCCCAACGTTTCCAATTTCTTCTCCGTTCATGACGAGATGACTTCGGGCAAGTCAATTACAGTACAAGTCTCGTTCGAACATTGAAACCTCTTATTTCCTGTAAAAGCGTACTCGTAACATAGTTTTCATTTAGGCTTATTTTTATTCATTACTGTCTAATGAAGCCCTGTCTGTGTTATGGTAAAGTATGCAATTATTTTCATAATGCTTTTAGTGATAATAGTGTCAAGAAGGACAGTGAGTAGGAAATCTAACTGTCTCAAATTTACAGTGAATTACACATAAAAAGTACCCTGTTTTTAACCAGTTTTCCAGTATACCCAACTTCAAGGTACTGTTACTTTGTTCCCGCGTACTTTAAAATGTATTGGACTACAAAGTATTATAAAAGAAAGGTTTCTACGTGTTATGCATATTTTTGTTTTATTTTTAGGCAACTAGCATAAATTAAATTAAAATTCTGATCTTCAGAAAATTTTCCCCAGATTAAATTAATTCCTTAAAAGATGTGAAATTATAAAAATTCTCAATAGTTTCAATTGAGATAAATACTCAAAAGCATCTACGGGGACTGTTTAAAATATTTTAATACATTGCTGGTATAGGCTTATGCTGTACATACTTAAAAAAGTAAATAACTATTTATTCTACATTTTTAAATCAAGTGTTTCTATTAACGGCATGTAGTATTTGAAAGGATTTTTTTATAGAATATAAATATTCTTTTATTTCAGGTAGTATTATTATATTTTTTGTAAACAAGTACTATATTTTATAAAATATACAGTTTATTCGTTATTTTTTCTTTCTGTAAAACATATTCACTAGATTTTTATGAGGATATCTAATGATTATTTAAAATAAATTTTCAGACTTAAAGTAAATACCAATTTTAAATACTTGAATGTCACCTTTAAACAAGTTTCAGACCTGCCCTAACACCCGTCTTGTTGAGCATCGCTGAGCAAATGAAGGACAATTACAACTGTACGACTTTGTGTATATCTTATTTATTTTTCTTATTTTTGTTGTATGTATTCAATCTTTTGTATGCCCTATAAATATGTTTTATAACATGCGGGCTTTCGAACGAGCCAAGCGAATCGTTATTTTTAAGTGGCAGGCCTATTATACAATTTATTTTTTAATTCTGCTCTGTTAAGGTCACTATTTTTTTTATTTTCTCCCGTGTAATAATCATAAGTAATACCAAGATATTTCCAAGCTGCCATTGGATTTTATTACATGTTTCTCTTATTTCTTTATAAACATTGTTTTATGAAAAAAAAATCAGTCTATAAAATCTTGATGATTGTCTGTAACCTTATGGCAAATTTGTTCTGTAGTTTAAAGATACACAAAATATTTAATATACGCCAGCGCTCGGACTTTCTTTTTGATAACCTCATGGAGTGAATTTAATAAGCTAACTTTTCCCCCGGTTTAACTTAATACCTATCTTTTTTTGTAAATGTTCCTTTAACAATATTTATACCTACTAAAAAATTCCAGGTATTCAAGATGGTACAGAAACAATATTTGCTATGTTTGGGTATTTACACCTTTCCTACAATGTAGGAGCATGTTGTTGAAATTCGAATGTTTTATTTTTTTCCTGGGTATCACTTCCAAAATACGTATACTGATTTTCAAAAGTTAAACCCTTTACGAAGAAATATAATGAATTGCTTAAGGGTAGTCACTTTTTTTTTTCACAACACAGGTGCAAGTGGTCAAAAGGAATATATCTTAATTTTTTTTGTTTCTCCCTAAGGTACAAAAAAAAAAATGTGTCCAACTTCAGCCACACACAGGAACCCCTAAACAAATAACACACACACACACACACAAAATTAATAAACTACACTACCAAACCTCTTTACCACACACATACACACACACACACTTCTCAAACACTAAGATACTTCAATCCACTCCATGTCACTCTCTATAACTCTTTTCACTCCTCTAAAAAAAAAAACCCAAATTACTAAAGTTAAACACCTACAATACCCATTTACCAAACTCTAAAAAAAGAAAACAACACAAAACGCTATCCAAACCCAAACCCACTACACCTAACCACATCGCTCAACCACTAAGGTACAATTCCCCAAATTTCTAAAACAATCTACATCCCTTTCCGAGCCAAAGAAATTTGTAAACAACAACAACTAGGGTACACTCTAGTAATCTCTAAACAACCCACTACCCTAACCCCAACCCAGTACCACACCACCACCACCATCAACAACCACATTTCTCAATCGCTAGGGTTTATTTTAGAAATCTCTACAACAACCTAGGACCCTTTCCGAGCCAGACACACAAACCATCACCACTACGACACACACACACTAAATAAACATTTTCACAACCAGAACACTTTCCAAACCCAATCAACACCACCTAACCACATTACTACACCGATAGGGTACAATTTAGCAATCCTTAAAACAATTTACCACTCTTCCCCGAGCCAGACATACCGCTCCCGGCTACTACTAACATTTTCTTTTTAAGATTGCGGCTTTAATATGCATTTTAGCGCACAACGTTATATAATAAAAGTTGTAGAGAATGTAAAATTCTACAATTTTTATTCCAAACATTTTTTTGTATAACGGTAATTTTGTATAACGGTATTTTTTGTTTAGCGGTAATTAGCAATTTTCTTTTTTTTTTCTCACGAAAACGTGTGAAAAATCTATTTTTTTAAGATTTCGGCCTTAGAATGCATTTTACGACAAAAGTGTATAAAATAAAATTAATAGGAAATTCAGAGATCTACAACTTTTATTTAAGCATTTTTTTGTACAGTGCCTAGTTTAGCGTGAATGAGCGATTTTCCGTATTTTTAAGCCAAACTGAGGTCGATGTTAATTTTGCGTATTTCACTAATGTTTTTTGAGGTTAGTTTTTTGTTAATTTCTAATGTTTTATTGCTAATGTTAGGTTTATTGTTAATTATTTGCATTGGCAAGAGAAAGTTGTGTGAGTGTTTCACACCAGATTTTTTTATTGTGGTTTGTTTTTTGTTGTAATTAGAGTAATCCTCTTACAAGCATATTGCTCTTTTGGAGGAGCAATAAACGAAATAAATAAATAAATAAATAAATAAATAAAATAAATTTGCTCCGTACATAAAAATGGAACAAGTTTTATGGCAGAGCAATATGTAGCAGTCATTTCTGTAATCTACATTTTATAAACAGCTGACCAGTAATTTATTTTTTGTCAGAATTTTTATGTTTTTTATTTCAATTTTTTATTTTTATTTTTTTAATTCCTAGTGTGTACGTTGCAATCTGTTCAATTTAGAACGATAAGCAACCCCATGACCCAATGAGAGGATGATTTGTATGACGTGTAAATGAGGTGTAGTCTTGTACAGACTCAGGCCGACCATTCCTAAGAGAGTATGGTTAATTGAAACCCAACCATCAAAGTACACCGATAACCACTACCTAGTATTCAAATCCATATAAAAGTAACTACTTTTACTAGGATTTGAACCAGGAACCTTTGTCTCAGAAAATCAGCTGTTGAACAGCTGAAATTTTTTATTTAGCTTTTTATTTGTTATCGGGAACTGTAAAGTATTGTGCGGTTCCAAGCTGCGTGTAGTTGCGGGGAGAAGGGTACGGGTGAGGTATAATGAATGAGTGACGCATGCTGGGAAAACGATTGTTGTATTACTCTGATACAAAACATTCGTTTTTAAAATTTCCGTATATTTGTTTGTATTTATTACACTTATTTATTTATTAGATATTTTGATATATATTGGTAACTTAAATATTATGAATCCGACAAAGTTAATAACCCGGTAGGTAGGCCTATTAGTTAACCCTTTATAGGGCAGTACTACGGGGGAAAATACACAAATGTTGTAAAATGTTAAATTTTGTTTTATAGGGTCTTGAATAATGTATTTCTAGTGGTAGAACAGTAAGATATTTTTTTTCTTGGTAAGTAAACTTACCAAGGAACGTTTATTTAAATGGAAATCACATGATGTTTAGTGGTAAGAATGCTTATTAAAACAACTTGTCGTCCTATATAACAGAAAAATGTGTAGAATAACTTATTTCAACTTTATATTAGCATGAATGCTTGCTTTCCCGTAAAAAACTAGAATTTTCTAAGCACTGTACAAAAATAACAACAAAATAACACACCGTTGCGTACGCTAGTATGAATCCTTACCCCTTCATGTAACTCATGAAGTAAATGGTCGCTGCGCACTAATTTCAAAATATGGATAGAGAAGATATTTACCAGAGAACATCTATAAATCATAAAATTCTAATAGGGTTCAACTGCATAGCGTACTCTTTAAAAATTTGACCTTACTGCGAGTGGTAAGTATACTTACCAAAGACCTATAAAGGGTTAAATTAATGTGCCGGATGATAAGAATATTTTTTTAGTCTAGGTAGTACACGCTGCCACTAAAAATGTATCAGCTGTGAAACACTACCATCACTCATTTATTCTCCCATTACTATAACAACGCACTGTATTCCTTCCAACTAACGGGTGATTCAAAATAAGCGCCGGTTTTTAAACGGCTGGTAAATTTTTGTTTATCGGTTGGCAACATTGTTAGACCTCATTTCTATTTCGGAGAACATTCCGATTGACGATTCAGTTGTAGTTTCTCTTGTTCGCAGTGTAGTACTCTCGCAGTCTGTGTCTAACCATGGAGAAGTTTACTATTGCACAACGAGTGTTAATCGTCAAAACATTTTACCAGAGTGGAGAGAGTTATGCGGCTACTGTCAGGCGACTTCGCGGTACTCTAGGACGTAATGAAGCACCGAATGAATCAACAGTTCGCAGGCTCATGAAAAAGTTTTTTGAGACGGGTTCAACAGTTGACCATAAAAGTTCTGGACGTCGTCGTTCTGGCCGAACTGAGCAGAACGTTGCGTTGGTTCGTGACAGTGTGGCTGTTAGCCCAGCAAAATCAATACGTCGCCGTTCTCAACAATTGGGTTTACGATGTTCTTCTGTACGGAGAATTCTTCGGTACGATCTCTAATATCACCCGTATAAAATTAAGTTGCTGCACGAGAAACAATGTTGTTGCTCCGTGAACGGTTCCAGGATCGCATCATTTCTCGTAACTCCGACCATCAATGGCCACCAAGGTCGTGTGACTTGACGCCTTGTGACTTTCATCTTTGGGGTCATCTGAAGTCATTGGTGTATGCCAATAAACCCCGAAACATCAATGACTTGAAGGAGGAAATTCGACGGGTTATCGGGCAAATGGAAGTCGAAACTTGTCGTGCAGTAATATCCAATTTCATGGACAGAGTTGATGCGTGCCAGCGCAGTAGAGGAGGACACATGCATGACATCATTTTTCATACATGAAATCGGAAGGTAAGATGAACTTGTTGATGTATTTATTTTCAGTTTTTCAATAAAATAAATCTCTTAATTTGATATATCAAAACCGGCGCTCTTTTTGAATCACCCTATACAAGGAGCTGGGATTCAAGCAATGTTGGCAACTACTCAATATGATCGCTGCTTTTGCTGTGTTATTTGACTTAGGATGGGAATCATAGTGACAGGATTTTCAAGGACGGCTACTAACAAACTATTTTTGTGCTTATAAAAACACGAAAGAAAATTGAGCAGGACTATAAAGAAAATACATTTTTTGTTGAACACACATTTTATTTTCACACAGAGATAAAACAAGTGCAAATTGAAAAGGGTGCAAATAAAAACCGGTGCAATAGGCCTATATTTATATCAAGAGTATATAAACTATAATACTTTTCACGGTTGATGAGCTCTTCTGTTCAACGCGTTTAGACCAATCCAACGTTGTCAGATTGTACGAATGTTTCAGCTTGATTAACATTATGAGCGCATGCGTGTAAGAGCCGAAGTAGTTCACTCGTGTCTTGCATCTCGCACTGAACATACCGAATATAAAGCGCGTTAACATGCAATACTTTATAAATAATTAGCTGGTTATAAGTTCATAGGTTGTTCTTATTGAAAAACCAAAAAAATGGCTGACGAAATATAAAACAGAGTTACGAGAGCAAGTATTGACAACGTTGCTGTCAAGTCATTGGCTAGCTATGAAGTGGGTAGAGCGCAACGCGTACGTTTAGAACTTTGAAAAATAGTATATTATGCTTTTCACGGTTGATGAGCTCTACTGTTCCACTCGTTTAGACCAATCAGAACGTTTTCCAGCGTTGTCAGATTGTACCTGACAAACATTACGCGCGTATGCGTATAAGAGCCACAATAGTTCACTCTCGTCTTGCATGTCGTATAGAACACGTTAACATGCAGTACTTTATAATATAATCAGCTGATTGTATGTTAATAGATTAATTTATTCTTATTGAAAGACCAAAAAAAGGCTGACGAATTATTTAACAGAGCTACAAGAGCAAGTATTGGCAACGTTGCTGGGGCAAGCCATTGGCTAGTTATAAAGTGGGTAGGGGGCAATGCATACTTTCAGAGCTCATCAGCCTTGAAAAATAGTATAGTTATTATTATTAGTGCAAATAAATAAATTTTTTTAACAATTATCTTAAAGAAATATTCGCGCCAGATAGTTTATCCGTAGTCCTCTCCTAAATTAATATCTTTGCATTATTTATTTTTTCTTGACTAATTGGGAAAACAACAAGTCACCTTCATGTTCAATATCGCATCCTTTAGAGTTATCGCCGTGTTCTCGACGATTTGATAAGATTGCTTGGCGTACAATTCCTGAAGACATAAAATAATCCTTGGCCACCATGTTGGCCTCAAATGTTATTTTAGGTACAGGAAGAACATTGTACAACTCTGGTGTGTGTTTAATGGTATTCTCTTCGGGATCCTGTCCAGATGAAATATAAATCATTTCTGTGACAATCTTGTCTTTCCTATCCGAATCCCTGTAACAAAAACATGTTTACTGAGATAAAGTTCATTCCATTAGATATTCTGCATTTATATGTAAGAAATTTGACAAATAGAAGTTATAGTGACTTGAGTCACGAGTTTGCCCTTGTTTGCAACGGGGGTAAAGGGGGAAAGCATCAGTGCGCATGGGCGACTGCTTTTATTTCAGTACGACAAACATAACAACTTATACATTTAATATGATTCACTTATGATCAAAAAAGGTTATGTTTTTAATTTTACATTCTATCTTTATGATTTAACATAGGTTAAATTTTTCATTGTTTACATTGGCAAGAGAAAATTTTGTGAGTGTTTCACACCAGATTTTTTATCAAAAAGTCACGTGAATATCCCATTAATGTCATGTAATACAAATTGTGTGATCGTGAATTACGAATTTCAAGAACGAAACTAAAACTATAAGGAAAAGATGACAATGTTTAGATTATAAAATAAATAAATGTATTGAAATTATAGTTACTTGAGTCACGAGTTTGCCCTTGTTTGCAATAAGTGGAAAAGGGGAAAGCATCAGTTTGCATGCGCGACTGCTTTAATTTCAGTACGACAAACATAACAACTTATACTATACCCAGAGCATATACAGTATATCGCGGAACCTTTTGTAGGTTAACTGTGCAAATATAACTGTTTGTTACCGTAAACACAAATATCAGTTTCTCGAAAACGTGGTGGAACTACTCGCAGTGCTGAACGCAATGTAATAAAATGTGAAGTTGAAGCTAAACAAAAATGCCTATCCGTGCCTCTTAACAAAAGCCGTGAGCGAGCGACTAACTACTGTGATGTGTCTCTTTTTACAATTCGAAAAATAAAGAGGAAATTAAGAGCGTGAAGAAGCTATTCTTTAACAGTTTTGTTGATACCTGGTAAAAAAAGAAAACGGTTAGGTAGATACAAGAGAGACTGATAATGAAAACGCCGATGACAAAAATAGAAAAGAAGGTGATTCATTCGTAATTACAGTAAATCAAACATTTCTAGTCGTATAATTAAGGTATAGGCAATATTACAGGTAATATTTATTTCTTATAAGGTTTATGAAGAAAACATTTTCTCGGAATAAACCACAGCTTACAAAATATATCTAAAAACTGCGGTAGTGAAATGTACGAGTAGTGTCTCACTGTTGAGGTTGGCAGTACTGCAAATATTTCACTTCCCTTCCTCACAGCCCATACATACGCAATAGGCAATCTCGAACCTTCAGTATCTATAGTATTTCTTGGGTTTGGTTCTAGAACTTCCAGAATATTTCACTAATTTTCCCTTTATGGTAGGTCTCTGTATTACTATAGTCAGGGTCCAAATACTACTTCTCTGTCTCTCAGAAACAGACATTTGGTTTTAAAGCAGTGATTTGAAAATCTACCTGTGCAGCAACTCCAGCTACCACTTAATAAAGGCGAGACTGTGTGATGGTTTTAACTAAAAATTTCGAATTTTGGTTCCTTATGTTTTTCAATTGCCCATAACAGACAGGTGGCGTGTCAAATTTTTTACACTCAATCTGTTCGTTGCAGGGCTAACATAAATAGTTCTGTTTCTTATCACATGGTCAGCCAATTAAATGACTGAATCATTTAAGGACAGAAGAGGTAGAGGTGTAAAAGACACTAATCAGAGTTATCTCCTCTGAAAGTAATGAATTTCATTATACAGCCAGACCCTGTGGTGAATGAAGTGAAGGTGTCATTTGCAGAGTGGAAAATATGTGCTTTTCAGAGGGCCCGGCATGCTGATAAGCGTAATTTTCCACTCGGTGAGGAAGGCAATGGTAAACCACCTCACTCCTCGTTTTACTTAGTAAAACCTCTACAGGTTCAAACCAGCCTTTCGGCTGATGACCTAAACAACACATGTTTTTCAATAGTTCAGACCGAGATCAACCACAAAAACATTAAATTACGTGAAAGAAAAATATTTTAATGAAAAAATTAAGTTTTTATGAGGTTTACCCAGAAAAATTGTCGTGTCATAAGGAACGAATATTTTTCATTATTTTATACCGATCGTTTTAGAGTAAAGAGAGTTTTAGTTTTTAAAATATATGCATTACTGTTTTTAATACTCGCAGCTGTTGGTTCAGCTTTCTAACCAAATGTTGATAGGAAGTTTACTTGTTTGTGAACATTTTGTTTTTGATTTATACCTTTTTGTGTTTTTGCCCGTTCCCAGAAATTTAGATTTTTAACATTTAGGTTCATTTTTCTCGGAACCATTAAACATACAAGGCTGAAAGTTTTACCAGTTATTTATCTTGTTACACCTTGTTGCGCGTGTTACATTCACATATTCCGGTACTTTTATGACTTCCTCAAAAGCTACAAAAATTATTAACATGTAAAATACCGTAAAAGAATTTGTAAAAATTTTATGTTACTCCTTATTCTGTTTTTAACTTTATGGTTTAACGGATTAAGTTGCAAAAATGTCAGTAGCTCCAGCAATCCGACAAGTACAAGTAAAGTTTCATTTCCCTATTGTGAAAAATGTACCTAAAAATAGCAAATTTAACATTGGTGGGATACAAAGTACAGTCCTTCCCTTAAGCTGTGCTTATGGTAATATACTGACGTAAGTCATATTTTTAGTTTTTCTTGCCTATATGAATATATAGGAAGAAAAGTATTGTTTTCATATCGATTGTTTGAAATCGAGTTTTCACCGGATCTACACGTTTTCAGAAACCCTGAACCCAAAAAACATGTTTTCAGTGATTGGTCTGTGTGTGTATGTGTGTGTGTGTGTGTGTGTGTGTGTGTGTGTGTATGTGCGCGCGCTCGCTCGCGCGTGTTAACAAAATATCTCAAGAACGAAACATTGTGCGAAATTGAAACGTGAAATTTAAGTTAGGACCTACTAGAGGACCTGACACGAACATTTTCATCATAATCGGTCAACCGGAAGTAGTAGTATTCGTGTCATTTTTCACTCCTTTGCGATTTTCTCTAAAACGGCTACTACAATTTCTTTTAAAATCGCCTGATGTACTACATTTTTTATGCTCTGTAAGATAGGGTAGGTGCTATGTCTGCTGAAATTCTTGGGGAGGCTGTGCTCTCGTAGAAAAAACGGTTTTTTTTAACATTTCAGCCTTAATATGCATTTTAGCGCAAAAGTGTAGCCTATATAATAAAAGTTGTACACAATTTAAAAATCTATAAATTTTATTTGTAACGTTTGTTTGAATAACACTTAGTTTAGCGGTAATTAGTGATTTTCCGTGTTTTTCATGAAAATCTGTAAAAAAAATCGATTTTTTAGGATTCCGGCCGTAGTATCCATTTTACAACAAAATTGCATATAACAAAATTTATAGGAATTAAAAGATCTACAATTTTTATTTAAGTATTTTTCTTTGCAGAGCCTAGTTAACGTGAAAGAGTGATTTTCCGTATGATAAAGCCAAAGTAAGGGTGGTTTTCATTTTGCATCATTCACTCATGATTAAAATTAGGTTATGTTTTTGGAGATTAGTTTTTTGTTTATTTCTAATGTTCTATTAGTAATGTTAGGTTATATTGTTCATTATTTTTATTGGCAAGAGAAAGTTGTGTGAGTGTTTCACACCAGAATTTTTATTATGTAACCGCTACTTACACTTTAATGTTTATGTTGTTTGAACTGTGTTAACTGTTTGGAACGTTCTGGGTCATTCTGTTAAAAACCTCCTAGAAAGCGCCAGCTTAACATACTATATAAAAATCTGGTGTGAAACATTCACACGACTTTCTCCTGCCAATGCAAATAGTGAACGATATAACCTAATATTAGTAATGAAACATTAGAAATTAACAAAAAACTAACCTCATAAAACATAACCTACATTTCTAGGCGATACATAATAGAACAAACAAGGAATTCCGGGAAATAAACGTAGATACAAGAAAATTATTAATAAAAATACTTACACGCTTTCGTCCGTTACATTGAAGTCACCTTGTTGCAAGAAAAGTTCAGCAATGTGGTTTTGAAGTTTAGATACAAATTCGTGGATGTTATCGTTGTCCTGAATTTTCAAATCAGTAGCTATAAATGAGTTCCATAAAAATGGTTTATCAGGGTGTGCAGCATTAAATTTATCTACTAATTCTCTGTTTTTATACGCAACTATGATTTCATCGGTTTCGTCTTTCGCAGCACTCGAATCATCCACATCACCAGTTATCTCGAATGTTTGTCCTGGTTTAACAAAGAATTCATCGTTCTCGTCTTGCAATTTATCGTATAAAAATTCAGCAAGCGCGTTATGATCTTCAGGCGTAAAACTTATAAATTCGTTAAAGTCAAGTACAACGTGTTCATGTTTAGTTTCTCTAACAAATTTTTTAACTACTTCCAATATATCAGCAATTTTCTGTAATGGGTTGATGCTTTTACTGCCATTGCTAAAAACAAATTTTTCCGTGGCCCAGAATTCTCCGTCTAATTTTCCAACACTAATATCCAAATATCGGATTCCTAACAACAACTGGTGTTCAATAGTTTTATCCTGTAAACAATGAAGTATGAAAATGAGCATAAATGTTGGCAAACACTTTTAAAAATTTCCCACAAAAGTGCGAACCACGAGTAGTTCACGAAAAAGATTTAAAAAACGAAGGATTTTCGTAACGTAAGGACCGTATGGTCGTAAAAATGATCGTTACAAAAAATTTTATCAATGGTTTTAATTCCCTACAAATCTATTTCACCTTTCTACACAGTCGCTGTTCACTTACTTTTAGTAACGCTTCATCAGTTTCTTTTAACTCCTCTGCAACAAATTTCACCGCTGGGTATTCAACAAGCTGACAACGGTAGTCTTAAGGAGGGCTTGTAGTGGAAAAATGAAAAAAAAAATCGATTTTCACTTTTTAGGCTCATATTGTAGTTTGAAATTTCATCTTTCCAACGCTACCAAAATTACGTTTCTACGACAACGAGGAATAGTTTTATTAATTATTTTAGTACATGACGTTTTGCTAGAATTTCACTTCCCCACTTTGAAGATATATAAAATACTTTTTACTGTTTTAGCGCCATTTTGGTAAAGATCTAATTATTATTTCTTTTTTATACAATGTTACAAGTATTTTTCTTATTGTTTATAAACTGACGGTTGGCAATGATGAACAGCTGTTTAAAATAACATTGACTTATTAACATGTAAAATATAGTAATTTTGAGCACTTCTAACACTTTAAATGCGTTTTACCGAAAATTTATATTTTCTGTACACATATTCCTTTTTCTGAAAAACTATTAAAGATATAGTCCTGAAATTTCTACAGCAGTTTTAACTGTATGAGATACACATACTGGACCACATTCATGCGAAAACATTGGTTACAAAAATGTTTTATGAAAAATCGCTGAAAAAAAACTTTTTTTAACTGTCACAGAAATTATTTTTCCAACCACCCCCCCCAAAATGGGATCACTATGAATGTGGTTCAGTAAACTAATACGACCTATAACTACATGCTGTAAAAATTTCAGAAGGTTCCATTGAATAGTTTCTGAGAAAAATGAACATGAATTTGGTAAAATTAACATGGGTAGCATAGGCACTACAATCTCCCCTTAAGTTCCTTGTCGTTTTGAAATTGTCGTCCACCAAGTCACTGTCTCAAGTGCAAGAAAGGAGATAGTTGGTAAGTGAAAGGTCGGAACTGTAGAGTGGGTGACCAAAAAGTTCCAAATCAAAATCTTGAATCTTCAATGTGGGAAAACAAGTTAAAAGAAAATGTGGGAAAACAATTATGTTTTTATGATTAAACTTATTTACAAATTAGTCCCTGAGGGTCAGAACTGGTAATCTCCTCTGAACAAAATTTTTGGCAAATGACAAAAAACAGTATGAAGCAAAGTTCTGAGTTTTTAGTTCAAACGAAATATTAATACTCGTATTATGTAATATGATATGTTGACTCATTCTTGAAAATTTAAGATTATTACCTATAATATTTTTTTGCAATTTAATAATAAATATGGAGGTTTCCACTTTTGATCCTCAAAATTGGAGATTTTTACTTAGCCTATGTATCAAAATGCTACATGGAGAAAACTAGTTTTCATTTCTTTTCCACAATATTCTGGTCTTGATAGTTTTTTCCTAGCTTTAGTCAGTGTAACTTTCTGTGAATTTTTGGACATTATTATTTTTTATGAAACAAAAAATCAACAGCTTTAACTATTATTAATATTATTATTGAATTGTAATATGAATAATAAGAATCGCTCTGCCACTATCAATCAAAACAACAACACAGAACGCTCATAACCTCATTTAGCAATGAAACCACAGGTCATGTGACCTAAACCATCTGCTCTGGTTGGTTGTGTCACCGGATGGCAACATTAATTGGTGAATTGAACCTTTACATTTTGGTAGCCCTGAAAAGGGCCGTTTTAGCGGTGGTTGTCTTGATGGGAATTGGTTTGCTGGCATTTCTCCCACCACCTCCCCTCCGATTGGTCGCCGTAAGGCATAGACCCGCAGGCTGTTCCTAAGAACTCTTAATTTGTACAATTGTAACGGCGACAGTCACCTAAATTATTTAAACTAAACTAAGTTAAAGATAAAATTAATTCGATGGCGAGTTGGAGCCAGGTCGGCCGACCTGGGGAGTGTGGACTGCTCGCCTTCTTGTCATAATGCCTCTCGGGGCTCAAGGCCCCCGTCAGATTTTTGAAAGAATGATCCTAACAGTCAAAACCTACACTAAAGAAAATAAAAGAAAAGTTAGGACCTAAAGTCGCCTTATTACCAACAAGCGTTTGCCCACCAATATATAACTTAGCTCGGTGACAGTGAGTCGAGATGAGACAGCTTTTCCCTTAGTAATCTACATGACGATGGTAGAACGTAGCTACCCTCGTCTTGATGGGAAGCGTCGGTCGTAGTCGTCGTGGCGGTTGAGGAGCTGGGCGACACGGCGTGTCGTCGTCCAGCGGAGACACCATCTTCTTCCCTCGCAGTAGTGCATGGATGGCTGCTTCGTCGGATCCGGTGGGCGTAAGGGTCGGTTGAGGGACCGCTGTGGGCATCGCTCGCCTCAGCGGGCGATGACGGTCCGGTCGACGGCTTACGGTGATGGGTCGGCGAGCAGAAGCATCATCTTCTCTCTTGCGGGGTCATCGATGAGCTTTCGTTGGAGTCCGGTAGCCGTGTGTCGATGGTGGACGTCTTGTCTCCTGTCTGGATCGAAATTGAATCTCTTGGCTCAGTGTAGCGCTCTTTATATAGTTGCCGAGAGCGCTGTGGTAGAGGGTGGTTATTGGTCTTGGCCTTGATGACAAAGGCCTCTGTCGGTACGCCGCCACAAGCCTACCATCCCTCTCGGAACTATTGGCGGCTACGTCGGAAGCTTTGATGTCCGGCAGCACAGTGCCCAATCAAAGGAGACGACCGTGACAGTTGATTTAGAGAATTCCACTTTTAAAACAGAACAGTATTGGAGATCCCCAGTTTTGAAAAAACCTAGATTTTTGTTAAGTAAAAGCATGGATAGATTACTATTTTTGAAACAAACAGATCATTATCACCTTGCAAAATATAAAAAATTCTACAAAATACTCGTAAGACCAAAAAGTGGAGAATACGTTACTGTTAATATGCCTTGAAGAACGAAATATGATAAGACAGTATTTTTTAAGACCAGTAAACAAGGTAAGATCGTCTTCGCCAAGACAATATTGTTTACCGACTTATTTTGAATCGGGCTTTGCGTCTTAAAATTACCAGAAAATTTTTTTAGGCATTTTCTTACTTTTGAGCTCAGTTTTAATTTAATTGAAACTGTAAAATAACAGTCATGTATCTCATTAGATTGTTGTTCGAAGATCAAATTAATAGTTCAATTGTTGAAGAAATTAAATAAATTATAAAAACAATCATTATAATTAAATAATTTCCAATTAATTTCAAGATATTCTAAATCAAAATTAAACTATATTTATTAAAATTTTAAGAAGAAAAAACATAAAATACAAGTAATTTTCCAGAAGTCAAATATTTGAATTTATCAAAGATAGGATGACAAAATGAAGGAAGTTACAATTTAGAATAAATAATTAAAACTAATTAATAATATAATAAAAAGAAATGAGAAGAAAGTCAAGATCAATATGAATTTAAAAACTTAATGGTACAATTAAAACATATAAACCTAGAGGGAAGCGAGGCTCGGGAAGACCTAAACAGTGATGGATGACGGAACAGGCCATTGAGCCTAATCCTTGACAGATGGTAATAAATCTATTAATGACTAAATATAAAAATATATTTATAACTCACCTGGTTAAATGGAATCTGAAGATCCTCCCTTTTTTCATTCGCTGAATTGTGAGTTCCAGGGAAAAACACTTGGCAAATATGTTGTTTTTCAATGTATTTGAAATCATGAGTCATCCAATGAGGTAAGGTTTGTAGGGAAGCCTTGGCAATTACTGTATCCTCGTCTCTTCCTCCTTTTAACAGAATTATTCTATGTTCAGTATAGTTATAGTTATAAAGACTGTAGAGTCTCGAGTTTGCTTTTGGTTTAACGAGGGGTAAAAGGGGAAAGCATCAGTGCGCATGCGCGACTATTTTGGTATCAGTTCGTTACCAAAACAACGTAAAATATACTTACTGTTCGACAAGTTTCGAAATAGGATTCCCTCCCTTCCGCACTTCATCAGCGCCACCTCGCATTACGCACTGTCCCAAAAACATTAGCTCAGATAGTCAGTCTACTAGTACAGCTCATTACTACAACAATATTTATAACTTATTCATACGTATTATTACTTTATTATTTATTATTATTTGCACTTATTTAACCTGTACCTGTTTAAATCACAGTTATACACTTACACTGTATTTGTTTAATCGAAACGAATTTATCTAAATACTGAACAACCGATCAAACCCAAAACATAATAAAACTGCACTGACTACAAAACCAATTTTGCACGGTCGCTAACACAGTACAACTGAAGTAAAAGCATAGTTTATATTAGCTGCTCTCAAGTAAATAAGGAATAATGCTTACTCCATTTAATTAAATCGTATTAATTATTTAGATTTACAGTCAACATTGTTGTTGTTGTTTCGGTCAACAGCCGAAAGGCTGGTTTGAACCTCCAGAGGTTTTACTAAGTAAAACGAAGAGTGAGGTGGTTTACCATTGCCTTCCTCACTGAGTGGAAAAGTACGCTTATCAGCATGCCGGGCCCTCTGAAAAGCACATATTTTCCACTCTGTAAATGACACCTTCACTTCATTCACCACAGGGTCTGGCTGTATAATGAAATTCATTACTTTCAGAGAAGATAACTCTGATTAGTGTCTTTTACACCTCTACCTCTTCTGTTCTTAAATGATTCAGTCATTTAATTGGCTGACCATGTGATAAAAAACAGAACTATTTATTTTAGCCCTGCAACGAACAAATTGAGTGTAATTAATTTGACACTCTACCTGTCTGTTATGGGCAGACAGTCAACATTATAAATTAAGAACTTGATGGGTTATATTATGACTACACTACCTAATAGTAAACAAAAAGTAATGGAAACACTAATGACTTTCTGCTGGTGATCACATAATCTGTACAAAATGTTATGGATAACAAGAATCTAGTACAAGTGATATTCATAGTAATTGCTCATTTGTGTTGTGCGTACCAATGTATTCGATCCGGCCTGTTGTGCGAACGGGAATCGAAGAAGTGGGGAAGGGAGGGAATCCTATTTCGATCGTTGTCAAGCAGTAGATGATATAAATATAGTCTACTGCAGAACCTTTTGTAGGTTAAATGTACTAATATAACTGTTTGTTACCGCAAACGAAAATGTCTAAAGCAAACTTTTGTTATGAGATATTCCAGAAAAACGATGAGCTATGTACACAAGTACACTCTTGGTCATGAGGAAATCATAAGAAAAACCAGCACCACGGACTTTGGTGTGTTGTTTGACTCCAAGCTATTATTCCTTGAGCTAGTAGCTTCAATAGCTGCAAAAGCTCGAAGGAATTTAGGACTCATAGCTTGGATTAGTTGTGATTTCAAATTTGAGAAGTCAGTACTTAGACTTTATAAGAGCCTTGTTCGTCCTGTCCTCGAATATTGCTCGGCGGTATGGAACTATAGAAGAAGCTTCACAGGAAAGGAACTGGAGAGGGTGCAAAAAAGACTAATTTATAATTGAAATGTAGATCTGGGAGAAAATTTGATGGCTATGAAGATGCCCTCTCATTCTACGGGCTTCAGAGTCTGAGCACGCGGCGTAGAGTGATGGAAGCTCTATACATTTATAACATTCTGGATTCACGAGTTGATGTTCCGGTCATCTCGAAGATTTTTCTGAGAGTGCCTTGCACAGCTTTAAGAAGTTTCAGGCTGTTTGCTGGAGTCACAAGAAGTAAAATAACTCCAATCAATAGATGTATAGCTACAGAAAATGAAATAAATGGAGAGGTAGATCTGTTTCACAGAGATGGTAAAATAAAAAAAAAACTATACAGGATACTGTGAAAGAAGGCTGTGATCTTTTTTGTTGTTTTATGTATTTTTATGTTATTCGTGTCTATGTGATGTATGTGTGCTCGGCGACTGTTTTCAAGTGAAGAAAGAATGACTATGTTAAATTATAATTGTGCAGTATACTGAGGCGATATTCTTTTGCTGTTCTACTGTACCACCTCGCATCCTTGCGACCATCCATAGTAGTAGGTGGAGCCGGCGGGATGTAGGGGAGTTTGGGAGCTTCCAAAAAAAAATAAACTATTTGTTACCGTAAACGGAAATGTCGGTTTCTCAAAAACGCGGTCGAACTGTTCACAGTGCTGAACGAAATCTAAGATGCAAGGTAATAAAATGCTGAGAAGACGAAGCTAAACAAAAATACCTTTCCGTGCCTCTTAACAAAAGCCATGAGCAAGCGGATAACCGCTGTGCTGTTTCTGTTTCCACTAGTAAAGCACGACACTCTTGTTATAGTGACCGATGCAGTAACTCTCCAAACAGTTATTACGCCAGTTTAAGTTTGATATCTCCATGTGTCTTGAAAAGAGGATAATTTTTGTTGTTTTTTCGAGTCAACTTTTCACATTATTACATAATCAGTGATAAAACTCACATGTATTAAATTGGATGTTTTGTTAACACGTACGTTGAAAAAACCTATTCCTTTATTTAGTTATATGATTCATTTTGTAAATAAACTCCTTTTTCAATATTTAACGTTCCATGAAATTAAAATATGGTAATGTAGCATATTTTCCAATAACACAAGGGCCAAGTTTTCTCATATAGAAAACTAGCCAAATAAACGTGGGTTCAGTATATGATACAGCATTATAGAAAAAATGGGCATATGAGGCATGTACAAAAAGAGGAGCTTTGTTCTTTATTTGTGTTTATTGTCATAGCGATATTGATAATGATTATTCATAATCAATATTTTTTTTATTAGGCCTGCGAAAACATCCAGAAACATTCGAAACTGTATTTACCTAATACAATTTAGTTTTTAGTTAATTACTATTTCAATACATGTAGTCCTGTAAACAAAAAGCTAAGTATAACAAACTGAATTTGTGAATTAAAACGTATACAGCCTAATCGTTCCTTGTTTTGGCTTTTTAGAATACTTGGAAAATTTACCCCGACATGCTTAAAATGTACAGGTATACTTGCCCCGCATACGGGACAAGTATCCCAAACCGACATGACTAGATTCATTGCGATTTTTTATGTAATTCTATTGAAAATTAGTAATACTATGTGTACCAGAGTTTAGTTATAAGGAGAGCAGTGATACCAAAAACTCAACGAGAAATGCATCTGAAAATATTATACAAAGAAAATTAAAAAATGTCGGAAAATGTGCCCCGGTCTCCGCTACGATTGTTATCAGCTTGTAAATAATGATTAATTAGTTATTCGTTTGTAAATGGCTGTTTTATTTATTTTTAAATTAAGTTTAGTTAAGCCTTAGTTAAATTTAAAAAAAATCGTAAAATAAATTAATATGTAAATAAGTTAAATAGTTTAATGAATTTTTTTCATTGGTAATAACTGTAATGATTATTGTACGCAGTCTACTATTAATTAAATTTATAAATAACTATTTGTTATACTTTTAGTAAGGAATATTTATTATTTATAAATAACCAGATTCCAAAACAATCCGGAATAAAAATGAAATGAAACAGTACTTTTCAATTCCGTTTGAATAATGTTTGTTCTGTCTTCTTTTGCGAAGCATATACTATATATCGTAGTTTAAAACTCCTAGCCACAATAACGGGCGAAAAGTTCACAATATTTACGGATTCGATGAGTGTGGTTAGAGGCTTGCAGGCTGAAGAAATTACAGAGCCAATTATGGAACATAATATCCAACCAACTTCGACATATCAACAACAGGAATGAAGTACACATTGTGTGGGTTCCGTCGCATTGCGGTATAAACGGAAATGAAACAGCGGACACGGCCGCCAAAGAGGTGTTAAAAACCCCACTGAGAGATAAACATCTCTCATCTCATACAGATTTCAGGAGACATTTGCACAACCAAATTAAACAACACTGGAACCAAATCTGGTCTCGACATCCTCCAACGATACTTCACCACATCAGAAAACACATTTTTGAAAACCCTCAGCCTCACTTGGAGCTTCAAAGGCATCAAGTTCTACTTACACGATTACGCATTGAACACTCTACACTTGCGCACAAACACTTACTTAAGAAAGAAGAACCACAACATTGTACACATTGCTACACGCCACTTACAATCAAAAGCATCATCACAGACTGGTAAACTACACAATTCACACGAACAGTATTCAAAATTAACAACATTTTAGCACTTAATTTAGTGGACAAAGTAACCGTTCAAAACATAATAAACTTTTTAAAATTTAACAAAAAAATTTCAGATTTGATGCGTAATTGTAAAATCGCATTCATTATTTTTAATTGTCATTCTATTTTTTAGTTTTTATTTCTCTGTTGTCTAAATTTTATTTGAACCTAACTAATTTTTCATTATTTTTTTATGTAACGTATCATGTATTTATATTTAACTTGGCCGCTAATGACCTCGTAGTCGATGCGACCTTAAATAAATAAATAAAAATGAAATGTTTACCATGACATAGAAATCAGAAAAAAATACCTTTTACGTATACTGCCAAAAAACCAAGGTGTTGGGGCGCAATGAATCCATCTGCATTGCGTTCCGTTGAGACGATTGAACTTTCATTAAACATATCTTGCTCATTAGTGGTTTGGTGCACATGCCAACCACGGGCAGTTTTTACTTGAAAAGCAGCTAAAATACGTTCGTTTGTATCGATTTCCCCATTTCTATTATCATCTTTATAAAGAAAAATTTGATCACTTTTATTGAAAAGGATCTTTTCTATTTCCCATCTCAGGTACAGTCTTGAATTTCCATTACCATTGTTACCTTCTTCTGGTAATAAACCAATTTCCAGATGTGGCCGAATACAACTGTATTCTGAAACAAAAAAATTTTATGTGTGAATTATTTTGACATTACATAGAAAATTGTTGTAGTACAGTCAGGAGGATTTTTTATTTTATTATTATATCGAAAATCTCTGTCTTTTCTCAAACTTTTCATTAGCTCACCTATATAAGCGCCGGTTTGTTTACAGTCTAGTTCAGTCTTGATTTGTCTGTGTTTGTTAGAAGTGTAAACTCGCGGGCTTCCCTCGCGTTCGACTAGTGCCGCCGTCTATTTGCAGAAGAGCGAAATCTACACGGACCAGTCTTTTTCGACTGGAGAGTTGTCTTTTGGAACGCGTACGGGACGTACGCAGTCTACTAATTACCTTGCTCCATGCCAGTACAGATCATCTCAAGTAACTTTATTGACTAATACAACACAAGATGCAAAAAAAAAAGACTGAGGAAGCAAAGTAAGGTCAGACTGTTGGTTAATTTACTACAACACTGCAATGTCTTACACTTGAAACATTTTCTCGAACATCTTTTACATTTCGTAGAACATTTACCTTCTTCACGAGGCTTCTTTTTATTTATTTTTTTTTTTTGCAAAAACGACAACAATTTAAGCGATTCAAACATCCTTTAAAGCAGCCTTCTTTCTTTGTTTGAGTAAGCGAATCACGTAGTGCTTTACGGTTTTGTTAGAAAAAGTCAACAATACTGGGTACTGTTTAACGTTTATTCTGTATAATATTTGTAAGTAATATTAAGTAAATTGGTTAAGTTATTTATTGTATTAATTAATCATAATTAGTTTATTTATTAAATAATTTAATTATAATATACTTATAGATTTTAGTCACTTATTTAATTGCAATTCTTAGTTGTAATACTCGTTAATATTTCAAATTTTAAACTTTAGTGTGTTAATTTTTTAATTTACGCAGATCTTGAAACGGACCTTTGAGATAAGTGTCACAATACGTTAATATTTATAAGTAAGTTATGTATTATTTAAAGAATGATGGATTTTGTCTAACTATCCTTCCTTCTAAAATACCATCATGTAATTTTGATTTATTTTGTATTGTTTTTTTTTAAATTATTTGTAAAAAAATTGTGGGCCATTGTAAAAAGTATAATAACAGTCAGTATTCAGTACATAGCCCGTACTTTTGAAAATGCAGAAAGAAAAATACATTAAAATCTATACTGGCCTTCGGGCCAGTCCAGTCAGTCAGCTGGTAGTAAGTCGCTATTATTTGTTAAGTAACACCGGTTGAGCAAGCGACTTTGTATGGTGACCAGCTGACAGCCATCCATGAACAAACTCTACTGGGGGTCCCTGTTCAAACTCATGCCTAATTCACGTCAAAAATACAGCAAAAGCAGCGATCAAATTGGGTAGTTGTCAAAAATGTACAGTTCCCGATAACAAATAAAAGCTAAAAAAATATAAAAAAATTCTATAGGCCTACTGATATTATAAATCACAGATAAAAAAGAGAAATCTTTATTTTGCTCTGCTGAGAAATTTACATTTTTTGACCTACGATATTTTTCTTCGGAGCGTACATATGACCTGAAATCAAAGTAATATAAAATAATATCTTACCGTATGTTTTTACCACCGTTGCATTCGCAAAGCAAATGAAAGCGAATGCCAAGCTTAAAAAGTGATTCATCTGAAAAATAGAACCAAACAAATTGCTTTAGCGATGATCGATTTTATAGAGTACTTAAAAATAATATGAAATTACGGCAAGTACAGAACAATGTCTCTTTCATTGTCGTATAATTCTGGAGGGGATTAGTTTTGTTACCGCTGAACTAATGCAATAGTATAGTCACTTGAGTCACGAGTTTGCCCTTGTTTGCAACAAGGGGTAAAGGGGCAAAGCATCAGTGCGCATGCGCGACTGCTTTAATTTCAGTTTGACAAACATAACTTGTAGCTACTATACTCAGAGCATATACAGTATATCGCAAGCTTATGCAGAAAGCCTTTTAGAAAGCCTTTTGTAAGTTAACTGTACGAATATAACTGTATGTTACCGTAAACGCAAATGTCGGTTTCTCAAAAACGTGGTAGAACTATTCACAGTGCTGAACCCAATGTAATAAAATTTTATGTAGTTGAAGCTAACCAAAAATGCCTACTTGTGCCTCTTAACAAAAGCCATGAGCAAGCGGCTAACTACGTGATGCTGTAACATCTGTTACTATGTTGTTTTTTTGGTTTATTTGCCGTTTCGCTTCTGTCTGTAAGCTTCTGCTATCTCGTGGTTGTTACGTGTACCACGTCTGTGTAGCGAATAGCTGTCTAGAGAGTTGAAGGGTGTGGTCCTCGTCATCTGATTATCGTGTTTTTTTTCCCTGTTCTTTTCCTGGATGTCAACCTGGACGGTTGTGTTTTGTGCCGTTCTAATTATGTAGTTTTTTCGGTTCTATTATATTTTTTTTTAACAATATAATTAAATGATGTTGTACTTTTGAAGTCCCAAATATTTGGTAAGTAAATTTTCTATTTCCATATTATACGAATGCGGTGAATTCGTTGCTAACGAAATGTATATTTTGTAACTATTTAAGCTAGCCTTGTTACGATTACACGGTTTTATGCAATATTTTTCCTTGTTGAAAAATTTATGTAAAAAAGTTTTCTTTAAATTCAACTCACTGTTTTGACAATTTATATCTATAATTACTGTAGTAAAATCTATTTCTTTATTGTTTATGACTATATTTAATACAGTCTTTCTAGTGTTTTGTATTTAAAAAAGGGTCTATTTTCTTTACTGGCAAATGAATTCATCACATTTGAATTTACTTGATTTCTATAAAAAGAAAAAAAGAAAAGCTTTTGAGTATAATTATTTTGTATGCTAAACATTTTAATGTAAAAATCTGTATAATGTTTTAGTCTCTACTAAACTTTAATTTTATAAATTATTAAGACTTTATGATTGTATTCTGATAGGGTTGCAGTTTCCAGTTCCCAGTTTCCGAACAAATGTAACTTACATTAGATGAGCTAATCGAAAGATGGAAAATATATTGATACCAAAAGGTTATTTACGATGGAAAGATGGTACCATTTTCATTTAATTTTAGCTGCTCTAGCCTGTCTTGATTACACCACATCCTGCAAGTGTCTGTCGATGGCTAATTTTCTTTGACATCCAAATCATTTAAGTAAACCCAGGAATATGAAGCTAAGTACTCTTGTTTAAAATCAGCTTTGTGGTATGTCAACTTTATTTTATCTACATTTACATTTATTTACTCTGGACCTTGTTGGGCTACGCTCAGGAACCATCTCCCTGCAAGTGTCGATGCTTTTTGGACCTGTATAATCTTTTGTAACTGACATGATGATGAACTTAAATTGTATTCTTAACATATTACCTTATACACTACTGTAAATTTCATTATATCTTAAATTTATTATTTTTTTTAAGGGGTGCACCTCACTACTAACTTATGTACTAAATATTGAATTCTGATTTAGTCGTAACTGGCCAAATGTTTTTCTCAATTGATATTATTTTTACTCTGATATTAATCAACTGAATTACCCTTTTGAAAAATCTAATGAATAATTACAATATTGCTACATTTGGATTTGGAATTGCTCATTCCTTTCTGTTTTTCTTAGTTTAAATTTTTTTTATTTTATTTTTTTTAAACTAAATATTATTTTTGAGCTAATATCTTTTCAAAATTTCTTGATAATTATATTTTGTGCTTCTACCTTTTCTTTAGCTTCCATTGTTGTTATTTTTTTTAACTTTTGAATTATTATTAAATGTTTCTCTTGAAACGGACCTAAAAATTATTCTTGTTTTTTTTATAGTGTATCATAACCTGTCCTTTTGTTTTTCCTGCTGCAAAATATTTATCTTGGGCGCCCCGGCCAATCTCACTTGTTTACATGGTTTATGTGTGCAAGTGAGGGGGTGTGACAATGTTTCTCTTTGCACAATTCGAAAAATAAAGAAGGAAATTAAGACCGTGAAGAAGCTATTCTTTAACAGTTTTGTTGACACCTGGTAAAACAAGAAACGGGTAGGTAGATCCTAGAGAGACTGATAATGAAAAATCTGGTGTGAAACACTCACACAACTTTCTCTTGCCAATGCAAATAATTAACAATAAACCTAACATTAGTATTAAAACATTAGAAATGAACAAAAACTAACCTCAAAAACATAACCTTATTTTAATCATGAGTGAATGACGCAAAATGACAATCGAACTCAGTTTGGCTTAAAAATACGGAAAATCACGCTTTCACGCTAAACTAGGCTCTGTAGAGAAAAATGCTTTAAATAAAAGTTGTAGATCTTTTAATTTTCTATAAATTTAATTATATACACTTTTGTCGTAAAATGCATACTAACACCGAAATGTTAAAAAAATCGATTTTTCTCACGTTTTCGTGAGAAAAAAAACATAAAATCGCAAATTACCGCTAAACTAAGCGTTATACAAAAAAATGTTTGAAACAGACGTTGTAGGTCTTTAAATTCTCTACAACTTTTATTATATAAGTTTTTGCGCTAAAATTTATATTTAAGCCGTAATCTTAAAAAAACAACGTTTTTACGTAAAAACAGCCTCACCGAGAATTTCAGCAAACATGGCGCCTACCCTATCTTGTAGAGAATAAAAAATTAAGTAAAATAGGCGATTTTAAAAAAAATCGTAGGACCAGTTTTTGAGAAAATCGCAAAAAACTGAAAAATTATACGAATAAACTACTACTTCCGGTTGACCGATTTTGATGAAAATGTTCGTGTCGCGTCCGGTAGTGGTATGTAACTTAAGTTTCAAGTTTCAAGTTCGTACGATGTTCCGTTCTTGAGATATTCTGTTCACACACACACACACAGACACACACACACAGACACACAGACACCCACCAATCGCTAAAAACATGTTTTTTGGGTTCAGGGGGTCTGAAAACGTATAGATCCGGTGAAAACTCGATTTCGAAAAATCGACATGAAAACAATACTTTCCTTCTTATATATTCATATAGGCAAGAGAAAGTAATAAACGGATGAAAACAATAGTTAAGAAGGCGATTCATTTGTAATTACAGTAAATGAAACATTTCTAGTCATGTAATTAAGCTATAGGCAATATTACAGGTCATATTTATTTCTTATAAGGTTTATGAAGAAAATATTTTCTCGGAATAAACCACAAAAAAATTTATCTAGAAACTGTACGGTAGAAACTGCACGGAATCTCGTGACTTCAGTATCTATACCAATGTACGTGTCAAAATATAAATGTATTTTATTATTTATTTATTTGAATTAAATTGTTTACAACAGGCCAACTACGGCCCAATTACAGAAATAATATTTCATTACAGAGCAAAGAAAATACAAAAGGAAAAAGAAAAGAATACAAACAAAAATAGTCAATAGTGCAAAAATAATAAAATATACATTAAACAGTATTATACACATTAAAAATAACTTGATAATCAATTATTATTATTTTTTTCCTTTTTGAGACCGCAGTGGTCACTTGAGTCAGTTTCTGGGTACTCTCTTCTGGTTCGTTTCTTTGATTTTCCTCCAGTATTCTTTCATTCTGGCAGATCTTCTTTGGCTTTCTGCTTCCGAAAAGATCACTTTCCTGCTTCCTCTTTTATGTACCTTTCCTTGGAATCTAATATTTTTATCTTTTAATAGTTTCAGCTGTTTTGTTTTAATTTCTAGATCTTCGAAGGTGATGCCTAATTCTTCCATATCTTTCTTGATTTCTCTTAACCACATTACTTTTGTCTTATTATTTATAATAATAATAATTATAAATTATTATAATTTATTATAATAATCAATTATAATAATTCATGAGAATCAATTAACCATGATAGGGGTCGAAAACAAAACAAAAAAATTAATGCACACATAATGTGGAACTGCTCGAGAACTTATGTTTTTGAAAGATTTAGGAATGGCTGACCTATACGATGCTCAGCTCTGACCAAATGGATCTATTGTCACAATTCTGTTTATGATAAATTATAATTAATTATCATGCAGTTAACTAGCGAATAAGTTGCATAATTAGTGGAGGAAGATTTGTGATAAAACATATTTTTTGAACGGTTATAAAAGCATTGGATGCGACAAAGGATTTTCCAAACGTATAAGGATTGTTTATTTCACCACACAATAATTGTTTCAAAACTACTAGTGTAGCTAATCGACGCCTATTTTCCAGTGTTTGCATTTGAAAGGTAACAGTAAATTATTATATGGAATTGCAAAGGAGTAGGTACGGTTCTGCTTATAGTATAAATAATGAAGGAATCTGATCTGAAGTTGCTCGATGGCTTGAATGTTGTTGTTTCGGTCAACAGCCGAAAGGCTGGGATTGAGACTCTAGAGGTTTTACTAAGTAAAAACGAGGAGTCAGGTGGTTTACTATTGCCGTCCTTACTGAGTGGAAATGTATACTTATCAGTATGCCAGGCCCTCCGAAAAGCACCCACTTTCAACCCTGGAATTGACATTGCAGGGTGAATGACACTTCATTCACCACAGGGTCTGGCTGTATAGTGAAATTCATTACCCTCACAGGAGATAACTCTGACTAGTGTCTTTTACATTTCTTAGATACTTTAGTCATAATATCGGCTAAACATTTGATAAGAACCGGAACTATTTTTTTGTAGTTCTGGAACCAACAGATCGAGTAAAATTAATTTAACACGCCACCTGCTCGTTGCGGGCAACGGCATGAATGTGAAAGCGTAATGGATTCTAAAAGAATGAACCGAATTCTAAATTGACATGAAAAATGAAAAATAAAGGACTTTCAGAGTAGAGTCTGTCTACGCTATGAGTACTCCGACGTAGGCAACCAGCAATACAAGTGAGCATGCGTATTAATTAAAAATACGCACAATAAAAGATCAGAAACAAAATTCTATACAACACTAAATTATTCGCTCTAAGCTTAATGTAATAAAAACACGTTCAATTCATTTGTTAGAAAATGTTTTATAAATCGAACATTAGTTTACCATTAATAACTAAAATTTTTACTATTGTTACTCTTACTTTGTTATTTTTCGTTACATTATTTACTATTATTACATTATTATTTATGATAGTTTATTATTATAGTTATTATAGTTTAAGATAGTTTATTATTATTTATGATTGTTTATGATTATTATTAATGATTATTTAAAAGGTTTTTATTATAGACTCAGTTTTATTTTTGGTCACAAGTAATTATCAGACTAATGCGCTTGAATTATAACAAGAGAGTAAAAAAGTCCAGTGATTTGTTTATCATTTAAGATTGTTTATTTTGTACCATTAAAATTAATGTCTGTTACTTGTTTAATACAACTGTTTGCACTTGTCCGTTTTTAACTCATTTTTAGTTTCATCAGTTATCTTTTGGTATTGTATCGGTTCGTTTAGATTTTCTTCGTAGACTGATGTTGAAAAGTTTTGTAAGCTGTGTTTTCTTAACATGGATGATAGCGAAGGTGGGTTTTTAAAACATAAAAGCGGTAAACACTAAAAAGTAGACAAAAATTAATTTGTTAAATGTACTGGTTAAAGTAATTAATTAAGGAGTCTTTATAAAACTACAATAATTACAAGTAATATGAACGGTATAATTAAAAATGCTTAATGGATAATGTTTATTAAAGCTGGAGTAGATATTTTAATGATGGAACATAGTGCAAGATAATTGTCAGGCGGAGAGGTAAATACGCGCTAAGTAGTGTAAAACTTTCGTTTACAATAATTTTAGGCGCTTGGCTCGCGCGGAGTACTCTTACAGTAGATAGACTATAGCTATGCTATTTAAATTTCCACAACTTCTTTTAATAAAACCCAACAACCGACTAGCTTTTTTAATAATGTTAGTTATGTGGTTATTAAAAGATAAAATTGAGTCAATTATAAATAAATTGGGAACGTAGTAGCGAGAATTCCCCCCACCCATGGTCAACAATTTAAAGAATTTATTCTAAAAGACTCAGTGTTGTCACTGAATCAAATAAATAAATTAATTTATGTTATTGAATCTGCAATGAATCCAATGGCCCCGGTCACAAATTCAGAAAATTAGGTACCGGTTAGCGAAATAAGAAGGGGTTGCAAATTTCACTAAAATCGGATGAGTATTTACCGAGTTATAGGCCAATAAGTTTGCATAATCCGTAAAATGTCTTCAATAACGGGCACTTTTTTGTTCTAACGTCAATATCACTTTTAAAAAAATCTGGTGTGAAACACTCATACAACTTTCTCTTGCCAATGCAAATAATTAATAACCTAACATTAGTAATAAAACATTAGAAATAAACAAAAAACTAACCTCAATAAACATAACTTAATTTTAATCATGAGTGAAAGACGCAAAATGAAAATCAACCTCAGTTTGGCTTAAAATACGGACAATCACTCTTTCACCCTAAACCAGGATCTGAGGAGAAAAATGCTCTAAATAAAAGTTGTAGATCTTTTTAATTTCCTATAAATTTTATTATATACACTTTTGTCGGAAAATGCATACAAAGGCCGAAATTAAAAAAAAATAAATAGATTTTTCACAAGTTTTCGTGAGAAAAAAATCAGAAAATCGCTAATTACCGCTAAATTAATCGTTACACAAAAAATATTTGAAATAAAAGTTGTATGATTTTAAATTGTCTACAACTTTTATTATAGCCTATACATTTTTGCGTTAAAATACATATTAAAGCCGCAATCTTGAAAAAACAATTTATTTACGTGAAAACAGCCTCGCCAAGAATTTCAGCAAACATGGCGCCTACCCTATCTTCTAGAAAATAAAAAAAATTAGTAAACCAGGCGATTTAAAAAATAAATCGTAGGATCAGTTTTTGAGAAAATCGCCAAAAAGTTAAAAATTACACGAATAAACTACTACTTCCGGTTGACCGATTTTGATGAAAATGTTTGTGTCGGGTTAGGTAGTTGTATGTAACTTAAATTTCAAGTTTCAAGTTCGTATGATGTTCCATTCTTGAGATATTCTGTTCACACACACACACACACGCATACACACACACGCACACACACACACACGCACACACACACACGCACACAGACCAATTGCTAAAAACATGTTTTTTGGGTTCAGGGGGTCTGAAAACATGTAGATCCAGTGAAAACTCGATTTCGAAAAATCGACATGAAAATAATACTTTCCTTCCTATATAGGCCTATTCATATAGGCAAGAGAAAGTAAGAATTGATAAAAAATTCAAGTTTTCACCGTTCATCGCAAAATTAAAGAGCCATTAATTTGATATAATACGTTACAATCGATGCCATATTTTGTTAACAATTGAGCTTCAAACTTAGGTTTCTATTATTTTGACATGGACAATTAAAGTTTTTAAGTTCTACATTGCTACAGTTCTAGAATCAGTAGTAGTTCTTGATTTACAAAAAAATGTAGAAGAGGTGTGTTCATTATTTTGTGTCAAGCATTAACTATAAATTTTCTTCAACTTCACCATGCCTGTTCTTTTCTAATTCCTTCTTTTATTTTCTACAATCCCATCCAGTTGTTCTACTATCGGTTTCATAATCATAGACACCCGAGTTTGAACTCTTGCATCTCCAAAACTATGAGTCGGATTTCAACATACTTTATACAAAAATTTAGCTCATTTTATTCTGCGTTGACGTATAACAAACCTATATTTTTAATATTTAAAAATTGCCATATCGAGGTTAAAAGACAAAAAACCCCGGTTTTTTTGCTACCGCAACAAATTAGATGCGTTTAGAGGCGTGTAACTCGATAATTATTCGACGGAAAAAATTGAAATTTTAACACAAAATAGACAACTTTATCCTACAGCGTGTACGAAATTTCAAATTCGTACGTTATTTAAATTTTTATTTATTAACAATATTCTGAACTCTTGCTATCTCGTTAACCGCTCGATCGTTCGGCACGGGCAAACTATTGTTTTATTCAGGGTAAAAAACTTAGTACAAACATGTTAACCCTTTCAATCCCAATTTTTTAACTATACAAAAAATATCTGTTCATTGTTTCATACAACAATATGAATATGTAAAATTGTGTTCAGGCTTCCTAAACAAAATATATTCTCTTACTTAGATTTGTAGCAAAAAAAACTAAATATGATTTTAATTTTAAAGTCATCATTTAAGACAAAATATTTTACAATGAAAAATATTAATAAAATGGATAAAATCACTTTTTACAAACAGTCTAAAAAATATACTTGTACTTACGTACGACATATTTGAAGAAATGCTACTTTATTTTAGTAAATGAACACGAATATTTAAAACTAAAATTAATTTTTAAAAGAAACTAATTAATGGTCGCCTCCGTAGCGCAATGGTCAGTATGCTACACTGCAAAGCGGAAGTCTCAAGTTCGATTCCTGGCTAGGGTACAGAAAATTATTACACTTCACACCCAGCGTTCCTAATCCAAAGACATCAAAGTAGTCGCTAATAACTAAAATTTTGATGTCTGTTATTTCACTCAGTGTGACTTCTTTGTCACACTGGGTTAGAAAGGGTTAATAACATGAAATATTGATTGGCCAATGTGTGGTAGAATTTTTAAAATTTTGAAAAATAGACTGGGTAATGCGGGGATGGGCGTTACTATCCATGTTGCAGGTTGTGTACGTGACATCCTGTCAGACTGTTTACCTGAATAGTAGGCTATTGTTGTTTAGGTCAACAGCCGAAAGGCTGGTTTGAACCTACAGAGGTTTTACTAAGTAAAACGAGGAGTGAGGTGGTTTACCATTGCCTTCCTCACTGAGTGGAAAAGTACGCTTATCAGCATGCCGGGCCCTCTGAAAAACACATATTTTCCACTCTGTAAATGACACCTTCACTTCATTCACCACAGGGTCTGGCTGTACAATGAAATTTATTACTTTCAGAGGAGATAACTCTGATTAGTGTCTTTTACACCTCTACCTCTTCTGTTCTTAAATGATTCAGTCATTTAATTGACTGACCATGTGATAAGAAACAGAACTATTTATTTTAGCCCTGCAACGAACAGATTGAGTGTAAATAATTTGACACTCCACCTGTCCGCCATGGGCAGGCTATAGTAGTATAATCCTGAAAAATTGTATTTTAATGAAAAAAAATTAAGTTTTTAGAAGATTACCCAGAAAAATTATTGTGTCACCAAGAACGAATATTTTACATAATTTATACGGATCGTTTTAGAGCAAAGGGAATTTTAGTACTTTACTAAAAATATATGCATTACTGTTTTTAATACTCGCAGCCATTGGTTCATTTTTCCAACCAACTGTTGATGGGAAATTTACTTGTTTGTGTCATACATTTTGTTTTTGATTTGTGCTTTTTTGTTTTTTTGCCTGTTCCCGCAAATTTAAAAATTTTAACATTTAGGATCATTTTTCTCGGAAACCATTAAACCTACCAGGCTGAAATTTTTACCAGTTATTTATCTCGCAAATGTACATATTCTGGCATTTTTATGACTTCCTCAAATTCTGAAAAAATTATTAATATGTAAAATGCCGTAGAAAAAAATTTTGTAAAAATTTTATATTATTCGTTATTCTGTTTTTAACTTTATGGTTCAACACATTAAATTGTAAACATGTCAATATAATAGCTAGAGAAACCCGACATCAATAAGTAAGCAAAGTTTCATTTCCGTATCGTTTACCAATCCTGAAAAAATGTACGTAAAAAAGCAAATTTAACGTTGGTGGGGTACAAAGTACAATCTTCCCTTAATAAATCTGGAAATAATATTAAAATATTTTAGTACAGTAAAACAAATACGTAATAAAAAATTATGATTGTGATGAAGAAAATTACCTTAAAATATTTTAAGTTGAAGAGAGAATCCTTAATTTACAGGAATATCAGTCCTTGAGTACCCTACTGATACCCTGAAGTAAGTGAATTAACAATAATTGGATACCACAATATATACTCTTTCGGAATAATTATTTATTCACAAGTATTCAGAAATGAACCCATGTTAATTACGTCATAAATGGGAGAACGGTATATGTACCACGTAATATACTCGTATTTTATTCTTTAAAAAATATATTATAGTTTTCGTTAAATTTTATTTCTCATGAACGCTCTAAAGCCTACTGATAAGCGATATTATATGAGTTGAACGTACATTACTATGCATAAATTATTTATGAGTCATTTTACTAAACATATTTTAAAAACTTTTATCACACAGCTCACTGAAACTTAATCTAGTTACACAACATACAATTTAAAACAATTAAAATTTACCTTCAACGAAATAAAATTTACTAAAAACCAATATTAATATTCCTACTTTATTAAAAAAATATTACACTATTTTCTATAAAAAATATTGTTGTATCGCGTTTAAAAACTATTCTGTAATAAATGGATAACTCATCGCAAATATTTAATTATATTTCCAAATATAATATTTTAATATTTATTTCCAAATATTTAATCTATTTGAATAAAACATCTGCAATTGAGGAGTTTGATAGAAAAAAGAACCTAAATTTTTTTTTTTTTTTTTTTTAATTCCTAATGTGTGTACGTTGCAATCTGTTCAATTCAGAACAATAAGCAACCCCATGACCCAATGAGATGAGGATGATATGTATGACGTGTAAATGCGGTGTAGTCTTGTACAGACTCAGGCCGACCATTCCTGAGACTGTATGGTTAATTGAACCCCAACCATCAAAGTACACCGGTAACCACTGTCTAGCGCTCAAATCCGTATAAAAGTAACTACCTTTACTAGGATTTGAACCAGGAACCTTCGTCTCCGAAAATCAGCTGTTAAGCAGCTGACTTTGGCGACGACTTTACCTCTAGACCAACCCGGTGGGTTAAACCTAAAATACTACAGGCCCTTTTTCCGTCAAAGTGTTTAATGAGTCCGCTTTGAAGTTCTTTGTATTTTAACAAAGTTTCATATTTCTATGTTTTTTCTAAAAGATGCGATGACGATGTTTAGAATTTCATGTCAAGGCAGGAAAATTCGTTAATTCGTAGCCAGTCAATGAGATTAATTTGTAAACTAATTAAATTGTTGTAATTTACCTAATTAAAGTAGCATAAAGTTTAACATTTCTGTTGTGTATTCTTTATTATGATTTTGTGTAGTTTCTCAGTAGTAAACAATTCAAATTTTATATAGATAAAGGTGTTGTTGCTTAGGTCATCAGCCGAAAGGCTGGTTTGAACCTGTAGAGGTTTTACTAAGTAAGTAAAACGCGGAGTGAGGTGATTTACCATTGTCTTCCTCACTGAATGGAAAAGTATGCTTATCAGCACGCCAGGCCCTCTGAAAAGCACATGTTTTCCACTCTGCAAATGACACCTTCACTTCATTCACCACAGGGTCTGGCTGTATAATGAAATTCATTACTTTCAGAGGAGATAACTCTGATTAGTGTCTTTTACACCTTTACCTCTTCTGTTCTTAAATATTCAGTCATTTAATTGGCTGACCATGTGATAAGAAACAGAACTATTTATTTTAGCCCTGCAACGAACAGATTAAGTGTAAATTTGACACTCCACCTGTCTGTAATGGGCAGAGAATAGATATAGGTGTGGCTATTAAATAACGAGACTGACGTTGTAAAAAAATTTATTTTTATTTTGTACATAATCACTTATTGTCACCTTCAATATACACTCTTTCTCTATCACTAAAATGCTCCATGCAAATTTTCCATTGTTTGAAACAGTGCTGGAAGTCATCTTCTGTCAGCTCCTTCAGGTTACGTGCCGCTTTCTCTTTTACAGCTTCTACAGACAATCTTGTCCCTTTTAATGCAGATTTCACCTTAGGGAACAGGTAAAAGTCACATGATGCAAGATCTGGTGAATAAGGTGGATGTTCTTACACTGAGATGCTGTACATGGTTAGGAACCTCTTGACAGATAATGCGGAATGAGCTGGCGCATTGTCTTGGTGGAGAACCCATGATTTGTCCTTTCACATTTCGGGGCGTTTTCCCTTACTCTTTGACGTAGTTTATAAAGTACCTCAAGGTAGTAATAATGATTCCTTTTTTGACCTTCAGAAACCCAGTGAAGATACACAATCCCATGGATATAAAAACAAAAACAATCATCATTGCTTTCAATTTTGACTTGCTCATTCGAGCTTTTTTGGCTCTCGGTGAACTTCAGCTCTTCCAGTGCATGGATTGGCGCTTCGTTTCCGGATCATAAGTAAAAAAACACGTTTCATCCCATGTTATTATCTTCTACCTGTTCGCTAAGGTGAAATCTGCATTAAAAGGGACACGATTTGAGTCTGTGTAAGCTGTAAAAGAGAAAGTGGCATGTGTTCTGAAGGAGCTGACAGAAGATGGCTTCCAACACTGTTTCCAACAATGGAAAATTCGCATGGAGCGTTGTAGGGATAGAGAAGGGAGTGTATATTGAAGGTGACAATAAGTGATTATGTATAAAATAAAACTTAAAATTTTTTTACAACGCCGGTCTCGTTATTTAATAGTCACACCTCGCACATATTTGTCTGCCTACTTCTATTGCAATGCATAACAATATTTATAACAAATTGATTAAAGTATCGTTTTCTCAATATGTTGGTTTCGTAGATAAGCCCTTTTTCCATCAAACTCCTCAATTATTGCTGTCTGTTGTTGTTTAGGTCATCAGCCGGATGGTCATTATGCTTATTAGCATGCCAGGCCCTCTGAAAAGCACCTACCTTTTACTCAGTAAACGACACCTTTACTTCATTCACCACATGGTCTGGTTGTTTAATGAAATTTCCTACTTTCAGAGGAGATAACTCTGACTAATGTCTTTTAGACTTCTACGTCTTCGGTACTCAAAGGGTAGGATTTTGTCCATTTTCACAAAAACACTCACATCAACTCACTCAAACGACTGTTACATAACAACTGCGCGTCCAAAATGGCTGAAACTTTGGTGAGTAACTGTCAGCAGATGAACCACGAAATTCACTAGCTTTTATTTACGAGTGTTGCCATTTTCACGTTGAGGTCGGAAACTTTTCAGACCACCCTCGTATATGAAACAGTATTATATATAAAACTGAATTGGTCTAATCTGTTTAAACAAAACCAAATTCATAATTATTCAACTCGTAATAACAAAGGCCGCAGCTGCAGTCTTGTATAATCTCAAAGTCTTGTATAATGATGAAATTCATTACTCTCAGAGGAGATAACTGATGTCTTTTACACCTCTACCTCTTGAATTCTTAAAGGTTTCATTCATATATAAATTGGCTGACCATGTGATAAGAAACATAACTATTTCTTTTATCTCTGGAACTAGCAGATCAAGTGCAAATAATTTAACACTCCACCTGCCTGTTATGGGCAAATCTTATTATTAAATATATCCATTATTTTCCCTCCTCCTCCTCCTCCTCCTCTTGCTCCTTGTCTTCCTTAATTTTCCGGCGTTTACTTCCTGGAATATCTGCTACCTACTGTTTCTTGAGTAATCTTTAAATTTTTAAACCTCATCTTAACTGAATTACGAATGGACTTCTCTAATCAACAGCCTTTGAAACCATGAAACTTTTAATTGAAGAGCCTCCAACCTAACCCCAAGGTTCAAACCAACTTGCAGTTGCAAAAATTTAGAGAATTACTCCGACGATTGGGTGATGGTTGGCGGGCGAAAAAGAGGCCCTAGGACACTGAGGGGGAAAACCCATACCCATCTAAGAATACAACCTCTCCGACATGAGAGTGGGCTACATTTACCTCCTGGTGTGTAATTACTATACTAAATTAACTGACCCACCGGGTTGGTCTAGAGCAGTGGTGTCAAACTCAATTTTGAAGAGGGCCATATATTAAATTTAGAATGTGTAGGCGGGCCAGATTCAAAGAACAAAAAATGTACTGAATTATTACAATATTTTATTGATTTAATTGTGTAGTATATAATATACGGTTAAAAAAAATCATATCAAATTTATAAAAGATGGTAATTATTTTGAGCTCGAGGATCCAGATACCTGACTTCTCTTGTTTTTGACAAGCTCATTAATGTCAGGTAGAGATGGCGTTACTGTCTATCTCTCTCGCTTGTCCTAGGCACGCGCTGCCCTTAAAATTACTTATAAATGTAGTGTGCGCATTTTAAAACTTCCGTAGAGGAATCGAGTGAAGTCTTAAAGCTCCAAAAAAAACATGATTCTTCTTTCTGTGACACATTGCGATCGCGGGCCGTATTGATACAGCCCGGGGGCCGGATGCGGCCCGCGGGCCGTATCTTTGACATGACTGGTCTAGAGGTAAAGTCAACGCCAAAATCAGCTGTTTAACAGCTGATTTTCGAAGACGATGGTTCCTGGTTCAAATCATAGTAGTTACTTTTATACGAATTTGCATACTAGACAGTGGTTACCGGTGTACTTTGATGGTTGGGGTTTAATTAACCACACGCTCTCAGGAATGGTCAGCCTGCGTCTGTGCAAGACTAAACCTCATTTACACGTCATACACATCATTCTCATCTCATTGGGTCATGGGGTTGCTTATTGTTCTAAATTGAACAGATTGCAACGTACACAATTGGCAATAAAAAAAAATTACCTAATTCTACGCTTATGGAAATCAGTCGGCACAAATACATGGGACATAATTATCATGAAAAATGAATCGTTGCTTAAAGCCATTTGCTATTTGCTATCGTTAAAGCTATCGTTAAATCTATTCATTAAAGATATTCGATGGTTAAAGCTATTCTGCAGGGGAAAATGAACCTGGTAGATGCAGGATATTGTAGCTTTGAAACCTGAGAACTTGGTTTAGACAAATAGCTTAGAAGAGCTATTCTGCAGTGTATTAAACAAAATTGCTACCAAGGTCACCTGTATCTGGAACGAATAAGCACTTAACACTTATAAGTTTTCCTTCATACCTGGTGGTAAGGGTTTTACACAAATTTTAGAAATTATGGTAATTAGGAATTGCCATAAGTGGTAGGGTATTTTATTTCACAATGGTATGAAAGAAAGCGTAAGCATAAAAAATGTAAACCCCATTTACAACATAGTTTGTTACAAAAAAATATTATAACGCACCGTTAAATGTTGATAATTGGTTTTATGCTTTAACAGTATAGTAGAACACCAAGTCATATTTTAATTTAAAAAATATATTTTTTACTGCGTACTTTAGTATAATATTTAATTAATATTCTAAGTTAACTAAAAAATATATGAATGCGTCGTAAGTTAGTTTCAACGCAAATATGTTTGCTGTATAGTGAAATACATGTATTAGATATTAATATTAATACATGGTATAAGATGTGAATTGGAGTTTGTTTTTTTACGTTTTACATTTGAAAAATTGTAGACCTACTCGTATTCTCTTACGTTCGATAAATAAGTTATTACGCAACAAATTAATAAATTCTTAGTTGTAAGTGTTGTTTCACACATAACAATTTTATTTCGTTCGTGCAAGAAACCATTGAATGGAATCTTACTGTGAACGCTTGTCTTGCACAGTAAGACAGGCGAAATATTATTTGTATAATAGACAGCACAATATTATTTACTAAAACCCAATTGCTTACTCAACAGGTGGAAGCCAATTGAAAATCAAATCTGAATGTGTTAATGCTATGAAGTTGCTGCTTTAATTAGTTAAAACAATGTTTGTTGTACTTATACTAGATGATCAGCCGAAAGGATGGTTTGAACCTCTAGAAACTTTACTAAGTAAAACGAAGAGTAAAGTGGTTCACCATTGTCTTCCCTACTTAGTTGAAAAGTATGCTTATCAGAATGCCGAACCCTCTCAAAACACACATATTTTCCACTCTGGAAAATGATAACTTCACTTCATTTACCACAGGGTCTGGCTGTATAATGAAATTCATTACTTTCAGAGGAGATAACTCTGATTAGTGTCTTTTAGATCTCTACCTCGTCTGTATCTAAATGATTCAATCATTTAATTGGGTGACCATGTGATAAGAAACAGAACTATTTTTTGTAGGCCTGGAATTAACAAACCAGGATTATACCCGAGTAAACTAATATTTGACCAATTCAATGTAATGACACTGAGACAAACGTATATTAAAAAAATCATTTTGTATATCAACAGAAACAAAGATATCTTTCAATGTAGAACTACAACTTACGATACTCCCTACAAAAACTAATCTTTATAGTATAAAAAACATAAAATTGGATGTGTGTAGATGTCACGTAAATAACTACAGCAGTATTTTAATAAATAAAATGATTCATAGATTAATTAACAATAACACTCCACCTGTCTGTTATTGGCATACTTTTATATAATTTAATCAAATATTTTAACAAACAAATATTTTAATTAGAACTGAAAAATACTTTTCTTTTTTTTCTCAATAATTCCTTCATTATACAGCTTACTGAAACTAATCTAATTATTAAATTAGTTATTCTAAATAATTAAAGTTTACAATATTATAAAATTTCCTTTCATCCAAATAACATTTACTAAAAACCAATAAATGTTCCTACTTTATAAAAGAAAAATTATACTATTCTCTGCAAAAATCCCCTCAGCTCATTAGAACATTATGTAGGTTACAAACTGTTATACAAAACTGTTAATCAATTATTTTTAATGAATCACAGGTTAAAGTTTACAATAAAAAATGAACGTATACATAGAAAAGAAATCATGGTAAAAATCTGTTTGTAATTTATTGAAAATTAATAGGATAATTTTTATCATTTTCTACTTACTAAAAGACAAGCTTAAAATAAAATTTATTCCTTCCCCAAGCCTCTATTTTTTGGTCCAGTTTTTTTGTTAATCTGCTGGTAATACATTCTTGGGGAATTTTATTTATTAAAATACTGCTATAGTAATTTACTTGACGTCTACACATATTCAATTTTATGTTTTTTATTTACTATAGTGCATAGGTGACAGTTCCCAAGGAGCTAGTTTATCAATGCCAGTGCTTTCCATCCTGCAAATAAAACCTTTCCTTCATTCACCACAGGGTCTGGCTATGTAATGAAATTCATTACTCTCGGAGGAGATAACTCTACCTCTTCTGTTCTTAAATGCTTCAGTCATATAATTGGCTGACCATGTGATAAGAAACACAACTATTGTTTGTGCCCCTGTAAAATAATATATGAAAATTGTTAAAACTGGTGAAGGGCCCTGATTCTATTATGTAATTACCTCTCCATTTTAGGTGAGACTGTTTGATGGTTTTCACTGAAAATTTAAATTTTCGGTATTTTATGTTTTTCAATAGTTTAGTCTTATATCTGCAAGAAAAACATTAAATTACGTCAAAAAAATTATTTTACTGAAAAAATTAATTTTTTAGCTGGCATATAGAGAAAAATGATCATTTCACCAAGAATCAATATTCTTCGTAATTTTATCCAAATCGTTTTAGAGCAAAGGGATTTTAGTTTTTTTTAAATATCTGCATTACTGTATTTGATATTCTCAGCTGTTGGTACAGCTTTCTAACAAACTTTTGATGGGAAAGTTACTTGTTTGTGAGCAATTTCTTTTTGATTTGTTCCTTTTTGTTTTTTTTGGGCTGTTCCCATAAATTTAGATTTTAAAATTTAGATACATTTTTCTCGGAACTCATTAAACCTGGCTGGCTGAATTTTTTACCAGTTATTCATTTTGTACATGCACAAATACCGACATTTGAATGACTTTCTCAGATGCTTCAACAATTACTAACATGCAAAAAACGTATAAAGAAATTTGTAAATATTTTATGTTTTTCGTTAATTTGATTTTAATTTTATGGGCTCACAGATTAAATTAATAAACTATGAGTAGGTTGAAAAACCCGACAACTAAAAGTGTGTAAAGTTTCATTTATCTATTACCAATCCTATGAAAAATGTTGCCCATAACAGACAGGTGGAGTGTCAAATTTTTTACACTCAATCTGTTCGTTGCAGGGCTAAAATAAATAGTTCTGTTTCTTAACACATGGTCAGCCAATTAAATGACTGAATCATTTAAGAACAGAAGAGGTAGAGGTGTAAAAGACACTAATTAGAGTTATCTCCTCTGAAAGTAATGAATTTCATTATACAGCCAGACCCTGTGGTGAATGAAGTGAAGGTGTCATTTGCAGAGTGGAAAATATATGCTTTTCAGAGGGCCCAGCATGCTGATAAGCGTACTTTTCCACTCGGTGAGAAAGGCAATGGTAAACCACCTCACTTCTCGTTTTACTTAGTAAAACCTCTACAGGTTCAAACCAGCCTTTCGGCTGATGACCTAAACAACAACATGAAAATTGTACCTAAAAATAGCAAATTTAAGATTGGCGTGATACAAAGTACAGTCTCTCCTTAAAGAAGTGAATTACGCAGTTGAAATATCAAATGTGTTTAAAATTTTTTGGATAAACAGTTTTTTGACCTGCGTAATACAGTTTCTGTGTTTGGTATATGGATCCTAATGTTCATGAAACAATTTGATGATAGTGTTATGCGTAGGTAGGTATTTTTGTAATTTACCAACGCAAACGTACAAATTCATTCGTAGGTAACTCTCATGCCTGTAATGAATAGATAGGTATGTATGAATACAAACGCTGAGGTATTACTGACAGGTATTGTAGCTAACGATGACCTGTATATCAGAAGAAGAGAGAAGATGCATACATGTCACAGGTGTGGTTTACACTCGGATTAGTGCTATTTCAACCATTCCTATTGTTATTATTATTATCACAACAGTTTGAGATCTATACTGTTCTAAATGTACAAATAATAACACATCATATAATACTAAAAAAATCAATATTAAAAGTATTTTGAAAATTGATTGACAAAGTTTTTTGTTCGATGTTCACTGTCATTGCACCTTTCATTTAAAAATAAAAATCAGTTGCAAAAAAATCACATATTCAATCTGACATATTAGCATTTACATTACACGATATGTAATCCGTAGTTTTGTTTTTATTTTAATTCTATAAAAAATTGATTTTACAGCCTGTTTTAAGGGGAGTTTGGTTCTCAATCCTAAGCAATGTTAATGTTTGTACCTTTTTCTCAGCAACCACTACAGCTAGAGCTACATTTTTTTTTGTTTGAAAGGCCACTCTTTGGTACATTATTGGAATGTGTAGCATTTAATTCTGGTTAGGATTTTGATTTTCACAATTTGTTTAAAAAGAGACCATTTTTTGTCGAAATTCACCGAAAAATGTTTTTCTCCCACAGTTTTCAATATTTTTAAAACCGGCATATTCAATCAATAGAATTGGACGATTAACATACTCCATAAAAATTTCAGCCTTGTACCTTTTGTAAAAGCTGAGAAAAAGGTACATAAAGTTCTAAAACTGACGTTTTGGGATATTCGCGTTTAAAGTTTGAGAAACGAAAACACGAATGTAGACAAAGATAGACCACAACAAAAATAGTCCAGATTATAAACTTTTAGGTTATACTGCCAATCTATTAATAAATAAAAGAGAGACGGCAGTGTGAAAATATAGTATAATAAATCACAGTACAATTTTAATCGAAAGGGAAAATAATTTTGTAAAATTTCGTGACCGGATGGCAAAATCAGCTTCAACATACAATCACAAAAAAAATTAATAAAATATTTTCTACAAAAGCCCGAGGTGCCAAACCTTGTCGAACGTCGAACTGATATCCAGAAATACGGTAGATGTGTACAACTTTTGTTCTAACCCTACATATATTAAGTCAACCACTCTGTACAGTTGATGAATAGTTGAATGCTGCCTTCTGAATCCAAACTGATGATTTGGAATCGTAGCTTCAATTGTCGGTGATAGTCGATCTAACAAAACCCGTTCAAAAAGTTTCGATACGATTGAAAGAAGGCTAATGGGCCGGTAAGAGCCCACAGAATGAGATGGTTTATCCGGCTTCTGAAATAACACAACAGTCGACAATTTCCATTGTAAAGGAAAATGCGCAGTTCTAAGAATAGGATTAAAAATAATGCCATATACGGGCTTTTGTATAAATTAAAATCTATATTTCCTGATACATATTACGGCATTTTCAGATCATTCTTATAAGATAGTTATTTTGTAGTGCGTAAAGGTTTGGAATATTCTGATATCTGGCATATCGAAGCAGGAGTTCCTCAAGGGTCCATATTATCTCCTGCTTTGTACTCAATATTCACATCTGACTTCCCAGAAAATGAATTCACGTCTGTAGCAGCGTACGCAGATGATACCGTTCTGTTATGCAGCAGTGAATACCCAGAAGAAACGTCGCTGAATATTCAAAACCACTTATACGAGGTTTTTACATGGGTCAAAAACTGCAGAATGAAAGTTAACCCGGTGAAATCTGTGCAAGTGACATTTACGTTAAGAAGAAGAACTTGTCCACCTGTATACCTGGATAACAATGAGATACCACAGGAAAATAAAGTTCTATATTTGGGCCTTCATTTAGATCGTAGATTGACTTGGGGATATCATATCAAAATAAAACGTTTGCAACTAAATAACCGTACAAAATTACTCTCAAAATTCATCAACAGAAAATCAACTCTACCATTAAAATTTAAATTATCAACATGTAAGGCCTATTTACGACCGATTTGGAATTACGGTATAGAAATTTTTGGGACGGCAAAGAAAACTCACAAAAAATTCAAACCCATCAGTCAAAAATACTTCGCATGATAACGAACGCCCCATATTACGTAACAAACCTAACATTACATTCCGACTTAAAAATTCCTTTTGTATCAGAAACTGCTAAAATAAAATACTCAAAATTTTACAGAAAGTTAACAGACCACATTAATCCCCAGCAAATGTCAAGACAAAACTTAACCCACTGACGCTTACGAAGAAAATGGAGTAGAGATCTACTGATCGAATAACAAAATATGTAAATAAAATGCTTAAAAGATATACAAATTATTTCACAGATTTCATAATTCCTTAACATTTCATTCTCCATTCATTTCTTTTGTAATTATAATTTTTTATGAGTTGTTCAGATTTTTATTATTCTTGTAATGTGTATATTATTTGTTTTTCCTGTGTTTGTTTTCTTTTTTCTTAATTTCGTTTTATTGTTAAACTTTTGAATTATCCACTGGGATATATTCTTTAAAAAATTATTTTCTGTTTATTATTCAAGTCATTTGTTTATTCTATATTTTGTTAAGCTTTTGGATGGTTGTACAGTATTGTATAGTTTCTAAATAAAAAATCAAAGTTAAAAAAAAAAAATTTCTAGTTGGCATAGCAACATGATTCTAACGCCGTTTTAAAGCGCACATTTCAAACTATTTTTAACGAAAAAACGAAAAATCGATAATTTGTTTATTTTTTCATTTCGCACTCCCCTTAACAAATTTCTTTTTCTTAATCCTAATTTGTGTACGTTGCAATCTGTTATATTTAAGAATAATACGTAACCACATTACCCAATGAGGTGAGAATGATATGTATGAAGTGTAAGTCTTTTACAGACACAGACCGACCGTTCATGAAAGAGTACGGTTAATTGAACCTTAAAGTATCAAAGTACATTGGTAACCACTGTCTAGTATTTAAATCTGTATAACATTTACGATTTTTATTAGTATTTGAACCGCAAAATCTTTGTCTCCAAAAATAAGCTGTTATAAAGCTGACTTATAGCAACAAAATTTAACAGTAGATCAACCTGGTGGGTTAAAGAATTAAAGCAAAACATATTTAGTATAAGTTAACATATTTAGTTATTTAGTTACTGGTTGTGTGTCATAAGAATCCTTCTCTTCTTCACTCCTATTATCCTTGTTTAACCCTACAGCCGGCAATAATATTTTTCTAGACCGGCAGAGAATATTTCTAGTCACCGAACCGTAAAGAAATCATTAAAAATTAGCTATAAATCACAAATCTTGTCACGTGACATCAAAATAACAAGGAAACGTAAGAAAATAGAATAAATAAATTACTGAAATTTTAATTTGACAGCAAGGGATGCCAAAACTATTTGAAAATAATTTTTGGACAAATATTTTTCTAAAATTTTAGACAACACTACTGTTTAAAACTTTCTTATGCTCTACTTTCAGAATTCATTATATACGAATCGTTACATTTAATGTTTATTTCAAAATAAAACCAAAAAAACGAACCTATGTTCAAAACTGAAGAAAATATATGCAAAAACACATCATGTAACCCAATAAATAACCAAATTCAGCTCTAGGACAGCGTGGTTTCTCAACAGAGAAACACTAGCAGAATATACAACTAAAACTATTGTATTATACGTAAAAAAATTACTTTATACATTACTAAACTATTGTACAATACACCAACGCTGTCTGTAGATGAAATTAAAACTAAAACGATGACATTGCAAGCTATGAAGCAAATCCGATTTTGTGACGCAAACGGTTCAAGAAGCGGTAATATCGTCTCAAAATCGACGATTGCCGGCTCTAGGGTTAAAACTTGTTCTACGCCGAGCTTTACTTGTTAAAAACCTGTCTGTACAAGAATACACCTCATTTATACATACTGTCTGTCTGTACATTGATGGCGTGCCGCAGAGAAGAACAGAATCGGTCCGCTACCAGCTTTCTCAATAACATATCATTATGTGCTTCTACTTACTAGTACACTGGAATTGCTACATAGTGAAGTGTTATTAAGAAGGCTATTAGTGGGCCGATTCTGCTTCTCTCTGCGGGAGGCCATCAAGTTATAGACAGACAGTAGTTGTTTAGGTCAACGGCCGAAAGGCTGGTTTAAACCTCGAGAGGTTTCACTAAGTAAAATAAAGAGTGGGGTGGTTTACCATACCTTCCTCACTGAGTATAAACGTAGTCTATGCTTATCAGTATGCCAGGCCCTCCGATAAGCATCTACTTTGCACCCTGCAAATGACACCTTCACTTCATTCACCACAGGGTCTGGCTTTATAGTGAAATTCATTACTATCGGAGGAGCTAACTCTGACTAGTGTCTTTTACACCTCTACCTCTTCTGTTTTTAAATAGTTCAGTCATATAATTGGCTGTCCACATGATAAGAAATAGAACTATTTTTTGTAGCCCTGGAACTAGCAGATAGAGGGCAAATAATTTGACACTGCACCTGCCTGTTATGGGCATATTTATACATCATACATATCATTCTCATCTCACAGGGTTATTGGGTTGATTATTGTTCTGAAATTTAACAGATTTAAACGTATACACTTTAGAGGTTACCAAACTTCATATCCGAGGATTGCATTAAATACATTCTGTGTTTTCCCAGTGTTAATTTTTATGAACTATATTTTTCAAATAGACTGCGTTTATTAATTCTAATAAAAGTTCTGCGAAATAGTTGCTGTATAATTGTAGGCTATTATAATGGATCACTTAAGGAAGTCATAGAAATGTTGGTATACGAGGTCTGTTCAAAAAATAACCGAACTTTATGAATTACGCGCTAATGGGGATATTTAGCGACGTGCGGTTGGTGGCACACTGTTCTACGTCATTCCTTTTGTGAACACATTTTCTTGGATTGTCGATATATCATTTAATTTTCGCGGTGTTCTGTTTTTAGTACGACGTGTTTAAGTGCTAGTGACGATTTTTATAATGTGCGAAATTCGGGAGCAAAGGTGCAACGTGAAATTTCGCGTGAAGCAGGGGAAAACTTTCATAGAAACATTTCAACTTTTGAAAGAAGCTTAAGGAGATGATTCTCTGAGTTGTACGCATTGTTGTAAATAGTTTTCTCAATTTGAAAGTAGTCGCCAGTCAATTGAAGATGATCCTCGACCTGGAACGCCTTTGACTTCAACTGATGGCACCCTCGTTAGGAAAATCCATAATCTGATGGGTGTAAATCGCCGATTGACTGTCAGAGAACTTTCAGAAGAGGTTGGCATCTCAATTGGATCGTACCATGAAATTTTAACTGAAAAATTGAACTTGCATTGAGTTGCAGCGAAGTTTGTTCCCCGTTTGACGACCAAACAGCAAAAAGAACATAGTGTGGTAGTTTGTCGGAAACTTCTTGAACAAGCCAATGATGATGCAACATTCAGGTAAAGGATCATAACAGGAGACAAAAACTGGGTTTACGGCTACGGCATTGAGACAAAAGTGCAGTGTTCACAACGGGTTGACAAAAATTTTACATTACAAAAATCGTCACTAGCACTTAAACAAGCCGTACTAAAAACACAACACCACGAAAAGTAAATGAGATATCAACAATCCAAAAACATGTGTTTAACAAAGAAAGACATAGAGCAGTTTGCTCCCAACCGTACGTCACTAAATATCACTGTTAGCGCGTAATTTAAAAAGTTCGGTTATTTTTTGAACAGACCTCGTATGTGGATATATAAGATATTTAACTGGTAACAATTTCAGTCCGGTAGGTTTACTGGTTTCTGAGAAAAATGTACCTAAGAGTGTTAAAAATCTAAATTTATAGGAAAAGGCAAAAAGCAAGTTGACACAAAAATCAAACACAAAATATATACACAAACAAGTAAATTTCCCATCAGCAGTTGGTTGGAAAGCTGAGCCAACAGCTGAGAATATTAAAAACAGTAATTTTTTTATTTTTTTATTCCTAATTTGTGTACGTTGCAATCTGTTCAATTTAGAACGATAAGCAACCCCGTGACCCAATGAGATGTGTATGATGTGTAAATGAGGTATAGTCTTGTACAGACCCAGGCCGACCATTCCTGAGAGAGTATGGTTAATTAAACCCCAACCATCAAAGTACACCGGTAACCACTGTCTAGTATTCAAATCCGTATAAAAGTAACTAGTATCCGTATAAAAACAGTAATACAGATATTTTTTAAAAAACTAAAATTTCCTTTGCACTAAAACGAACAGAATAAAATTATGAAAAATATTCGTTCTTGGTAACATGATAATTTTTCTAGATAAACCTGATAAAAAAACTATTTTTTTGGCGTAATTTAATTTTTTTATGGTAGATATAGTGCTAAACTATTGAAAAACATAAAAAACAAAAAACAAAAATTTTCAGTAAAACCATCGTGCAGTCTCCCCTTAACCCTTTATAAATCTTTGGTAAATATACTTACCATTGGCAGTAAGGTCGATTTTTTTTAAAGAATAAGCTATGGAGTTGAACCTTATTGGCATTTTAAGATGTTATAGATGTTCTCTAATAAGTAGGCTATCCCCATTTTGAAATTAGCGCGCAGCGACCAATTTCTTCGTGAGTTGCAGGAATGTAGTAAGCATTCATAATAGCGTACGTTACCATTTGCTTTGTTGTTACTTTTGTATAGTGCTTTATAAAATTCTAGTTCTTTACGGGAAAGCAAGCATGCTAACATAAAGTTAAGATAAGTTAGTCTATACATTATTTTGTTATATAGTACTACACGTAGTTTTAATAAGCATTCTTACCACTAAATATTACGTGATTCCCATTTCAATAAACGTTCCTTGGTAAGTATACTTACCAGGGCTTAAGATAAACAAAGAAACATCTTACTGTTCTAGCACTAGAAATACATTATTCTAGTCCCTGTTGTTTGTTTAGGTCATCAGCCAAAAGGCTGGTTTGAACCTGTAGAGGTTTTACTAAGTAAAACGAGGAGTGAGGTAGTTTACCGTTGCCTTCCTCACTATTCTAGTCCCTATAAAAAAAAATTAACATTTTACTACATGTATATTTTTCCCCGTAGTACTGCCCTATAAAGGGCTAACGATACACTGCACTGCACACTGCTGAATCATACCGATGTAAACAAAATTCCTGTTTTCTAGTACTAATAATTGTATTTTTTGAACAGTTTGTTGTCATTTGCTTTCAAAGTGTAAGGTATGTAAGAAGTTAAACGCATTAAGTTTAGGTTGTCGTAAACCGCAGCGAGCTTAGGGAATCGCTTTTTATTTGATAAAAGGAAAATGTTTATGTGAAGAATTATTTTTGGAACAATGTATCATATTTTGATGTTTGCGTTTTGTTGATAGTAAGGAAGATGAACGTCAAAGAAGTAAAATACTTTTCTTTAAACAGGACAACACGTTTAATCAACCAGACAAAGAATTAATAAAAAAAAATGTTAAGACTAAAATAGAGTCAACTACAACAATGGTTGGTAAACAATGTAAACAATTTTATATTTTCTTTAATTGTTTTTTATTTCAACTTTCATAACTTACTCTTTGTAGTTTTATACTCTACATAGAAAAGGTTTTATAAATCTATATTTAGAAAGAGAAATGAAGATTGAGGAGGATAGAAAAGGGTTTACGTGTAGGGATGAGTTCAATGAAATCCTCTTATATCAGTTAAAAAAGAAAACTGCCGATAAAATGTCTACAACTTCTAATTCTTTTTCATTTCAAGTTTTTCAATTGTACAATGTTTTTCAACTTTATTTGCTCTTAAACTCTATTTCCAGTTAATCAATAGAAGTAATTACGGTAAAAATAACTCTGAACTTTAAAATTATTAAAGAAAAATGTTAAATTAAAAAAATATAGGCTATATTGTTAATATCTGTAAGTTTAATAATTTTTTTAAATTGTTCGCCAAACCCTCTAACTTGCAGCGAATTCAAACATTCCAGTCAAAAACATTACGCCTTATAGCAAAAGCACCTCTTTACGGTAGCAACAAAACCTTACATACAGATTTGAAAACACTACTTTTACAAAATTCCATCGAATATCTATATAAACGCTTTCACGACAAGTTACACGAACACGAGAACCCACTGGTGCGTTCACTTTCCACCTTCCATTTACCTGATAATTCCCCTAGACGTCTTAAAAGACGCTGGATTGCTGGAGTGATGGACCTGCTAATTTCATACACAAATTTCATTCTTGGGGAGGCACTAATGGGGGATCTACCCCTCTCATGCCTATCATGTCATTTACATTATTATCATAATTATCACATTTGCTTGTTGTAAACTTTTACACTTGTAAATAAGGAATTAAAGAGAAAAAACATTGTTAATTTTATTTTATGTTGTAGGCTACTAATAAATTCCTATTTTTACTGTTTCTAAATAAACATTACAAAACGATAAAAGACACGAATATGGTAAATGAATAAATTAAAAGCTGTTTCCAAATAAATACCATTATGAGTTCAAAACTTATTAATTATTTTGTTTATGTAAAATACTCAACTTTATTCTCGCCTTACCCATCTTGCAGAGAAAAATTAGTTTATGTAATAATTTTACACAAAATGGTAAGAGAGTTTTGGAGAAAATTGTAAAAAAGTGAAAAAATCACACGATTAAAGTGTTACTTCAGGTTGACCAACTCTGATGAAATTGTTCTTGTTAGATCGTCTTATGGTAGCTATATACCTAACTTAAGTCCCAAGTTTCAAATTCTTACAATTTTCCGTTTTTTGAGTAAATTTTGCTCACCCACACACACACACACACACACCAATCAGTGAAACCATGTTTTGTTTTTAATTCAGAGAACCTGAAAACTTTTATTTTCGGTGAGCATTTTAGCACTGCATGAAAGTGAAATTCACCGCTCAATCTGGCTATATTATATTTACGTAATTTATTCAACTGCGTATAACTGAAACCATAAAAAACAATATTTCTCCTAATTGAAGGTTAAGTTTGGTTTTTCATTTTTATTACTTTCTCTTGCCTATATGAATATATAGGATAGAAAGTATTGTTTTCATGTCGATTTTTCGAAATCGAGTTTTCACCGGATCTATACGTTTTCAGACCCCCTGAACCCAAAAAACATGTTTTTAGCGATTGGTCTGTGTGTGTGTGTGTGTGTGTGTGTGTGTGTGTGTGTGTGTGTGTGTGTGCGCGCGCGCGCGTGCGTGCGTGCGTGTGTGTGTGTACGAGTGTGTGTGTGTGTGTGGTGTGTGTGTGTGTGTGTGTGTGTGTATGTGTGTGTGTGTGTGTGTATGTGAACAGAATATCTCAAGAACGGAACATCGTACGAACTTGAAACTTGAAACTTAAGTTACATACCACTACCGGACTCGACACGAACATTTTCATCAAAATCGGTCAACCGGAAGTGGTAGTTTATTCGTGTAATTTCTCACTATTTTGCGATTTTCTCAAAAACTGGTCCTACGATTTTTTTAAAAATCAACTGGTTTACTACATTTTTTATGCTCTACAATAAAGGGTAGGCGCCATGTTTGCTGAAATTCTGCTTGAGGCTGTTTTTACGTAAAAACATTTTCTTTTTAAGATTGCAGCTTTAATATGCATTTTAGCGCAAAACGTTATATAATAAAAGTTGTAGAGAATGTAAAATTCTACAACTTTTATTTCAAACATTTTTTTGTATAACGCTTAGTTTAGCGGTAATTTGCAATTTTCTGATTTTTTCTCACGAAAACGTGTGAAAAATCGATTTTTTTAACATTGCGGCCTTAGTATGCATTTTACGACAAAAGTGTATTGAATTAAATTTATAGAAAATTAAAAGATCTACAACTTTTATCTAAAGCATTTTTCTGTACAGAGCGTAGTTTAGCGTGAAAGTGTGATTTTTCGTTTTTTATGCCAAATTGAGTTCGATTTTCATTTTGCGTCATTCACTCATGATTAAAATAAGGTTATGTTTTTGAGGTTAGTTTTTTGTTTATTTCTAATATTTTATTAATAATATTAGGTTTATTATTAATTATTTTCATTGGCAAGAGAAAGTCGTGTGAGTGTTTCACACCAGATTTTTTATTTATGTAAGGTCACATCGACTGATAGGTCATCAGTGACCACGTTACATAAATAGTCCTATGTACAGATTACGAAGAAAACAGAAGTATATCGTACACAAATAACACAACGAGTACATCGATAAAACAAAGAATTAAAACCACGATCAATGAAAATTTTGGTTAAATAAAATTAGTGTATGTGATCATTTCATACAAAATGGTAACAGAGTTTTTGAAAAAATTGCAAAAAAGTGAAAAATCCCAAGACTAAAGCGTTACTTCAGATTGACCAACTCTGATGAATATTATCTTGTTAGATCCTAAACTAATTGAAAGTTAGATAATAAAAGTTAGATAAACTAAATAAAAATTCTGGTGTTAAACACTCACACAACGTTCTCTTGCCAATGCAAATAATAACCAATATAATCTAACATTAGTAATAAAACATTAGAAATAAACAAAAAACTAGCCTCAAAAAAACATAACCTTATTTTAATCATGAGTGAAAGACACAAAATGAAAATCGACCTTAGTTTGGCTTAAAATTACGGAAAATCACTCTTTCACGCTAAACTAGGGTCTGTAGAGAAAAATAGTTTAAATAAAAGTTGTAGATCTTTTAATTTCTTATAAATTTTATTATATATACTTTTGTCGTAAAATGCATACTAAGGCTGAAATCCTAAAACCATCGAATTTTCACACTTTTCGTGGGAAAAAACAGAAAATCGCTAATTACCGCTAAACTGAGCGTCAAACAAAAAAAGTTTAAAATAAAAGTTATAGGTTTTAAATTATCTACATTTTAATTATAAATTTTTGCGCTAAAATTCATATTAAAGCCGTAATCTTAAAAAAAACAATTAGGCCTATTTCACGTGAAAACAGCCTTACCAAGAATTTCAACAAACAAGGCACCTCCCTATCTTATAGAGCATAAAAAAATTTAGTAAACCAGGCGATTTAAAAAAAAAATAGTAGGACCAATTTTCGAGAAAATTGCAAAAGAGTGAAAAATTACACGTAAAAACTACTACTACCGGTTGACCGATTTCGATTAAAATGTTCGTGTCGGCTCCGGTAGTGGTATCTATTTTAAGTTTCAAGTTTCAAGTTCGTACGATGTCCGTTCTTGAGATATTCTGTATACACACACACAGACACACACACACACACACACAGACCAATGGCTAAAAAAATGTTTTTTGGGTTCAGGGGGTCTGGAAACGTGTAGATCCAGTGAAAAATCAACATGAAAACAATACTTTTCTTCCTATATATTCATATAGGCAAGAGAAAGTAAAAATGGTAATTTTATGAAGTTTATTGTGGGATTTACGTGAAGTACACGTATGTTGTTGTCATCAGCCGAAAAAGTGGTTTGAACTTCTTGAGGCTTTACTAAAGTAAAGTAGTGAAACGAGGAGTGAGGTAATTCACTATTGCCTTCAATGAGTGAAAAAGTATGCTTATCAGCTTACCAGGCTCTCTGAAAAGCCTACCTTTCACCTAAAAAATTACACCTTCACTTCATTCACCACAGGGTCTGTCTGTATAATGAAATTCATTATTCTTAGAGAAGCTATCTCTGACTAGTGTCTTTTGCACCTCTAACTCTTCTGTTCTTAAATGCCTCAGTCATTTAATTGGGTGACCATGTGATAAGAAACAGAACTATTTTTTTAGTCTTGGAACTAGCAGATCGAATGCAAATAATTTAACGCTCCACCTGCCTGTTATGGGCAGTATATAAAAAATGTCAAATTTTAGATTTTTGAAGTGACTTGTCCTTTAAAAGTTACACAGTTTTAATATGAGGTAAAAAATTGTAAAGAATGCAATTCTATTAATTTCAATTGCACCACGTTTTTGACAAACATTTATTATAACTCAATAGAATTTCCTGTTGAGCTATTTTGAAATAAACATGGGATGGAAAATAGAAACGTATCGTTTTTTACAAGTATGTTTTATCTCCCGACGGAATAATGTGTATAACGATAGAAATGGGCCAGCTAACTTAAATGGAATATATCTCACAGAATTGAGACAAGGCCAAAGCGAAACGTTGTTCCAAATCACAAGAGACTGGTTGTGAGAGCAAAATAAAACGATTGGGAGGTAAAAAGAGGCGATCTCATGGGATATCGAATACAGTATATAAAATAGCAAAGAATAAGCAACTAAAAATGTAAAAAGGAAACTAACTAGTCTTATTCCGTGAAATATATTTTACGTTTTACATTTTTATTTGCATATAAATGCATTCTTAAGGAAACATTTAAACAATTTTAGTCGTAGCGTAACTTACACAACATTACTTGAATTTCTGAGAACATTCTACTGGTCATAAGGAAAGAATTAATTTTATGTAAACGTATTATGACACTGGACTTAGTTAAGGTGAGATAGTGTCACTGTATGAAAAAATGTATTGTTATGTGACTAGCACTACTACCTGGGAAGGTTGCAGTGGTGGTGGTGTATATATTGGATAGTAGTGTGCGGCCCTTATTGTCATATCTTGTATTCTTTTATTATTTAATTTTTAGTGTTTTCTAATTTTTGTATTTTATGATTTATTTAACTATATTCTGAGAATCCCTTCTATGTCCTTTATTTCTCTTGCATCAACATTTTTTCATTTTTGTTTTCAGAATTCGGAAGAAAGCCTTTAAAGTTCTATTGTGTTCTTCCTTCTTTTTTTTAATTCCTAGTATGTGTACGTTGCAATCTGTTCAATTTAGAACAATAAGCAACCCCATGACCCAATGAGGTGAGGATGATGTGTATGACGTGTAAATGAGGTGTAGTCTTGTACAGACCCAGGCCGACCATTCCTGAGATAGAATGGTTAATAAAACCCCAACCATCAAAGTACACCGGTAACCACTGTCTACTATTCAAATCCATATAAAAGTAACTACCTTTACTAGGATGATTTGAGCCAGGAACCTTCGTCTCCAAAAATCTTCCTTTTTCTTTTTAAATTTTTCCTTCCTTCTTTTTAACTTATAAAAATGATTTATTAACAAAACATAAAAAATTACATACACTTTAAAATTACATACATACACTTGCAATGATTGTTAAATTACAGTTTAGCTCTAACAACTTAGACTAAAATGATTACAAAACATTATCTATTAAAATTTTTTAACAAACTTAAGTAAACATACAAACAAACAAAACAAACTAACAAACTACACAAACTTAACTAAAAGAAAAGATGGCCATTTTAAGTCAAAATATGTTTACCTGAATTCAACCGCTCACTATTACCCTTACGCACGCACACACACACCAATCGGTAAAAACAATTTTTTTTGGGTTCTCGGAGTCTGAAAACGTCTGTAGCCATTGAAAACTCGTTTTCGAAAAGGCGATGTGAAAACAGAACTTTCTTTCCTATATATTCATAAAATGATTATATAATATTCTCTTGCCCTATATCATAGGGCAAGAAAAGTAAAAATAGACCATGAATATTGAACTGTGATTTTAATCAATGGTTAAAATTAAATTTAGGGTTTAAGGTTATTTACAGTACTGTTATCAAAATATTTGTTACGGTAAGGGTGGTGTGTATATTATGTAAGGGGTTTAAGGTTATTTACAGTACTATTGTCAAAATATTTGTGCGAACGGTTAGGCTGTTACATGTTGTCCATTTATTGATACGTTCTCATGCCCTTTAAGAAATTTAGGGAAGGAAAGTAGAGTTTTCACTGGAAATACACGTTTTTAGGCCCCCTGAACCCAAAAAAGATGTTTTTAGTGGTTGGTCTGTACGTGAACAGAATATTTCAAAATCGGAATATGGGACAAAGCTTAAACTTGGAACTTATATTCCAATTTAATTTAAAATTTTAGTACGGTAATAAATTTAAAAAAAACCGTGATATCTGTAACGGAAATACTTTTATATGAGTTTCCTCTAATATTTTAAAACTACAATTAATTTTTGACTGTGATTACGAAAATTATTTAATGAAATAATTCTTCCTTCGTCAAATCGCCTTTCTGTCAAGGTCTCCTAGAGCAATGGGTAATCCATCTGTAAAAACTAAGCAATCCTTTCTTTGCTAAAATTTCTTATTGCTAATCTTACACGCTTAGTATTAATAAAACGGAAGTATTCAGTCAGTCATTTGAACAGAAGAAGTTTGATAAAAACACAAGTTTGATAAGTAGCCTAAATTGATACAGTCCTCTTGTTGGCGTAATTTATTCTGTTGGTTTCATACAATATATTTTTACAATACAACGCACTACTTAAATGGTGGACATTTATATTTATTACACAATGTGTTAAATATTTCACTTGAAATAAACTTTGTTTACTTGTCATAAAAAAATAGGCCAATACAGGCTTTTACCCAACGAACAAGTCTACAAAGATATAGAACCAGTCCCAATTTTAATAAGAAAAAAGGGAATTTTTTTTCTGGGACACATACTGAGAACTCAAGCCTTCTAAGAAGAATCACTGAAAAACTACTTTTCGCTTAACCTGAAAAAGCGTTAGTAACCTGGCTCAGAGAAATTCAGAACGACATGAAAGAACTCGGCCTAACCATGGAGGACCTAACGCAACGTACACCTTGGTATAAAACCCAAATGGGAAATCACAAAGTTCAATTAACGATCAAAACAGTCAAGCGCACAATTGCATTTGTTCAGGTGAACTAAAGAAAATAAGATCTGAAAATATTAAAAAGTTTTGGAACAGTAAGAAGAAGAAATTAAAGAAGAACCATCAAAAATGACTAAAGTGATCCTATGTGGTCATAAGAAAAAAACAATAGGCCTTGCCCCATACGGATGTTGTTATGTGGGTCATCAGCCTAAAGGCTGGTTTAAACCTCAAGAGGTTTTACTGCGTAAAACGAGGAGTGTGGTAGTTTATACTGAGTTTAGAATTATGCTTATCAGCACGCTAAGCCTCTGAAAAGCATATTTTTTCTACCCTGAAAATTACTCTTTCACTTCATTCACCTCAGGGTGTGGTTGTAAAGGTGACCACGAGAAACATTTACATTTTAGAAATAACAAAACAATATTAATTTTTCAAGATAATATTTATTCAACTTACGTTATATAGTTGTGGGTGTACGCCTTAACGTTACGTAGAAAAAATTATGTCAGGAAGGTGACGTCCTTCTTCCCTGAGCAATTTTCTATTCTGTCTAGGAAGCTCCCCTTTACTCGTTCCAGTGTCTCCTTAGTGATCAACGCCACCTCTCTACGTATCACCGCTTTCAAGTCATCTAAAGTACGGGGTTTATGTCGATAAACTTGCTCATTCAAATGTTCCCACAAATAAAAATCACACATATTAAGGTCAGGAGATCGAGGAGGCCAGTGGACATCCCCAAATCTTGAAATCAGGCGACCTAGGAACACATTCCGCACACGCTCATTGAAATTCTGGCAGTGTGAGCAGTAGCTCCATCTTGCTGATACCATACGTCGTCTTGCAAGTTTAGCCTGTGCAGTTGTGGGAGAAAAAACGTGTTGACCATATCCACGTACGTGTTCGAGGTCACTGTACCATTACTCCATCCCCTTCAAAAAAGAAGGGACGAGTAACATACATTTTTGACATCGCACACTATACGGTTACACAAGGTAAATGCAGCGGTGTCTCATGGAGCTCTCTCGGATTTTCCATTGCCCAGTACCTGCAGTTTCGTTGATCCACAGTCCCGTTTAGGTAAAATTGGCTTCATTGCTCATAAAAACGGGAGCATGCGGTTCATAGAAAATAAGAACTTGCATTTTTGCAGCAAAATCATACCGTTGGGGGTAGTCCGTTTCTTTCAATTCCTGCACACACACAACCTTGTACGGATGAAACTTCAGATCCATTTTCAAATTTTCTAACCGTTTCACGTCCCACACCTAATGAAACTGCCTGCCGTCGAGTGTAACGTCTTGGACTGGTAACAACAGCTATTTTCACTCTCTCAATGTTCTCGGGTGTCCGCACCATTCGTGTAAGACCTGGTGATTTTTATTTCATTATGTTGCCCGTAGTTCGAAAATTTTTAACCCAATTCATAATGGTAGGTCAGCTAGGGACTGCTCCATGCTGGCTGATGTTGAAATGAACGCGAAATGCTCGTTGAGCTGCTACCTCTGAGTCACCGTTTGTAACATACATATCGTATGTAAACATGCGTTGCTCTACCGACCACTTCTCCACTGTGACTGAACTGAAGGAAATGGCCGTCCTTTGGAATGCGAATGAACGCCCCCCCACTACGCAGTGACTCACCATTTCTAAGTACCGTCCCATCCAAAATGTAAATATTTTTCGTGGACCCTAATGAAAGTCATTACTTTCAGAGAAGATAACTCTGATTGTATATTACACACATACACACATACGCACACACACACACAAACGGTTCATCAACTTATTTAATTTAACACAACCGAACAACACTGCTTCAAACAGCTGATACTCGCTTTATAACACGTCGTACAATATTACACAATGGAGAGGCGGATGCCTTTTTTCATCCTACCTTAAGAATTTACAGAAAGACGGAAAAAGAACAAAATTTAAAAAAAACCATTAACTGGTAGAAATTATCCAGAAAAATATTAATAATAATGATCAGGTTCCATCGTTTTCTTGATAAACATAAATTGAATGAAAACTATTGGATGACAACTATTGTAAAAAGTAATGAATGACATTGTCAAAACCAATAGAAAATCTATTGTTAAAAAACTATTGTCGAAACAGAATTGTTCATCTTACGTTATTATATTATCAATACTTAACCAATGTAGGCCTACTGCTTATCAAAATTATTGTTGTTGTTTACATTGGCAAGAGAAAGTCATGTGAGTGTTTCTCACCAAATTTTTTCCACTTATATGAAAATAAATAGCGGTAAAACTAGAATATATAGTACGTAAAATGTCGTAATAAAGGGTTTTAACAAATAATGCAGTAGGGTACAAAAGTCACTTACTTGATAAGAAGAGTTATCAAAGTTGGTGAAATTTTAGATGTGGGTTGTAAAGGGTGAGATTGAATGGGAAGAAAACACAAGAGGGTAACTTACAAGATTTTGGGACTAATTTGTAGGGTTTACGTTAAAACAAACACGTAAGCATCTTAAACAAGTCTTAAGAGTATGCAAATGCTAAACCTTAACACAAATTTCAGCTTCTATTATGTGACATAAAATAGCACTTTGCAATAATATTTGACATCCCTGTAACGAACCTTTACTTATATTGTTTACTAACAATTTACAAATGTAAACAATTATACAATTTCAACAAATTTCAGTCAAATACCTGGGGTTACTATTTCAGAGACAATTTACCTGGAGCAATCATATTATACTATGTGAAATATTAACTTAATACGCACAATGAAAATGTTATATCATCTCATTTCACTTCGTTTGTTGATTTGGAAGTTAATAAAACTGGATTCTATGCCAGGAATCTCGGGTTCGATTCCAGGTCAGGTCTAGAATACGAGATTTGGCTATAAAATAATGAGACAAATATTGTAAAAAAAATTTATTTTAATTTTATTAACCCACCGGGTTGATCAAGATTCTAGAGGTAATGTCGTCGCTGCGAGTCAGCTGTTCAATAGCTGATTTTTGGAGATGAAGGTTCCTGGTTCAAATCCTAGTAAAGGTAGTTACTTTTATACGGATTTGAATACTAAACAGTGGTTACCGGTGTACTTTGATGGTTGGGGTTCAATTAACCATACACTCTCAGCAATGGTCGACCTGAGTCTGTACAAGACTACACCTCATTTACACGTCATACACATTATCCTCATCTCATTGGGTCATGGGGTTGCTTATTGTTCTGAACTGAACAGATTTCAACGTACATAAAGTAGATTACAAAACAAAATATTTTAAACATAATCACTTGTCACCTTCATAGTTCTCTACATAGTCCACACCAATTCACACTCCTTACCCATTCTCAACAATACGTCCACATTTGTCACTCTCTACATTCTCCTATAGCACTACATCTAAAATGCCTCAATATTCCTGATGTTTCCCTGTTTAAGAGTCCATGACTCCATACCGTACAGCAATACAGCAAAAACATAACAACGTAACTTTCTCACTGTCAGATTCAAATCAACGTCTCAGCAGCACGAAAACCTTTTCATTTTAATGAACACGTCTTGTCTCGTTGTTTCTACACTGTATTTACTGAAGGACAGTATAAACTGAGATCCTGTTCTCAATTCAGTTTCCTGCTATATTTTTTCCACAAGGAATGTTGATTCAATTTTGTGTCCCTGGTGTGTAACTACATATTATAAATATATTTCTTAAGCTTCGTGTGTTTGCTGTTTCCTTGTGAGACTCTCCAGTCATTTTCTACAAATTTTTAAAGAAAAAATAGAACTGAAAGTAAACTCAAATGAAAGAAAACAATCTGTGGACGTACTTAAAGTTATTACAATTCTAATAAAATTTCTTAAAAAAGTTCTTAAAATTTTCGTCATGTTAACAAATAAAAATTACCACCTCCGTGGTTCAGTGGTTATCGTGCTGTGGTGCAGAGTGGAGATCCCGTATTCGATTACCAGCTAGGATTTGGAAAATTATTACACGTTCCTTAAACCAAAGTAGGGAACTAATTATTATTGTTCTACAAATTTTGATGCGGTAATCTTCTTCCTGTGGAGGAGGAAGAAGAAGAAGAAGAAGAAGAAGAAGAAGAAGAAGAAGAAGAAGAAGAAGAAGAAGAAGAAGAAGAAGAAGAAGAAGAAGAAGAAGAAGAAGAAGAAGAAGAAGAAGAAGAAGAAGAAGAAGAAGAAGAAGAAGAAGAAGAAGAAGAAGAAGAAGAAGAAGAAGAAGAAGAAGACGACAATAGTAAACATATAATTTATAGTAAAGTATGAAATAGTAAAAATGATTACGTAGTATTTTTACGAATATTTATATTAATATTGTGTAACCGAAAATACATTTTTTTTTTTGGTTTAACGTCCGACTGTTCTGCAATTACTCCTAATGCAGACGGTGAAGAATGGAATGATATTTGTAACGTATGAAAATATGCCGTGCCTGAATGAGATTCAAACCCACGACCGCACGATGAGAGGCCAGCACGTTACCAACTACGCCAATGCGGCCGGCAACTGAAAATACAGAAATTTCAAGAGAATAAAATGTAATATTGTACAGTAATTAATATAATATACTCTATCTTTTTTAAATTATTTAGTATTTTAAAAAAGTAACATTTTTTATGAAACAGATTTTTGCGTCACCGTTTTATTCGCCGCGGAGATAAAGGACCAGTAAACGAATTCCCAGAATAATGAAACTTTATTTAATTTGACATTGTTTTGTACTTTAACAACACTACACATTTAAATGTTATTCTGGGTGTATACACAATATTGAAATTGAGTAAGCACCAAATTAAAAAAGAAAACAAGTTTTTCGGATCCGTTTCGGTTAAGGCGGATTACGGTTTAGTGGGTTTCGGATAATCAGGGTTTTACTATTGTACTATTGATAGTAAATTAAATGTATCGCCTTGATAATTTATTTTTATTTTTTCCTAACCTACATGAATATACAGGAACGAAACTTATTTTTTTCATTTCGATTTTTTGAAATCAACTTTACACCGAATCTACCCGTACATACACTTTTCAGGATTTCTGACCAAAAAAATGTTTTTACCTTTTAAAACACGGTAAAATGTTTTTAAACTCTACCCTGGAATAGAAACTGAGAACTCCTGATTTGCAATGTAATATAATGTACAACTCTACCACAGTACAAAATGGCAGTTTATAAAATTTTGTAAAATAATAAGAGTAAAATTTTTTCAATGGCTAGGTTGGTAGCCTATATTAAATTGCGAATTGAATGAGTTTCTTTCAAGTGTTGAAGGTTATGTACCTTTCACCCTACTAGTTTTTTTTTGTAATTACGACAGAGCTTACAAAACGGGAAAGAGATGAGAATTCCGGAAATGAGTCTCCCTACGTCATTTTAATTTTATATCAAGAAGACGGATTACGCTTCCTTGATTCCGTTTTTACTTTTCGTTTACACCTGAACGATACTTTAATCTAAACCTAAATATGTAGGATAAAGCTACTAAAACAGAAAGTGAAAAAATTACCCGGAGCTTATTGAAATTTAATTACTTATACATTTTAGGTAAAATTTAAACTTATCAAAATGCATTATAAACATAATAATTAAGGAGAGACTGTACTTTATATCCCGCCAATGTTAAATTTCCTATTTTTAGGTACATTTTTCATAGGATTAGTAAAAAACAGGGAAATTAAACTTTACACACCATAGGTGTCGGGTTTCTTCTCGAGCTACTGAAATTTTTTCAATTTAATCTTTGGACCATACCATTTTTTAAAAATATTACGAATAACATAAATTTTTTACAAATTTTGTTCTACGTTTTTTGCGTATTACAAATTTTGGAGCACCTGAGGAAGTCATAAAAATATCGGTATATGTGAATATACAAGATAATTAACTGGTAAAAATGTCAGCCTGGTAGGTTTATTGGTTTCTGAGAAAAATGTACCTAGTGTTAAAAATCTAAATTTACGTGAAAACGCAAGAAACAAGAAAGCACAAATCAAAAACAAAATGTACACAAATAAGTAAATTTCCCATCAACAGTTGTTTAGAAAGCTTAACCAACAGCTAAGAATACAAAATACAGTGATGCAGATGTTTTAAAAACTATTTCTCTTTGCACTAAAACGAGCAGTATAAAAATTGTTAAAAATATTCGTTCTTGGTAACATTTTTCTGTGTAAACTTGATAAAAACAATTTTTCCATAAAAAATATTTTTTTGACGTAATATAATGTTTTTCTGGTAGATCTAGGCCTAAATTATTGAAAAACATAAAAAACCAAAAATCAAAATTTTGAGTTAAAACCATCGTGTCATCTCCCCTTAAAGCTAATGTGACTACCTTCGTAATGTAGGATTAGTGTTAACGTACTACAACACGGAGGTTCCAGGTTCAATTTCCGGTTAGTGTCCGGAACTTTTAACAATTCAAAACCCATTTTCCCAGTTTCCCATTTTCCCAGTATTCACTAATAATCGAGCTGTTGAAGCGACTTTAAATAAACTAAAACAAAAATTCATCCATAACAGGCGGTTAGAATATTAATTATTTGCACTTGATCTGCTAGGTCTAGGGCTACAAAAAGAAGTTCTGTTTCTTATTTATGACTAAAGCATTTAAGAACAAAACAGGTAGAGATGTAAATGTCACTAGTCAGAGTTATCTCCTCTGAGAGTGATTAATTTCATTAGGTGGATAGTACAGCCAGACCCTGTAGTAACTGAAATGATGGTGTCATTTGCATGGTGGAAAGAATATACTTTTCTGAGGGCCTGGCATGCTGATAAGAATAGTTCTCTCACTGAGAAAGGCAATAGCTGGCCACAGACGTAGAGATTTATCAGCAGACTTAACCATTACGGTTAAATCTGGAGAGTTAAGTTTGTACGGATTAAATTTTGACACACTTTAACATGTAAAGGTAAGTTTGCGGATAAACCGGCCCGGTTAAGTCTGGACGGACATCGCGACACTCCAAACCCGTGACACTCCACTAACTAGTGAATCAAGAAACCCGCGATTAAGTCCGTGCGGTCACATCTGTACAAACTTAACCGCTCGTTGATGGGGAAAACTGCGCATAAATCCGCAAACTTGCTAAGTCCTTGGACAGTTAGGCAAACCATCTGTCCAAAAGATAAGTTGCACGGTTTATATCTTTTATTTTTTATGTGGTGAAAGTGTACAAGTGTTTTAGTAATATTCTTAGTACTAGAAAGAAACAGGCTTTATGTTACGCTATGCTACATATGCATTTTACTGAAAATGCACCAAGAGAATGATCTAAGTGGGTTAAAAACTGATTAAATATGAGAAATCGTATTGGCCACATGGTGCTACTAAAAGAATTAAGACATAATGAGCCAGACGATTTTTGAAATTATTTACGAATGGATGCAAACACTTTTGATTTTTTTTATAGCTGCTGAGAAATAGTCTTACAAAGAAAGATACAATTATGAGAAAAGCAATTCCCTGAGAAAAGTTTAACAGCAAAATTAAGTTTCCTTAATGTCAAAAAAAGATTTTTTCTTGTTAATGTGCTTCCGAACTGAACAGACTTGGGTACAGCTTTGCGCGTGTTGGTGTATCACACTTGCTAACATTAATGGCAGAGATTTCTCCGCGGTTTTAATCGCACATATATTTGTAACAGTCTAGTACGGCGCGTTATGAGAGCCATTAACACACAGTTATTTACGCAGTTTTTCAGGAATGTACGCAAGTTTTCCGATAAATCTTTACGTCTGTGGCCAGCTAATGTTAAATCACCTCACTCCTCGTTTTACTTAGTTATAATAATGCATAATACACGTAATAATTATGCTTTACTTAATTGTTGTTGTTTAGGTCATCAGTCGAAAGGCTGGTTTGAACCTGTAGAGGTTTTACTAAGTAAAACGAATAGTGAGCTAATTTACCATGCCTTCCTCACAGAGTGGAAAAGTACGGTAATCAGCATACCGAGCCCTCTGAAAAGCACATATTTTCCACTTTGCAAATGACACCTTCACTTCATTCACCACAGGGTCTAGCTGTATTATGAAATTCATTACTTTCAGAGGAGATAACTCTGATAAGTGTTTTTTACACCTCTACCTCTTCTGTTCCTAAATGATTCATTCATGTAATTGGCTGACCATGTGATAAGAAATATAACTATTTATTTTAGCCCTGTAACGAACAGATTGAGTGTAAATAATATGATACTCCACCTGCCTGTTATGGGCAGACTTAATTATGTTTTACTAAATAATTATGATTTACTTGCCTGTAGAGGTTGAAACCACACTTTTTAATCTCTTTTGTGGATTTTGTAGTAGGTTTGGGCGCGTCAATGTTCGTATCTCTGGATTGTGTGATTTACTAACTTTTGATGAAAACGAGTGAATAATTTATTAGGGATTAGTGTTTACTGTATCTATGTTAAGGTTTCGATTTATGAAAGAGTTTCGTGCGTAGTAAAGGACTGCATTTGTGATTAAACGTAAAAATTTATATTCAGTTAACATTTGATTTTTTGCCGATTCATAGACCAAAGTTCCACATATCCACGTCGGACGAATTTGGTAGTTTCAACATTCAGTTCTCGTTAATAGGTCACTATGATCTACGGTGGATTAGAGACAATGTCTTTATTAATCTTTCATTCAGCGAATTCTATTTTGTTGGGTGTAGGGTTCCATGTCAGATTCCTCAGGCAAACACAGTTACATTTTGACAATATGAGCGAAACTAATTATTTATCAATACATTTTTGTTCCATTATTTATATCACATCTACTAAATTTTATAAACAAAATAATTAAATGTAAATGATACAAACTTTATACGTACTTAATATATTCCAAAATAATTTTCCCAGGGGATGTAATTAAATTGGTCCCATTGAAATAAATTTAACAATTTGAAAATGGATATACAGTACCAGTATCAGAGTAGAATGTATATCAATTAGAAAGGGGGTGTTTAAATAACAAATTTATGCATTTTTAAATGACAAGTTAATCCGTCTTATTACACGGATAATAATAGCAATAAAATATTAGTAAACCATTATATTTTGGTAACATGTAGGTAGGTTTATTTGGTTCACATTTAAATTGTACATTATTTATTCTCGGTTTCATTGCTTTAAAAGTTTATGGTATACTATAAACAGGGTGATTATAAACGAAATTAATCTTTTCAATACCTTATAAAAAATTAAACATGTTTATGTTTAAGACAGTAAATCATATTATAGTTTTATAAGAATTCTGTTAAATTTCTTGTTTATATAACTACAGTTGACGCAACTAATTGTTCTGTTAGAGAACCAGAAGAACGTATAATTTGAATTTGAAGTTGGAAATCAGATTCCTCCAGTGCTACATATTCTTTATCTTGTTGTTAAATCTTGGATCTTAACGGAAGCAAAAACGAAGAGACTGGAAGCGTTTGAGTTATGGACTTACAGAAGATTTCTTAAAATATCGTGAATGGATAAAATATCAAATATCAGTGTACATCAAAGATTTCGTAAAGAAAAGGAAATAATGTGCACAACAAAAAGAAGAAAATTGGAATATCTAGGACACATCATTAGAAATGACAATAAGGTAGTACAAGTTGCTGAAATGCATTTTGTAAGGAAAGGTACAGGGGAAGAGAGGCGTCGGAAGACGACGAATATTCTGGTTAAAGAACTTGAAGACCTGGTTTGGAATTTCTACTACAGGACTCTTCAAAGCAACAGCGAATAAATGGTTGCCAAAATTCGGTAACGGATCGGCAGTAAAAGAAGAAGATTCTTAAGAAACCTTACAACGTAAGTCTTATTTAGAAGTTTAAGCAACGCTGCTCATTTGACACTTGTTCGGACGCAATGTCCAGTTTCCCAATCTTTTGTATTTGAAGAAACAACATATGCCCCTGCATAAAACCATTGATCTCAGCTGATAAAATTAAAGCTGTAAAAGATAAAGCGGCACGTGTCCTGAAGGAGCTGACAGAAGATGACTTCCAGCACTGTTTCCAACAATGGAAAATTTGCATGGAGCGTTGTAGGGATAGATACGGAGTGTATATTGAAGGTGACAATAAGTTATTATGGATAAAATAAAAATAAAATTTTTTACAACGTCAGTCTCGTTATTTAATAGCCACTCAAGAGAAGTTAAAGAAGAGAAGAAGAGAAGAAAAAAGCCACTGGTCCTACAATTTTTTTAAAAAATCGCCTAGTTTACTAAATTTTTATGCTTTACAAGATAAGATAGGCGCCATGTTTGCTGAAATTCTTGGTGAGGCTGTTTTCACGTAAAAAAATTATTTTTTTTTAATTACGGCTTTAATATGCATTTTAGCGCAAAAATGTGTTATAAAAGTTGTAAACAATTTAAAATCCTACAACTTTTATTTCAAACATGTATTTGTATAACGCTTAGTTTAGCGGTAATTAGCAATTTTCTGTTTTTTTTCTCACAAAAACGTGTGAAAAATCGATTTTTAAAGATTTCGGCCTTAGTATGAATTTTATTACAAAAGTGTATATAATCAAATTTATAGGAAATTAAAATATCTACAACTTTTATTTAGAGAATATTGTTCGACAGAGCCTAGTTTAGCGTGAAAGAGTGATTTCCTTATTTTTAAGCCAAACTGAGGTTGATTTTCATTTGCGTCTTTCACTCATGATTAAAATTAGGTTATGTTTATTGAGGTTAGTTTATTTCTAATGTTTTATTACTAATTTTAGGTTATATTGGTCATTATTTGCATTGGCAAGAGAAAGTTGTGTGAGTGTTTCACACCAGATTTTTTTTTTATTGAAGGTTTATGAAAAATATTATTTTACACCATTGTAGTTCTCTATTCTGTAGACCGTGAGGAAGTAAAGATTTCATTTGAAAGTTCTGGATCGCTCACAAACCTTTTGAACCACTCTGTATTCAATGTATAAAATTAGGTGCGGAGATTAACTAGATAGGACCTACACACAACATTCTGCATATCATCATAATGGGGGGTGCTTAATTTTCTGTAATTCTTGGTGGATTTATGTTTTAATTAGTCTAATTATGTTACGAATAATCATTGTCGTTTAATTCTAATAAAAGTTCATGGATGGAATTTTTTCAATAACGTAGGTACAATTTAGTTTTTTTCTTTATCCAAAGTATTCTAACGTTTATTCCAAGTTCTTACAAGATCTGGTTATTATTAAATGACAAAACTTTTTAATCTTATAAAAAGTATTTATCAACAAATTAATAAACTACAATAAATTAATACGGTTATAATTATTAGTAAATTACGAATAAACTACTTAATTTAAAAGTAGACTCACTCGATCACAAAATGTTATTAAAATTAGCTATTTACTAAAATAAAATATAACAATAGTCGCCTCCGTAAAGTAATATATGGCGCGCTAGCCTACTAAGCGAAGGTTCCGGGTTCGATTCCTGGTAGTGTCTGGAAATATTATTACGTTCCAAAACCCATCGTTACAGTTTCTTAATCCAACTTAGTGTCTAATGGCCAAGCTGTTGTTGCGACTTGAAATAAGCAACAAAAAATGATTTAAGTAAATTAAGTGTTTTTGCAACAAAGAAAATTTCTGGTCTAACTACCGTTTGGTAGTATTATTTTAATATTATTTTTCTTATAATAATTATTAAATTATATTCTTTTATTATTAATATTATTATTATTATTATTAATCACCGTGATTAAAATTTTGCACGTTTTATTTGGTATTTTAAACAGTACATAAATGTATTTCTCATCCACTTCTACCCCTCGTCCTTCTCCAATTTCTGTTCCTTCACAATACAAAGCAACAAGAAAACCTAATATAATTATTAATGTAGTTCGTCTAAACAAGATTCGGACTTAGTACTTATAATCATAACTTATTCACTTTGTACTGCTTAGATTAGGCTTGAATTAAGACAAAGCAAAATTCCTAAACGAGTGGAACATAGTCATTACCCTCTTACAGTAGTAAACCAATTACGAAATTAAATTCTAACAATTTAATAAAAATATGTATATATCAAATTATGTATATCAAATTAAATTTAAATTAAACTCATTTTATTTTTGATTATGTTGATTTTACACTGAAGATCTTAAGAAAATAGAGTAAATCTTAAAATAAATAAAGAGTGTAGCATTAGTAGACGAAAAAATTATTTGGTAAATTAGGCAGAAAAATCTCCTAGAAAAATTTAGAGAAAAAAGGCTGACCTTTAAATAAACTAAAAAAAGTAAAAAAACCGAAAAACCTGGTGATACTGTAACAGAAAAGTTAACCAACGTTTTATCTGGGTTTATTTATTTATTTTTAAATTTATTTATTTAACGTCGGGTCAACTACAACGGTCATTAGCGACGAAGTTGGGGTGTAACTTTTGTACAATGGAGGATGAAATAATTTTGTTTTTTGTAACGTATGAAAATATGCCGTGCCTGAGTGGGATTCGAACCCAGGACCGCATGATGAGAGGCGAGCACGTTACCAACTACGCCAATGCGGTTGGTGTGGGTTTATTTTAATTTTATGTGTACACTGGGTGAGCCAAAAGTCTGGAAATCTATTCATAATTTTACAGCTTTAGATGGTGACGTGAAATTTTTAAGAGGTGTTTTGGGTTGATATATTTAACTTTTGGTGATAGTATTACAAATTAACCACTTTTGTAGGGGTGGCTGGGGTAGCAACTCAAAATTTTTAAATGGCAACCCCCATCACGTGACACATCGTTTAAAAGCCCTTATTAAGACGAGAAAAATTAAGTAAAATTAATCTCTCTACGATGTTCCAGTCCAAAATGGCGAATGGTCAAAATTGGTCTAAGTCCCAAAAGTTTCACATTGGTAGCTAAAAAGCTGTTAAGTAATGAATAGGTTTACAGACTTTTGCTTCACCCGGTATAAAAATTCATGTGTGTGCGTACAGGAAAAATGAAAGCAGTTGACAAGGGCCATCCCTGTAAGTAATTAAGAAGTGGGTACCAGTGACCTTTATCAAAGTAACTTTGTCCATCTTTGTTTTCTGTAAGCTATATAAATAAAAGAAAACGCCACTTTTTTTAACTTGTTCTAAATTAAAGAGAAAATTAAGTCCTTTTGATTTAGCTTTTTTCCAAATAACATAAAACCTCAATTACATTGTTTTTAAAGTTATAAATTAGTATTTACAACACCATATGAAACTCGTAATGTTTGTAGTTTCTAGTTAGGTTATGAACAGTTTTAGCTTAGTTCACACGTAGGGTATCATTTTTTACCTTTACGCGTTTTATCAATAAGACGATGATGAAAAACAACACTGTACAAAGGTAGAAGAAAAAGAAAACTAGTAAAAAGGACTGAAATACTAACTTCGTAGATTTTCAATGGAATCAAACCAATTCCAATGGCTGTCAAAAATCATTTAACTTCATCAAGTTCTAAAATAATCCTCTTAAGTAGGCCTAATCAAAATAATTACATACTTTGTAAATCTGTCAAAATTATAGAATAAAATTACTGGTTTTTCTTGTGATGTAGTATTGTTGGAAAATTAATAAACAAATTTATATATTTTACCTATTTGTAGATAACATTTTGTGGTGTTTTAATATCTCTACAACTAAATTTCAATCGATTTGTATGTTTTATTACCACTGAAGCCAAAAACAATGTTTTTAGAACTATCTCCAACTATGTGTATGCATTTTCTTCTGTATAGACTTTTTCTAGTGGAATGATGACAATCGTAACAAGATTCTTGTATGTTGACAATGCTGCCCTAAATCAACAGTAAAGCTGATACCATTCTATAGTCCAGCCTCTCTTAGTTTGCTCCTAATGTAAACAAATAATGACGTCACTGAGCATGCGCATGATATCAAAATGTGTACACGCTGATTAAAAAGTAACAGCAAATACTTTCAAAAATATTTAAATACAAAATACTTTTAAAAGTATTTAAATACAAAATACTTTCAAAAGTATTTTTCTAAATGAAATTGTTAGGCCCACATCATATTATGACTGATGTTTTTAGTACTTTAAGTACTTATAATTTAAAAAAATAGTTAACTTAATAGGAATACGACATCCGTAAAGTCGTAGACTCTAGCGTGCACCCTGTAGTAGGTGGCTTTTGTTTGTTGACAGTAGGAGCAAACTAAGAACGGCTGAACTATAGTGGGGTTTTAACCAAGTAGTTCTCTAAATTAGATGAAAAAACTAACTTTAAAAAATAAATAAAATGGAAGTTGACCTCATTGAGTCACAACTATTTTTAAAAATTTTAAAATATTTTAATGCTATTTGTAAAATATGTTACTCAGGAAGCACTAAAGTTTCTACTGTGAAAGAATTTTTGAAATCGGTTGAGTAGTTTCTGAGATTTTCTCGTACAAACAAACAAACAAACTTTACTTAGATATCAGTTTTTTCTCTTGTAGTCTAAAACACTGTGATGTTTATTCTAGGTTCATTCGGGATCCAGTTATTTACAAAATAAAAAAAACTCCTTTAACCCCTTAAAGGTTTATTTTTTAAACCCAAAGTAATGTTATTTTGCTTAATTTTTTCCCACTGAAATTTTTTTATTATTTTTGATTATTTATTTATTAGTATATATTTTATTTATGTATTATTTATTTCATTTATGTATGTTTTGTGTATTTTTTTATTTAGTTTTTTACTACAAAAAACTGGTACGCATTACCGGCTGTTGGCGACGAAATATTACGTTCTAAAGCAAAAATAAGTTCGTGTTTTAACAGAAACGTAATATTAGCACTGGTACTTTCCGTGTACGTTGCTTCTGACGTAATATTTCATCAAAAACCTTTAAGGGGTTAAGGAGAGACTTTACTTTGTATCCCACCAATGTTAAATTTGCAATTTTCAGGTACATTTTTAATAGGATTGGTTAAAGATAAGAAAATGAAACTTTACACACTTATCGATGGTGGGTTTCTCTAGCTAACATAAAATTTATAATAATATATAATTTTGCAAATTTCTTTCTACCTTTTTTTTGCATACTACTAATTTTAGAAGCATCTAAGGACGTAATAAAAATGCCAGTGTATGTGCATGTACAACAAGAATAACTGGTAAAAATTTCGGCATGGTAGGTTTAATGGTTTCCTAGAAAAATGTACCTAAATGTTAAAAATCTAAATTTCCGGGAACAGACAAAAAACAAAAAGGCACAAATCAACAACAAAATGTACACAAACATGCAAATTTCCCTTCAGCAGTTGGTTAGAAAGCTGAACCAACAGTTTTGAGAATAATAAAAACAGTAATCCAAAGATTTAAAAAAACTGAAATTCCTTTTAAACTAAAACGAGAAGTATTAAATTACGAAAAATATTCGTTCTTGGTAACAATATAATTTTTCTGGGTAAGCCTGCTAAGTACTTAATTTTTTCATTAAAATAAATTTTTTTTACGTAATTTAATGTCTTTCTAGTAGATCTAGATCTGAAGTACTGAAAAACATAAAAAACCCAAAAATCGAAATATTCAGTCAAAACCATCGATAGTCTCACTTAAAATTTATAACAAAAATTTAGTGGTGGTAATTTTTTCAAAAATTTTCATCTATAATTTCTTTTAGTTCATCCCTCCGACACACCCAGATGTAAAAAACTTCAAGATATAGCAACAATCAGTTAACGGATAAGTAATTTACACAAAAAGTTAGTGGGCTATATTTGATTTTAAAGTTCCGGTTTTGACTGGAAATGGCCCAAACACGGAAATCAAGAAATCAAAGTCAGAAAGTGCAAGAGATAGCAACAAACGGTTTTTGGATTCGTAATTTACACCAAAAGTTAATGAGCCTAGATTGAGTTTAACGATCCGGTTTTAACCGGCAGTGGCCCAAAACCGGAAGTCAAGAGATCAAATTTGGAATTTGGAAAAACAATAATTGTGTCATTCGATTCCTCTTAAAGAGTAAATACAGAAATTACTAAAAGTTTTTAAAAATTGCCACCAGTTATGAAACGCATCGTATCATGAAAAGGATTTTTACATATAAATTGTTTGTAATCAGGTGTATTCAGGAGATTTAAACAAACAGGCCTGTGCGTGTTAAAACCAATCACAGAAGCGGGTAACTTCAAAATTATAGACAATGAGGGAGCCTTGACAACAAATTATAATATAATGTTGGTGAGCAAGATGCCGTTGCTACAACTTAAAATTACCTGTGTTGTTGTTTAGGTCATCAGCCAAAAGGCTGGTTTGAACCTGTAGAGGTTTTACTAAGTAAAACGAGGAGTGAGGTGGTTTACCGTTGCCTTCCTCACTGAGTGGAAAAGTACGCTTATCAGCATGCCGGGCCCTCTGAAAAACACATATTTTCCACTCTGCAAACGACACCTTCACTTCATTCACCACAGGGTCTGGCTGTATAATGAAATGCATTACTTTCAGAGGAGATAACTCTGATTAGTGTCTTTTGCACCTCTACCTCTTCTGTTCTTAAATGATTCAGTCATTTAATTGGCTGACCATGTGATAAGAAACAGAACTATTTATTTTAGCCCTGCAACGAACAGATTGAGTGTAAATAATTTGACACTCCACCTGTCCGTCATGGGCAGTAAAATTACCTAGGGGACCAAAATAAATTGATTTTTTTAAATTTATCGAGAATTTTTCAACCAGGTAAAAACTTCAGTTAATCGAGTGTCAAATTATATCGAGAGTCGACTGTATTTTAGTTGTTTAAATGTTATCTCATTATTTTATTTCTCATTTTAATAACTCAATACTGCCATAGGTTCCTATCTAATTGGAATTTTAATAATCTAAAACTTTGATGAATGAAAACTTTGTTTAGTATTTCGTAGTACGTGATTGTGACGGATACAAGTTCTTTATAATAAAATAATTTATTTTTAAACCACTTTTAAACTACTTCAACTAATCATTTGTATTCAAGGAAGCACTGTAGTTGTTTATTGTAAAGCAATTTATTGTTTAGCAGAGCTGAATCAAATTGGATCAACTGGGAATGGCACAGATCTGGGTTAACCGGAGAATGTTGGAAAATCAATAAAAAACAAACGTACTTAAAGAAAACTGATTTTATAATTTAAGATAACACATTAATTTACAGTCTATGAACATATATATGAGTGCAGTAAAATTTTATGCATTACCAACTCACATACAATAAAATGGAGTTCTCGAAAAAGTAGCTGGTAAACTTTTGCAGTGTGAGTTTGGTGTATCGCTTGTGAGCCGCAAAATCACGCATCCTTTAACTGGTGTAAATATATTGTGACAAAATCGCAAAGACAGGGTTTGCGAAATTTCTAGAATTTCATTCATGAAAATAGTAAAGAGAGGATAATAGAGTGAAAAAGGAATAATAGGACAAAGGTAACAATAACACAATAGTAACAATAAAAGTATGCGTAGTTATAAAAGGTTATTGTACAACTATTTGTGGAAGGGTCGGCCTGTAACACTTCCCATTAACAAAAGACCTATTGTTGACTTGTTTACAATGGATTTTTCTAGCACTCACTCATAAAGGGTTATTTTTTGTACTTTATTATCTGCATGAAGTTTCCCTGCTTTACTAGAATGATCTTTTTGAATGGGTATAAAAGAGACCCCCGAGCGCGGTCAGAGTCAGTATTCGGTTGATCTTTGACGAGCGATTATCGGGGCGTTATTTCAAGTTAACGGTTCCGAGGTATTGTTATACCGTCTATGTTTGTGTGTGTATTGTGAAAAGTTATTGGGTATCTGTATTAAATCCAGTTTTTGTGTGTTCAGTTTTATTTTGTATGTGTAATCTTATAAAATTGATTGTAAGTAGTGCTAAGTAAATTATTAAATCATTTATTGTATTACTTCATTATAATTAGTTTGTCATTTATTTTGTAAATCCTTTAGTGTAATAAATATTTGTAATTGTTAACTTTAGTGTTTTAATTATTTAATAACCTAGATCCCGAAACGGACCTTAGCGATAAGTGTCACAATATGTATATTATGTTATGGCCAAGGTCCGAAATCCGGCCTTTGTGCGTACTGGTCGGACAATCCGCTCTTTGGCAACAGCGGATGGTTTAAGTGCGAAAAATATGTTATTTTACAATACTTCGGGCTTTGACCGGCCAGACCTAAAAGTGGCTGCTATTTTTCAGCCATAGACGTTTTAAAGAAAGAAATTGTTGTACTATAACTTAAAAAAATAATAAATAAGTTGTAAGAATTAAATAAAACTACATTTATTTTAACAATAACATAAAATACAAAAATATTATCTTTTTAAAACACAAAAATACAATAATTAAAAAAATGATATTAAATTAAATTAAAAAAATTAATTAAATAACGAACACAATAATTCAAAAATAATGAGGAAGTTTCGTAAATAACCAGGAATACGTACAAAAAAGCGGAATTATTAGAAAGGATTAAATTCTTATAATTCTACAAACGTTCCTTTAAATTCAGAACTAAAAATCTGGTGTGAAACACTCACACAACTTTCTCTTGCCAATGCAAATAATTAACAATATAAGCTAACATTAGTAATAAAACATTAGAAATAAACAAAAAACTAACCTCTAAAAAAATAACTTTATTTTAATCATGACTGAAAGACGCAAAATGAAAATCGAACTCAGTTCGGCTTAAAAATACGGAAAATCATTCTTTCGCACTAAACTAGGTTCTGCAGAGAAAAATGCTTTAAATAAAAGTTGTAGTTCCTTTTATTTCCTATAAAATTAATTATACACTTTTGTCGTAAAATGCATACTAAGGCCGAAACCTTAAAAATAGATTTTTCACACGTTTTCGTGAGAAAAAACAGAAAATCGCTAATTACCGCTAAACTAAGCGTTACACAAAAAATGTTTGAAATAAATGTCGTAGGATTTTAAATTCTCTACATTTTTATTATATAAATTTTTGCGCTAAAATGCATATTAAAGCCGTAATCTTAAAAAAACAGTACTTTTACGTGAAAACAGCATCGCCAAGTATTCCAGCAAACATGGCGCCTACCCTATCTTGTAGAGCATATATAATTTAGTTAATGAAGCGATTTGAAAAAAATTCGTTTGACTAGTTTTTGAGAAAATCGCAAAAAAGTGAAAAATTACAGGTATAAACTACTACTTCCGGTTGACCGATTTTGATGAAAATGTTCGTGTCGGGTCCGGTAATGGTATGCAACCTAAATTTCAAGTTTCAAGTTCGTACGATGTTCAGTTCTTGAGATATTCTGTACACACACACACACACACACACACACACCAATCGCTAAAAACATGTTTTTTGGGTTCGGGAGTCTGAAAACGTGTAGATCCGGTGAAAACTCGATTTCGAAAAATCGACATGAAAACAATACTTTCCTTTTTATATAAATTCATACAGGCAAGAGAAAGTAAAAAAAGAAAATAAGTAAATCCTGAAACATCCCTAAATAAACGTTACAATATATCTGAACTTGAAACATATTTGAACCTGAAATTATGAAATGCATTTTCAATATTCCAGATTTTAACTAATCGTATATAGTGGTAGAACTTAAAACCAGATAAATGGTTAGAAATAGAATTCAGTTAATTGAATCAGACTGAAACATGTAGAGACAATTTCAATAACATTCTACTAACAAAAATCAATATCTATCTGCAAACTAACCTGTAAAATGTGTAGGTTCAAATAGTACTTACTATAGGTATACGATGTGAAAGTACGGTAACAAATATTACACTATGATTGAAAACTAATTAATTTCAGCAAGAAAATCGATGATAAGTAATCCCCTATTACTTACTTATCAAGCAAGATGAGTTACAAGAACAAGTGATACCAAAAGAGATGGTTCCGATAAGTGTCTCTTCTACTCGTACAAGCACAAGTACAAGGCAAGAACGAGAGAGTTCTATTTCACGGTTGAAGAGAGTAATGTGTCGGAAAGAGATTATATCATCATCATTTTCACATTATCTTACCTGAATCATATCGGAGGTAGATGCCTCCCTAATTTCACCACAACTTTATATTCTTATAGATGGATTTAAAAACTAAGACTGTAAATGAATACTGGAGAGAAATTTAATAACAAAAATTATTATATCTTTTATTATTTTTTAAAAAGAACTCATTTAGGAAAGGATAAAAACTGTCAAAGTAGTAATTTTTGTTTTATAGAAAATAATGTGTAATAAAATATAGCATAATAAATTTTTTTATACTTTCTCTTCCCCTGTATGGAGAAGGAAAAATATTGATTTTATGTAGATTTTTCAAAATAGAGTTTACACCGGAAATACTCTTTTTCATGACGCCATGAACCTTCTTCTTCTTCTTCTTCTTCTTCTTCTTCTTCTTCCTCTTCTTCTTCTTCTTTTTCTTCCTCTTCCTCTTCCTCTTCTACTTCTACTTCTTCTTCCTCTTCTTCCTTTTCTTCTTTTTCTTCCTCTTCCTCTTCTACTTCTTCTTTTTCTTCCTCTTCCTCTTCTTCTTTGTATTCTTCTTCCTCTTCTACTTCTTCTTCTTCTTCCTCTTCCTTTTCTTCTTCTTCTTTTTTCTTTTTCTTCCGCTTCTTCTTCTTCGTCTTCCTCTTTCTCTTCTCTTTATTCTTCTGTTAGTCGTCCCATACTCTGTTAGCGCGCCTACAAAACTGTAAATGCATCAAGGAATACAAACACGATTGCGGGTTACAGAGTGTACAGGGAGTATTTATATACTTCTCGTGCATTGAAGATTTGTACCTTATATTTTGTAACTAATAAAGTTCTACTTAAAAATATTTACACTTAAGAATGTTAGCATAAGTATTATATAAATGAGTAAGTATTAATAAAACGTAAGAACAGGTGACTCATCGTAATTATTAATTGTGAATCATCAGAATGAGAGTAAACAAGTAATCGGACGCTTGATCACCTAGATATATGATAACAAGAAATCATTAGCATTAAAAATAACAAGAAAAATAAACATATAGTAATGAGACTTTGACCGTTAAATTTCATTCTTAAACTTGTTCAATCGCCATTACTAAAAAATTAAATAAATTAAAAAGTTACAAATCAAAAACGTTAAGTAGATGTTTCTCAAAATTTGAAAAATGTTACCTGCTCATGTTTTCAATTAAATTGAACTAACCTTACCAATTCTAAAATATCCTTGAAAGCTATTTGTAAACAATTCTTTGTTTTCACTGTTTTTATATTTGTATAAATTATTTCTAAATAACCTCGGTTACGTATCATTGTTTTTAATAGGCATTTTCCATGTCCATCTATCACAAGAATGAGGATTTTATTCAGTTACACCCCACTAGATTTAATAAAAGGATTTTCAGTACTGTTAACAAAAAAAGAAAGGAAAGTGTGCCGACCGTATTCTGTCAATGTTGATCTGTAGCCAAGTTGACATTCCATTACGACAAAAACAAATAAGGAACAATGGTTTGCGTTTGTAGTGCTGTTATGTCTCTGTGTAAAAGTGATTACTTAAATTCTTTATGCGTCAGTAATAATGGTTTTAAGTAAATTCCAGAGTCCAATCCACAAGTAAGGTGTGAAATTACTGCTCCACTAAAAGTTAATTATTAAGCTACTAGTGTGGTATTAAATAAAAAAATAATACATAATACATAAGATATTTCTACTTCCTATCACCTAAGTTTTACAAATTGTTTCCGGAGTATATTATAATAAGCACGATAAATTTAGGCGAGTGGGAGTTTGCAGTGTACTTCCCAACTTCCTCACACCACTACTCCCACCAGTCGAGCAACCTCTCTTAAATATTCTTTTATAAATTGATTGCCCATAACAGGCAGGTATTGCCGGCCGCATTGGCGTAGTTGGTAACATGCTCGCCTTTCATCATGCGGTCTTGGGTTCGAATCCCACTCAGGCATGGCATATTTTCATACGTTACAAAAAATCATTTCATAATTCACCGTCTGCATTAGCAGTAATCGCAAAACAGTCGGACCTTAAACCGAAAAAAAAACAGGCAGGTGAAGTTTTAAATGATTTGCACTCGATCTAGTAATTCCAGGGCTACAAAAAATAGTTTTGTTTCTTATCTCATGGTCAGCTAATATGACTGAAGCATTTAAGAACAGAAGTGGTAGAGGTGTAAAAGACACCAGTTAAAGTTAGCTCCTCTGAGAGTAATGAATTTCATCATTATACAGCAGACCCTGCGGTGAATGAAGTGAAGGTGTCATTTGCAAGGTTGAAGTAAATGTTTTTAGAGAGTCTGGCATGCTGATAAGTATACTTTTCCACTCAGTTAAGAAGGCAAGGGTAAATCACCTCACTCCTCGTTTTACATAGGAAAGTCTATAGAGATTCAAACGAGCCTTTTGGCTGATGACTTAAACAAATACAAATTAATTACTCACATTTTAATTATTACAGTTGAAACAACTTTAAAATAAAAATATACAACTACTGTGTGGGGAAGATTTGATTACCCCTTACGGAGAGGAGCAGAATCGGTCCGCTACTAGCCTTCTCAATAACATTTCATTTTTTTTTTGAAATATTTTTATTATACTGTAAAATGCTCTAGTCTTATGTAAAATCATAATGCAAATCTTTTTTGTTCTATTAACTTTTACGATAAAGTAAATGGTTAAAACGTTATTAGTGATTTTAAGAAAAGCAAAATAACGAGCGTGAAATAGTAGGCCTTCACAGTTACAACACAACGTCGTCGCTAATGACTACTGTAGTTGATGTGACGTTAAATAAAGAAAAAAAAAAGAATTTTGAAAATTTGTATGATTATTATTATTATTTTTTAATCCCTAATGTGTGTACGTTACAATCTGTTCAATTCAGAACAATAAGCAACCCCATGGCCCAATGAAATGATGATGATATGTATGACGTGTAAATTAGGTATAGTCTTGTACAGACTCAGGCCAACCATTCCTGAGAGAGTATGGTTAATTGAATCCCAACCATCAAAGTACACCGGTAACCACTGTCTAACCAAATCCGTATAAAAGTAACTTCCTTTACTAGGATTTTAACCAGGAACCTTTGTCTCCGAAATTCAGCTGTTAAACAGCTGATTTAGGCGACGACTTTACCTTTAGACCAATCCGGTGGATTAAACATTGATGTTAATATTAATATTAAATACTAATGGATTAATATTTTTTTAACCCACCGGGTTGGTCTAGAGGTTAAGTCGTCGCCAAAATCAGCTGTCTAACAGCTGATTTTCGGAGACGAAGGTTCCTGGTTCAAATCCTAGTAAAGGTAGTTACTTTTATACGGATTTGAATGCTAGACAGTGGTTACCGGTGTACTTTGATGGTTGGGGTTCAATTAACCATACTCTCTCAGGAATGGTTGACCTGAGTCTGTACAAACTACACCTCATTTACACGTCATACACATCATCCTTATCTCATTGGGTCATGGGGTTGCTTATTATTCTGGACTGAACAGATTGAAACGTACATCAAGTAGATTACAAAAAAAATTATGTTATGATAAATAACAGCTGTTAGAGTCATCTACCAAATTATGCATCAGCTGTTTATAAAAATTTAGCCTATAAATTGACTGCTATACAAGCCTTGGTATTGAAAATTGTGGCAAGTATACAGAAACAGTACAAAAAACTTAAGTTATAGAAGATAATAACAAAGTCATTTGTGAATTCCCGTACCTTACCAAGATATAGTGGGTTAAAGAACGTCTTGTAAAAGTTTTGTGAACAAGATTAAAAATCTACTATATAGGCCTAAAAACTAAAATAAACTACGTAATTTTCGAAGTAAAACCAACTTGTTGAACAAAATTAAACTTCTTTAATTAGCTACTTCCGACCTTCTTAAGAAGTTTCCTTTTATTTTAAAAATTATATTAGTTAATATTTTTCTTCTACCTTTTTTTAAATGAAAACTTTTAAAACTTGTCCGGTACAGGAAACGTACTTTCTTAAGGAAGTAAGATTTAATAAAAACTTATTTTTCTTGCATATTGAAATATTAAAGAACCATATTGTAATATTACTATTCGATTTTTTGTAGTTTATTTTAAGAGAGTTATTTTGTTTTAAACGTTATTGATTAACAACAGAATAGCGTACAAAGAAAACCAGGAAGGTAAAACGTGAAATAATCAATTTTACATCCGATCTTAGATGTTATTTCAAAGCTTTATTAAAAATTCTAAGCGTTATTTAAAAATTCTAAGTCATTAAGAATTCTACCAGAATAGCATAATGTTGCAAGAGGTGTTGCTAGGAAACAGCCTCTTCTTTTTTGAACATTTAAAAAACAAAACAATTAATTTACAAAAAAATTTCTAAGACATTAAGAATTCTACCAGGACAGGCATAATGTTACATAAGGTGTTGAGCAGAAAACAATCTCTGAACTTGTGGAGGGGGGTGAAATTTAAAATTCTAAGTCATCAAGAATTCTACCAGGATAGCATAATGTGGCAAGAGGTGTTGCTAGAAAACAGTCTTCTTTTTTTGAACAAATTTAAAAAAATTCAATAACAAAAATTTCGAAGACATTAGGAATTTTACCAGGACAGCCATAATGTTACATAAGGTGTTGAGCAGAAAACAATCTCTGAACTTGTGGGGGTGATATTTAAAAATTCTATGTCATTATGAATTCTACCAGGAAAACTAATTTAATGTTGTAGGAGGTGATAATTATAAAACAGAATTTGAATTTTCTTGGACTGTAAATATAACCTAAAAAACTTTTAAGACACTAAGAAATCTGCTAGGAGAGCATAATATTGTAAGAGGTGTTATATAGGAAAAGTTCTTCTTAAGCAAATTGAAATCATTTAAACAGAAAAGTTCTAAGACATTTAGAATTCCACCAGGAGAGCATAATTATATTGCAATAGGTCTTATATAAAAAAATAACCTTTAACCTTTCGTTTTCTTCTTCTTCCAAAGAAAAGGCTGTTCCGAAATTACATCTGAAACAATATACATTTCTTTTCATTTCTGTCAACATCTTTCCCTTCTAGTTTTACAATCGGACTTGCAGATGTATTCTTTGACCCGACATCCTTTCCATGTGGTGTCTCTGAACTTCATGATATTATTTTAATTTCTCATTCAAGTTATAGATATCTAATTGTAACCTTATATATTCATTTTTTATTTAATCCAACCGAGTACATCCTATCACCCTTCAAAGAAACCTCATTTCTGCCATTTGGATTTTCCGTTCAAGTGACTCTGTAGTTGTCCACGGCTCACTCCGTACATAACTGGGGCTGCCATAACTTTACAGATCTTTAGGTTTTGTCATTTTAGCTCTATTTCCCAAAGTTATGCTTATGGCCCCTCATTTTTTTTGAAACATAATGTTGTACGAGGTGTTTAATAGGAAATACCCCCTCTTATTGAGAGGTTGGTAGCCTACAGTTAAACTAAGAAAAAAAATTCCAAGGCGTTAAAATTCTACGAGGACGGCATGATTTTGCATGACGTGTTAAGTAGCAAACAACCTTTTAACTTTTGAAGTGATAAAGTTCGCAAAGTTATTACTTCTCGCCAAATTTCAATGTGGCCATAATGACTATAAACACAGCCGTCTAAACATCACATGTTACAAACTGTAAAGAGTAATGACCAATGAAAAATAATAAAAAATCAAATCTTTTTTATAATATAGCATCATTGTGATGTAACGGGTGTTTCAAAAAGAACGCATAGGTAAATTTCATATATCCTTACATGTCAGTTGGTAACACTGTATTCAAAGTTATTAACTGGTAATAATTGAAATGTCGTTGTTAAGCACCAGTGATATTCCAGTATCCATTAGTCTCTACTTTGTCAACGATGCCGTTTCCCAAAGACGAGCAAGTGTTAATTTTTGAGACTTATTTCGAATGTAAATTATATGAACGAGTAAAAGACGAATTTCCGTAAAAATCCAAATTTTCTGTTCCAAATATATCGACAATCTTACGTTTATTTAATAAATTCATGAAATTGGGAGAGTACAAGATTGCAAAAGCACATCTCTCGATGCTTGGATATGTACATATCTCTCAGCATTTTGCAACAGTGCCTTTATTATTTGAATAATATTTTTGACAGTAAGATAACGCGAGTTGCTGTACTGATGATAACACGCTAGACATGTTACGAGATTTTTTTTATAAACAATCCTTGTAAACTTAATGAATTAAACCGAAAATTGATACTTAAATTTATAACATTCATGAACAAACATCACGATATGTAACTTTGTAGTTACAAATGAATGATTATAAAATAAAATTCACTTATAAAAATCAGGTTTAGTTCCGTAATTTTGTAATTACGGAACATGTAAGAATCTGATTCGAATCACAGAAAATAATTTTCATTGTAATTCAAAAATTGTTTTGTACGATTATTATAAAATATTCGTCGTCGTCGTCTTCCTTCAAGGATTAGGCACATTGCCTGTTCCGACTGCAAACTCCTTCATGAATCAATTCCATCTCTTACGAGGCCTGCCCACACTTCTCCTTCCTACTGGCTGATAGGAGATGACTGCCCTGGGAATTCTTCCATCCTCCATGCGCTCCACATGATCCTTCCAGTTTTGTTTGGTTTCCTCGATTTTCTGCCATATGGAGGGTATGTTGAGCTCTTTTCTGATCTCAGTATTATGGATTCTGTCTTCCCTAGTACAACCCTTCACTGCTCTTAGGAATCGCATTTCAGCAGCCTGTAACCTGCTCCATTCCTTCTTTTTATGTACGCAGGTTTCAGAACCATATAAAAGAGTGGGGATAGCCATAACTTTATAGAATTTCATTTTCGTTTCCCTTCTGGCTTTGCTCCTCAAGGTCCTGTTGATAGTTCCACAGATAGCTTGGAATCTATTTATTCTCATGCTTAAGTCCTGATCCATTTCATATGTGATATCACACCCCAAATACTTGAAATGTGATACTTGTTCCAGGACTTCATTCAGTTCAATATTCAATATATAGTTCAATATTCAATTCATTAATTTAATATTTTGTACTGCATATATATGCCATCTACTTGTCTAAAATGAGTTTCCTATATCATGTAAAATGAGGAAATGAGGATCAGTTTCCTCATGTAAAATGAGTTGCATCCTTATTGAAACACTTGCTATTTCAAAGTTGGTACAAAAGATATTTAAGAATATAACCTAATATTTACATGTGATTACGCAATTTGTGCGTATTATTGCGTTCTACATTCACTTCTACTACTACGCAATTACTTTCCTTTTTCTATTCCAGTCGAATACTCAATTTCACTTTTGATATTCAATTTCTACACTTTTCCCTAGACAATTCGTTTGGTTTTGTTTTTAGTTTCAATTCTCCATTATTCCCTTTTTCTTTTCTTTTGTATATTTCTCCGTACTACAATAACTACTTCACTAATTCTCATATCCTATGTTATTTATTTTTTCTAATTTAAAATTGAAAAATATTTAGTAATACAAAATGTCTCTTAATACCAGTGTTACTGATGATATAGTCAAAGTAAATTTTAAAATGTCACCTTTCAAAAATAAGTGGCAAGTAAAAATATGTCTGGTGCGATTGTACCGCCCATTTTGTTTCTCGCGTATTGGTGGGCGTTACTACAAGATGGCCTCTTGGTCGCTTGCCAAGATCGTACAACCAACTGATTTTTTTCCAGGATTTAAATTAAGATTTATGTAAAAGTGACAGAACAATACGTAGTTACATTAGATTTTTGAAAAGAATAATAAAATATTTCTGTTCCAATACTTCGACGTGACTTATTACCCACAATAAATCTGTTTCGGTAGGTCACGAAAATGAGGTGTTCTGGTGGCAGTTTGATATTTTACTACTGCATTCGTTCAGTTAATCTTGAAAATATTTGGTTATACAAAAAGTCCCCAATTATCTGTGTTACTTTTGATACAGTTTAAGTAAATTTAACTATTTTATCTTTCCAAAATAGGTGGCAAGTAAAAATATATCTGGTGCGATAGTACCGCCCATTTTGTTTCTCGCGTATCGGTGGGTCGTTACAACAAGATGGCCTCTAGGTCGCCTACCGAGATCGTACAATCGACTTTTTCCAGTATTTAAATTATGATTTATGTAAAAGTGACAGCACGGCACTATTTAAAATTAGATTGTTGAAAATAATAATAAAATCTTCTGTTTCAATGTGGCTATCACCCACAATAGATCCGTTCGGTAAGTCAAGAAATAGAGATGGTCTGGTGGCAGTTTAAGTTTTCACTAATGCATTAGTTCATTTAATCTTGAAAAATATTAGGTTATACAAAAAGTCTCTTAATACCTGTGTTACTGTTGATATACGTAGTACGAGTAAACTTAACAATTTCATCTTTCCAAAGAAAGATGAATTCAGCGAAAGGCTGGTTTGAACCTCTAAAGGTTTTACTAAGTAACACGAGGAGTGAGGTGGTTAACCTATGCCTTCCTCACTAAGTACAAAGTAGCCTATGCTTATCAGCATGCCAAGACCTCAAAAAAGCATCTACTTTGCACCCTGCAAATGACACCTTCACTTCATTCACCACAGGGTCTGGTTGTATAATGAAATTTATTACTTTCAGAGTAAATAACTCTGACTAGTGTTTTTTACACCTCTACCTCTTCTGTTCTTAGATAGTTCAGTCATATAATTGGCTGACCACGTGATAAGAAACTGAACTATTTTTTGTAGCCCTGGAACTATCAGATCGAGTGTAAATAATTTAACCTGCCTGTTATGGGCATAATCAAATTTATAGAAAATTAAAAACCTACAAATTTTATTTCAAGAATGTTTTCCTACAGAGCCTAGTTTAGCGTCAATTAGTGATTTACCATATATTTTTGATCTACAGAGAAATTGATTTTCTATTTCGCGTCATTCAATCATGATTAAAATCAGTTTGTTTTCATTTTACATTGTTTACTAATGATTAAATTTCGGTTATATTTTTCATTATTTACATTCGCAAGGGAAACTCGTGTGAGCGTTTCACACCAGATTTTCTTTTTTACTTAATCAATGTGTAGTTACGACTGTATGTGCTACAAGGAAATTTATTTTTAAAAATATTAGTCCTCTCCTGTTAATAAATGTGGTGATCCATGTTTTATTTTCAGAGTTCGAAAGGATAGTAGTGCAGGAAAACTTCTCTATTTGTTAGTCTACTCTTTTAAATCTTTTGTTTTTCTGAAGGATTTCTCGTTAATATTAAAGGTACTTGAAACTTGTGGCTTTTGTACCCTTTCACTGCATTGAAATTCAAGTAGTTTTTTGCTAAGTCGGATTTAGTTTCGTTTCACTCTATTAATGCATTTTTGAATTCTCTTAAGAACTTAAATTTACAGAATGAAGAGATTTTTAAAGATATAAAAGCACAAAATAGTTGTTAAAATAAACGAGAAATTGCTAATTTAAAACAATTCATAAATAATTATACAAACAGTGTAATGTTAGTGTAACTTTGTTACACTACTTCAATCACTTTAGGATCACTTTATTCCAATTTCTGGGCCAGTCCATTCCGTAATCGGTTCTTCTTATTTCCGAAGCGTGTAAAATGTTTTACTCTTGCTTCTTTATTTTAAAAGGTTCCAGTAACCTTTTTGTCTACATCTTTTTTTAGGCGTTCCAAACTTTGGGGCCTGTCTTCGTCCGAATACACTCTGTTGGGTTCCTTTTTAGTTTTAGGCTCAAATATTATCATATTAGTCTTAATTAGCTCGTCGTATTTTCCAGATTTTTTAATCAGATCCTCCCATGAAATTCTCAATTCTTCCATGTCGTGTTCGACTTCCTTTATCCATTCCGGTTTTGTTGATCTTTCCCAGATAAAATTACTTATTTGGTTGTTGTTTAGGTCATCACCCGAAAGGCTGGTTTGAACTTTAGAGGGTTTACTAAGTAAAACGAGAAGTGAGGTGGTTTACTATTGCCAACACTCACTGAATGGAAAAGTACGCTAATCAGCATGCCGGGCCCTCTGAAAAGCACATATTTTCCACTCTGCAAATGACACCTTCACTTCATTCACCACAGGGTCTGGCTGTATAATGAAATTCATTACATTCAGAGGAGATAACTCTGATTGGTGTCTTTTACACCTCTATAGATACTGAAGTCACGAGATTGCCTTTTGCGTATGGATGGGCTGTGGGGGAAGGAAAGTGAAAATGTGAAAGTGAAAGGAAGTGATGACAGCGCTGCCAACCTCAACAGTGCGACACTACTCGTACATTTCACTGCCGTGCAGTTTCTACTTACATTTTGTAAGCTGTGGTAAAATCCGAGAAAATTTTCTTTAGAAACTTTATAAGAAATAAATCTGTCCTGTAATACTAACTATAGCTTAATTACACGACTAGAATGTTTGATTTACTGTAATTACCAGCTACTTTATTCCACTGGAACAAAATTTTCTACAAATTGATCGCCTTCTTTACTATCGTTGTCACCGGTGTCTTCACTATCGGTCTTACTAGTCTACCTAACCGCTTCTTTTTTTACCAGGTATCAAACAAACTATTGAAGAATAGCTTCTTCACGTCTTTAATTTCCTTCTTTATTTTTCAAATTCTGGAAAGAGAAACATCACAGTAGTTGGCCACTCGCTCATGGCTTTTGTTAAGAGGCATTGTAAGGCATTTTTGTTTAGTTTCAACTTAACTGCATTTTATGACGCTACATATTACATTTCGTTCAGTACTGTGAATGTCTGTCCACATTTTTGAAAACTAACATTTCTGTTTACGGTAACAAACAGTTATATTCGTACTGTTAACCTACAACAGGTTCAGCGATATACTGTATAGGCTATGCTCTGGGTATAGTGTAAGTTGTTATGTTTGTGTGCTGAAATTAAAGCAGTCGCGCATGCGCAGTGATGCTGTTCCCCCTTTACCCCTCGTTGCAAACAAAGGCAAACTCGTGACGCAAGTGACTATACCTCTTCTATTTTTAAATGATTTAGTCATTTAATTGGCTGACCATGTGATAAGAAACAGAAATATTTATTTTAGCCATGCAACAAACAGATTGAGTGTACATAATTTGACACTCCACCTGTCTGTTTAGGACAGACCTATTTGGTTAGCAAGTCTTTATTTCTTTGTTCTTTTGTTTATTAGTAGGTAATCTAAGCGTAATAGTCCATTGTAATTTATTATTTTGTTAATAAATAGTTGTTATAAGTTTAAAAGATGTTTATTTATTACTAGCATGCCCTGTCGCGGCTTTACACGCAAAAAATGGAGTAATTTTTGCACCAATTAAAAGAAAATTAAAACAAATTAAAGAAACACAGAACTTTACTTTTATAAAATACTCAACAATAAAAAATCGTATCTACATAATAAAATACAATAAAATTATCATGTAATGTTGTCACCAGTTGATCCTTAGCACCACGTCGCTATTTGCTAAATCATATGACTTTATTTATGACAAATCTTTATTTGAATCACATCAGCTGGTTTAAAAGCAGCAGATTATCCAACCACATAAAAACCTTAATGTACTATATTAAGGTTAATTTTTATGTTAATATTAATGTTTATAGTATTTTATGTTTATAATATTTTATATTATATTTATTATAATATTATAATATTTAATATAATGTTTATAATATTTTATATTATATTTATTATAATATTATAATATTTAATATAATGTTTATAATATTTTATATTATATTTATTATAATATTATAATATTTAATATAATGTTTATAATATTTTATATTTTTTATAGTTTATAATATTTTTATGTTAATATTAATGTTTATATAATATTAATGTTAATATTAATTTTTATGTCATACTATGACATAAAAATTATTTTCAACCCTTTAGGGCTAACTGTTTAACGGTTTCAATAGCCTAAAACCTGCACCGGCATCATAGTTACAACATAAAAAAAACTGGATGAAAATTGGTTTAGTAATTTAGGAGATAAAAGGGGAAATACACACACACATACATACACACACACATTCATCGAATTATATATATATATATTTTTTTTTTAAACATGTTGTACTGTGTGCTGAATTTACTTTAGATAATATTAAACCACCAGTAAACACACAAAATTAGCAAGAATGATCTTACCGTTAAAAAGGCCTTTTCAGATCCCTGGATCCATCATCAGTTAACTCACAAACACTATAAAAATCTTTTACTGGCAATGCATTGCCTTGTCAATTCAAGTCATGACTGCTGTCATTCCAGTCATGACTTGAATTGACAAGGCAATGCATTGCCAGTAAAAGATTTTTATAGTGTTTGTGAGTTAACTGATGATGGATCCAGGGATCTGAAAAGGCCTTTTTAACGGTAAGATCATTCTTGCTAATTTTGTGTGTTTACTGGTGGTTTAATATTATCTAAAATATATATATATATATAGATTCATTAAAACAAGATTCCGAAAGCACCTTGAAATAATTGTCTCGATACATACATTTATTTAATATTCCCCCTCTGATGCTATCAATAAGCCCACACGCAGCGCGGGCGCAATTTAAGTAATATGTAAAATAGAAAATGAGACGGTTTTCTGAAAACTATGTGCTTTATACCTGGACTAGGTTACTATCACCGAAACCTATTCAGTTTTGACAGAGCATAGAGAAAGATCGATTGAACCGAGAGGGTTCTCTGAGACCTTTTCCACTCACCCAATAAAATGTTATCGCTCGCTTTCCCTCAAACAGAAAATCTCTCTCTCTTCCTCTACCTCCGTACTATTTGTGACTGGACGTGTACGTAGGAGAGTATGTGTTGACTTCCCACTTACCCGTGACCCTTACCGAATCAGTTTAAACCTCAGGAGACACAAGACCTCTTCTGTCCACTGTTACCATTTCAAATAACTTTGAATACTTCATCGTAATCAATAGAATCGAGTAAGTTTGTAGAATACTGTTACTTTTACAAACTCTTTGAGGGCTTAAATAAAAGAAAAATAAGTTAACTCATTCAGAAGGAACAGCAAAACTAAATAATAGAACGCAGCAAAACTAAATGAATCGGTACTAATTCTATAAAGAACTAATCTCTGTTTGTTCGAGATCTTTTATTAAAATTTCTTTCAATACAAGAATAAGTTGCCTACGAGGTGTGGCTATTAAATAACGAGACTAAAGTTGTAAAAAATTTAATTTTAATTTTATACATAATCACTTATTGTCATCTTCAATATACACTCCTTCTCCATCCCTACGACGCTCCATGCGAATTTTTCATTGTTGGAAACAGTGCTGGAAGTCATCTTCTGTCAGCTCCTTCAGGACACGTGCCGCTTCTCTTTTACAGCTTCCACAGACTCAAATCTTGCCCTTTTTAATGCATATTTCACCTTAGGGAGCAGGTAAAAAATAATTACATGTGATGAAACGTGGTTTTTTACTTATGATCCGGAAACGAAACCCTAATCCATGCACTGGAAGAGCCGAACTTCACCGAGAGCCAAAAATGCTCGAATGATCAAGTCAAAAATTTAAAGCAATAATGACTGTTTTTTTTTTATATCCATGGGATTGTGTACCTTCACTGGGTTCCTGAAGGTCAAACAATTAATCAATATTACTACCTTGAGGTACTTTCTAAACTACGTCAAAGAGTAAGGAAAAAACGCCCTGAAATGTGGAAGGATAAATCATGGTTTCTCTACCAAGACAATGCGCCAGCTCATTCCGCGTTATCTGTCAAGAGGTTCCTAGCCAAGTACAGCATCTCAGTGTTAGAACATCCACCTTATTCACCAGATCTTGCACTATGTGACTTCTATCTGTTCGCTAAGGTGAAATCTGCATTAAAAGGGATAAGATTTGAGTCTGTGGAAGCTGTAAATGAGAAGCGGCACGTGTCCTGAAGGAGCTGACAGAAGATGACTGAGAAGATGCACTGTTTCCAATCATGGAAAATTTGCATGGAACGTTGTAGGGATAGAGAAGGAGTGTATATTGAAGGTGTGATTAAGTGATAATGGATAAAATAAAAATAAAATTTTTTTACAACGTCAGTCTCGTTATTTAATAGCCACACCTCGTATATCAGACAGGTGGAGTGTTACATTATTTGCACTCAATCTGTTAATTACAAGGCTAAAGAAATAGTTCTGTTTCTTATCTTATGTTCACCCAATAAATGACTAAACCATTTAAGAACAGAATAGGTAGAAGTGTAAAAGATACTAATCAGAGTTATCGCCTCTGAGAGTAATGAATTTTATTTCACAGTCAGACCCTGTGATGAGTATAGTGAAGGTATAATTCTTAAGGTGGAAAATGTGTGCTTTTCAGAATGCCTAGCATGCTGATAAGCATACTTTTCAACTCAGCGAGGAAGGCATGGTAAACCACCTCACTCTTCATTTTACTTAGTAAAACCTCTAAAGTTCAAACCAGCCTTTCATCTCATGACCTAAACTACAACGCAATAATAAAAGTAGGTGAAAGTATACGAGAAGTTGCTTTTGGAAGTCATGACAAAAATAAGAACGATTTGTAGTAAATAATTAGTGTAAACGTGAAGTGAATTTACAAACGCAGTAATCTGCATAAAACCGAAACCGGGATCGTGGAGAGATCTTCTGTATTCATAATTCCTTGTAGTATTATGTTATTCTGATAGCTCTAAGCTGTGAAACAGAGAAATAATTTTTAAAACCGGTTGGGTAGTTTCTGAGATTACATCTTACAAAGAAACAAAATGATACTTTATAATATTAGTACTACTTCTTGGAATTAAAAAGTATATATATTGAAATTTTAATTAATTTTTTTTCTACCTCTCTCTCCCCCTCATGTACTCTCTTATACCCCCTTTCAACTCCTCCCACCCTTCACCTTTTACCGTCACTTTTAAACCTAAAACTGGTTTTTAAATATTATCTTTGATGTCAAAAAATATATGTTTTTCAATATGATTGTCATTGTAAAAATGAATAAAGAAATAAAAGGAAAAATTGATTACTTTTGAAGATACTTTTTATATTTATCTTAAATTACGGTTGGTATTCATAGTATGGTTTTTTTATTTATAACATCACAATATTGTTTCCGAACAATTTATTACCGTTAAAGGAATATGAATATTTACTATATATTTTTTCATAAGCAAGTTAAATTTCTCTTAGATACTGAAAAAATGGTAAACGTTTTCTAGTTAATACGTTTCCATGTTATTGTAACATTTTATTTTACATAAACTGAAATATCAAACCCTATCGATATAAGAGGAAAAACTTGAATATTTTTTCAAGCTTTAGATTATTATTTTAATTAGTTTTTCTTTTTCTTTTGTGCGATAGTTTTTCTGTTTTTATGCTCATTTCTTGAATTAATCCCCATATAATAAAAAATGCAGTCAGAATTATCTCTTCAGAGAGTAATGAATTTCATTATTATACAGCCAGATCCTGTGGTGAATGAAATAAAGGAGTCATTTACAGGGTGGAAAGTAAATCCTTTCAGAGGGCCTGGCATGCTGATAAGCATACTTTTCAACTCAGTGAGGAAGGCTAGTAAATCACCTCATTACTCGTTTTATACTTATTAAAACCTCTAGTGGTTCAAACCAGTCATTCGTATATTTTAAGAACAAATTTACCCTTAAGCCGGTAATAACATTTTTCTAGACCGGCAGTAAATTTCTAGCATATGGGTCACCGTACCTTAAAGAAATCATTAAAAATTTACTATAAATCACAAATCTTATCACGTGACTTGTCAAAATAACAAGAAAACTTGGGAAAATAAAATTATTACATTATTGAAATTTTAATCTGACAATTACGGATGCTGAAGCTACTTGAAAATAGTTTTTAGACAAATATTTTTCTAAAATTTCAGATGACACCATTGTTTAAAACTTTCTTATGCTCTATTTTCAAAATTCATTATATGCGAATCTTTACTTATAAATGTTTATTTCAAAATAAAACAACAAAAAATGATTCTATGTTCAAAACTGAAGAAAATATATGCAAAAACACATCATGTAAACCAAGAAATAACCAAATTCAGCTCTAGGATAGCGTGGTTTCAACAGATGAAGACAGATATGCAACTAAAACTATTTTATTATACGTAAAAATTTACTTTAATACATTACTAAACTATTGTACAAACCAGTAACGCTGTCTGTAGATGAAATTATAACTAAAACGACAACATTACAATGCTATGAAGCAAATCCGATTTTGCGACGCGAGCGGTTTAAGAAACGGTAACATAGTCTCAAAATCGACAATTGCCGACTCTGGGGTTAATGTAAGAGTTCTCGCAGGTTCAACCAAGGAAGTAAACCGGCAACCGCTGGCTTAATATCAAGATCTTTCTTCACTAAGCCACAAACGTAATAGTTGTACCGTGAGTACTTTGACTTACATTAGCTAAATGGATAATTTTCTTTTAACAACAGTCCTTTTGTATGAGTTTTGACAGGTGTTGTATTTTACATATTACTTTTCGGACTAGCGGGTAATTTTCATTCACTTGTAGAGTTTTCTAGTATACAGTAGAGTAGAGTAGAGAAGGGTAGATCAAAGTAAGAGTATGTAGTTAGATATAGTTATTAGGTTATAGCACAGTTAGACATTAGAGTTATGTTCGTTCTATTTTTATTTATTTCCCTAGATTCTGCCCATAACAGACAGGTGGAGTGTCAAATTATTTACACTCAATCTGTTTGTTGCAGGGCTAAAATAAATAGTTCTGTTTCTTATCACATGGTTAGCCAATTGAATGACTGAATCATTTAAGAGCAGAAGAGGTAGAGGTGTAAAAGACACTAATCAGAGTTATCTCCTCTGAAAGTAATGAATTTCATTATACAGCCAGACCCTGTGGTGAATGAAGTGAAGGTGTCATTTGCAGAGTGGAAAATATGTGCTTTTCAGAGGGCCCGGCATGCTGATAAGCGTACTTTTCCACTCAGTGAGGAAGGCAAAGTAAACCACCTCACTCCTCGTTTTACTTAGTAAAACCTCTACCAGGTTCAAACCAGCCTTTTGGCTGATGACCTAAACAACAACACTCCCTAGATTAGGTGTATTCTTTTTTATTGTTTGTGTTCTGTTTTTCTGTTTATTCTTTAGCTTTTGAGAAAAATCTATTTGTTCATTGTATAAAAGCCACTATGGCCGCCTACGTGGTCTAGTGGTTAGCGTGCTACGCTGCAAAGCGGAGGTCCTGGGTTCGATTCCTAGCTAGGGCCTGAAAAATTAATACATATTAAAACTCACCGTTCCTTGACCCAAAGTAGTCGCTAATATACAAGAGGTTAATGCGACTTAATATAAACTAAAAAAGCCTCTATGATTTTCTGAAATGTTCAGTAATAATGAACTATCTTTTCTCGTGAAAGGAAATTAGTGTAGGCCTATTACTGTTATAACCGTAAGTAAGTACAATCTATCAGTAAAAATTAATTAATTATTTGATTGTAAGTGGCCATATTTTTAAACTAAGTTTAATTAAATCTTGACATTTGATAACTTTTTTTTATATTTTCTTAAGTCAAATAGTTTGCTGTTATTTTCTAATTGTTATAACTGCAATAGTTAGGGTAAGTACGTACTTAATTTTTATATAAATATTTGTTATAAATTTAAATGAAAGTTTTGTTATTTATAAATAACCAGATCCTAAAAGAAACTGGAATAAATGTCCCAATATTTTACATAATAATATAAAGTTGTGACTTTTTGAAATTTGTTTCACAAAACAATATTTTGCCAATTATCCTATCTGCGGTTGTCATTATTAAATGAAATTCAAGAATTTAATGAAAAATGAATTTCTCATAATTTTACATCTCTAGTAAGAGAAACAATATAATATTATTTGATTACACCTTTTCAGTTAGAGGACCTACAAACGGTTGAAAATATTTTTAACTTGCCATCATGATTTAATACTTCATGGAAATTGAACTACGTTTGTTCTCCATACACTGTAAAGTTTAAACTGGAAACGTTTCACCTGTCAATTCATAAAACAAGAGATGCGGAAGCCAGATTTTTTATTTGTATTTTTGTACCTATTTGGAAAATAAATCTGTCTATGGGAAGGTATCTTTTCATATTTATTTTTATTTTAACGATAATATTTTATTCTCGTATTTTGTGGGTAAAAATTCATTTTCACATAAAAATGAATTGAAAAAGACTTTTATACATTTTTAAATAACTCTTTGTAAATCAGTAGTTATAAAGAATTGATTTTGTAGTGGTCTGAGCTATTGGTTACACTTCCAGATGCCCGGTTTTGATTACCAGTCAGATGTGGCGCATTTAAATTTGTATAACCTCTACCTACGTACAAGGCTAATGATGGTATCATCACGAGAAAAAGAAAATTGTTTAAAATTTATATTGTCTTTTTGAATAAACTTTATTCGTGACGTACTTCATTCAAGTACCGTTCAACTGCAGTTTTAAAATAAATAAAATACGAGGGCAGTCGAGAAAGTCTGTCACGTTATGATATAAAAAAAATTAAGTAGGCTACAAGAAAAAAAATTTATTATATACATTTGAAAGTGCAACTAAAATGCTATTTTTCTACATAATCACCAAACAAATTAAGACACTTATCATAGCGGTGAACTAATTTTGAAATACCGGCGTCATAAAAGTCTACCGCCTATGATTTTAACCAGTTAGTCACACCCTCCTGCAGCTCCGCGTTGTCGTCAAAGCGCTGCGTTGCAAGCCATGTCTTCATTGACGGGAACAAGTGATAATCGCTGGGTGCAAGGTCCGGACTGTATGGCGGATGTGGGAAAACCTCCCATTTGAAAGCATCCAGGACTTTTCGTGTTCGATTTGCCGTGTGTGGTCGGGGGTTGTCATGCAAAAAGAGAATTTTTCCAGTCAACTTTCCTCTGCGCTTGTTTTGGATCGCTTTTCTTAACTTTTCAAGTGTTTCACAATAACTTGCAGAGGTTATTGTTGTGCCACATTCCAAGAAATCGATAAGAAGAACTCCTTTCCTGTCCCAAAAAAACAGTCGCCATACTTCACAACTGGCGGGATTTTGAATTGCGGCACACATTTTAAATTATTGTTGAAAAACAACGAAGAGCGACACAGACCTCTCGCTAGCACGGCTGGATAGCCACTGAACGGAGAAACGCCGCGGCACCAAAATGGCCGCGATAGCTCCGCCCCTAGCGACTACAACGCAAAACGTAACAGACTTTCTGAACTGCCCTCGTATATTGAGAGGTTGATCGGAATACAGAAAACATCCTAACATAAATAATATTTTTCAGTCTCGTTTTTGTTGTCTGATTGACAACGAAAGCAGATTCCTCTCTTAAAGATTCGCCAGTTTGCATGTTCAGAGTAGATGCTTTTCGGAGGGCCTGGCATGCTGATAAGCATAGGCTACTTATGTACTCAATGTGGAAGGCAATGGTAAACCACTTCATGTTTTACTTAGTAAAACCTCTAGAGGTTCAAACCAGCCTTCCGGCTGTTGATCTAAACAACAATATTACAATCATGTGAACACAAGGGTTTAGGAGGAAGAGCCCTCTAACTAATCTAAAAAGGTGAGCGAAGCGAGCCCAGGACTAACTAAAACACAAATAAAAGAAAATTGAAGCAATAATAAATAGGCCTACTTAATACGGAAAAATAAAAATGGAAGACTATTTCATTAATATATTAATTGTCTGCAATAAATACTATAACGCCAAGCTTTTTATAAAGGTTCAACTAAGGAAAGACGAATATAAAACTCTTATTGCCCACAATTTCCACAACCAATTATTTTTTACGACTTTCGTAAACCTAACCTAACGTGTACATCCACATTCGTACGGAAGTAAAAATTAATACGACTTCTCGATGTTTTATGACGTAGACTTACCTTCACCATTGTTAACGTAACCATACTTTCTATTCATTAAAATTAAAAACAATTTTCGTAATTTATTTGTATTTGTTTAAAATGTATTTGTTGACCATATAGAACTAAATTTGGACTTCATACAGATATAAATACACTTTTTTATTACCTACCAGAAAATAAATTATGATCATCATAAAAAATTGTCTACATTTTCAAGAACGCTCTATCATTGTAATACTAATTTACTATTTTTGTAATTTCTGACTGTTTGTCTACCCAGTGACCTTCTGATTAAAAGGCGACTAAAACATCTCTTCAGCCTTTTTCATAGACAAAGCTTCTCTTAAATTACTCAGAAATTAAACTGGTACAAGTTACGTATTCATCCTGTTTAGACTCACGGTTCACTGATTTATGAATCAGCTAAAAAATCTAATATAAAAAGTATTCCAGAACAAAAATTTATATACCATCACAGACTGTTAGCAACAAAACATTACATTATTACACAGAAACCTTGATATAGAAACGGCCCAAGAAATAGTAAAGATTTATTATACAGACGTTTTCATAGCTGCTGCTTAGGTCATCAGCCGAAAAGCTGGTTTGAACCTGTAGAGGTTTTACTAAGTAAAACGAAGAGTGAGGTGGTTTACCATTGCCAACACTCACTGAATGGAAAAAAGTACGCTAATCAGCATGCCGGGCCCTCTTAAAAGCACATATTTTCCACTCTGCAAAATGACACCTTCACTTCATTCACCACAGGGTCCGGCTGTATAATGAAATTCATTACTTTCAGAAGAGATAACTCTGATTAGTGTCTTTTATACCTCTACCTCTTCTGTGCTTAAATGATTCAGTCATTTAATTGGTTGACCATGTGATAAGAAACAGAACTATTTATTTTAGCCATGCAACGATCAGATTGAGTGCAAATAAACACTCCACCTGTCTGTTATGGGCAGGTTTTTATAACAAATTACATAAATCACTTTAAATCCTTTACAATTTTATACAGCTATATATACTACTACTACAGATGTCTCCTACTACACAATCCACCTAGAAGACTGAAAAAGCAAAGGACAAAGACCTTTTGTGAATCGTCTTGAGGGGCTGCTAACGGACGACTTTCTTCACACAGTGACGATCAGACAATCTAATAAAACTGTTGTTTATGTCTACAGTCAAAAAGCTGGTGTTACTAAGTAAAAACTAGGAGTAAGAATGTTTACTATTGCCTTCCCCACTGAGTTGAAAGAGTATGCTTATCAGCATGCCAGGCCGTCCAAAAAGCATCTTCTTTCCACCCTGCAAATGACACCTTCACTTCATTCACCACAAGGTCTGGTTGTATAATGAAATTCATTACTCTCAGAGGAGATAACTCTGACTAGTGTCTTTTACACCTCTATCTCTTCTGTTCTTAAATAGTTCAATCATATAATTGGATGACTATGTGATAACAAACAGAATCTATTAGAACTACTGGAATTAAAACTGCTGGTTGTGTTTAAATGTTTGATATTTATAATTTTTCTCAAATAAGTAGAAAAAATATTTTAACATAAATATTCAAGTTCTTTATGGTTACAATTATTTAAATCTATTATTATATTTTGTAAAATTTGCAATATTTGTGTTTTCTTATTATTGTAATATTTTTTTAGGTTTTTAGAACAATTCCGCTGATTTTCTAGTGATGGATGTAAGACTACTCTATGTTGAAGAAATTTTAATTTTAAAAGTAAGTTTATATAGTGGTTTAGTGAGACTCTATAATGATTTAATTAAATTTAAAAACTGAAATTACGAGAAAATTTATAAACTCAATATGTAGGTGGCTACAATTATTTAGCCGTAAACCTTCAAAAAATGTTAAATTTTAGTTTTTTTATTTTATGTTGGGGACAAATATTTTGAAAATTAAATTTTTCACTTTTTTATTCAGTTTGTTGTAATTAGGTATTTAAATAAAATAAATTGTATTAATTTGTGGTCAAAAATTAACTGTTTTTATTTCAAAGTGGGCTTCAAAGTCAGTCACATCCAGATAAAAATTTCAATTTTCTCTTAAATATGAATAGTTATAGAAATAGAATTTGCACTATTTAAATTGATTTGGCTTAAAGAACATTTAGTGAAACAGTCAAATATTTAGCTGGGAAACCGGTACTACTATCGGGTAAACGAGAAGTCAGGTGGTTTATTACTGAGTGAAAAAGTATGCTTATCAGTATGTTAGGCCTTCTGAAAAGCATCTACTGCCCACCCTGTAAATATCTTCACTTCATTCACCACAGGATCTAGCTTTGTAATGAAATTCATTACTCTCAGATGAGATAACTGTGACTAGTGTATTTTACACCTCCTACCTCTTCTGTTCTTAAATGATTCAGTCATATAATTGACTGACCATGTGATAAAAAACAGAATTTTTTTTTGTATTCCTGGAACGAGAAAATCGAGTGGAAATAATTTAACACTCCAACTGCCTGTTATGGGCAAGGAAACGTGATATGAAAACTTTTATTTTTCCTCTAAATGAAAATACATTGCGCAATAACATCTTCAACTGCATTTTATTCGTTATTCAACGGATCGGATTTTAAGTAATAAATTTTATTGCATTCTGAACAAAGATATTTTATTGTTTAATTACATTAACTTGTTTAAAACTAGAACAAAATTAAGGATAGTTATGAGAAACTGAGTAAATTTACAGACTCAACATTAGATCTCAATAGTAAAATTTGTAACGGGATTGAGTGAACATATTATGTTTATTCTAAGAAACATTAAACTCTTTTCACATTTGCTCTGATATTGCTTAGGAAACAAAATTGAAAATAGTGTTGATTAATTCTTGTAGTTTAGGTAAAGATGACGTCATTTATATGGTGAAATATGATTGGTTTAAATCGAGTGGGTGGAGCTTATTGTTAGACAGGCGCGAACTTTATAAAAGAATGTTTCTCTCTATACCGGACTACATTTTCGCTTTGCTTGTCACACTTGCAACAACTGAGTAACTCCACATCCTTTCGTATATCGCTCGCAACTCATCCATTTCGGGGATCTTTTTTAATAAACGGTTGAAAACCGGACAACTTTTACATCTTTTTATATAAAGGAATCCTTTTCTCTATCGTAAATAAAGGTTTAAACCGCATCAAAAAATTCATGTAAGTTAACCCATATATATTTAAATTTTATTTTTAATATTTTTTTTTAATTGCTCATTATGATTATAAAACCATGTTTATTTAATTTTTTTGATATAACCTCATATAAAACTTTACCCAAATATTAATACCCTTTCATTTTATACAACGTTTAACAACTTACACAACAGTTTAACAAGTGTTCAACAAGTTTGTAATCAACTTTTTAAATAAATTTATTACTTTTTTCTACTGTATATTTTTACAAATATTGTATGATTAAAGTATTATAAACATTTACTGGAAACAAATTTTTAAAAAGTTGGCTTATATCATTTAGATCATTATATATTTTAATAGTCCTATTTTTACATAAATTAAAATATTATTAATAAAATATTGTATTAATTTATGAACAACGTGCAGGAAATAAAAATTGGAATAATTTTATTTTAGACAAATATAACAATAAAAAAACTCTTGATTCTACGCCGTAATAAGTAAGTGTAGAGCAATTACCACAGATGATGAAAAAACTCGGTAATAACAGAAAATAATTTATCGTGGTATTTTTTTTGTCATTTTGACCATAATAGATCACTTTAGTCAAATTTAGAAAGTTTCTTTCTTTTCATATTCTTTAGCTTGATGTTCTGCCAGTATGCCTTCATTCGGGCTGATCTTGCCTGCCGAACTTCCTCTGAAACGACCGGTTTCTTCCTGCTTGGGTTTGTCCTTCCATTTGATTTTGTTTCAAATCTACTTTCCTTATTTTTTAAGATTTTTAATATTTCTGATTTGTTTTCTAAATCATCGAATGTTAATCCGAGTTTGATCATGTCTCCTTTGACATTTCGGATCTATGCTTTTGATGTTACCATTGGAAAGAGTTTTCTAATCATCTTGTATAATATCGTGGGTCTGCCCATAACAGACAGGTGGAGTGTCAAATTATTTACACTCAATCGGTTCGTTGCTGGGCTAAAATAAATAGTTCTGTTTCTTTTCACATGTTCAGCCAATTAAATGACTGAAACATTTAAGAACAGAAGAGGTAGAGGTGTAAAAGACACTAATCAGAGTTACCTCCTCTGAAAGTAATGAATTTCATTATACAGCCAGACCCTGTGATGAATGAAATGAAGGTGTCATTTACAGGGCGGAAAATATGTGCTTTTCAGAGGGCCCGGCATGCTGATAAGCATACTTTTCCACTCAGTGAGGAAGGCATGGTAAACCACCTCACTCCTCGTTTTACTTAGTAAAACCTCTACAGGTTCAAACCAGCCTACAGGCTGATGACCTAAACAACAATATCGTGGTATTTATTATAATGTTATACATAAAAGAAAAATATTGCAACTTATTGTAAATTATTATAATTTTTTAATGTTTTTTCTTGTATCTGTAACATAGTCACTAAAAATATTAATGGGATCATAATAAAATTGACTTTAAAAGAAATAATTATACAGATACTAATTGTTACAAATACAAGTTAAAATAAAGATTTAATTTAAAGTTTAAACTAGCATAATCAGCATTATGTGGCCCGCAACTACTACGGGTCATTAAACGATGAGTTTAAAAGAATTAAAATTTTTATATCCTCCTCTGCAATTGAACCCAATAGCATTGTAGGCAAATACTTGTATCGGCAAACTATGATACGGAGGCAAGTTAATTGAAAAATTATTATTTTTTTATTTTAAGTAAAATATTATTTTCAATTTTTTTGATAATTTTAATTTTTACTTCAAGAATTTAATCTTTGCGGATTAATTGGTAATAACTTTTACCGTTGTCTTTCTGAAATTTTTGACAAATTTTTTTCTCTGCCAAAAACTTCATATTTTTAAACAGATTTACTTTTTACTGTAAATATTTAAAATATTGAATTAATTCTTTAAAGGAAATCTGTTTAAAAATGTGAAAAAGACAACTATGGGAGGGAAACAATTTTACTTAGTTGTCTTCTTCACTTTCGTAAGAATCTTTAACTCAAACACTGTATTTATAAATTTAGTTTTGTCTAAACGATCGTTTTCACAAAATAATAGTTTTTCCAAATGAATTTGTTTTTTATGACTAAAATTCAAAATAATTTTTTCGTTTTAAATGTTATTTTCTGATTTAAAAACTGTTTATGTATAATCTTTTCATTTTCTGTCGTTTCTAAATCTCTGTACAAATCTTTATTTGCTTGTAATCTCCTTTCTTCAGATTATTTAGAAAACATGACTCCATGAATTTTTCTCAAAATTTTTCTTGCTTCTCTGTAATTTTTTTTGGATTTTTTCATCATTACAATAAGTTTTCATTCCAAATAAAATTACTGGTTTTAAATTCTGTGTTGTAGTGTAAAATTTTCGAATTTAAAAAAAATCTATTCTTCTTATTTTAAATTTATTTATTACATTAAATGAAAAATTACAAAAACTACCAGAACGTTTAAAAAGGTATAATTAGAACACTCACCAACAAAAAAGGAAAACGCTTTCGTGGGATTTACCACGTTATCAGCCTATGATGATTATCACAATTCTCAAATAAATATTTTGCGTTTTTTTAACCTCATCCTCCTGCTTTTTTAATTATATATCAAAATATACGTATTATTTTATTGTGATCGTGATATTCTGTAAGACTGACAAAGTTCCTGTTGGTGAATTTCACGAAAGCGTATTCTGTTATTTGGAAAGTGTTTTTCTTTAACAGTTCTGGTGGTTTGTATGTTTTGTTTATAACAATTATATTTAAAAAAAAGGTTTTCATGGTACAATATATTATAATTATTATTTTCCTTGTTAACATACTTTTTATTGGTCTAGCAGGTAAAAATAACTTCAGACATTTCTGGAAGCTCTTTCTGCAGTCCAAACTTTCAGCATCCTTTCACTGAAAACTTTACTTCTTTCTTTTGCAAACCGGTGTTGTGCGTTTGTTCTACGTGGAAGCCTTTGAATTAATAAACCCGTAGTCGGAACTTGGTTCCATTCATTATTTTCTACTTCTATTAAAATTTTCCCGCTATTCTTTATGACTTCTATGAACTATTTGTCCCTCACAATAGGTTTTTGTTTAGTGTCCAAAAAATTGTGTTTGTAAACCATTCTATACAGGTGACTGTAAAATTTTAGTCTTAAAATTAATATTATATATGAATATATTTTATTAATACAATCAAAAAATACAATATATAGAAAAGTAGTTACATTTGTTTTTAAGAGTCTACCTTCAGAAAAAGAAGTTTAAGCAAATAATGTTTAATATTACGAAGTTTAAAGTTCGAGATTTACAAAAACGAAATTTCACTCGTGTAAAGAAATATTGTAAAATATAACATTTTGTTCAGAATAGTTTAGTCTACAAAATGGTGCGAACATAATGATTTAATTAGTGTAAAGAAATTGTAAAATAAATATTTTTCATTATTTATTATTAAAGTTATTAATTTAATTTATTTAATTCGTGTAAAGAAATTGTAAAATAAATATTTTTCATTATTTATTATTAAAGTTATTAATTTAATTTATTTAATTCGTGTAATGAAAGTGAAAAATAAATAGGCTATACCATTTTGGTCAGAATAATTGAAGGGGTCGGCAGAAGAAAGTGCTAACCTACAAAATTTCCAGCATGATTTTTCTTAAATATTCTGTAAAAATAAAATGTACGGCACGTTTTAAACAGAATACTGGATTTATGATCTTAAAACCTAGATTAACAGAAAAAACAAAAATCTGGTGTGAAACACTCACACAACTTTCTCTTGCCAATGCAAATAATTAATAATAAACCTAACATTATTAATAAAATATTAGAAATAAACAAAAACTAACCTCAAAAACATAACCTTATTTTAATCATGAGTGAATGACGCAAAATGACAATCGAACTCAGTTTGGCTTAAAAATACGGGAAATCACGCTTTCACGCTAAACTAGGCTCTGTAGAGAAAAATGCTCTAAACAAAAGTTGTAGATCTTTTAATTTTCTATAAATTTAATTATATACACTTTTGTCGTAAAATGCATACTAAGACCGAAATGTTAAAAAAAATCGATTTTTCTCACGTTTTCGTGAGAAAAAAAACAGAAAATCGCAAATTACCGCTAAACTAAGCGTTATACAAAAAAATGTTTGAAATAAAAGTTGTAGAATTTTACATTCTCTAAAACTTTTATTATATAACGTTTTGCGCTAAAATGCATATTAAAGCCGCAATCTTAAAAAAAAGAAAATGTTTTTACGTAAAAACAGCCTCAAGCAGAATTTCAGCAAACATGGCGCCTACCCTATATTGTAGAGCATAAAAAATGTAGTAAACCAGTTGATTTTAAAAAAAATCGTAGGACTAGTTTTTGAGAAAATCGCAAAAAAGTGAAAAATTATACGAATAAACTACTACTTCCGGTTGACCGATTTTGATGAAAATGTTCGTGTCGGGTCCGGTAGTGATATGTAACTTAAGTTTCAAGTTCGTACGATGTTCCGTTCTTGAGATATTCTGTTCACACACACACACACACACACACACATACACACACACACACACACACACACACACACACGCACGCGCGCACACACACACACACACACACACACACACACACACACAGACACACACACAGACACACACACAGACCAATCGCTAAAAACATGTTTTTTGGGTTCAGGGGGTCTGAAAACGTATAGATCCGGTGAAAACTCGATTTCGAAAAATCGACATGAAAACAATACTTTCCTTCCTATATATTCATATAGGCAAGAGAAAGTAAAAATGTTTAACAAAACTTCCAAAACATAATTTGTAGATTTCAGTAAACTTTTAAAATGATATTGCGTAAAATTATGATGATGTGGGTTAGCACTGTCTTTTCCCGACCCCTTCATTTATTTAGTCTTCAAAAAAGGGGATTTTTTTTTGTTGGTAGAATCACTTTAATCTCTATTTTACTAGTTTTGGCTGTTTTATAATAAAGCCTACTATTTAATTCATAGCCTTTTTATGTAGAGAAAGTCAGTTATATCTACTTTTTATTACGAAATGATGATTTCGTCATTTTGTGCAAAACATGAAAAAACAATGAAACGTTCGCCACAGATAATCGCGGTTACTGTACTAGTAATATCTGCATCATGACAGTTGGAAAATATTTTTATAGGTACCTATTTTAAAATAATATATAAATTTTAATTAGTCGACTCTCCTTTTTAAAAATGGACTTTGACCAGAATACTCGTAGAATATTTACATAGGTAATACATAGAATAAAATTATTTTATTAAAGATTATTTTCCTTTGTTTGCACCACTACATATATGATAATGAACAGCCAAAACAAAACAAATTAAATATAAAACTCACCTCAGAGTATTATATTCATTCAAGATCTTTCGTCTCCCTCGGAGACATCATCAGGAATTCAAAAAATCTGGTGTGAAACACTCACACAACTTTCTCTTGCCAATGCAAATAATTAACAATAAACCTAACATTAGTATTAAAACATTAGAAATGAACAAAAACTAACCTCAAAACATAACCTTATTTTAATCATGAGTGAATGACGCAAAATGACAATCGAACTCAGTTTGGCTTAAAAATACGGAAAATCACGCTTCCACGCTAAACTAGGCTCTGTAGAGAAAAATGCTCTAAACAAAAGTTGTAGATCTTTTAATTTTCTATAAATTTAATTATATACACTTTTGTCGTAAAATGTATACTAAGACCGAAATGTTAAAAAAATCGATTTTTCTCACGTTTTCGTGAGAAAAAAAACAGAAAATCGCAAATTACCGCTAAACTAAGCGTTATACAAAAAAATGTTTGAAACAGAAGTTGTAGGTTTTTAAATTCTCTACAACTTTTATTAAATAAGTTTTTGCGCTAAAATTTATATTAAAGCCGTAATCTTAAAAAAAACAACGTTTTTACGTGAAAACAGCCTCACCGAGAATTTCAGCAAATATGGCGCCTACCCTATCTTGTAGAGAATAAAAAATTGAGTAAAATAGGCGATTTTAAAAAAAATCGTAGGACCTGTTTTTGAGAAAATCGCAAAAAACTGAAAAATTATACGAATAAACTACTACTTCCGGTTGACCGATTTTAATGAAAATGTTCGTGTCGCGTTCGGTAGTGGTATGTAACTTAAGTTTCAAGTTTCAAGTTCGTACGATGTTCCGTTCTTGAGATATTCTGTTCACACACAGACACACACACACACAGACACACACACACACACAGACACACACACAGACCAATCGCTTAAAACATGTTTTTTGGGTTCAGGGGGTCTGAAAACGTATAGATCCGGTGAAAACTCGATTTCGAAAAATCGACATGAAAACAATACTTTCCTTCCTATATATTCATATAGGCAAGAGAAAGTAAAAACACACTAATCACATAAAACATAAAAACATTAAAACAATTATGGTCGCAGACCACGTCAATTATTATATATTATTTCAATTTGTACTTAGTCTCGATAAGAAATAAAACTTGGTACAAATGTTTATACCGTCATTCGGCCGAATAACCGCGCGCGGAATGGTTATTGATGTAGGATATAATTGACGTGGTCTGCGACCATAATTTTGTTTTAATGTTTTTATGTTTTATATGATTAATGTGTTTTTTGGATTCCTGATGATGTCTCCGAGGGAGACGAAAGATCTTGAATGAATATAATACTCTAAGATGAGTTTTATATTTAATTTGTTTTGTTTTGGCTGTTCATTATCATATATGTAGACTAAAATTAGTATATCCCGTCTCTGATAGTTTTATAAATTTTTATTTCATTTTCTAACACTTTAAAAATTTTGTCCGTTTTTATGATTCGGTAATAACATTTATTTATAATAATTTATATATTTTAGCTACGATTACATGTAATTAGAAATAATTTAGCTTCAGTAAACCCTAAATAATATAGTCAATAAGAAATTTACAGAAATAATATTCAGAATAGAAGATTTTATGTTTCGTCAAAAGATTTTAACTTCCCGATTGATAACGTGAAAACTTACCTTCCTATCTTTACAATGTTATTATTTTCAAATTTATATTTCTTCCTCTGCAAAAATGTTGGAGGTAATGCTACTCTAAAATTTGCACATTTATGTATTCGGTATTATTTATAGAAGCCTTACTTAAAATGAAAAGGCAAAAAAATTCGAACATAAATATGGGTTTGAACATAAATTAATAGACTTTTGATATTAAATTTAAAAAAGGAATAATAGAAATAACATAATGAAAAACGTACAAAAATAATTAGTTATTTTAAATTTAATTGTTCAGAAAATATTTCAATTCGGAAACATATTGTGAACATACATACCGAACGAGAGAGTTGAACCCAGTTTTTTAGAAATTGATTTAAAAAGATCTTAAATAATTCATTGTATCATAGAACGGCTATACTAGGAGAAACTGTTTGAGTTCATTTTTAAAAATGTGCAGTAGAAGATATTTCAAATAATTTTGAAGGTTATAATTACATTTTTAAAGCAGCATAGTACGGTGTTTTTTCGTATCCAGTACTTTTAAAGTATGTATGTTACACAATTCTAAAATATTTTTTGCGTCTGGTAGGGTACGAATGGATATCTTTATTTTTTTAAATATTTATGTTCCTTCTTTGTCACATTTTTTAAAAATTCTAATGTTTGTGCGTTACAATCTGTTCAATTTAAAATAATAAGCAACCCAATGGCCCAATGAGATGAGGATTATATACGTATGACGTCTAAATGAGGTGTAGTCTTGTACAGACTCAGGCCGACCATTCCTGAATAGGTATGGTTAATTCAACCCACCAATAAAGTACACCGGTAAACATTAGTATTCAAATCAGTATAAAAGTTACTACCATTACTAGGATGTGCTCCACAGAACCTTTTTCTTCGATGTAGAAGCAGAAAACATTAGTATATTTTGTTATTTAAGAAAAAGGTTTGCGAATATCAATTGCCCATAACAGGCAGGAGGAGTCTTACATTATTTTCACTTGATCTGCTAGTTCCAGGGCTACAAAAATAGTTTCGTTTCTTATTACATGGTCAGCTAATTATTTAACTGAAGCATTTAAGAATAGAAGAGAGAGAGAGGTGTAAAAAACACTTGTTTAGGTCATCAGTCTGGTTTAAACCTGTAGAGGTTTTACTAAGTAAAACGAGGAGTGAGGTGGTTTACGAATTGCCTTTCTCACTGAGTGGAAAAGTACGCTTATCAGCATACCGGGCCCTCTAAAAAGCACATATTTTCCACTCTGGAAATGACACCTTCACTTCATTCACCACAGGGTCTGACTGTATAATGAAATTCATTACTTTCAAAGGAGTCAACTCTGATTAGTGTCTTTTACACCTGTACCTCTTGTGTTCTTAAATGATTCAGTCATTTAATTGGCTGACCATGTGATAAGAAACAGAACTATTTATTTTAGCCTTGCAACGAAAATATTGAGTGTAAATAGTTTGACACTCCACTTATTAGAGTTATTTCCTCTGAGAGTAATGAATTTCATCATTATACTGTCAAAACCTGTTGTAAATGAAATGAAGGTGTCATTTGCAGGGTGGAAAGTAGATGCTTTTCAGAGGGTCTGGCATGCTGATTAGCATACGTTTCCAAACATTGAGGAAGGTATGGTTAACTACTTAACTCATCATTTAACTTAGTAAAAACTATAGTGGTTCAAACCAGCTGATGACCTGAACAACAAGAATTACGTCATTTTGGTCTTAAAATATGCTTAAATATTTGTATTCTAAATATGCTTTTGCTCCTGAACAGGTTTAACAGCCTATTATTTACATTCTGAAGCCAGTATCTGTTTTACCCAAAGATTCCCCTGACCTTGTACTTTAAATTTGGAAATAATATTACGTAAGTTCAAAAATATTTCTAAATATTCGTAAAATTAGCCATTTATTCTGAAAAAAATGAATAGTATCTTATTTAGAACACTTTATTAAGTAAATTAAAATGATGTAACCAACTTATGTGATATTTTCAACCCTAAATTTTAATTTAACACCCTTATGATCTGTTTAATTAAGAATTTCATGAATTTATAACAATGGAATCTACCGTAGCGATGTGATTGGTAAACCTCAAATGCCTGTGGTGTTAACCACAGAATACCACTTAGAAATACCAATGTTCAATTGGAGGGTAGTGTCCAATTGGGACAATCATTGTGCCTCGGCCTTTTACAGTTAATAGTTAAGGTATTTACAAGTTTATTTATTATTAATTATTATCTTAACTTATTTATTTGTATTATAAAACAATACTTACTTAAAATTTCCAAAGATTTTTCATTTTTCTTTGCGGATTGGCCTGCAAAAACCATGTAAATATTATTTTATCTGGCGCAGTTTTCTTCCTTAAGAAGTTCTCTAACTTTTTGAAATGTAAAGTGAATATTCTATAGGCACGTTGGGCGGGTTTTGGATGAGTGAAATCTTATGAATTCGTGTCATCGTCACCTATAATGTAGCTACAGTATATCAGTAGCTTTAAGTGCATTTCGTAATCCTTTTTGTACTTTTTTTAACAAATTTCTTTGCTTCTCAGGTAAGCAGTACCTTTGAATCCCATTACTTTGGTCTTCTCTAAAGAAATCAGGAAATTATCGTTCAGCATTTTTTGTATACGGTCAGCTCTGTTTTCATTCTCAGATATGTGGAACTTTTTATAGAAAAGTTATTATTGTGTTTTTAGATTTTTTTAAATTTCGACTTTATTACTAAATTCCCGACTTAAACTTCTATATTCCCTACATCGCAAACGATCAAAATTACCAATGGCACAAAAATTACGCATATATTGTTCTCTTTTGAAACCTATGTGGACCTACGGGTCCCAAATGTACGGTTCAACCAAACCCTCTTACTTGCAACGAATTCAAGCATTCCAGTCAAAAACATTACGCCTTATAGCAAATGCACCTCTTTACGTTAGCAACAAAACCTTACATACAGATTTGAAAACACCACTTGTACAAAATTCCATTGAATACCTATACAAACGCTTTCCCGACAAGTCACACGAACACGAGAACCCCCTGGTGCGTTCACTTTCCTCCGTCCATTTACCTGATAATCCCCTAGACGCCTTAAAAGACGCTGGAGTAGAGACCTGCTAATTTGATATACAAATTTCATTCTTGGGGAAGAACCAATGGGGGCCCTACCCCTCTCATGCCTATCATGTCATTTACGTTATTATGATAATCATTACATTTGCTTGTTGTAACATTTTACAGTTGTAAATAAAGAATTAAACAGAAATTTTTTTTTGACTTGTATACAAAGCCATTCTGGAGCCCATATGGACTTATGGAGCTCATGTTTGAGAAACAACAAGTAATTCTAACATAGAAGTTATCAAATACGATTAAAAAAATCAAAGAACAAATACCAATTTAAAATTCTCAAAACCACCATCACCATGGTACAACACAGACAAAATTTTACTCACAGATTTGAACATATCAACAGTAAAACACGAAAACGTGAAAACACAACATACAATACAAACACAAAACAAACAACATAAAATACACGAAACACATGAAATATGAAAACACGAAACACAAAAACACAAAACACGAAATATTAAAATTATCCTCAGTATATCACATGAAATTAGATAAAAAGTAAAATCATAAGAACATTTTTGTGAAAAGTGTTTTCTATTGTGATAGAAAATTATCACAATTTTTTGGCAATGAATCTCCTAGATAACAAACACTGAAAAAACGATGACAAAAACATCCAACAAACCTCTTTTGAAGATACGAAAACATATTAACTAACACAAGATCCGGAGGAGGTACATCGAAGAGTGAATCCTCAATTTTAGACACAAACGCCAATTCTTTACTTACTCATCTATATCTATTTTATTGTTACATGGCGAAAAGATTGTATGTAGATTTTGCTGTTGTGAATAAATCATTTACTTATAAACTTTAGTTCGAGGACTTATAACAAAATTTACCAAAATGTTATCCCTCAGGGTTCTATACCGTCCCCAAAATTAAAGACAAAAAATCCCTTTCATGAGACGACGCTTCTCATGGCTGGTGGACATTTTTAAAAAGGCTTACTTTTGACTTATGGCAAAAACCAAATGTGATTTCTCTATCTACTCTTTAAGACGGATCTAATGACACTATTTTGTTTCCAAATTGTATCTCTTGATTTTCAATTTCGGGCCACTTCCGGTCAAAACCGAGAATTATAACCCAATGATTTCTGTATCTATTCTTTAAAAAAAATTCAATGATACTATTTTTGTTTCCAAATTCCAACTTTGATTTCTTTATTTTCGGTTTTGGTCCACTTCCAGTCAAAACTGAAACTTCAAACCCGATACAGGTCTACTATTTTTTTGTGTAGATATCGAATCCGTAAACCGTTTGTTGCTATCTTTTGTAGTTTCTGGCATCTGGGTGTGACGCACGGATGGATGTACAGACGGACAAAATAAATTGATAGATGACAATTTTAAAAATTGCCAACAAAATGTTTTGGTAGGGTTCACTCGAATCAAATGAAGTAAAATCGTGAAACATTAGTGACTAATAAACTAATTAATATATATTAGAAATGTTTGTGTTTTGTTATTTATTATCGATTGAGGAAGGCGTTCTTGTTATTTTATTTAGAGTCGAATCAACATCTTTGACAATACCGACCATTTCAGGTTAAAGATCGGTGGGTTTGAACTTGCTATAATAATAATTTTCCAGACTCTACCTGTGAATCGTATCCAGGACCTCCTCTTTAAAGTGGTTAATGTGTATTTTTATCTAGCAATCCTTTTAGTAATAAAATCAATGAAAATTCACAAAAAATATAAAATTGATAAGATACATTTTAACTACAAGATAAATTTTTCCGATAAAATTTACCAAAATTAATTCAGTTTTAAAAAACTATTCAACACTTAACACTTATAGGTTATAATATTTAATTTTGTACTCGGTTGAGTGGTGTGGTATTTGATTAAAAACAAACACGTTTGTAATTTTCTTTCTACGATAAAATGTTAATTAATTTTCCGGTAAAATGATAATGAATTCTACCAAGTCATGTTTTCTTAATATACAATGTTCACGTGTTCATTTAGCCTATAGGTCTATATTCGTATATCAGTAAACAAATTTCAGTGTTTATTACTGCGCAAATATTTTAGTTGTTATAATCTGTGAACATCTAAAATAAATTTTCATTAATATATTTTAAATTTTAACAGAATTTCCTCACGAAATTTATTGGTTGTAATCAGTTTGAATTATTCATTTCTTAAAACAGAAACCTACACTAAAAATTTATATATTAAATATATTTTTAAATTTATTACATTACACAGTTTATTAACCCTTAAGCCCGCAATAAAATTTTTCTAGACCGGCAGTAAATTTCTAGCATATGGGTCACCGAACCTTAAAGAAATCATTAAAAATTTACTATAAATCACAAACCTTATCACGTGACTCATCAATATAACAAGAAAACTTAGGAAAATAGAATAAATCCATTATTGATAATTTATTCTGACAGTAGAGATGCTGAAGCTATTTGAAAATAATTTTTAGACAAATATTTTTCTAAAGATTCAGATGACACAATTGTTCAAAACTTTCTTATGCTCGACTTTCAAAATTCATGACATACAAATCGTTACTTATAATATTTATTTCAAAATAAAACAAAAATAAAATAAAATAAATCCCACTCAGGCACGGCATATTTTCATACGTTACAAAATATCATTTAATCCTCCATTGTACAATAGTTACACCCCAACGTCGTCGCTAATGACCGTTGTAGTTGATGCGACGTTAAATAAATAAATTTAAAAAAAATAAACGATTCTATATTCAAAACTGAAGAAAATATTTACAAAAACACATCATGTAAACCAAGAAATAACCAAATTCAGCTCTAGGTAGCGTGGTTTCGACAGAGAAACACAGGCAGAATATGCAACTAAAACTATATTTTTTCCGTTAGGACCATTAGGGATCACGATACAACTTCAAATCATTTCTCTCTGTATACGTAAAAATTTACTTTATACATTACTAAACTATGGTACAAAACAGCAACGCTGTCTGTAGATGAATTTAAAACTAAAACGACAACATTGCAATGCTATGAATCAAATCCGATTTTGCGACGCGACCGGTTCAAGAAGCGATAACATCGTCTTAAGGCGAGCAGACCGATTTTAATAAAAAATATTGATTTTTAAATTTTACTATATATTGATAGATCGTTTACCTCTATTTAAATTGATATATAACACGACATTCGTTGCTTTTTCTGTTGAGAAAAATTATGTTTTTACGTTGATGGGGTACGTAGTGTTTATTTCGATATTTATTCACGTTTTTCATTCTTGTAAATTGAGATTAATATAATATGTTACTGCTCTAACATTACGGAGATCGCGTTCACATAAAAACAATAATTTCTAGAACGCATAGGAATCAGCAGCAAAGCAAGATAAATATTGGTGTGTTTTTGTTTGGAAGTTAATTCCAATTGGCCATAGGTGTTTCTGTACGGTATTATGCTTTTACTATATTCGCTTTTTCCGCGTATTGTATTTTTTGACTTTAGTTACACTTATTTCAGAAACCATCCCACATAGGAGTGTGAAATTTCGCACAATACATTTTAGTACTAAGGTGTGTATATATTCCAGAGGTATTTCAAAAACTTTGGAGTTTTTTTTTGGGTGTCTTTTTCATTAAAAATATATGGGCTACATTTCAACGTTTTTTGAGAATAAAAATAATTTTTTGATTAAATAAAGATAAATGAAAAAGCTCGAGTACAAATTTGTATAAAGGTACTGTAGATAGGCGTGCCAAAGCTCAGCTTTGTAGCTTTAACGGTTCGTACAAAAAATCTACCTAAATTAGTATTGCAAGTATAGGGATAATGAAAATGGTCTGCTCCCCTTAAAATCGATGATTGCCGGCTCTAGGGTTAATGTAAGAGTTCTTGCAGGTTCAACCCAGAAAGTAAACCGGCAACCTCTAGCTTAATATCAAGAACGTTCCTCACTGAGCCACTAACGTAATCTAGTGGTACTTTACTTAAGTTACAAATTTCAACTTTGTACAATGTTCCGTTCTTGAGATATTTTGTTCGATTTTCTTCTCAGTACGAAAGACAATTGTAAACCACCTCACTCCTTGTTTTCCTTAGTAAAGCCTCCAGACGAAAGGCAGTTCAAACCTGCCTTTCGGTTGATGACTTAAACAACCTAACTAACAGTACAATTAATTATATGTGGTCTCTATTTTACTGAAATTTTAAAATTTTGAATTTTTTTTCTTGAAATTCCTTGGTTTTCATACGATAAATGTCAGTAATAAAATTTGATTTCAATAACTATTATTTTTTTATGACTTTATTTACACAAATTTTCCGTTAATTAAATTCTCTACAAGTTTTGTTTAAAATTTTCTGTGTTTATTACCTATTTAACAAAGTTATTGTACGTCAAACGTAAAAAATTCTGTTTCTCGACTTATTTTTTTAATTTGACGTAGAATATCTTAAAAACTAAGAGAGATACAGTTCTGGGACTTGTTTTATTTGATTAAGCAGCTCAAAAACTATAATAAACAAATTCATTTGTTCCTTACATTACCTTCTTAGAATTCCAAAAAAAATCTTCATTTCACCCAGAGTTCCAAATTCTTGGCGAAATTTTTCACTACCTACCCATAACTCGTTAACTACACATTTTTGAACCTATGTTTATGAACTTCTTTCATTATTTTTACTAGTACAATAAGCTCAAAAAGCACCTGTAACACTAATCGAAACAACAAGTTGATTGTACATCCGATAGTTGACGATAGATTATGATATATTAAATTTACATGTGAATTTATCCTCACTGAATTTATTATAGAAAAATGTATTATAAATTGGTATATATACGTATAAATTAATTGACTGAAAGAACAGCCAAACAAAAATTAGGTACAATACTCACCTCAAAGTATTACATCATCAAGATATCTTTCGTCTCACTCAGAGACATCTTCAAAATGAACATCTCACGTTATACACATGTCTAAACCGTTAAGATGATAATCTGTATAAGTTTAGAGAAGGTTAATTTAGAATCTGTTTTCCTCCCTCCGAAGATAATCTGCTAGAGGCTTAAACACATTATGTTTTAACATTATAAAATAAGTTGGTGAAGTACAGGGTTTTGTTTCATTATTATTAGGCTAACAACCACCTACGTGAGTTTTGAATGCAAACCATTTCTGATTGGTTATTGAAAAATGTACCTGTTACACTTCTAAGAATCACAAAATGAAAATTCTGAAATATTTTTGTTATAAATACAATTTTTTCTTGTTTGACGTGCTTTCTTCTTTTGAAATTGAGTCACAAAAAAGTAAAAATTATAATTTGTAATTTTTGGTTAAAATGTAAAAAGTTTTTTTGATTTATTATTAATAAGTTTAGTATTTCTACATGAATGTAGCCTTTTCAGCTGTGAAAAAGATTGCTAAGAGCGATAACAAAGTTAAAATTTTCATTTTCTAAATCTAATTAACGTCTAGCTATTTTAAAAGTAGCTGATGTTGAATTTATTTTTTTTTAAATTATTTTTATCAACTTCTGTTTATTCATTAATTAATTTCACTTTGGTATAAAAACCGTGAAGAGTTAAATTATGTGAGAATGTTTGGTAAACTTGTAAAAAAATTTAAACAAGTAATAAAACAGGCTTTGAAATTGTGTAAAAATTAAATACACATTTAAATTTCATCGTGTAGAATGGTAGTTAAGCATAATAATATGAGAAAATATTGAAAAATTATTATATCTGAAAACCTGTGAGCTCATTTATTCGTTCTGTAATCTATTATAATGTTAAATGTGGCTGATAAGTTTCTTTTTCGGTATTTAAGTTAGCGCAGTGGTTATCGCGCCAGCCTAGAACGCGGAGTTTGATTCCTGGCCAGGATCTGGAAATTTTCACAAGTCAAAACCCACTGTTTTAGATTCATCTTCTTCTTCAGGTGCCTTCTCCATTACGAAGGTTGGCTATCATCATGGTCAGTTATACCTTGTCCACTGCTGCTCTGAAAAGGTCATGCGATGAGCAGTTAAATGCTTCTCTCAGGTTTCTTAACCAGGATATTCGTCTGCGTCCCACCGAGCGTTTACCAACGAGTTTCCCTTGAATTATGAGATGCAGAATCTCGTATTTAGGCCCCCTCATGATGTGTCCAAGGTATGTCAGTTTTCTTATCTTTATGCTCTGCAGGATTTCCAGCTCTTTCCCCATTCTTCTGAGGACCTACATATTTGCGACCCTGTCCGTCCACGGTATTTGAAGCATCCTCCGGTAGGTCCACATTTCAAACGCTTGTAGACGGGTCTCACATTCTTTGGTGAGTGTCCACGCCTCTACCCCATACAAGAGGATGGGAAAGACGTAGCACTTCAAGAGGCGGGTCCTGGTTTCGAGGCTCAGGTCGCGGGTCGATAGAAGAGGTCTCATTTTTAGGAATGCTGCCCTGGCCTTTTCAATTCTGATCTTTATTCCTGGCAGGTGGCTTGCACTGCAATTGACTCGGGTTCCCAGATAATTATAGGCTTCCACTTGTTCGATTCTGTCTTTCCCAGCAAAAAGTTGTTCCTGTGGATTGTCTCGCTTAGTAATTACCATGTATTTTGTCTTTTTACCGTTTGGTCTAGATTCATAACCCACCATATTCGCCAATAACCAAGTTGATGCAACTGTAAATAAATAAAATAAAACAAAGTATTTAAGTTAATTTTATTTATTACATTTTTGTTTAGCCCACTTGTATTTAAATATTTATTTTAGTGTGTGAAATCGCTTCCACCTCTTTGATTTATTAGCGATTCTTATGGGATACGGTACGGAATCGGTGGGTTTTCTAACCTGTTATAATTTTCATACCGTACCTTCTGAGTTGCCGTGCAGTGCAGTCTTTTAGTTTAACTACTACAAGGAGAATTTTAAAAAGATAATGTGGCATAATACTTTTTTTAATTTATTTTATAGTCATATCAACTGCTTGGTTATTAGCGACTACGGTGGATTGTGTTACTGTAACTGTGAGTTTCAACTTGTGAAAATTTTTAGATCCTAGCCGGGAATCGAATTCGGAACCTCCACATGGTAAGCTAACCACTAAGCCACGGAGACGGCCATAATATTTTTCCATGTATCAGCTGTTTAACAGCTGCAATGTACACACATTAAAGTTTTAAAAAAATACTTAAAAATGAAGAATTAACTAGGGATTTTTTATTTTTTTTTATTCCTAATTTGTGTACGATGCAATCTGTTCAGTTTAGAACAATAAGCAACCCCATGACCCAATGAGATGAGGATGATGTGCATGACGTGTAAATGAGGTGTAGTCTTGTACAGACCCAGACCGACCATTCCTGAGAGAGTATGGTTGATTGAACCCCAACCATAAAAGTACACTGGTAACCACTATCTCGCATTCAAATCCGTATAAAAGTAACTTTAAAAGTAACCTTTACTAGGATTTGAACCAGGAACCTTCGTCTCCGAAAATCAGCTGTTAAATAGCTGATTTTGGGACTAGGGATTAAAATAAAATAAAGGATATTTTGTTGAACATAATTTTAAAAAATGCTTTCAAGAAGTAAGGTAGTGGGAGAAATTAAACATTAAGTTTTTTCGACGTGAAGTGCAGCGAGTGAGAGGTTGCTAGTTTCTTTGATAAGGGGACAGAAGAATATGTTTACCATTTAGACAATATGAATTTTGTCCTTCGTGTAAATGTTAATCGTTATTATGAAATGTGAAGTTCCATGAATCTTTGGTCAAGAGTATTTCCTAAATATACTTTGTCAGTCTGTGGGGTTGTTGTATTATTTAAGTAGAGGTAAAATTATTAAATTTTGCAGGATTCACCTTGGATTTATACTTGTGTAAACATTCTTTAAGTTAAAAAAGAACATCAAAAAATAATTTTTGGTTTATAAACTGTTTTGATTATTATGTTTCTTAAATAAGTCATCTATACGTTTTCAAGATCATAAATTAGACTTGTATAAACGTTTGAAAGTTTTAAGAAAGTTCAGCAGAAAATTAGAAACAATAGGGTGGTACTTTATATAACTTTCAATTTTCAGTCAGTTTTTGAAGGTGAAACTGATTTATAAATTATTTAAGTTTACGAAGAATGTATTATCAAAGGTTAACATTTATGTGTCAATTAAAATAGTTATTTTTACTGCATCAAATATTTATTTCAAGAAGTTATTTTTTTTTTTACTACATGTTCATTGTAAAAAAAAAAATTTGATGAATTAAGTTCGTTTTTAGAAAAAGGTAATATTTTTTTTTTTTATCCGAGGCGGCGAGAAAAACTCATGTTCACTCCCTCACGATGAGGGAAGTAGTGTTGGACTCAATTGAGGCGTCCTCGTCCAGCCCCAAGGAGGCCGCAACCGCCTTACCAACCAAGAACCCGCCGCCTGGCCACTTGATCCGACATCAGCAAACAACCCTCCACCGCCCTCGGAAATGTTTATATAAAACTACAAGGGAAATGTCGGGTAAAAAAACATAAAAAGTTAATAACTTTAGGTATTTCAAAAAGATCATAGTTCAGACCACACTCTTATTTTGATTATATTCTCCGTAGAAGCCCTTGAAAATAATAATCAATAGCTTGTACATATATCAGTCCAGTATTTTTTTTTTAGCTAAATACTTTAAAATTGAACCTAAATTTACCTTAGTTTTTAAGTTGTGTGCAATATATAGTTTGGGGGTTTACTAATTAAAATTTAATGATACTGGCTGTTGTACCACTCATAGGGCAAAGTACTTTTGTAGTAAGTACGAAAATTCCTGACTTCGTTTATAGCGCGGTAGGTGAAGAAACAAGGGGTCAGTGAATGACTCCTTACACCGGCGTTATAACCGGGGACCACTGTATCAAATGTTTTTCATCTAGAGCTTAAATTTTAAGTAAAAAATAAAAAAACGTTCTGCAGTACGCGTTATTGATGCTGGAAAATAATACACTTTGCGTTGTAAGCATAAACATGCTCTTAAGCTTTTAGTTTTATTAGAAAGTGTTGTTACGCGTAAAAGATTTTACTCATGGTTGTTTAAACAAAAAAGAGAAAATTGTTAAATTCTGAAATATTTTTATTATTTTGAGACGAATCGGTCAAATTTAAACCGTGCCAATGAAAAGTTGACCGGAGTAAAAAGAAATGCGTCACGTAGCCTATAAAATAGGTGTTTTATAGTAATTTAACGCGATTTCAGTGTCGGATACAAAAATTACATCGTTAGGATCCTTTTCAAAAATTGAAGCTAGTAAATTCTGAAAAAATCAATGATTTATTCTCGTTTTATTAGACAATTTTATAGAAATTTTTTTTTATCAAATCAGCAAAATTACAATCTGTCCTGTTATAAAAACCAAGAACAATAAGTAATAAGGTTAACATAGAAAAGACAAATTTACAACAATATTATACATTAATAATAATTATTGTTACAGATAATTGTTTTGTAATTTTAAAAAATTAATTAATTTTGAAGTGATTCGAAATTTAAATAAAGAAGAAAATATTTACACATATAGGCTACACATAAAAATATCTACAATAAAAATTTAATTGTGTTCGAATCTGTTAATTAAATCCATTTCGTTGTACCTGTTAAGTCTTGTGAACGTATAGTTACTGTTGTCCAGTAAGTTTATAGCGAGATGATTTGGATGTCCGTTTAGCCTTTGTTCGTACGTTTTGCTAAATCGTGTAATTTCATGTCTTACTGAGTTAAGTTGTATGTCGTTATAGATATATTTGTTTCGTATGTACCATGGTATCCTAAGAGATTATCGTAAAAATTTTGTTTGAAAACGTTCCAAAATGTCAATATTAGTATTTTTAGTTGTCCCCCAAAGTTGTATCCCGTACGTCCACACCGGCTTGAAAATTGTCTTGTACAGCAACAGTTTTGATTCAATTGAAAGTTGTGAGCGTCTCCCAGTTAACCAAAAAGTATTTCTCAATTTCAAGTCCAATTGTCTTCGTTTCGTCAAAATGTGTTTCTTCCATGTCAGTCGGCGGCCCAGATGAAGCCCCAAGTACTTCACCTCTTCTGACCGTGGCACCACAATGTAATTAAGTACTATTGGTGGGCACGTTCGTCTACGAAGAGTGAATGTGACATGGACTGACTTAGTTATAGAAAATGAAGCGAAAAAATGTTTCTTTATACCGATTACCTGCCGAAGGTATAATTAAACATTTTTTTTCGCTAAATTTTATTTATTTTGTTTAAAATCTTTTATATAAACTCAGAAAAATTTAATTTTTGAAAAAATTTTTTAAGAGGGCGGAGATATAAAAAGGTTCGTTTACGCACCTTTGGCAAAATGTGGGCAAAATATCCTGTTAAAGAAAAATATACGGGTTATAGAAAACAATAGTTCTGATTATACTTTGATAATTTGTTTATTATTTTACTATAAAAATACGAAATTATATTTAATAAATGAAATAAAAATGACACTTTTTCAATAAATCTACAAAAAATACAATGTTATGTTACTATAACAAACAAAAACATTTCAAATAACAATTCAATGATTATTACGTTTTCTTGTGATATTCTTGAAAACACTTTGAATCTCGTACTTTACATTTTGTGCATAAATATATTGTATGGCTTTTGCAGAGTCTACACTTCGTCTTGTTTTTTTATCGTGCTCTGATATTATATGTCCAACTTTATCGAAACGGATATCATTTGGCACACTGTTTTTTGAAGGACGGCCTTTGTTGGAATTTTGATACGAAGGAATGTTTTCTTCAGATTGAATTTCTCTTTCATCAATTCTTTGTGGAATCTTCGGTTCTTCAGACTTTATCATTGATAGAACCAAGCAAGACCGAAAGTCGATTTGGCTCATTTTATTGTTATTTACAAGTTTAAATATTTTCCATGAATTTACTATAATGGAATCGATAGCATTTATAAATAATGGCCACCACCACTTCTTGCCACGAATTCGAATTCTGTAATTCGCAATACCATTGTCATGAGAGTCAACTCCACCCGTGTTCTTTACATAATCACTTATCATTATCGGCTGACCAACAACAATTTCTTTTCCTTCTTTACGACTGTACCTCTTTGTGTTTGCCAAAGGGTAAATACCTGCGTGGTTGCTGGCAACTGTCACTACCGCATTATCATTCCATCGGACTACAGCAGTTTCTTTTCTTGTGTCAAATGCAAAATCAAAAGACCCCCTGTCCGTTTTCTTTATTTCTTTTGAAGTTTTAATAGGACAAAAGGGGAGTCTATTTTCTCTTACAGTGCCAGTTGCAAAGAATCCTTTCTCTTTTAACAAAGTAAACAGATTATAAGAAGAGAAAAAATTGTCAAAAAAGATTTTATGTTCATTAGGATTACGTATAACAGACAACAAATTTATTATTTCTTGTGCCCCTAAACCATACTCAGATGTTTCTTTGGTTGCACCTCCATATGGAATAAATTTATACAAATAACCATCAGAACTGCATAGACACCACAATTTGAAGCCAAACCTTATTGGTTTTCCTTTTATGAATATTTTGGCTGAATGCTTACCAAAATACGGAACCATTTCTTCATCAATCGATAAATGGTGTGAAAAAATACCAAACTGCATATTTTTTTCATTGACTGCAACAAAATATGGTCACAGTTTTGCAAATTTATCTTCCTTGTCAAGTATCTTGTTGTCAGAATGATGTAAATTCTGTTTTATTTGTCTAAACGTGTTTCGGCTCATTGAATTACGCACTATTTCAATGACAAAGGCTTCACAACGAATGAAAATTGTAAAGGTTCAATCCAATTATAAATACTACAAACAACTCATAATGACTCATATAAATCACGTCATAATGACATAAACATTTGTATACATAAACTGATGATGAAAGAAAAAACTGGACTGAGTGGTGATGATTCACCGCTATTGGCCAAAGGTGCGTAAACGCACCATTTGTTTTAAATGTCTGTATGCAATACTAATTTTAAAAATAATTTATTATATCTTATTTGTGATTTATTATGACTCATTTACTAACAAATAAACTAAAAATCAAACCCATAACAAAGTAATCGTGTTTATGATATTTGTTTGGAAAAACTGGTGCAAGACTACGTAAAACAGTGAATCTTAAAATTTATATAGATCTTAAACTACACAAGAAATACTTTCGAAACTTTTTTTGTATAATGTAAACTTTGCAAATTATAAGCACTAATTGTTAAAAGAAGAAAAAAGTTATGTAAATTCAAGAAAAAAAATTGAACTGGAAAAGGTTCATTTACGCACCTTTGGCAATTAATCGGTAAACAGTTTTACGTATAATTCAGATGTTATTCAGAATGCTGTGTGGTTATTTATTTAACACATGAGAAGTTCTTTTGTTTTTGCTATTTTTTAAAATAATATTTTGAATATTTTTTCGACAGACGTTAAAGAAAACAACGTTCCAAAAATTAATAAGTAAAAATCAGTGTTGATTTTAGTATTATATTTTAATTTTGTTTGAACAGTGTAACAAAATTGTATTTAAATTTTAATAAAGAAGAAAAATAAACATTTTAATAACAATATTTTCATGATAAAAGATACTTAAAGGTTTGTTTATAAATGAACATGATATTGATAACTTTATCTAAATTTTAAATTCATTGTTAACAAAACAACATCAGTCAATCATGAATGCCGAATTTTGTTTTCAATGTTGGTTTTGGAGTCTGTTTTGTTCAATGTTATTCACAAAATAACGTTACGAAGAGACTTTTGTTATTTTTTATTGCAATTTTTTAAACTGTCGTTTACAACGAACAAAAATTTCAAATGATTTTGAACGTTGATCTATTTTTAATGGCAAAACTGATATTTAGGGATTTTTTTATCTGCTAGATAAAATTTTAACATCAAAATTATAACCAAGAATAAATAATTCATAGCATATTAAAAAATTTGGTGTGAAACACTCACACAACTTTCTCTTGCCAAAGCAAATTAATGATCAATATAACCTAACATTAGTAATAAAACATTAGAAATAAACAAAAAACTAACCTAAAAAAACATAACCATATTTTAATCATGAGTGAAAGACACAAAATGAAAATCGACCTCAGTTAGGTTTAAAAATACGGAAAATCACTCTTTCACGCTAAATTAGGCTCTGTAGAGAAAAATGTTTTAAATAAAAGTTCTAGATCTTTTAATTTCCTATAAATTTTATTTTTACACTTTTGTCGTAAAATTTACTAAGGCCGAAATCTTAAAATAATCAATTTTTCACACGTTTTTGAAAAAAAACAGAAAATTGCTAATTACCGCTAAACTAACCGTTATACAAAAAAAGTTGATATAAAAATCGTAGGATGGTAAATTCTCTACAATCTTTATGATATTTATGTACATTTTGCGTTAAAATGCATATTAAAGACGTAATCTTAAAAAAAAAAAACATTTTTTTTACGTGAAAACAGCCTCACCAAAAATTTCAGCAAACATAGCGCCTACCCTATCTTGTAAAGCATAAAAAATTAAGTAAACCAGGCGATTTTTAAAAAACATCGTAGAACCAGTTTTTGAGAAAATCGCAAAAAAGTGAAAAACTACACGAATAAACTACCTAACTTCCGGTTGACCGATTTTGATGAAAATGTTCGTGTCGGGTGCGGTAGTGGTATGTAACTTAAGTTTTAAGTTTAAAGTTCGTATGATGTTCCGTCCTTGAGATATTCTGTTCAAACACACACACAAAAACACACACTCAGACCAATCGCTAAAAACATGTTTTTTGGGTTCAGGGGGTCTGAAAACGTGTAGATCTGGTGAAACTCGATTTCAAAAAATCGACATGATAACAATACTTTCTTTCTTATATATATTCATATAGGCAAGAGAAAGTAAAAATTATATTTTGTGAGTAGCACCTGGGCTATACGTTTATTTTTATTTCTGAGAAAACGAGGAAATAAAGTTTGGATTATTCTTGAAAATTAGGTTTTACATATAAATTGGTTAAAATTTGCTTCAAAATATTTTTACTACGAACTAGAACACAGTCTCTATTGGCGGATTTAAGGGGTCACATAGATCATCCCCTCCAATCATCAAAGATCAGCCCCTCCCTTTTTTTTAATATATTTTAATAGATTTTTTTATTATTGATTTATTGGTTTTTATTATTTTTATAAATATTATTATAAATTAATACAAGTTAATTTATAATTTTATTTATTTATTTTAATTTATAATAATGTAATAATTTTTTTTATTAGTTTTTAATTTATTATTATTATTATTTTTTATTAGTTATTTATTAGTTTTAATTATTATTGATACACTAAAATAAGCACTAACATAACATATTTTAATTACTTATTTAGTAATCCCTTAATAACAAATAGTTGTAAGTGCTTATATTACAGTAAACCTTTACCAATAAACATGTATCTTTACATTTTATTTGTTGAATGACGCATTATGATATAAAATTCTTTTAAATTCCAAATTGGAAAAAGTAATATATTCCTCATCGTTGAATTTCTTAAATGTCTAAAATTTCTCCATTTTATCTGTTGTAACAATACGAAAATTGAAAATTTTAGGCTCAGAAATGCGCAAAACGTGTTTTTAAGATGTAAATTTTAAAAAAAAATTCTTAAAAAATTCCCAGATTTCCCGCTCTCCTGAGTGGGTATATAATACCCCCGCACTCCCCGGTAGTGACTACCGTCCAAACTTGATGTTAAATCCGCCACTATAGTCTATTACATGAAAAAATAAAATTTTTGTGAAACGAAGAAAAATTTGAGAAATCTTTCTTATACCAGTTTACTTTGAAATCATACCAAAACAATTAGGTGCGGTAAAATAACCTCCTTATTTTAAAATGTACCTAAATAAAAACACAATTTTTCTGTATAAAACAAATTTACTTATGGTTTTCTTATTCTATGACTGGAAGTTTTCCCTACTTAGTTTTAGAAAGTATTTCGGACAGGTGGTGTCCGTTATTGTCAATGCATTGCTGCAACTGCATTCTGAAGTTCTCAGTAACTCTTTCCAGCATGGCTTAAAGTATGCAATGGATTTCCTCCTGTATTGCTTGCTTCAAGTCCTAAAGGTTGCTAGGGCGAAATTTGACCACTCTGCTTTCAGTAATTACACAAAACAATCACACGGGGTTAATTTGGGCGAGGGTGCTCACCATGCAATGTCACCTCCCCGAGAAATCAACTGATCAGGAAGAAACATTTACCTCAAAATGTTCATTGATATCCGGAATGTTTGGGCCGTGGCACCGTTCTGCTGAAACCAGACGTTCTCTAGAGCACGCTCTCTTAGTACTGGAGTTAACAGTAACCAAAATATCTTCTTCAAAATAATGAGGTCCGATGATTCCAAGCTGTGTCAATGCGCACCATACAGCAACACATTCACTATGAAAAGGCCTTTTGTTGATCTCTCAAGAGTTAGAGGTTAAAATGTGTCTCAACACTAAAAAAGAAAACGATAGCGTTTGATGGTAGACTACTCAAGATGTTTTGACATGCTCCCATACGGCTTTGACAATAACATTAAGAGAGTTCTTGGACGATAATCATCTTAAATTTCCCCCTTTCCTCCGTCCATTGCTGATATCCCTAACACTCTGAGTTTCTCCCAGTATTCACTGCACATTAAAAAAAAAATACGGAGATTATTTTGCCGCGTTCTGTATACTGCTCATCTAAAGTTTTTTTTAACAAAACTACCTTCATCATTAAATTTAACTTCCAGGACTTGTAGTTTGAATGAATTGGAATACTTTGAGAAGTTAGAATCGGTCATCTGCAGAACAATATTTAAATGAATATATTTTCTACTTCTAGTACAAACTGAATCATATCCAGTAAAATGTAGGCTATAACATTTCCATTGTTGTTTTATTTTTCCTCTTTTTCCTTTTAATTAAAGCGTAATTTGTATTAGATTTTATGTAAGTATACCAGCAATTAAGAATTTTAGATACTACATTTTTTTAAGCACTGCAGTTTTTCAAAATTGATTGACACATACCTGCCATGTATTTCTTTTAACAACATATGTTTTTCAACAAATTATAGGCATTTAACATGTGCAACATTTTTAGAAATATTTTTTTTTTAAATGTATTGAAAACACAAAACAAACCAGTTTTGTCTTTTATAACCAATACTCTTAGACCATATGTAGCAAAATATGCATGTTATACTTGTTCCCTATTTCAACAATATTTTTACGATCTAACGGATAAATGTTGACAAGTATGCCTATCTCTTTACTCATAAAAAGAAAGGTGTTTCATCAATATGTTTCCCTTTTTACGCTTGAATATTACAGTGAAATATATAAATAAGACAAAAATATATCCTTTTACCCAAATGTAGTGAATTTCGTCCTTGCTACTGCTAATATATATATTTCACGAAAATTCACTTGCATCCCTCATCATCCCACAGATGTTATAGATTTTTATAAACTTTAAAAGCGCCCATAACAGACAGGTGGAGTGTCAAATTATTTACATTCAATCTGTTCGTTGCAGGGCTAAAATAAATAGTTCTGTTTCTTATCACATGGTCAGCCAATTAATGACTGAATCATTTAAGAACAGAAGAGGTAGCGGTGTAAAAGACACTAATCAAAGTTATTTCCTCTGAACATAATGAATTTTATTATACAGCCAGACCCTGTGGTGAATGAAGTGAAGGTGTCATTTGCAGAGTGGAAAATTTGCTTTTCAGAGGGCCCGGCATACTGATAAGCATACTTTTCCACTTGGTGAGGAAGACATTGGTAAACCACCTCAAACCTCGTTTTATTTAGTAAAACCTCTACAGGTTCAAACCAGCCTTTTGGCTGATGACCTAAACAACAAACTTTTAAAATCTTTTTAATACTTATTTTAAACCACATTATTATCATATTATAGGCTACATGATTCCGATGTAAAATTTAACGGAAATAACAAAAGAAAAAACTCCATTATGATGTACATTTAGAAATGAGAAATAAAATTAAGTGGATGTCTCTGTGGTATCCACGAGAACCACTAGCGATAGTGGTTAGTGCGCTAGACTACCAAGAGAGACATCTCGGTTTCGATTTCTGGCCAGAGCCTGGAAATTATTACGAGCCAAAACACATGGTTTCATACCCCAAAGTAGTCGCTACTAACCAAGATTTGATACGACTTAAAAATAAACTTAAAAACACTAGTAAAATAAGTATAGGCTTAATAAGTTGGTAAAATGTCATCCATTGTATTGTAAATGATTCCTGCTTATCTATAAATACAGTTATGATTAACGGACGTAACATGGTTTTACGTGGTTATATTAAAGACGCTTCCGGGATATTCTTCTAAAATAAATCTGAAACTGGAAAGTAGTAAATCTTATAAATTTTTTATTTTTATTAAATGACATTATTTGCAATCAGTTTTAAAAAAAAATAAACTATAAACAAATCTTTTGAGCCGGCCGCATTGGCGCAGTTGGTAACGTGCTCGCCTCTCATCATGCGGTCCTGGGTTCGAATCCCACTCAGGCACGGTATATTTTCATACGTTACAAAAAATCATTTCATCCTCCATTGTACAGTAGTTACACCCCAACGTCGTCGATAACGACCATTGTAGTTGATGCGACGTTAAATACATAAATAAAAAAAAACCTTTTGAATTTACAAATCACAAGTTGAGGCCTCATTACCCTGTTTGTACCTCTCATTATATCAATAACATTATTCATATGTTAAAAGAGAAAATTACTATGTACTAAGATATTTACATTTTACAATATGGAATACTTTTCAATATAATTTTATGTACATTTAAACTCTTTCAGACAAGTCCAAAACATGGTAACGTTTCAGGCGCCTAACTTCTTCTGAACTATTATCTTATAATATGATTTTTATAAGTTAGTAACAAGAATTTTATAAATTAAACTATCTATAAATTTAAACTGGTAAAACAAGACTGGCAGAAAATATGGCGTTCAAAGACAAACTTAACAAAAAGCTCATATATGTTACAATTTTATACTTATCAAAAATGTCTACACATTTGGGTGATTCAAAACTATACGGCAATCTCTTGGAATATCATTCTATAGCTAAAAATAAGAAAAAAAGTTCACATAAACATATGCCTGAAAACGCTTAGTTAGCGAGTTACGGCTAGCGAAAAATTTCACCTAGAACTCTGTACCCTCGGTGAAGTAAGGCCGTATAAAAATGTTAAAGGTAGTTTTAAAGATACAAATACGATTTTTCTTATGTTATTTAATCTGAAAAATTGAATAAAATTGGTTCCAGAGCTATAAGTGCAATACTTTCAGAGATATCTTACATAAAACACAAGAATTGGTGCAAAGAAATAACACATTTTTGTGTTTAACGTAAGATTACTTTCATAAATAGTAAATAAAGGTGTATTTTTTCTTAAATAAATTTGTAGAAAATTTAATTCTGAAAAGATTTATGAGAATTACTCAGGAAAAACATGAATAATAAATATTGAAATTTCGCTTTAGTTAAAATCAAAACAGACGCACATAAAACGCACATTCTTAACTGTATAAAATATTAACTAATATTTAGGTATTACTAATATTTAGTAACAGCTGCAGGTGTTACTGCCAACCTAAATATTAGTTAATATTTTATGCAGTTAAGAGTGTGCGTTTTATGTGCGTCTGTTTTGATTTTAAATAAAGCGAAATTTCAATATCTATTATTCATTTTTCCTGAGTAATTCACATGAATCTTTTCAGAATTAAATTTTCTACAAATTTATTTAACAAAAAATACACACAATTTCAAACTTTTCGGTCAAATAATTATCGATTTACACGCCTCTAAATGCATGAAATTTGTTACGGTAGCAAAAAACCGGGTCTTTTAGTCTTCCAACTCTGATATGGCAATTTTTATACAACATTAAAAATATACGACTGTTATGGGTCAACGCAGAATAAAATGAGCTAAATTATGATGTAAAGTATGTTAAAATCCGACTCATAGTTTTGGAGATGCAAGGGTTCAAACTCGGGTGTCTATGATTATGAAACCGATGGTAAGTACGGGTATTGTCCGTTATTCAGACAAAGAGGCCTCTACTCCATTTTCGCATTAGACATCACACAGTTGGAAAGTTCCTTGTAGCAAAATCACGGGCTAGTTGGTTTGGGTGGTAATTTAGTCGTTCGTGAAATTTACTATAGAAGGAGGTGGTAAATCTGTAGGAATTTTTAAAAACGAGTTTGAAATCTGTTAACTACCTTTATCCATACTCTATTACACTCTATTTACCACATAAAATCTCAGTCTCTTTTTTTTACTTTCTCTTGCCTATATGAATACATAGGAAGGAAAGTATTGTTTTCATGTCGATTTTAAGAAATCAATTTTCCACCGGATCTACACGTTTTCAGACCCCCTGAACCCAAAAAACATGTTTTTTTAGCGATTGGTCTCTGTGTGTGTCTATGTCTCTGTGTGTATGTACACAAAATATTTCAAGAACGGAACATCGTACGAATTTGAAATTTGAAACTTAAGTTATATACCACTACTGAACCCGACACGAACATTTTCATCAAAATCGGTCAATCGGAAGTAGTAGTTTATTCGTGTAATTTTTCAGTTTTTTGCAATTTTCTCAAAAATTGGTCATACGATTTTTTTAAAAATCGCCTGGTTTACTAAATTTTTTATACTCTACAAGATAGGGTAGGCGCCATTTGCTGAAATTCTTGGTGAGGCTGTTTTCACGTAAACAAATTATTTTTTAAGATCGCGGCTTTATTATGCATTTTACAGCAAAAATGTATATAATTAAAGTTGTAGAGAATTTGAAATGCTACAACTTTTATTTTAAAACATATTTTTGTATAACGCTTAGTTTAGCGGTAATTAGCGATTTCTGTTTTTTTCTCCCGAAAACGTGTGAAATTTTTTTTTTTTAAATTTCGGTCTCAGTATGCATTTTATGACAAAAGTGTATATAATCAAATTTGTAGAAAATTAAAAGATCTACAACTTTTTTTAAAGCATTTTTTGTACAGTTACTAGTTTAGCGTAAAAGAGCGATTTTCCGTATTTTTAAGCCGAACTGAGATTGATTTTCATTTTGCGTCTTTCATATATGATTAAAATAAGGTTATGTTTTCGAGGTTAGGGTTCTGTTTATTTCTAATGTTTTTATGACGAATGTAACGTTTTATTGTTAATTATTTGCATTAGTAAGAGAAAGTCGTGTGAGTGTTTTACACCAGATTTTATTACCTTTAATTTACTAAAATGCTTTTTGAAGAACCGATTTTATTTTGCGAGTGTTCCATGTATTTTAATACTCCTAAACGACCACTCCTACTCCCGACGATCACCCACCAAGCCTTAGGCATTGTATTAAAGTTTAATTTTATTGGTTAAATAAAATTTTCATTCATTAACAGGAAAAAAATTGTGCGAACAGTTTGGGATAAATTAAACAGTACAAGCCCATTAGGTTTATAAAAGCAAAGATTTGTTGTATAGCAATAATAGTGATATCGCTCGTGATTCTTTATGTGAATTTATTCGCACAATGCTTTTATACTACAAAATCAAACTGCTCCGGAATTTTTAAAATAAAGTAACCATCGGGTTAATTTTCCCTAAAGGTAGAAATGGAAAACACAAAGCGTAAGAGAATAATGTAGCAAAATAATGAATATCTCTTTGACCTTCAGGCTTAATTTTTATTTAAAAATGCAGTAGTTATATTATTTTAATCTCTAAAATTTACTTAGCATTGACTTTTAAATTCGTTGTAAAATTTATAAAATTTTTACTTTCTTTTACCCTATACGAATATAATCGTATATATGGAAGAATTGTATTATTTCCATGTTAAATTTTTACCAGAAATGCACGTTTTCAGACCCCCTGAACCCAGAAAACGTGTTTTTAACGATTGGTCTGTGTATGGTTGTACAAAATATCTCAAGAGCGGAATATCGTAGACGTTAAAACTTATATAACTTAAAGTTAGATACCACTAGGAGACCCCACAATGACACTTTCATCAAAATTGGTGAACCGGAAGTAGTAGTTTTAATTTTCACTTTTTTCCAATTTTATAAAAAAACGGCTTCTAAGATTTTTATATAAACCGCCTCATTTACTACACTTTTTATGTGAGATGTGATAAACACTCTACTAAAATTTCTGGGGCCTCGCTATCGTGGTAACAAAAAACTATTATTTTTAAGATTGTAGCCTTAATTTTGGGCATAAGTACGTATTTATAATTAAAGTCATTGAATATTAAAAGAAACCTACAACTTTTATTTCAAGAAGGTTTTTCTGCAGAGCGTAGTTTAAAGTCAATTTAGTGATTTTCAGTTTTTTAAATTCTACAGAGGTGGATTTTCATTTTGCGTTATTCACTTCTGATAAAAATTAAGTAATGTTTTTTACTTTCTCTTGCCTATATGAATATATAGGAAGGAAAGTATTGTTTTCATGTCGATTTTTCGAAATCGAGTTTTCACCGGATCTATACGTTTTCAGACCCCCTGAACCCAAAAAACATGTTTTTAGCGATTGGTCTGTGTGTGTGTGTGTCTGTGTGTGTGTGTGTGTGTGTGTGTGTGTGTGTGTGTGTGTGTGTCTGTGTGTGTGTGTGTCTGTGTGTGAACAGAATATCTCAAGAACGGAACATCGTACGAACTTGAAACTTGAAACTTAAGTTACATACCACTACCGAACGCGACACGAACATTTTCATCAAAATCGGTCAACCGGAAGTAGTAGTTTATTCGTATAATTTTTCAGTTTTTTGCGATTTTCTCAAAAACTGGTCCTACGATTTTTTTTTAAATCGCCTATATTACTCAATTTTTTATTCTCTACAAGATAGGGTAGGCGCCATGTTTGCTGAAATTCTCGGTGAGGCTGTTTTCACGTAAAAACGTTGTTTTTTTAAGATTACGGCTTTAATATCATCTATAAATTTAAGCGCAAAAACTTATATAATAAAAGTTGTAGAGAATTTAAAAACCTACAACTTCTGTTTCAAACATTTTTTTGTATGACGCTTAGTTTAGCAGTAATTAGCGATTTTCTGATTTTTTCTCACGAAAACGTGTGAAAAATCGATTTTTTTAAGATTTTGGCCTTAGTATGCATTTTACGACAAAAGTGTATATAACCAAATTTATAGGAAATTTAAAGATCTACAACTTTTATTTAACGTATTTTTCTCTACAGAGCCTAGTTTAGCGTGAAATAGTGATTTTCCGTATTTTTAAGCCAGACTGAGGTTGATTTTCATTTTGAGTGTTTCACTCATGATTAAAATAAGGTTATGTTTATTGAGGTTAGTTTTTTGTTTATTTCTAATATTTTATTACTAATGTTAAATTATATTGTAAATTATTTGCATTGGCAAGAGAAAGTTGTGTGAGTGTTTCACACCAGATTTTTTTATTTATATTAGTAAGAAAAGTCATGTGAGTGTTTTACACCAGATTTTTAATTTAATATTTTGTTATCAATTAACGTTTCTTCATGTCCAATCTTTAAAATATACAAAATGAGTTGATTGTGATATTATAGAAAGAAGAATTACTCACTGAATTATATTCTGGATGTATTACTCCACCGAGATCACTGTCAATTTACTCTTTAATTACAAACATTATTCACTGAAAAATTTCAAGGGAACAACAAATCTCTTTTCCAAACTCTCTTGAGCCTTAGTGAAGGCTTTTCGTGTTCTGTAAACGTACTCGTCTTAATTCGGTTATTTATATTTTCCTAATTTTTTTTGAAAAGTTGGTGAAATCATTTTACTGTTTCCTCAAAGTGTATAAGCCTTTAAAACTTTTCTAATTTAGTTTTAACCGTTAAGTAATAAATATTATTTCTTTAGTTTTCAAAAACTTAAAACTCTAAAACTCAGCTTGTATATTCTACAAAATAATAATACATAACAACTCCGTTAATCCAACATTTCGGATAATCTTAACTAATCTTTTTTATAACATGCTCTTTACGTATATAACGTGTTTTAAAATAAAAATTAAGTAATTTTATGATTCAAAATTATTTTTTATAACTTACTTAATTCAAATAATTATAAAACAATTTATTTACAATGATTTTTGGCTTTTTCACGGGAGGAAATACATACTGAAATGAAAAGAAACCTGAATAGCCAATTATGTATGCATGCATTTAAATTTTATGAGTTGAAAAATATCCTTACTAAAATAATTTTTTGCTTGTAAAATATTATTTTAAAGTTAAATGTTTTGTCTGTTTTTTTATGATAAGAAAACTATATTGTCAAGTAAGTTACTTTTTCTTTTGGTTAATTGTATCACAAACCCTAAAATTTGTAAGAAAAAATACTTGTGTAATTTTTTTTCTCTCTTGTTGCTTTTTATATGTTGTCTTAATGCAAAGTCCGACTCCGCTCTGACGATCAAACGACCATGGGTGATACTGCAACGTAAATGTATGGTTTTGATTTTTCAGTTTACACGTTTGTATTTTATTTTAAGTTTGTTTTTATTTAAGATTATGTATTTTGTTCAATAAAGTAAAGGCATTATTATTAATTATAATAATTAACTTTAAAACGAAATTATGATTGTACGTTTCAACATTTTTATTGGGAAAGAGAAAAACGTGTGAATATTTCATACCAGATTGTTGTTTTTTATTATGCATATTTTTCGTAAAATCCGAAATTTATGAAAATTTGAACAGGTTCTTATCCTAATTAGTTCGGATTAGCAAGGTTTTTATGTAGTCATTTGTACCTAGTGTTATTAGGACCGTAATTTTAATAAGACCCCTCCGAGACAAGCAATCGCGTCCACGGATACGATTGTTAATTTATAATAAAATTGAAATGTACGACAAATTTTAATTTAATTTTTTTAAAAATAAATGTAATATAAATTACAAAAATATAGTTCTTTATACTTTAAATTTGTGGAGACGTTGATTCATGTATTATGTAAATTCAATTTGTTCTGGCTCATGTGTTTTAAAGGGCTTCCACATAAACATAAATTCAAAGATAAAGTAAACTGTGTTCCATAGATAAAACGGGTACAAAGGATGCACTTTCTTCCTTAAATTGAATTTTTAAGTTAAATGAAATTTATCTGTCTTTGATCTTAAACTCTTACGTTCAAAGACATTGGATAATACTTTTATAGCATTATAGTGCGTAATCTTATTATGCACTTCCTAGTAGTGACTTCAAAATTGTATTTTTTATATTGTAAATTTCAGCATATATTTTATATTTATAATATTTTTACTTCCTCATGACCTATATGAATAATTATACTGGCTGTTTCATAAGGAAAGGATCATACTACTTCAGGAATTGATTATACAGTTAAAAAACGAAAATAGTTCCCAATAAACATGGATGCGAAAACCATTCTTAAGCGAATTTCGGCTAGCGAAAGATTTAACTTGGAATTCAGTTTTCCCTGTGAAATGAATTCATACTTAAATTTTTAAGACATTAATTAAGGTTTTATGTTCAAAGTTAATCTACTTCAAACCTAAGAAAGACATGTTTTTCGAGATCTAATTTTGCGTATCTTATAAGATATCTCAAGAAATGACTATACTTAAAGACATGAGACTGGTTTTATTAGATTTTTCAGCTCATTTTGCATAAAACCTGTTTAATTACCAACCTTAATTAAAGCCCAAAAAATTGAAGTATGGATTAATTTCACTGGAAACGTTTTTCTTATTTTTAGCTGTATAATCAGGCCTGAAGTATGATCCGTTCCTCATGAAACACCCTGTATAGGGAAGAAAAGTATTGTGTTCATGTCGATTTTCCAAAATCCAGTGTTCACGAAGAATACACTTTCTCAGGCCCTATGAACTAAAAAACATGATTTTAGCGATTGGTCTGTGTGTGTGTGTGTGTGTGTGTGTGCGCGCGCGCGCGCGTGTGTGTCAGTGTGTGAACAAAATATCAAGAACGGAATATCATTCAAAGTTAAAACTTGGAACTTTAATTAGATACCGTAAGAAGAACTCGACACGAATATTTTCATCAAAATCGATCAACCGAAAGTAAGCTACTAGTTTATTGGTGCGATTTTCACTATGCGATTTTCTGAAAAATAACTTCAACAATTTTTTTTTTGAATTGCTTCATTTACTACTTTTTTGGTGTTCTACAAGATAGATTTAGCAATACATCTGCTAAAATTTTTGGGGCTATGCTCTCATGGTAAAAAGTAATTATTTTGTTAAGATTGCAACATTAATATGATTTGTACTTTTTCATGTTTATTCTACGAGTACAACTAAAGTTGTAGAAAATTAAAAATCTACAACTTTATTTCAATCCTTTCTTTCTACAACGTTTAGTTCAGCGCCAATTATTATTGATTTTTGGTATTTTGCTCAATAAAATCAGTAATAAATAGGAGTTTTTGAGATTGTGGGCAAGCATTTACGACAAAAATGTATATAATCAAAGTTACAAACAATTATAAAAACCTACCAATTTTATTAAAAGTATTATTTTTTATAGAGCATAGTTAAGCGTCAATTAGTGATTTTTCCCTAAATTTAAGTTCTAGAGGTCGATACTTCACCGTACTCTTACTAGCAGTGACATCGCCGATTTCTGTGTCTACTTTTTAAGACGAGTCGAATGACACTATTTCTGTTTCCCAATTCCCACTTTGATTTCTTAACTCCCGTATTTGGGCCACTTCCTGTCGAAACCGAAACTTCAAACCCAATGTAGACCCACTAACGTTTTGTGAGGATTATGATTCCGAAAACCGTTTGTTTCAATGTCTGTAGTTTCTGACTTTGATTTTTTGACTTCCGGTTTTGGGTCACTTCCTATCGAAACCGAAACTAAAAACCCAATTCAGGCTCACTGTAGATTACAAATCCAAAAACCGTTTGTAGCTATCTCTCGTAGTTTCTGGCTTTGATTTTTTGACTCCCGGTTTTGGGCCACTTCCTGTAAAAACCGAAACTTCAAACCAAATCCAGGCTCACTGACCTCTTATGTAGATGACGAATCTGAAAATTGTTTCTCTCGTAATTTCTGACAACTGTTTGTGACAAACAGGTGGATAGACTTTTTTTGTTTTTTGTTTAACGTCCGACTGTTCTGCAATTACTGCTAATGCAGACGATGAAGGATGAAATGATATTTTGTAACGTTTGAAAATATGCCATGCCTGAATGGGATTCGAACCCAAGACCGCATGATGAGAGGCGAGCACGTTACTAACTACGCCAATGCGGCCGGATGGATGGACGGACAAAGGAGAATGATAGATGACAATTTTAAAAATTGCCACACCAAAAACACAAATTTTGCTCTTAATGGAATAAATAATGCATATAAAATACAATAATTATTCTGGGTTTACAGTGTACCTACTGTTAGTCGAATCTAAATAAAACGTGATACTACGAGGCAAAACGTATAAGTTCAAAAAATAAATCCGTAAATATTTATTTGAATACAAATTAAATTTTTCAACAAGATAAACAATTACAATAAATATTTTCAATATAACAATAAAAAAATAATTCGATAACAAAAACAATAAAATACGATTAGTAGGTTGTACGCTTGGGTAACCATATGAAATATTTGAAGACGTATAAATAGTACGTAAATCCAATTCATAACACTGTTATTATTCATACTGTATTATTTCATTTCGAGTGATTACATTTAATTAAATCGAGAGATATTATTAAATTCTTCTTTTAAAAAACAATGGGTAAATCAAATCGCCCTATTGTTTTTGTAAAGAATTATTATTAGATCGGATTAAGTGTAAAATATTCGTATATAGAATAAACTCTGTTTTGATATGAAAATCTTTTGTTTTAATATAATATATGTTTGACTACACTGGATACTGTTATCATTCAATAACGCCTGCGCTTCGTACGGGTTTATTGCTAACATCAGAGGGGACATAAAGTAGTTTATTATTTTGCAATATCATTCCTAGCTTTGAACTTCTAGATACGTACTAAAAATTGTGTCACTTCATAAATGAATTGTGTCAATTAAAAATTGTTGTTAAATTGTTAAATTTTGCTCATAACAGACAGGTGAAGTGTCAAATTATTTACAATCAATCTGTTCGTTGCAGGGCTAAAATAAATAGTTCCGTTTCTTATCACATGATCAGCCAATTAAATGACTGAATCATTTAAGAACAGAAGAGGTAGCGGTGTAAAAGACACTAATCAGAGTTATCTCCTCTGAAAGTAATGAATTTCATTACACTGCCAAACCCTGTTGTGAATGAAGTGAAAGTGTCATTTGCAGAGTGGAAAATATGTGCTTTTCAGAGGGCCCGTCATGCTTATAAGCATACTTTTCCACTCAGTGAGGAAGGCATGGTAAATCACCCTACTTCTCGTTTTACTTAGTAAAACGTCTACAGGTTCAAACCAGCCTTTCGGCTGATGACCTAAACAACAAGTTAAATGAGGTCTGGTTATTATTTATTATACCCAGATTCCGAAAGAACCTATGTTTAAGTGTTAACAGTACAATAGAAAGATACTGAACAACTCAATTACGCTTTAATATTAATATTTTAAATTGGTCCATGTGGGTCACTAGCGATTACTGTGGGTTATGGAGCAGTGAACTGGTGGTTTTTCACTTATAATAAATTCTAGACCATAGCCGGGAATCAAACCGTTGAGGCGTACCTAATTTCCCTTTTACAAATTAAATTTTTAAGAGAGTACGGGTTGATTCTATTGTCAAATAACTGTATAACATTTTACTCTAACATTTTTTAATAATTTACAAATTGAAAAGATTTTTTTGCATAAATATTTCGCGTGTTTGTCATATTTCTTATCATTTCATCATATTTATTATGACCATATCAGTGAACCAGTTTGCACGCACTTGACTTATTAATTCGATTCCACTCCTTTTTTATTTCCGGCGAGAGTCCGGAAATCAAAAATGTTCACACCGTTCTTGTGTAGCCAAGTTCTGCGCAACGCACGATTCTCTAATAGAGTTAGTCGTCATGAATTCTAAAGAATAATAATAGTTTCATGCAGTTTTAGATAAATAAAATTAAGAAAAAACTATCAGTTAAATTATTCTAAAATATTAAGTTTTTATACATATCAATAAAAAGATAAATGTTGCAAAAATAAACGATATTTTCATTATTTCTGTACAGAAATTCAAAATAAATTAATTGTAAAAATCTCTTTCATGAGACGATGCGTCTTCCTGTTTGGGGTCACTTCCGGTCAAAATCGGAACTTCAAACAAAATTTAGGTCAACTTTTTGCGTAGAATCCACTACCTAATAAAGATTATTTCACAATTCATTTTAACCTTTTATCTGTAATCAATTTTTACAACGATTTACAGTACGGAGACCATTGTCTTTTCGTATTTCGTACAACGTATTCAAATACAAATTGCTGATAACACTCACAAATTCATAACCGTGTAACAACTTGCTAAACTGTAATGTTAATTAAAGGGACACCGACTTTAAATACCCGTTACGGTGGTCGTTTAGATTGCAAAGATTTTCTACATAATAATAGCACAATTGAGACCATTCTACACTTTACTACACTAATTGAAAACATAGTCCAAATGATCAATAACAAGCATAAAAAAGATCCATTCCCTCATTTAAGAGAATTACCATTCGAAAGACTTCATTGTTGAATTGTTCATTGGTGTATGATGGGAGTCAACCACCTTACCTCATGCAGATCACTATTTAAAGAGCTGCAACTGCTCACAGTTCCTTCTTTGTACATTTTTGAAGTGATAATGTACGTAAAGAAAAATACCTTTTTACAGAATTTAGATGTTCACAACCACTACACAAGAAACAGAATCGATTATTATGTTGCTAATCACAACACTAAATTGTTTGAACAAAAAACCAGCTTATGCAGGTAGAAAATACATTAATAAATTGCCAGAAGGTTTAAAAAGTTGTCACAATTTAAATCATTTTAAAAAAAAGCTAAAACAATATTTGATTGATTAAACATTTTACAATGTGCATGAATTCCTTTCTAAATAGTTTTGATTGAAAAATATTTAACTTATAATTAAACAAATATTGTGTACTATTTGATACAAAGGGGTTCATTACAAGCCTACTGAGTTAAGCAGTAGCAGGAAAAAATTATTGGTAAGTGATGAATTTGTCATTGTGTTAGATTTTTTTATTTTTAATTTTGTGTGATATTTGATTCAATGGGGTTCATGACAAGCCTACTGAAGTAAGCAGTAGCAAATACAATTTTCTGGTGGTACGTGATGAATTTATCATTGGTGATAAACTTTCAGTTTATCAGTTTTATCTTGACATGTCCTATACTCCCTTTGGAGTCTCCTGGATGCAGGAAAAAAATTTATTGCAATTCATTATCCTTGTTCAATACACTCCACTTTGTAATATTCCTGTTAATTAGATAAATTAAATAAACTAATTCTTAAATATACAGGATACACAAAATAAATTTAATAACAAATGAAATATACTTATCTCTGTTGAAGTCTTGCATAATTTTAATAAATTTTTAATTAATATTGATACACTTTAAGTATAACTACTGTTGTTATATATTAACAATATAAAAATAATTAATTCTTGACTTATTCGCAGAAATATAAAATAGACCTTTTTAAACTCCTTCCTATTATTGGAATGACTACAACAATGATCTATATCTGATTTTAAAACATAAATATAACATTTTAAAAATATTAAACTGTCTTTAATAAATTTAAATAATAAATCTTCATTTTACTTGTTTATTATATATGTATATATATAAATAAATCATGAATTAAATTATTATTAATCATTATTTTATCATTTTATTAAACATCTGTAGTCACTGATACACTATTATTGTGTTAGAAGTTATTTATTGTAATTATTACACTAAATAATTTATCCCATTAACTGTTTTCAGAATATCACTATTTTAACGTTAAAATATATTTAAATATGGTAGGTTTTGTTGTTAAAATTTTTTTAATCTATTTAAGCCTAAATCAAATATACGCGTATAAAAATCATGGCGATATTCTTTTCTGGTGAAGCAGATAGTTTGTATTTTGAATTTTATGATTTTTATATGTATTTTACTGAAAATGTTTAACTGAGCTTATATTTATAAAAAAAACTGGGGTCTTATCTGTTAGATACCCAGTACTCTGTTATCACGCCTACAAAAACTGAAAATGCAAAATGCAATACAACACACTATTGCGGGTTGCAGAGTGTACAGGGTGTATTTCTATACTTAACGTGCATTGAGTTTGTTTATTACTTGATTCCACTTTTTATTCCCTGATATCAGAATTGTATGTTAGCTACTTCTTTTTATACAGCATTAAACAACTTTAATAAAATAAAACAAAACTAAATTATATAAAACAATATTATATTATTAATTTTGTAATAAAATTTTATTAGTAGCATAAAATTTTACGATGTAGTAAAGAGTTTTCTTAGAAAATGTTCAGTTAAATTTAAACTTCTAGGATAGATTAAATTTAGTTCAATAAAGTGTAACGCATATGCAATTCAATAGTCTCTACATCTGTTTTTAAAGTTTATTTGTAAAATTATTTACGAATGCGTTCGCAGTACATTTTAGCTTATTTATTTTTGTGCGCTCTTTGTTTAATTTTTTTTTTTGAATAACTGTAAATCTACGATCTGCTCTCATAGAACAATGAGTAGATGTGTTGTAAGTATAAATCTTGAGTAAGTAATACCCCTTGGTATTACTCTATAAAATTTCCCATTTTGTTGAAGTGATCTTGTGATCGTAAAATAAATTACACAATCACATATTAAAATAAATCTGTAGGGTGTAGTCCGCATAGTCTTCTGTGTGTTCCACTGTTGTCTAGGAGATTGATGGCTTCTGGATTCTGGTGATTTTCAAGTCTTGTTTGGTAACTGGTGCAAAATTTCTGTATAGCTTCGTGTACCGTGGGAGTGTTCGTGTCTCTGTGCAATATAGTGTTGGATATGTACCAAGGTGAGTCCATGATGTTTCGAAGTATTTTTGACTGAAACCGTTGAATTATTTCAATGTTACTGTGACTTGCTGTGCCCCAGAGTTGTATCCCGTATGTCCACACAGGTTTAAGTACAGTTTTATAAATTAACAATTTGTTTTGTGCCGATAATTTGGATTTTCCATTAAGCATCCAATACAGCTGTTGGTATTTAAGATTTAACTGTTTTCGTTTGTTCCATATGTGAGTCCTCCATGTTAGACGCCTGTCCAGGTGGAGGCCAAGATATTTTGCCGTATCGGATTGTGGAATTTGTACGTTGTTCAAAAACACTGGTGAACATGTTTCCCGTTTTAGTGTAAATGTGACGTGCAGACTCTTGTGTTCATTTGTTTTTATACGCCACTTTTTTGCCAATTTTGTACGCTGTCTAAGTGTTGCTGCAAGTTATGAGATGCAATTTGTGCATCTTCGTGTATTGCCTGAATGGCTGTGTCGTCGGCAAATGTTGCCACTGTAGTGTTGTCATTTTGTGGAAGATCAGAAGTGTAAATGGTGTACAAAACAGGAGACAGCACGCTTCCTTGAGGAACACCAGCTTCAATTAATTTTAGAGATGATTGTTCGTCCTTATATTTCACTGTAAAGTATCGGTCCTCCAAATAAGATGCAATAATTTAGTAATACTGATGGGGAAGATTTTGTTTAATCTTAAAAAGAAGACCCGCATGCCACACTTTGTCAAAGGCTTGCTTGATGTCAAGAAATGCCGTGGAGCAATATTTCTTTTCTTCAATTGCTTTGTAGATGTTGTTTACAACTCTGTGAATTTACTCAATCGTGCCATGACCTTCTCTGAAACCAAACTGGCAATTCGGAATGAGATTTATGGTATCCAGTACTGGGCGTAATCTCTGAAGCAATAATTTTTCAAATACTTTTGAAAGAATTGGCAACAAACTTATTGGTCTGTAAGACGATATTTCGTGCGGTGGCTTCCCAGGTTTTAGGATAATTATAATTTGAGCAACTTTCCAGTAAGAAGGAAAGTACTCCAGACGTAATATTGCATTAAAAATTATTGTAATCAGCCTAAGGGCCTTGTCAGGAAGTTCTTTCAAAGTTTTCCCCGTGATGAGGTCAAAACCTGGTGCTTTATTCGAACTCAAATTTACTTTAATGGTGTGTTTTATTTCAGACAATTTAAATACTTTTATTGGAGGACTCATTTGAAACGGAGAACTAAAAAATTCAAATAATTCTTTTTCATCGTCTGGATTGCATTCAGATGGGAAAGGTTTAAAAACCTCTGATAGGTACTCGGCAACCGCTTCAGCCTTGTCATGATTACTTTTAGCCCAACCAGTTGAAGTTTTAAATGGAGATGTGTGTTGCTTCGGACGTTTAGCTTTCTTCATTTGCTTCCACAAAGAATAGTTTGTCGTGTTGTCAGGAGACAAGAGTTCCAAATATTGTTGTATTGAGTCGTTAGTAAAATTCCGTAACATTCGTTTCAAAGTTTGGGCAGCGTTATTGAAGAGCCTTTTGTCATGCGGGTTCCTAGAGCGTTGCCAATTTCGTCAAAGTCGTCGTTTTTCAGTAATGGCCTGTTTTAAGTAACCTGGTAGATATGCGGTTTGTTTTGAGAGCCTAATTAAAAACATGTTTAAATTTAAAAACATGAAAGTAAAATTTTCAGCTGGTTTAATTAAATTTAATTTCATAATATTTAGATAGTTTCCAGGTCATTACAGTCAGTCAAGCTTGTGTAAAATCGTTATTAAATTTGTTAACCCCACGCACCATTTAAATCAACACTTTTAGTGTGGTTCGCAGTTTAAACTGTGGTTGGAATCTCAGATGTGAATCACATTATAATTTATTACTCGCCACTCCAGCTGCACTTCGCACCACTTCCGTGTCTCGTATCAGAGGTGTAGGTGGATCAGAATTCATAAGTGGATCAGAACTATGGAAGTGCGTGCGCTGCCCCGCGCACATTGTTATATAAGATGAAGTTCGGTGCCAAAGGGATTGGGTGGATTACAATAATTTGAAGTTTGAAGATTTAAAAGTTTAAAGATGATATTTGAAGTTTTAAGGTTTGAAAGTTCTAGGTTAATGTTTAAAGTACGAAGGTCTGAAGTTAAACTGAAGGTTTGAAGTTTGAACATAAAAAGTTTGAATTTTTTTTTAGTTTTCTCAGGAACCTGGTGGGTTGAGGACAACTTTAGGTACATGGTCTTGAAGTACTTTAAAAGTGGCACAAAAAATGTTTTAATAATTTTTCGCTACGATGCACCGTTTAGGAAATAAAAAGAACTTACCCTCACCTTTGGGGAGAGGGTACAACCAGAAATATTTAGGTTACCACATTTTTATTATACTGTTATTCTCAATTCTATATTTTGCTTTAAGATTGTGTCCACAAGTAAGGCCGATTTACTTCTGTGTCCCTCAAGAGTGAGAAACCTATTTTAACAATATTTTATTTATAGAACAATTTTTTTTAAAATCTGGTGTGAAACTCTCACACGACTTTGTCTTGTCAATGTAAATTATGAAAAATATACCCTATAATCATGAGTAAACACAGTAAAAATTCAATAAAAATATAACCTGTCTTTAATTATGAGTGAATGTTGCTAAATTAAAATCAACCTCTGTATAATTTAAATATAGAGGAAACCAGTAATTGCCTCTAAACTAGGCTGTTTAGTAGAGAAAAATGCTCAAAATAAAGGTTGTAACTTAGGTGTTTCAATTTCTTGTACCTTTACTTATGTAGACTTTTGTAATAAAATCCATACTAAGGCCGTAATTTTTAAAAAAATGTTCCTAATAATTTAAGAAAATTTGGTGTTTACCCTATAATATAGAGCAAAAAATGTAGTGAATGAGGCAACTTAAAAAAAATCTTAGGAGCATTTTTTGAGAAAATCACAAAAAAGTGAAAAATTGCACGAATAAGCTACTACTTCCGGTTGACCGATATTTGATGAAAATTTTAATGTCGGGTTTTCTAGTAGTAACTAACTTAAGTTTCAAGTTTCAACTTCGTACGATGTACACATGCATGCACGCACGCACGCAAATGTACACACAAAAGCACACACACAGATGAATCGCTAAAAACATGGTTTATGGGTTCGGGGGTCTGAAAACATTTGTATATCCGGTGAAAACTCGATTTCGAATAAATCGATATAAAAAAACACTTTTCTTTCTCTAAGTTAATATATTCACATGGGGCAAGAGAATTAAAAAAAATTTGGTGTGAAACATTTACACGACTTTCTCTTGTCAATGTAAATTATGAAAAAATATACCCTATGTTTAATCATGAGTAACATGGTTAAAATTTAATAAAAACATAACCTGGTTTTAATTATGAGTGAACTAAATAAAAATTTACCTCTTTTCCTTGAAAATACGAAAAATCACTAATTGACGCTAAACTAACCTCTAAACAAGAAAATGCTTGAAGTAAAAGCCAACGAATTTTTAATTTTCTTTAACCTTAAGAATATTGTACGCTTTTTGCCCTAATATGCATAATATTAACGCCGCAATATTAAAAAAATACATTTTTTCCAATTTCAATTAAAAAATACCGAAAATCACAAATTGCCACTAAACTAATGGTCTTTGTATGTAAAGTTATAGAAAAAAGAAAAATATAGAACTTTTATTTCAAGCACTTTTTCTATAGAGCCTAATTTAGTGCAAATCAGTAATTTCCCGTATTTTTAAGTCTATGAGAGTTTGATTATCATTTTACATCATTCACTAATGATTAAAAATAGGTTATACTCATTATTCAAACTGGCAAGAGAAACTCTTGTGAATTTTTCACACCAGATTTTTTATAAGATATAAATTGTTGGTTTTTACAATAAACTGGTACCATATTGTTGAAAATATTTACCATTTTCTAGAAAGAGATGTTTTTAAATTATTTTTTCAAGATTCGTTTTTGATCAAACCCTATTAAATTTAAGGTGATTAAATATATCTGATGGTTTTGTATATTAGCTTAACATACATGAAAGGTACGCAATTGATTATGTATATATATATATATATATATACATATATATATATACAAATTTTTATAAAGTAAATTTTATGAAATGTTGTTAGTAAGAAGAAAATAACATTTACAAAGACTGCATTGATATTTCTATCAAGAATTTATTTCATAATTTTGTTTCTATTCGTAATATCATTCTTTGAGACCATTTATTATTTTCAAAAGTGTATTTGCACGAGTTTCTAGATTTGTATGAATTGAAAGTTCGTGTTGAAAACGTTAAGTTTCTGTCCTAGGTAGGTCTCTGATATACAATATTTTATCCTTTTGATGTTTTAATATTTTCTCTTTTGAAAACATTCTTAATTACAGACTTTACTCATATTCCTTTAATAAATTCGTTCGTACACCGACTTTAAAGTAAGTATATTAAAAAGTTTTGAAAATTTACATTCCTCTAAAATTCCAATTGGCTTAACAATATTTTTAAAATAAACAGAACAGAAAATGGCATATAAAGAAATAAATACTGTAATTTCAACTTATAACAAATCTTTTCAAATGATAAGTAGTAGTACAGACCTAAAAACTGTTTAAAAAACCACTTTAATCTGATAGCCTAATTCAAAATTTTACTAAAATAAAATAGAAGTATATAAAATAAAATTGCTGTTACAAAAAAAAGTTCACTCTTAGTTTAAAAGAAACTTTAATTTTTTTTAAATTACCTTACGTAGAGTATGTTCATGTATGTCAACTGGTCACCATACAAAGTCGCTTGCCCAACCGGTGTTATTTTTAACAAACAATAGCGACTTTTTACCAGCTGACTGACTGGGCTGACCCGAAGGCCAAATAGCAAACATTAAAATAGTTACAGAAAATTCCCATCTATTCTGTAAGACGCACCCTGCTTTTTGATGATTTATTGAGAGAGTAAAGTGCCTCTTATACATCGGCAAATACGGTAAACAAATTCTCTCATAAAAAACTTTAATCCTCGTTTAAAACTTTTCTTAGAAAAAATTAAAAGTACAAATAATTTTGTTAAAGCTTAATATTGTTTATGAACATACTTAATTAAATATACTTCAGAGATATACGGGCTTTTAAATTTATGGGTTTGATTTAAACATTGAATAAATTTACCATAAAGTAATCCCCATCGTTTCACGTACATGGTAATACAGTTTCATAAATCAAGATAATCCGGTAGCCGTTTTATTATAGACTATAGGCAGCTAATAACATTAATAATACATAATATGTAATGAGCTAACTTCATTTAAATTTATTGCCATCAATTTTTATTTAAAAATAATTTGTTTTTAAACTGAATTCAAATAATTTCGTATTATTCTTCCAAATTACCTAATAAATTTTCAAACGTAAAAATTGGATCATTTCATCTTTATTGTAAAAGATGAGAATAAAAATCTGGTGTGAAACAATTCCACCATTTCCTCTTGCTGACTTAAATTCGTAATGACAAACTTAATCTAATTTTAATCATGGGTGGATGACGCTAAATTAATATTAAACTCTGTTAGACATAGATTTTTATGAACAATTTGTATGCATAGTCTATAGTAAGGACTACATGTGATTATTTTTAATCCCTAATATGTGAACGTTGCAATGACAAACTTAATCTAATTTTAATCATGGGTGGATGACGCTAAATTAATATTAAACTCTGTTAGACATAGATTTTTATGAACAATTTGTATGCATAGTCTATAGTAAGGACTACATGTGATTATTTTTAATCCCTAATATGTGAACGTTGCAACCTGACGAGATGAAGATGATGTGAAGGGGTTGGCAGAAGAAAGTGCTAACCCACAAAATTTCCAGCATGATTTTTCTTAAGTATTTTGTAAAAAAAAAATATACAGTAGATTTTAAACAGGAGGCTATATTTACGATCTTAAGAACACAGATTAAAAGAAAATAACAAATGTTTCACAAAAATTCAAAAACATGATTTGTAGATATCAGTAAACTTTTAAAATGAAATTGTGTAAAATTATGTTGATGAGGGTTAGTCACTGTATTCTCCCGACCCCTTCATGTGTATTCCGTGTAAATGAGGTGTAGTCTTGTAAAGACACAGGCCGACTATTACTGAGAGAGTATGGTTAACTGAATCCCAATCATCAAAGTACACCGGTAACCACTGTTTAGCATTAAAATCTGTATAAAAGTAACTACCTTTACTAGGATTAGAACCAGGAAATTAGCTATTAAACAGCTGACTCGTGGTGAGGACTTTCACGCGATTAAACGTAAAATTTGTTTTGAAAAGTTTGTAACCTGTTTATGTTTAAATTTTTCGCCGAACCATAGATCAAAGCTCCTTACATCCACATCGGTCGAATTAGATAGTTGTAACAATTTAATTTTTGTTTAATAGGTAATTTCCATCTACGGTGGAGTACGAGTATTAAGTCTTTAACCTTTGATTCAGTGAAATGCGTTTTTTCGCGTATGGTGGGGCCATGTCAGTCTCGTTTCTAGTGTAAGGTCTAAATACTTAACGGTTTCTGACTGAGCTATTAGGCGATTGTCAAAAAAACTATTCTATTAACCAAAAAAATCTGGTGTGAAACACTCACACAACTTTCTCTTGCCAATGCAAATAATTAATAATAAACCTAACATTATTAATAAAATATTAGAAATAAACAAAAACTAACCTCAAAAACATAACCTTATTTTAATCATGAGTGAATGACGCAAAATGACAATCGAACTCAGTTTGGCTTAGAAATACGGAAAATCACTCTTTCTCTCTAAACTAGGCTCTGTAGAGAAAAATGCTTTAAATAAAAGTTGTAGATCTTTTAATTTTCTATAAATTAAATTATATACACTTTTGTCGTAAAATGCATACTAAGACCGAAATGTTTAAAAAATCGATTTTTCTCACGTTTTCGTGAGAAAAAAAACAGAAAATCGCAAATTACCGCTAAACTAAGCGTTATACAAAAAAATGTTTGAAATAAAAGTTGTAGAATTTTACATTCTCTACAACTTTTATTATATAACGTTTTGCGCTAAAATGCATATTAAAGCCGCAATCTTAAAAAGAAAATGTTTTTACGTAAAAACAGCCTCAAGCAGAATTTCAGCAAACATGGCGCCTACCCTATATTGTAGAGCATAAAAAATGTAGTAAACCAGTTGATTTTAAAAAAAAATCGTAGGACTAGTTTTTGAAAAAATCGCAAAAAAGTGAAAAATTATACGAATAAACTACTACTTCCGGTTAACCGATTTTGATGAAAATGTTCGTGTCGGGTCCGGTAGTGATATGTAACTTAAGTTTCAAGTTTCAAGTTCGTACGATGTTCCGTTCTTGAGATATTCTGTTCACATACACACACACACACACACACACACACACACACACACACGCACACACACAGACACACACACAGACCAATCGCTAAAAACATGTTTTTTGGGTTCAGGGGGTCTGAAAACTTATAGATCCGGTGAAAACTCGATTTTGAAAAATCGACATGAAAACAATACTTTCCTTCCTATATATTCATATAGGCAAGAGAAAGTAAAAACTATTTATAACGCAATTCAAAAATAAGCAAAAGAAAGATTAATTTAGATTACCGCCACTTGTAGTAAGCTTGTGGTAATATTGATGTGTTGTAAAATCTTAATAAAATTTTAATTTTATTGAATGTAAAACAAAGAGATTTATAATAATGCTAACGTAATACATAATGCATAAAAGTCAGTGATTTAAACTTAAATGTACTGACTTTTTAAAACTAGCTATACAGAATAGATTCACAATATTATCAAAGCAAACAAGATATGAGTAAATATCGATAAGAAGATAGCTGTTTGTATAGGATATATTGGTAGAACAATGCAACACTGTTAAATTTCTTGATGAGCAGATTTACTTGAAAATGGAAATTGCTGGCCAATAAGTTTTTCAACTAGAGATAGAAAAAGATGATGATATACTAAAACATTGATGAAATATAAAATTTTCATGGAAATTGAACTTTTTTCAGGTTCAGGGTCGTATGAAATCTTATTACAAGATAAAATCGTATATTTTTATTTTATTATAATTTGAAGCGGAATAAAATACAATTCTAACAAAAAATAGGCTACATTGTGTATTCTTAAGATAAAGTAAATTGTACGTTATATCGGTATAATTTTCTCGCCAATTTTTATCCAAGAGCTTACAACATTTTACTCTTTTTATCGATTTTCATCCTTTGTCTATAATATAACATTGACATTTGATTTTCTATGTTTTTCTTGTCTTCGAAAATCTGCCTACCAGCTTTATCTGTTACTGATAAGCGTTCTTCTGATTACATTATGAAAGTTCGTTCATTTTTCAACAATTAGCCCTATTATTACCATTCATAAAGTACCAGCTGTACCCTGCGCGCGCTGCTACACCTTCCAACAAAATTTAAATAAAATTCCTAATATGTGTACGTTGCAATCTGTTCAATTCAGAACAATAAGCAACCCCATGATCTAATGAGATGAGGATGAAGTGTATGACATGTAAATGAGGTGTAGTCTTGTACAGGCTCAGGCCGACCATTCCTGAGAGAGTATGGTTAATTGTACCCCAACCATCAAAGTACACCGGTAACCACTGTCTAGCATTCAAATCCGTAGAAAAGTAACTACCTTTACTAGGATTTGAACCAGGAACCTTCGTCTCCAAAAATCAGCTGTTAAACAGCTGATTTTGGCGACGACTTTACCTCTAGACCAGGGGTTCCCAAACTTTTTTGTACCACGCCCCCTTTTGTTGAAATGAAAGCTTCTCGCGCCCCCCTTAACAATAAATTGCATGGGCCTAGGAACAAAATAAAAACAAATAAGTATTACATTAAAAACAAAACATTTATTTTTGGGAGGGAAGGGGGAGGCAGTGCTTGGAAACGCTTGGTTGCCAAATGCGCACCGTTGCCACGTTGAACGGCTCACATTCGATTCTTTCAAGCCTTCGATTTCAAGTTTATATAGTAAAGTCAGATGTTACAGTGGTTTGTTTTAATTTTCTAAACATCATGGTTAATTTAGAATTTTACAAGGACTACCTAAATTTAATTTAATTTTACAAAGACTATCTAAATTTAATTTAATATTCAACTTGTCTCGCGCCCCCTGACATGTCCTCACGCCCCCAGGGGGGGCGCGCCCCCCAGTTTGGGAACTAAAGCTCTAGACCAACCCGGTGGGTTAAAAAAAAATTTAAAGAGAAATAAAATTTATAGAGAACTCGTTAAAACAATTCATTTTTTATTGAAGTGCTCTTAGATATACATTTTTTTTTGTTTTACCGTCTGGTGCATACACAATTAAATTGGAAGGTTTTCCGACGCTTGAGGTGGCCACAGTTGTCCATGTGAGAAACATGAGTTTCCAAAATTTAATCCAAAAATTTGTAACGATTCTTCCTGTGCTTTGTTAGTGGTCATATTATAATGATAATACATACATCATTCGTAAAACAAAAACATCTGTTTTATTACCTTTGTTTTAAACATCTGTATTTTAAAAGTCAAACTTTTCAGGAAGCACAAAAACCAGATTTAAGCTCCTAACTTTCTTTTAACTGATCAGATCAAGCTTCAAAAGCTTAAAACCTGCTCCAGAAATTGAGTTATGTCGACGGTTATATTTTATTTGTTTTCCACCATGGATTTTTTTTAAGCGTAATGTAAGTACGTTGCAATATTTTCATTTATAGAGCAGTAAGCAACCCCATAACCCAATGAGATGAGGATGGTACGGCGTATAAATTAGGTAGTCTTGTCTCAGGCTGACCATTCCTGAGAGAGTATGGTTAATTGAACCCTAACGATTAAAATACACCGGTAACTTCTGTCTAGTATTCAAATCTGTATAAAACGTTTTACGTGACATTTAGTATAAATTTCTCCCTGTGAAAATGGCTACTAAACAGAATCAATTGACTGTAATAATGTTTTTTTTAAATCCCTAATGTGTATACGCTGCAATCTGTTCAATTTAAAAGCAATAAGCAACCCAATGACCCAATGAGATAAGGATGATATGTATGAAGTGTAAATGAAGGTATTGTCTTGTACAGACTCAGGTCAACCATTCTAAAGAAAGTATGGTTAATTGAACCCCAATAATTAATGAACACCGGTAATTCATATATTAAAAAATCTGGTGTGAACACTCCACTTACACGACTTTCTCTTGCCAATGAAAATAATGAACAATATAACCTAACATTAGTAATTAATACATATTAGAAATAAACAAAAAACTAACCTCAAAAAACATAACCTTATTTTAATCATGAGTGGGTGATGCAAAATTAAAATCAACCTCAGTTTGGCTTAATATTTAAATAAAAGTAACTACTTTACTAGGATCTGAACCACGGAATTTTCATATCCGGAAATCAGCACTGTTAAACAGCTGCGTGGCGGTGATGACTTTACCACTAGACAAACCCGGTTGGTTATGAATTTTTTTTTTTATTCATAATTTGTTTACGTTGCAATCTGTTCAATTTAGAATAATAAGCAACCCCATGACCCAATGAGATGAGGATGATGTGTATGACGTGTAAATGAGGTGTAGTCTTGTACAGACCCAGGCCGCTCCATTCCTGAGAGAGTATGGTTAATTAAACCCCAACCATCAAGGTAAACCGGTAACCACCTGTCTAGTATTCAAATCAGTATAAAAGTAACTACCTTTACTAGGTGAAATATTTATGAAATATTTAAAGTTAAAAATTTATCGATTGAAGAATATTTTTTTAAAAATTTGTTTGTTTCTACTGGCCAGCCCAGTCAGTCAGCTGGTAGTTAGTTCCTGTTATTTGTTAAGTAACACCCGGTTGGGCAAGCCGAATTTGTATGGTGACTAGCTGATAGCCATTCATGAACAAACTCTACTGCGGGTTCCTGTTCAAACTCATGCCTAATCTAGTTCAAAAATAGAGCGAAAAACAGTCATCAAATTGGGTAATTGTTAATAATGTACAGTTCCCGATAATAAATAAAAGCTAAAAAAAAAATTATTTAATATTTAATTTAATTTTATTAATAATTATTTTATTTTATTTTTGTCGCATCAACAGCAAGATCATTAGTGACGACGTTGGGGTACAACTGTGTGAGGATGAAATGATTTTTTTTTGTAACGTATGAAAATATGCCGTGCCTGAGTGGGATTCGATACAATATTTTGTAAAAAATTTAAGATAAATCAAATAATTTAAGTTTATCAAAATAAAAATTTGTTTTTGGGATAGTGATGTCACTCAAGATTCACTGTATGAATTTACTGGCGCTGGCAAACTATTTATAAAATTTCATTTGATAGCTACAATGGTATAACTAACCCCTTTGATAATAGAAACCCTTCAGAGGCTAGTACATAAATAATGTTACTTAACTCGATGTCATAGATATATCGATATCACGAGTACAAAGTAGGCATTTCATGTTTACCCGTTAGATATACCGATATACAGGGTGGGTGTAAATTCGTGAACAAACTACAAAAAATTGGTTTTAGAGTAAAGGTATCAGACGAACTAATGTTCCATAGCCGAGCGAGTGAGAGGGAGATATGTGGCATAACTACGCATGCGCTCAAAGGTCTTTACCGTTATAATCCAAATCTGAAAACATACAACAGTCGTTATCTTGCTTGTTAGTTTACTGCATGCATAAACGCTTGCTCACAACAATGAGTAAAATTAAATACAATGTTATTGGAACGGCGCGTATGGCTTGTGCGAGTGAGAGCGTTATGCATTCTTTCACTCCCACGGCTAGGGGACATTAGTTCATCTGAATACTGAACCTTTTAATTTTTTTAACTTACTAAATTACAAAATAACATCATTATTTGTATTCACAAATTATTTGTTGATACCGGTCAGCTGTTAAGGTCTCCGAAAAAAGATAGGCTCGTCAATTCTCCGACGAGATACACCACACCACACTCCAATTTTTTGCGAGTGAAATGGCTGTTCGTGGAACGCATGCGGGTTGTCTATAGACCATATTCTGGAATTTTGATTGTTGACATATCTGCTGAGATGAAACCAAACTTCATCGCTGAAAAAAACCTTGTCTAAAACAGATGTGTAATTTCTAATGAAACGTCTGAACCACTGACAGTATTGCATTCGCTTTTCTTTGTCTGGTTCTTGGAACTGGTGAGTCACACTTATTCGATATAAATGCAATTTCAGCACTTTAGTAGCCTTACAAACACTTTCATAAGATAGCCCAGTCTGGCTAGCAAATTTCCGAAGAGACTTTTTCGGAGAACGAAGAAGTTTTTTGTTTATCGTCTGCAGAGTATCATCCGTTAACCCTTTATAGGTCTTTGGTAAGTATACTTACCACTGGCTATAAGGTCGAGTTTATTTACGAATAACCTATGAAGTTGAAGCTTATTGGCATTTTATGGTGTTATAGATGTTCTCTGGTAAGTAGGCTATCCAAATATTGAAATTAGTGCGCAACGACCATTTTCTTCGTGAGTTGCATAAATGGGGTAATATTCATTCCAGTGTGTGCTACCATGTTGTTTTGTTGTTACTTTTGAACAGTACTTTGAAAATTTTAGTTTTTTTACGGGAAAGCAAGCATTCATGCCAATATAATGTTGAAATAGGTTATTCTACACATTTTTTTGTTATATAGGACTACAAGTTGTTTTAATAATCATTCTTACCACTAAACATTATGTGATTCCCATTTCAATAAACATTACTTGGTATGTATACTTACCAGGACACCATAAAAAAGGGAATATCTTACTTTTTTAGCACTAGATATACAATTTCCAAGTCCCTGTAGGCCTAAAGTGAAATTTACCATTTTACAACATATTTCTCCTGTAGTACTGCCCTATAAAAAGTTAAAACACTTGGACGGCCTGTACATTTACGGTCATTCACTCTTCCTGTATCCCAAAAACGACTAAATAAACGAGATATAGTGAATTTGTTTGGCACATTAGCATCTGGAAAAGCATTTGAAAACTCTTCTTTACACTTTGAATACGATTTCGATTGGCAGTAACTCACAACAATGAAGACATGTTGTTCTTGTGTAAACGACATTGTAGCTCGGACTAAACAAACTGTTTCGTGCACGCTCTCTTTTGGCCGATGGCGTTATCTAGCAGTGCTACCATACACAGTACTGTCACCCAATAAATTTCCCTGCTCGCAATATCTTTCGCGACTTCGACTGTCATTCCTGTATAGCAGAAAATTCGGGTTGCACGACTTTACAGTCACCCTATATTATTACAGTACAATATAATACGTTGCACTCTGAGTATTAACACTATGAATTATAAATAAAGTATTACTTGATAATCTCCAGTGAAATGTCATCAGTAATTTAAAACGTTTACATGCGAATAATCTTAAAATCCCCATTGATTGGTTGTCTCTATTCATACGGTAATAACTGCTTTTGGGAGAATATTAATGGAGTCAATAATTTTGAATTAGTGTGGTATTACAGAAAGGAATTTAGTGTAAAGAGGTCCATATTACATACCTGATATTATAGACGATATTTTAGTTTCGTCCTTTACATAATGCATTGATTACATGATTCAAACACATTTTTGTCAACATTATGTAAATGTACTTAAACATTTCTTTGTTTTGTTTGGCATTAAAAATTATCTATAAATCTTTTTTTTAATCCCTAATGTGTGTACGTTGCAATCTGGTTAATTTCGAATAATAAGCAATCTCATGACCAAATGAGATAGTATTTACGAAATGTGGCTATCAAATAACGAGACTGATGTGGTAAAAATTTTACTTTTATTTTATACGTAATCACTTACTGTCACCTTCAATATACACTCCTTCTAAATCTCTACAACGCTCCATGCAAAATTTCCATTGTTGGAAACAGTGCTGGACGTCATCTTTTGTCAGCTCCTTCAGGACACGTGCCGCTCAAAAATGTTTGAAATGAAGCTCGCAAAAATGTTTGTACTGACACTTTGTACGCGATTGAAAATGACCCAAATTTTTTGGAAACGATAATAACATGAGATGAAACGTGGTTTTTTACTTATAATCCGGAAATGAAGCGCCAATCCATGCACTGGAAGAGCCAAACTTCACCGAGAGCCAAAAAAGCTCGAATGAGCAAGTCAAAATTTAAAGCAATGATGATTGTTTTTTTTTTATTATCCACGGGATTGTGTACCTTTACTGGGTTCCTGAAGGTCAGACAATTAATCAATATTACTACCTTGAGGTACTTTCTAAACTACGTCAAAGAGTAAGGAAAAAACGCCCCGAAATGTGGAAGGACAAATCATGGGTTCTCCACCAAGACAATGCGCCAGCTCATTCCGCGTTATCTGTCAAGAGGTTCCTAGCCGAGTACAGCATTACAGAGTTAGAACTTCCACCTTATTCACCAGATCTTGGACCATGTGACTTCTGCCTGTTTCCTAAGATGAAATCTGCATTAAAAGGGGCAAGATTTGTGTCAGTGGAAGCTGTAAAAGAGAAAGCGGCACGTGTCCTGAAGGAGCTGACAGAAGATAACTTCCAACACTGTTTCCAACAATAGAAAATTCGCATGGACCGTTGTAGGGATAGAGAAGGAGTGTATATTGAAGGTGACAATAAGTGAATATGTATAAAATAAAAATAAAATTATTTACGTCAGTCTCGTTATGAAATAGCCACACTTCGTAAATGCTGAAATACGTGAGGGGGCTGTACTCTCGTGGTGAATATTTTAGCACAATTTTAGAGCAATATGTATATTAGCAGTTATAGAAAATTATAAAACCTACAAGTTTATTTCAAACGTTTTTATCCTCATTTCTAATTCTGTCTTTTTTAATTAAATATTCATGATATCTTTTTATGAATCTCTTTGTCCTGGACAGCATCACGCGTTTTGTAACAGACCACGTTTGTGTAGTTATGAGAGAACGGAACGGAAAGTAGGCAATGATTAAAAGAGAAACTCTTAGCTGTAAAGGTATTTTCTGATTTCTCAGAATTTTACTATACCAACCGAAAGCACACCATGTTGATCTTAACCGCCTCTCTATTTAAGCTTTTTGTTTTTTTCTTGGCTGTATTTAATAATTTTCCCAAAATAGATGCATATTTCGGTACACTGTAAAACAAAGTCATCATCGATATCTATAATTTCATTTTAATAGTTATAATTTAATTTTTATCTATTTATTTTAACCCTGTATTTCCGGATTTGTCCTTTAATTCAATCAGATTTATCTACATCGAAGCTTACAGATATAAAAATATTATAATTTCATGCATAATATAATAATTTTATTCAAGAAAAATTAAATAAATTTCAAACGTATTTGATTACAATATTACATCTTTTTTTTCTTCTATTAAAAATGAACAATAATTATGTCACGTGAAGAATTATAAATAAAATTTTCTAGATAATCATAATTTAAAAGTTATTGAAAATTTTCAACAAGTAAGGAAAACAAATTCATAAGTATAATATTTTATATATAAATATAAACTTTGAAACAACTTTCGCGGCAACAGAGTTTATAAAATTCAATAAAATATTTAAATTTTTTTATAACATCTGCTAAAATAAATCAAATACTTGGTTGTATAAGTTACCCTACAAAATAGTAGGTAAGTCCTATATTATTATATCTATGCATAAATAAACATAACTTTCTAAAATTGTAATTTTTCATGAAATTGAAAAAATTGAAATCTGAATCTAAAATAACAACAAAGTATCAAAAACTTTTCTTTCATTTTCAAACTTTCATTTTGTAAAATATGCAAAACCGTAAATCAAGATATGATATAATAATTGAAAAACAAGAAATATATAAAAGTTATATAATTTATATTATTTTTCAAATCATTTTTTAATTAAAATATGAATATTATCTCAATAAAACAAGTCATAGTATAATCGATTACTAAGTTTACTATCTTTGGTTCGATTCCCGTATATAGTATGAAGAATACAACTTACCTATATTAAGGGGGGCAGACCATTTTCATTATTCCCATACCTGAAATACTAACTTTGGTAGATTTTTTGTAGAAACTGTTAAAGCTTCAAAGCTGAGTTTATCCACAACTATCTACAGTACCTTATTACAAATTCGTACCAGAGCTTTTTAATTTATCTTTATCCAATCTAAAAATGATTTTTGTTCTCAAAAAATGTTCAAATGTAGCCTACATTTATTTTATGAAAAAGTCATCTAAAAACAACTCCAACATTTTTGAAATACTTTTGAAGTAAGTACACATCTTAATACGAGTACTAAAATTTAGTGTGCGAAATTTCATAATCTAATGTGGGATGGTTCCTGAAATAAGTTTACCTAAATTCAAAAATACAATATGCAGAAAACGTGGATATAGTAAAAGCATAATACCGCCACAGAAACATCTATTGCCAACTAGAATTAACTTCCAAACAAAAACACACCAATATTCTTTACAATCTTGCGTTACAACTGATCCTATGATTCCAATCATAGATTCAACTCCAATAGATTGAGTTCCAATCGCAAGATTCCAACCGGAATCTTGCGATACAACTGATTCCTATGCGTTCTAGAAATTTTTGTTTTTATGTGAACGTGATCTCTATAATGTTAGAGCAGAAACGTGATTATGTTAATCCCAATTTACAAGAATAAAAAACGTGAAAAAATATCGAAATAAACACTACGTACCCCACCAACGTAAAAACATAATTTTTCCTCAACAGAAAAATCCAACTTATGTCGTGTTATTATATCAATTTAAATAGGGGGAACGATCTATCAATATGGTAAAATTGATAAATCAATATTTTTTATTAAAATCAGTCTGCTCCCCTTAAATTTCAATTTTTTAAAATTTATATTTATCACTAATCAGATTAAATTAAGCGAAAATAATTTTCCGGCCAATCAAAATTACTGTTGGGTCAAGAATATTTATGATATAATAAAAGTAACTGCCCATAACAGATAGGTGGAGTGTTATTATTTACACTCAATCTGTTCGTTGCAGGGCAAAAATAAATAGTTCTGTTTCTTATCACATGGTCAGCCAATTAAATGACTGAATCATTTAAGAACAGAAGATGTAAAGGTGTAAAAGACACTAATCAGAGTTATCTCCTCTGAAAGTAATGAATTTCATTGTACAGCCAGACCCTGTGGTGAATGAAGTGAAGATGTAATTTGCAGAGCGGGAAAATATGTGCTTTTCAGAGGACCTGGCATGCTGATAAGCATATTTTTCCATTCAGTGAGAAAGGCAGGGGGAAACCACCTCACTCCTCGGTTTACTTAGTAAAAACTCTACGGGTTGAAACCAGCCTTTCACCTGATGACCTAAACAACACAACAATAAAAGTAAACGTAAGAGAAATTGTTGAACCGTCCGGATTGAGTCTGAGAACAAATCATAAACGAGTTGTAAAAGTTCAGAAGGCCTACGTACTCTATTGGAACCACAAAAAATTTGATTTCCCGGTCAGATATGGACTCAGTTTTTGATCTTTCGTTTTTCATCCATCTCACTTTACTAGCCTTAATGTGCATAAGAGTTGGACGTATAGCAAAAACCTCTTCGGATTCAGCCCCGTAACCAAAATTCTGGCTTTGTGTTTGAGCACAGATAAAATAGAATCAACTGTAAACGATATTTCACTTTTTCTTTTCTTTTAGTTTCCCTTTAAATTATTTTGTTTGACGTCAACAATATATTACTTTAATTCTAATCTTTAACTTTCACTTCTTGTTTGAGGTCAAAAATATTGTACTTTCTCTTTTAGCTTTTATCATACTCGCCTAAGGAGTTGCCTTGAAGGGCTTCACCTCAGTCAAACGGAAAATGCAAATTTCATACAAAACTAATGCCGGGGTTCCTCATTTCATTCCTGGTCAGGTCTGGGATGTTTTAATAGCTTCTTTTAGATCTGCGCTTGTCCTCATTCGTTCCCTGAAGAATCAGTTTGAGTAACTCATATTATCATCCCTGAATAAATGACCAAGGTAGGCAGATTTCCTTCTTTTGATCATATGCCCACATCCATCAGTTCACACCCCATACGCCTCAAAACATCGACATTGGTAACATGACTGGTTCACGAAATACGAGGCACTCATCTCGAAAACTTCTAAACGATGCATGGATTGTATAGTTAAAGTCTATGTTTCTTCACCGTATAGTAGGACAGAGTGTGTTGTCTTTAAAAATCTATATCTGACAGGAAGAGAAATTATATTGTTAACAAGCAGATGCGTTATGTTAAGAATGCCAGTTTAGCAATTTCGAAACGAGATCTTACTTTTACTGCTGGCTCCAAATCTGCTGTAATCGAACTTCCTCAATATTTAAAACTTTTAATCTACTTAATACGTTGATCTCCGATAAAAATCCCCAAAAAAACCACTAAATCTTTCACCTAGTTTTTGATTAATAAGTTACTTTAATGTGATGTAATTATTAACTAAAGTTACATTATTCAGAGTTTTTCACATTGGCTTGACATTTAATATTAATTAATTTTTGTTTATTTTTATTGGTGATATTTAACAAGGAAACCTTGAAAATTCATGAAGAAAGGGTTGACAATTTCTAAAAGTACAAATATTTTAGAACAAATTTTTTTTGTCATCAGTTTCTCGACTGGTCTGATGCAGTTCTCCAAGCTGTTCTATCCTGCACAAGTCGTTTCATATCTACATACCTGTAACACCCTACATCTTTTGTAATTTGCTTTACATATTCTAATCTTTGCCTCCCTCTACAATTTACTCCCTCAATATTACCCTTCATTATTGATAGCCCAATACCTGGATGTCTTAAGATATGCCCCACTAGCCTATCCCTTCTTCTGGTAAGATGCTTCCATATACTTCTTTTTCATCCACTCGCCTAAGAACCTCTAAATTACTTATCTTGTCCAACCACCTAATCTTTATTATTTTCCTATAACACCACATTTCAAAAGCTTCTATCCTCTTCTTTTCTACAGCCCATATCACCCACGTTTTACTCCCGTATAATGCTAGATTCCAAACACAATGTTTTAAGAAATTTTTCCTAATCTGTAAATGAAAGAGAACAAATTTACTTAATTAATTTATTTAAAATGAACAAATTTATCAATGAAAATCAGTAAGGTTCCTTGTACTCGATGTGACTTAAGAGCTATGATCTAAGGATTCTCCATCTTATTTTCCATTACGTTCCAGGTATATCTACCCTTCTAATTCTGATTTTAACTCCACAATAATCTCTTGAAATTACCTCTCCTTTCCAGAACGTAGTAAATAAATTTATCTTTCCATACTCGCTGAAATTTTGAAACAATCTAAAGTAAGACATTCTACTATACCAGATTTGGTTACGATTCGATAACCTTAACCAAACTTTTTGATTCAATTTCAGTTTCCTCCTTCAATGTCACAATGTGTTTGTGAATCGAGTGAAGATACGTATAACAAACTGAACATAATGTTTAGTTGAGTAAACATGAATAAAGAAATTAAATGAAATTAATTTACCAAAATCTAAGATTAGAGAAAAGTTACATATTTAATCTAAACCTTCTAAAATCATTAATAATATTGTAGGATCAAGAAAACTTTTATAATACATCGATTGGACAATTAAAGACTGATGCATAATACTTCTGTAAAATTTCCGCGCTGAGTAAATTATTTTTTGGAGATACTTTTATAACATTAAGAATTTAGTAAGTAGTTTTAACTTTACTTTAAAACTTTAGCTTCTTACTGAAGAAATAAATAAATGAAGAAGTAAGACAGTAATGTTATTTAGGAAGTTAAAATGACAAAAGAACTTTATTTCATAGAATTAAAAATAAATGAACTTTATATGAATGAATTTTCAGAAATTTACTATTTATTACTTACGTACACCTACCTAATTACTTTAATTTCACTACTAATGAGCCAGCTTTTAGTTGTTTTCCAATTATATAAAATTTACATTACCGTTTTTTTTTAGAAATTATTCATTTTTAAGGGGTGACGGATCAAAATTAGAAATATTATGATCTTATTGTTTTTTGTTGCAATTGTAGTTTGAAATTTCCTCTAAAATATGGTGTAGGCCTCAATATTAAATTTCAACGATAAATAAATATTTTTTCGTTAAAACCTCTACACCTGGCAAAATTACTACTATCAGTAGCTACTGTTTATATACATATTTTAAATGGCTGCTTCCAAAAATTAAGGATTTTTACTTTTTTCTCGGGACCTATCAAATATATTTGAGTGAATTTTTTGTTTGTTTGAAAAATCCATTCTTTCTGCTTCTTCTAAGGGTTAACAAATTTAAATATGTTTGCAATTATTATTTTTATTAAACTTTCACATTATCACCAAAAGTTCTGTTCATGAATGCTTCAGTCATATAATGGCTGACCATGTGATAAGAAACAAAACTATTTTTTGTAGTCCTGAATTTAATAGATCGAATGAAAATCAATTAAGACTCAACCTGCCTGTCATGGACAGGCCTGCCTGTTTGGGTTGGCCTCTCAAGAGGTTGTGGGTTCCTAGGTAGCGCTTCGGAGCCACTAGGCTGCTTAAATTCTTCCGGAATGGGCATAGCTGGCCGAGAGGTGTATATACAGATAAATACGCGTGTTATGGGCAGATGGTCTCTATTTTAATCATACTTAAGTAGATTCTTGTTCAAACAATTTACTGTTGTGATAAGTAATCGATGTTTATCCTTGCGTATAATGTTAAAAATCTGATGTGAAACACTCACACAACTTTCTCTTGCCAATCCAAGTAATTAACAATATAACCTAACATTAGTAATACAACATTAGAAATAAACAAAAAACTAACCTCAAAACACATAACCTTATTTTAATCATGAGGGAAAGACGCAAAATGAAAATTGACCTCAGTTTGGCTTAGAAATACGGAAAATCACTTTTTCACGCTAAACTAGGCTCGTAGAGAAAAATGCTTTAAATAAAAGTTGTAGATCTTTTAATTTCCTATAAATTTTTTACATACACGTTTGTCGTAAAATGCATACTAAGGCCGAAATCTTAAAAAAATTGATTTTCACACGTTTTCGTGAGAAAAAAACAGAAAATCGCTTTTTACCGCTAAACTAAGCGTTATTTAAAAAGATGTTAGAAATAAAAGTTGTAGAATTTTAAATTCTCTACAACTTTTATTATATACATTTTTGCACTAAAATGCATAATAAAGCCGCAATCTTAAGAAAACTATGTTTTTACGCGAAAACAGCCTCACTAAGAATTTCAGCAAACATTGCGCCTACCCTATTTTGTAGAGCATAAAAAATTTAGTAAACCAGGCGATTTAAAAAAAAATCGGAGGACCAATTTTTGAGAAAATTACAAGAAAGTGAAAAATTACACGAATAAACTACTACTTCCGTTTGACCGATTTTGATGAAAATGTTCGTGTCGGTTTTGGTAATGGTATGTAACTTAAGTTTCAAGTTCGTACGATGTTCCGTTCTTGAGATATTCTGTTCACACACACACACACACACGCACACACACACACACACGCACACGCGCGCACACACACACACACACACACACCAATCGCTAAAAACATGTTATTTTTGGGTTTAGGGTGTCTGAAAACGTGTAGATCCGGTGAAAACTCGATTTCGAAAAATCGACATGAAAACAATACTTTCCTTTCTATATATTCATACAGGCAAGAGAAAGTAAAAAGACAATGTATGTATGTTTTAACTCTAAATCACTATTTATGTTCAGATCAAAATTCTCCTACGTTACCTAAAACCCGGAAGCAAATTTTTTTTTGTTTTTGAATTAAAAATGTTACAAGAAAAATCTAATTTTATGAAAATTAAAACTAATTCCGGAATGCACGAACTTTGTTCAACGGAAAATTTAAACAGTAACGTGTGTTCAGTCACGTACTTAATTTAGCAAACTCATTTTAGAAAGGTATCGTTGTGTCAGGTAATGTAGTACGAGAAATTACTGGTTGTAATTAGCTTCACTTGTAATGTAAGTAATCAAAATTTTAACCAAGCAATACGGAGTTCAAAATTTACTACGCAGTAAACGGATTTATACTTAAACACTGTTTAGTTTCTAAATTTTAATTAACAACTCGCCACTCCAGCGGCGCTTCGTGCCGCTTACGTGTCTCGACCTCAGAGGGGTAGGTGGATCAGAATTCATAAGTGGATCAGAACAATTTGCCACAAGGTGAAGTTCGGCCGCCAAAGGGGCTGGGTGGATCACAATATTTACAAATTTCAAGATATGAAAGTTTAAAGATGAAGTTTAAAGTTTTAAAATGTAAAATTTGATGGTTTTACAATTTTAGGTTAATGTTTAAAGTTTCAAAACTTCAACTTTAAATGTTGTGGTTTGAATGTATGTTCCTTTGAGTTTTTCGTTTTCTCATGCGACCTAAAAATTTTCGGGTTACTCAATTTTTATGTAATTTTCTTCGCTAAATAACATGTTAAAAAATATTTTTATTCCGAAAATTTTAAAATTTTTGATGGGGTAGTAATCACCATAGGACCCCGCCTAAAATTTAATAAATTCTTCGTGACTCTAAGGGTATGTGTAACGTTTTGTTAATAAACGTTTGCGAAAAACCGTTATGAAGGTGTAAAAAAAGAAAAACGTGAAAACGGCAAGCCCTAAAAGCCGGAATGCTAGTGTTTTGAGTTTTCTTAGCGAAGAGGTAGGTTAAGGAAAACTTTAGTTACATGGCCTTGAAGTACTTTGGGAGAGGCACAAAAAAGATTCTATACAATTTTCCTCTACGAAGCACCGTTCAGGAGGTAAAAAAATACAACCCCCTAGCAACGGTAAGAGGGTGGAACCTGAAAGTTTTCGCGTTACCAAATTTTTATTTAACTTTTAACGTCGAAAAGATGCCGTTAAAATACATTTTGTATTCTAAATATTTAGAAATTTCATAATTTTTGGATAGGGGTAGCAACCCCCATTGGATCGTTTTTTAAAATTTATAAAATTACCTGTGTGATGCTACAAGTAGCTGTGACGTTTTGCTAATAAAAATTTGCCTAAAACCGTTTTGAAGGTGTAAAGATAGAAAAAGTGAAAACAGTAAACCCCAAAAAAACCGAAATTTGGTTTCTGTAGTTTACTCAGAGGACCGGTGGGTAAAGGGCAACTTTAGTTATATAATCTTGAAGTACTTTTTGAGGGGCACAAAACAGGTTCATGCATTTTGTCCCTATTATTCATTGTTAAGGAGATAAGGAAATACAACCCCTACCGCAGGCTAGAGGGTGCTAATTTAAAATTTTCGGGTTATAAAATTTTTGTGTAATTTTTACGCCAAACAACATGCCGTCAAAAGACTTTTTGTATTCTAAAAATATAAACATTTCATATCTTTTGGATAAGGGTAGCGACCCCCGTAGGACCCCGATTTAAAATTTGAAAAATTACCCGTGACGCTTCGGGTACGTCTAACTGTTTAAAAATAAAAATTTGACGAAATAACCCATTTTGATGGTGTAAAGAAAGAACAACATGCAAACAGCAAACCCCAAAAAGCCGAAATTTTGTTTTTTGAGTTTTCACACTGAACTGGCAAGTTAAGGACAACGATAACTATATGGTTTTAAAGTACTTTGCAACGGGTACAAAAAATATTCTATACAATTTTTCGCTACGATGCACCGTTTAGGAGATAAAAAAATACAACCCCTACCGCAGGCTAGAGCGTGCTAACTGAACATTTTCGGGTTATCAAATATTTGTGTAATTTTTAATGCCAAACATCATGCCGTTAACAAATTTTTTGTATTCTAAAAATTTAAAATTTTCATTATGTTTAGATAAGGGTAGCAACCCCCGTAGGATCCCGATCTAAAATTTGAAAAATTTTCCGTAATGCGGGGGGTACGTATAATGTGTTCCTACCAAAAGTTTACCAAAGAAACCCGTTTCGATGGTGTTACAAAAGAAAACTTTAAAATTGCAACCCCAAAAAAGCCGAAATTTTGTTTTTTGAGTTTTCCCACCGAACCGGTAAGTTGAGAACAACGAAAGCTATATGGTTTTGAAGTACATTAAAAGGGGTACAAAAAATATTCTATACAATTTATTTTTACGATGCACCGTTTAGAAGATAAAAAAATACAAACCCTACTGCAAAAAAGAGGGTGCAACTTTAAAATTTTCGGATTATCATATTTTTATGTAGTTTTTAACTCCAAACAACATACCGTTAACAGATTTTTTAATTTATAAAAATTTAAAAATTTCACAATTTTTAAATAAGGGTAATAAACCCCGTAGGACCCCGATCTAAAATTTGAAAAGTCACCCGTAATGCCGAGAGTGAGTATAATGCGGTCCTAATAAACGTTTGCCAGAGAAACCCGTCTTCGTGGTGCTACAAAGAAAAACCTAAAAACTGCAACCCCGAAAAAGCCGAATTTTTGTTTTTTGAGTTTTTCCAGCGAACCGGCGGGTTAAGTGCAACTTTATATATACGGTCTTAACGTACTTCGGGAGGGGAATAAAAATGGTCGCAGTGGCCTTTGTGCTAAGAAACTTCGTTAAAAAGTTCGAAATATTCGCGCGCCTGGCCTGAGCTTTCGGAAAGAGATACAAAAAATATCAGGATGAAAGCACGGACCTTTTAGAATAGTTTCTGGACAGTTCATGAATAAGATCTAAGGTCTAATTGATTTTTATGGTTTTTTAATTGATTTTTCTAACCTCATTGATGTTTTTTACCTGAAGGCGGTAGCAAAGATGTATAAAAGAACAAAACCAATTAGTAACGGATTTTGGAATATGCATCTTGTTGAACCCAATATTTAACGTTCTCTTTCCTTATAATATGAAATATAGGAAGAGAAAGTAGTGCTTTCATTACGATTTTTCCAAATCAAATTTTCACCGTAAATACACGATTTCAAGCCTCTTAAATCCAGAAAAAATATTTTACCGATTAGTGTGTGTTTGTATGTGAGCGTGTGTGTGTGTGTGTGTGTGTGTGTGTGTGTGTGTGTGTGTGTGTGTGTGTGTGTGTGTGTGTGTGTGTGTGTGTGTGTGTGTGTGTGTGTGTGTGAACAAAATATCTCAAGACCAAAATATCGTACGTCGTTGAAACTTGGAAAGTTTCTATAACTTTCAAGTTGTCGAAAATTTAAGTACCTATAACTTTTATTACAAACATTTTTTCTAAACTGTTAGTTTGGCGTTAATTAGTGATTTTCTGTATATTATCAATAAAATCTGTAAAAGGTGTGGGTTTTTACATTGTGACCTTAGTATTTTACGATAAAAGTACTTATATAACTTAACTTATAACTAAAATTATAACACTTTTAATTGAAAATTTTTTCCTACAGAGTTTAGCGTCAATTAGTAATTTTTAAGTCGAATAAGGTTGATTGTTATTCAGCGTCATCCACTCATGATTAAAATTGGATTATGTTTTTTATTGTACATTGTTTACTCGTGATTAAATATAGGTTGTATTTTTCATTATTTACGTTGGCAAGAGATCGTCGTCTGAGTGTTTTATGCCAGAATTTTAAATTAAGCAGATAATATATCCTAAAGCTTGTCTAACAACTCGAATTCGCTGTACGAATAGTCGAGGGTATTCACCATTGGTAGCAACTTACGAAGTGCTTCAATCACTTTAGTAGTAGTACTAGGTTATTGTCATATTTCGAAAGTATTACGTAATTTTTGTCCATACTGACTACAAAAGAGACTAAATAAAAATATCTACGTTAAACACTTCCAAGAAATAGGAACCAGAAGAAATGGAAAAGAAAGAAATCTCTTGTATCAAATTACGGATGCAGATTGTTTTGATCGAGATGTACTTAAAAAAGCGTTATAATTTAGCCACTTTTCCTGCAAAGAGATAAAGAAAAAAATCTAGTGTGAAACACTCACACGACTTTCTCTTGCCAATGCAAATAATTAACAATAAACCTTACAATAGTAATAAAACATTAGAAATAAACAAAAAACTAACCTCAAAATCATAACCTTATTTCAATCATGAGAGAAACGCGCAAAATGAAAATCAACCTCAGTGTGGCCTAAAAATACGGAAAATCACTCTTTCACGCTCAACTAGGCTCTGTAGAGAAAAATGCTTGAAATAAAAGTTGTAGATCTTTTTATTTCCTATAAATTTGATTATAAACACTTTTGTCGTAAAATTCATTCTAAGGCCGAAATCTTAAAAAAATCGATTTTTCACACGTTTTCGTGAGAAAAAAACAGGAAATCGCTAATTACCGCTAAACTAAGCGTTATATAAAAAAATGTTTGAAATAAAAAGTTGTAGCATTTAAAATTCTCTACAACTTTAATTATATACATTTTTGCTCTAAATTGCATATTAAAGCCGTAATCTTAAAAAAAACTATGTTTTTACGTGAAAACAGCCTCACCAAGAATTTCAGCAAACATGGTGCCTACCCTATCTTGTAGAGAATAAAAAAAGGAATAAACCAGGCGATTTAAAAAAAAATCGTAGGACCAGTTTTTGAGAAAATCGCAAAAAAGTGAAAAATTATACGAATAAACTACTACTTCCGGTTGACCGATTTTGATGAAAATGTTCGTGTCGGGTCCGGTAGTGGTATGTAACTTAAGTTTCAAGTTTCAAGTTCGTACAATGTTCCGTTCTTGAGATATTTTGCACACACACACACACACACACACACACACACACACACACACACACACACACACACACACACACACACACACACACACACACACACATACACACACACACACACACACAGGCCAATCGCTAAAAACATGTTTTTTGGGTTCAGGGGGTCTGAAAACGTATAGATCCGGTGAAAACTCGATTTCGAAAAATCGACATGAAAACAATACTTTCCTTCCTTTTTATTCATATAGGCAAGAGAAAGTAAAAATATGTGAATTCTGAAGAGGAAAGAACAAACTAGAAGAAAGATTCATTCTGAATGAATGAAAGAGCTTTATCATTTAAAGAAAATCAGAAAGAAAGAGAAAACATTTTAAGTGTACGGTCTTTTGTGCTGTTTTCCTCCCAAAAAGAACACTCTTGACAAATTTTATAATTTTTTACAGTAACGACTACGTGATTGCAATTTGTTTTTGTGAATTTATGAAATTAACATTTAATTGACAGACAGAGTTTTGAGTCTTTAGGAAAAGAAGTATATCGGAATGCCCAAATTTTAATGGAGAATTAACAGAAATATGTAAGAAGCGAGGTAAGGATCTGCAGAAATTGACAAGAATGGATTTGGACGGGAGAAAGTTTTGTACTTAACTGTGCAGAATTGTAAATTGTGAAAACAAAAAAGAAGAAAATATGTCACAGTACAAAACTGCACCCAATATCAAAAACAGGTATCCTAAACAAGTTTACAATTCATGGACAACCAATGAACTTACAAAAACATAAGATTTCAGTTTTATTACATAATAGTCATTAAATAAAATTATGTAGTAAATATAAAAAGTGAACATACTTCATATTTTTATTTATTTGTTATGAAAATATTTTAGCTATATGATTTTGATATGACTGAATCAACTTTTGATAAGTTTTATACTGGAAGAAATTCCCAACGGATCACAATTTGAATATACTGAACTTTGCAATTCTAGTTCAATTTTATTTTTCGAATGCAACTTTTCATATTTGAGAAAGGAGCGTCCGAGTTTTTGTTTAAAACATTTAAAATAAATTACTAAATTTATTTAAAGTTCCTTGTTTGAGCATTTGTATATTTATTTACTCTCAGCAAGATAATATGATTATGTATCTTGTTATAATATTTTTGTATTATCTTACAAGAGAATTTAAATAAATGAATATTCTCTTTTTGTATATGAGATCAAGTTCGAAATACAAGGTTATCATAAAAGAATGGTGCGGTTTCAAACATGGTTTAAAGAAAAACCGAATTACTTACAGTTAATGTTGTTTATTCATCTAATTTGGCGTCTCAAACAGTTTTTTTTACATAATCAATAAATTTCAATATGTGCGCTCCTAGTCGCTCAACAAATGTCCAAACGATACTCAACTTTTCTCCAAACATTCGTTAACATTTCTTCGGTTATGGTTGTCATTGCTTCATTAATCCTGTTTTCTAAGTATAGGGTGATTCAAAAAGAGCGCCGGTTTTGATATATCAAATTAAGAGATTTATTTTATTGAAAAACTGAAAATAAATACATCAACAAGTTCATCTTACCTTCCGATTTTATGTATGAAAAATGATGTCATGCATGTGTCCTCCTCTACTGCGCTGGCACGCATCAACTCTGTCCATGAAATTGGATATTACTGCACGACAAGTTTCGATTATGTGGGACAAGTTTCCGTATGTGGGGTTTTCTAAACCCCACATACGGCAGTTCTGTTTATTAACAAAACCGTTTAAGAGGAAGTGCGCCTCATCACTGAAAATGATTTTGTTTGCGAAGGTGTCATCATCCTGCCGTTTTCTCAATACCCAGTCAACAAACTGTCGTCTCTTCTGGTAGTCTGCCACTTTCAAATGTTGCGTCAACTGAATTTTATACGGGTGATATTGGAGATCGTACCGAAGAATTCTCCGTACAGAAGAACATCTTAAACCCAATTGTTGAGAACGGCGACGTATTGATTTTGCTGGGCTAACAGCCACACTGTCACGAACCAACGCAACGTTCTGCTCAGTTCGGCCAGAACGACGACGTCCAGAACTTTTAAGGTCGACTATTGAACCCGTCTCAAAATACTTTTTCATGAGCCTGCGAACTGTTGATTCATTCGGTGCTTCATACGTCCTAGAGTACCGCGAAGTCGCCTGACAGTAGCCGCATAACTCTCTCCACTCTGGTAAAATGTTTTGACAATTAACACTCGTTGTGCAATAGTAAACTTCTCCATGGTTAGACAGAGACTGCGAGAGTATTACACTGCGAACAAGTGAAACTACAACTGAATCGTCAATCGGAATGTTCTTCGAAATAGAAATGAGGTCAAACAATGTTGCCAACCGATAAACAAAAATTTACCAGCCGTTTAAAAACCGGCGCTCTTTTTGAATCACCCTATAGTTGAGGTCGCGAATTTTTGTGAATAAACAACGCTCCCCCACGCTTCAGTGCATTGGTCACGGACGCTTTGAACGAAAAATTTGGAGATCGATGGATAAGCCGGCAAGGATCTATGTTGTGGCCTCCAAGAAGTCCAGACCTGACACCTTGTGATTTTTTCTTGTGGAGGTACATCAAAAGCGTTGTTTATTCACAAAAAAATCGCGACCTGAACCACTTAAAAAATAGAATTAATGAAGCAATGACAACCATAACCGAAGAAATATTAACGAATGTTTGGAGAGAAGTTGAGAATTATTTGGACATTTGTCGAGCGACTAAGGGCGCACATATTGATATTTATTAATTATGTAAAAAAACTGTTTGAGACGACAAATTAGATAAATAAAGAACATTAACTGTAAGTAATTCGGTTTTTCTTTAAACCATGTTCGAAACCGCATCATTCTTTTATGATAACCCTGTATTTTAAGATTTCTAGATATCATGTTTTCTTAAAACTCTTCATTTGTTTCTTATGTATTGTTAATAGAGATTTCAGTGGGGAGTCAACCTATATAATAATAATAAAACAGAATACAAAAGAAATATTTAGAAAAGCGAGAAGCTTATTGCAACTTTTTAGACAAGTATAAAATAATAAGTATGGTTTCAACCATATGGGGGACCTGTTCATTTTTATTAAAGGGTACAGCAAGGCCAACAAGTTGTAAAAAGATTATCGGTTAGTTTTAAATCAACAATTTTCAAATCGTTGGATAGGTCGTAAAAGAGCCATAGAATGGCAAATGTTTCAATAAATTTGAATCATTTTACATTTATTTACAACATTAGAACTTTTTGTTGTTATTATGTATTTAGTTCATAATATAAAATTGTGTATTTGTATTTTGTATAAGACAGAAATAAAAAATTTTATTATTATTATTATTATTATTATTTTTGCCCACCAACTAGTCCCCAGACCCGTCTCCTCTAAATAATTTTTTGGGGTACCTAAAACTTAGTGTTTATGAAACAAAATTTTTCGTTATTAATGAATGACAAATCCGCCCGGGTACCACCAAACATAATACAAGAAGATAATGTTATTTAGGCATCAGCCGAAATGCTGGTTTGAACCTGTAGAGGTTTTACAAGTAAAACGATGAGTAAGATGGTTTACCAGCTTTCCTCACTGAGTGGAAAAGTACGCTTATCAGCATGCCGAGCCCTCTGAAAAGCACATATTTTTCCACTCTGCAAATTACACCTTCATTTCATTTACCACAGGGTCTGGCTATATAATGAAATTCATTACTTTCAGAGGTGATAACTCCGATTAGTGTCTTTTACACCTCTACCTCTTCTTCTCTTAAATGATTCATTCATTTAATTGGCTGACCATGTGATAAGAAACAGAACTATTTATTTTAGCCCTGCAACGAACAGATTGAGTGTAAATAATTTGACACTCCACCTGTCTGTTTGCACAAGAAGATATAAACTGATATTACTTCTTGAAATTAGCTTACAGCCAAGCTATAGAATGGAAGCATTTTGAAAATTAAACGTAGAATGTTGTGATTTCAAAATTTATTTCAGTAGTAATTTACGATGAAAAACATTTAATTAAAATTTTGAAAACATATATATTGTAATTATTTAAAATAAATAACAGGTCTACAAGTTAATAAAGTCGTCCAATTTGTTGTTAATATTGTATATTATCGTTAATATTAGACCACTATTTTTTCGTTATTGGATGCACTCTTATAAACTTTTTTTTTTTGTTTAATCCCTAATATGTGTACGCTGCAATCTGTTCAATTCAGAACAATAAGTAACCCCGTGACCCAATGAGATGAGGATGATATATATGACGTGTAAATGAGGTGTAGTCTTGTACAGACTCAGGTCGATCATTCCTGAGAGAGTATGGTTAATTGAACCCCAACCATCAAAGTACACCGGTAACCACCGTCTAGGATTCGAATCCGTATAAAAGTATCTACCTTAACTAGGATTTGAACCAGGAACCTTCGTCTCCAAAAATCAGCTGTTAAACAGCTGATTTTGGCGACGACTTTACCTCTAGACCAACCCGGTGGTTCCATAATATAAACCTTAATACTTTTTTCATGTAGCGCGTTTTACCTTGTATTAATACGATTTTGCCGTTAATTCAACTTTTAATGGTTATAACTCGATAACGAAGGCATTAAAAGAAAAAAGAGTTTCACCATTGCTTTTCTTACAAAATATTACGTCAAAATCATGTCATATAAATCTAACTTCCTATTTAAAAAAATTAGTCTGTTTCAAATGGCGGACCAAACCTATAAAACCCTCAGAATGCAGATTTTTTTTTAATATGTAGAACAAAATTTATTTCTGCTTTAAAATATTTCTTAGATGCAGTATAAAGCAGTTTCCGTACTTAAATAATATATCATGTAGGCCTGTTGTTGTTTAGGTCATCAGCCAAAAGGTTGGTTTGAACCTGTAGAGGTTTTACTAAGTAAAACGAGGAGTGAGGTGGTTTACCATTGCCTTCCTCACTGAGTGCAAAAGTACGCTTATCAGCATGCCGGGCCCTCTGAAAAGCACATTTTCCACTCTGCAAATGACACCTTCACTTCATTCACCACAGGGTCTGGCTGTATAATGAAATTCATTACTTTCAGAGGAGATAACTCTGATTAGTGTCTTTTACACCTCTACCTCTTCTGTTCTTAAATGATTCAGTCAAATTATTGGCTGACCATGTGATAAGAAACAGAACTATTTATTTTAGCCCTGCAACGATCAGAGTGAGTGTAAATAATTTGACACTCCACTTGTCCGTTATGGGCAACATGTAGGCCTATACGAGTATATATGCCGATACGGAGATTACCTGAATAGCTGATTCTCATACTGTGCAAGAATTTGAAATGTGTTTTTATTTAAGGGAGGATAGGGAAAAATTTGGTAATTTTACTAAAAAAAAAAATTTTATTTTTTAAAAATTATATTTTAAGGATTATTTGTACATTCCAAAAAAATATTGATGTTTAAATGAATTAAATATTTGACTACATTTCAGCAATTGTTTCTGAAAATTATTTATTTTCCTCTTTTTGTGTAGTTTGAATTTTCCTTCGCACTTAGCCGTTGACGTTACTGTTCTGTAGTTTCAGGCAAGTACATGACAGTTAGAGATAAGTACATGAATTACTTGAGCCGCAGGTAGCAATCTAAATTTAGTTTATCACAACTGGAATCTGACAGACGACTTATGTTATGTCAACATGTGAATTATGTTTAATTTTAAGTAAAAGTCTGATTTTTAAAAAGAGCTTTTAAAATTTTGTTTTATTGGTAAATAAATTCAAATTTATTGTGCCACGAGTCACTTAACAGTTGTTTAACAGTTATCGGATACGAAGAATCTTGGTTCAAATCCAGGGGTAGTTACTTTGTATACAGATTTGGATACTAGAGAGTTGTTACCGATGTACTTTGATAGTTGGGGTTCAATAAACCATATTTTCTCAGGAATTGTTGGGCTGAGTCTATACAAGACTACGCCTTATTTACACGTCATATACATCCTCATTTCGTTTGGTCGCTTATTGTTCTGAATTGAACAGAAATAACAATAACGTATCGGACTGGTCTAGAGGTAAAGTCGTCAACGCAAGTCAGCTGTTTAACAGCTGATTATTGGGGATGAAGAATCCTGGTTCAAATCCTAGTAAAGATAGTTACTTTTATAAGATTGGAATACTATACAGTGGTTACCGGTGTACTTTGATAGTTGGGGTTCAATTGATCATATTCTCACAGGAATGATCGGCCTGAGTCTGTATAAGACTACTATATGCCGGCCTGTTGGCGTAGTGGTTAGCGAAACTGGCTTCTACGCCGGGGTCCCGGGTTCGATTCCCCCGGTCAGGTCTGGATTTTTTCATCACTCATTTTCATATATAAGAACTTGAGAAACTTTTCCAAGTTTTATAATAACTGTTCTCTGATTATTTTTTGCTTCCCTCATTGCATTAGGTTTTTTGTTTCTGTCCTCATTAATTGAATAATTGAATTAATTCTCATTAAAAAACAAAAAATTCACATTGTATTCCCTAAAATATATTGTAAAGTAGTTTTAGTTATTAAAACATAGAAGTTTTTTCTCTATTAATACAATTCTACATAATCTAAGGTAATTTTTTAAATTTTTATTATTCTTAAAATAATAATAATAATAATTATTATTATTATTGACATTTTTTATATAAATTTAATGGTATTTATCATTTATTTTTAATGCTTTTAACAAAAACTGTTTAATGTATTTCTTGTATCCTTTTTAGATTTTATAACAGTATTTTTTATAGCCGTTATTAGTATTTATAAATTTGTTTAAATAATCTTTTTTTTGTTTACTCCTATGCGCGGACAGAACGCTTCGTGTAGAGCTTTTGCGTATAAGTATATTTACTTAAAAATATTGTTTGTAGCTTAGTATAGTAATAATTATATTATGTTTAACTAAATAAAACAAATAAATAAATAAAATAAAATATATCATCCTTCTCACTGTCTGCATTAGCAGAAATTGCAAAACAGTCAAGACGTTAAACCAAAAAAAGTACAAGACTACGCTTCATTTAAAAGTCATCTATGATTTAATTTAGCTTTTCAATATATTATTTTATATTTTTTTATATATTTTATTACATGGATGTTTTCAAATATACGCGCAGATCAATAAATTTTTAGATCATCTATATAAATTTCAAACTTTATTATTTTAGTAGAACAAAATAATTATTTTAAAAAATGCAAAAACCATTTGTAATTTTTTATTGAAATTCAATAACAAATTATACATAATTATTTTTATATTTTTGATTACATGGATGTCTTCAAATATACGCGCAGATCAATAAATTTTCAGATCACTATATAAATTTCAAACTATTATTCTAGCAGAACAAAATAATTAATATAAAAAAATGCAAAAACCATTTGTAACTTTTTATTGAAATTCAATAACAAATTATACATGAGCTTTATATGGCAATAACATTCATTTGTTAACGAATATTGCAGTAGTAAGTAAAGAGATACAATAATAACAAACGTCGCCTCTGGCTTTATTTACTTTGCAACCAATTTATTGATGGCAATACAAATGTTCTTCATCACTGTTTATAAATTAAAATTAAATTATATTTTCTAATATATAAAATTTGTTTTAAAATTTAATTATAACGGGATGGAATACCATATTAATTTTATTGAATATAATTTTTTGTTACGTAAAATTTTGTTTTAATGTTTTTAATTGCAAATATATATCATTCACAATCAGTCAGATAGATGTATGAAGGTAAATGTTTTAAAATTGAAATGATTGTGTTGTACATTACTCATAAAATATTCTCCTTTTCAAAAAATAAAAAATTCTAATAATAGTAAAAATAATTATATTAGATATTTAAAAACAAAATAAAAATAAGTAAAAATATTTTTATGTAATTTTTTTTAGTTTGTTTAAATTCGCATCGACAGTATCGTTAGCGATTGCTGTCGGTTTCATAATCATAGACACCCGAGTCTGAACCCTTGCATTTTCAAAACTATGAAAAGAAATTCAACATATTTTACATCAAAATTTAGCTCATTTTATTCTGCGTTGACCCATAAAAGTCTTATATTTTTAATGTTGTTTAAAAATAGTTATATCGAGGTTGGAAGACAAAAAGACCCAGTTTTATTGCTACCGCAACAAATTTCATGCGTTTAAAGGCGTGTAACTTGATAATTATTTGACCAAAGAAATTGAAATTTAAACTCAACATAGACAATTATATTCTTACAGCGCGTACGAAATTAAAAATTTGTTCGTTATTTAAATTTTGATGTATGAATAATATTCTGAACCCTTGCTATCTCGGTAACCGCTCGATCATTCGGCACGGGCAAATTATCGTTTTATTCAGGGTAAAAAGCTTTGTACAAATATGTTAATAAGATAAAATATTGATTGGTCAATGTTGTGGTAGAGTTTAAAAAATTTTTAAAATAGATGGGTAATGCGGGGAGTGGGCGCTATTATCCATGCGCTATTATCCAGATTCTGTACGTGACATCTTGTCGGACTGTCTACCTGAATTGACAGACTCCATAGTCAATTCAGGTTGACAGTCAGATTCAAGCAACATGAATAGTTCTTTTTATTCCTCTAAACGCATGAAATATGTTGCGGTAGCAAAAAAACCGGATCTTTTGTCTTCTAACCTCGATATGGCAATTTTTAAACAACATTAAAAATATAGGATTATTATGAGTCAACGTAAAATAAAATGAGGTTAATTTTGATGTAAAGTAGGCCTATGTTAAAATCCGACTCATCGTTTTGGAGATGCAAGGGTTCAAACTCGGGTGTCTATGATTATGAAACCGATAGTAGTGTTGGTTTTAGTACTGTAGCGGTGGGTTGAAACGTGTTAAAATTTCCATATCTTAGCCGGGATTAAAATCCGGGACCGTTCGCTTTGTAAGCTAGCCACTACGAAAAAGAGACGCCCATTAAATTATTTTTTATCTTATTATTAAACATAAAAATGAACAATGGAATGATAAAATATGGAAGGAGAGAAAGATAAAATGTTTATCATGCTATCCTGGAGTGTGTATATACCTATGGTGCGGAAGTATGGGGAGATGAGAAAGAGACAGAAGGATCGTTTAAAAGTGGTGGAGATGGGTTTCTGGAGGAGGAGCTGCGGTGTGTCGCGCATCGATCGAATTTCGAAATTAGGAGAAGAGTTGGCGTTCAAGGAAATATTATAGATACCATATACCGGAAGCAATTAAAATGGTTTGGCCATTGCAGAGGATGGAGGACGGTAGGTGGCCAAAGAGGGTATGGGAGTGGACACCAGCCGGTAGAAGAAGGAGGTGTAGGCCGGAAGTGACATGGTTGGTTCCAGGAGGAAATGTCTTTGCGGCGGTTCTCCGATGGGGACTGGCAAGACAAAGATTTTATTTTACGTCTGACTGTTCTGAAATTTTGGTTAATGCAAACGGTAGATAATGAAAATGAGCGATAAACAAATGCCAGACCTAACCGGGAATCGAACCCGGGACTCCGGAGTAGAAACCAGTTGTGCTAACCACTACGCCGACGGGCCGGCCAAGACAAAGAGAGTCCATTCAAAATAGCATGGTAGTATTACGTAAATAGGATAAAGAAGAGAGGGAATTTTTTAATGTGCTCATGCGTCAGTGCTACCACTTGAGAGATTTTTCTTTGTGCTAATTTTTCCTGTTAGTGAATGAAAGCGTTTTAAAAGATAAATTAATAATGGGAAAGAAAATAATAATGATTTTTACAATTTTTTTTTTAACAAGTTGCAACATTACAATCTGTTCACATGAAATAAAACAATCAGCAATTTTGTTAAATGTTAGTTAACATGATTACAATTTCATTATAATGTTAAAGAAATTGAAAATAGTAATAAATTAATTAGAAAAAATGATAATAAATGTAACAATGTTCTTTAAAACCTATAACCTAAATCAAAAACATCATGCCCTTTTAGTCATAAAAACCCGGTTGTGTTGTTTAGGTCATCAGCCAAAAAGCTGGTTTGAACCTGTAGAGGTTTTACTAAGTAAAACGAGGAGTGAGGTGGTTTACCATTGCCTTCCTCACTGAGTGGAAAAGTATGCTTATCAGCATGCCGGGCCCTCTGAAAAGCACATATCTTCCACTCTGCAAATAACACCTTCACTTCATTCACCACAGGGTCTGGCTGTATAATGAAATTCATTACTTTCAGAGGAAATAACTCTGATTAGTGTCTTTTACACCTCTACCTCTTCTGTTCTTAAATGATTCAGTCATTTAATTGGCTGACCATGTGACAAGAAACAGAACTATTTATTTTAGCCCTGCAACTAACAGATTGAGTGTAAAAAATTTGACACTCCACCTGTCTGTTATGGGCAGAAAAACCCGGTATCAATGTTATTTAGCAGATTCAGAGGCAAGAAGTTTGGATGATGATTGAGTCTTTCTTCATATTTACGGCTGAATTTTGATATAGTTTGTTTCACTGAGTCAATATTAAGATCAGCATAGATATAAGTGTTTTTGATGTACCACGGAATTTGAAGATTTTTCCAATAACACATGGAAAACGGAAATCAAATTTAATAATTAACTAGCAAGACCCGTCACGGCTTTGCACGCGAAAAATGGTTTTGTAGAAGGCGAGATTCTTGTTGCTCCTCCGTTTCAGCAGTTCTTGCTTTTTGAAGATTTTTCGCTTTTGAAGATTTTCTTCCTAATGATGTTTGTTTTTGATGGAATTATTGAAAATGGAAAAAAAGAAAAAAGAAAAAGAAAAACAACCACAAAAAAATATTTGTCGAAACCAAAAACCTACGTAAAATCTACGTTGAATAAAATAAAATTCAAAATAAAATATCAAAGTAATTGAACACTCACCAATTAAAAGAAAATTAAAACAAATTAAAGAAACAAGGAACTTTACTTTTATAAAATACTCAACAATACAAAATCGTATCTACATAATAAAATACAATAAAATTATCACGTGATGTTGTTACCAGCTGATCCTTAGCACCATGTCGCTATTTGCTTAATCATATGACTTTATCTATGACAAATCTTTACCTGAATTACATCAGCTGGTTTAAAAGCAGCAGATTATCTAACCTCATGAAAGCCTTAATGTAGGACATAAACATTATTTTCTTCCCTTAAGGGCAAACTTTTTAAGCGCTTCAATTGCCTAAAACCTGTACCGGCATCATAGTTACAATATAAAAAATCTGCATGAAAATTGGTTCAGTAATTAGGAGATAAAGGGGAACATACACACACACACACACACACATACTTACACACGCATATATATCGAATTTTATATATATGCATTGTTCTTTTATTAAATTATTATTAATTAAAAATTAATTATTAAATAATAATGCATTAATATAATGAATCACGTCTTGTGTATTGAATTAATGGGTTACTGCATGCAACAATAACAAATGCCAGTAAAATAATTAATTTTATATAATTTTGAAAATTGCAAAACTAAGATTTATATTATATACGTAGTAAGAATAATTAAAAGGGAAATTTTACTTTCGAAAAGGGACTTTTTATTTTGAAAAATTACCGCCATTCATAGACTTACTATTATGCTCTTTCGAATGAACTATACTTCCATTTAATGTTTTATAAATGTTTTTCCTTGTTTTTAAGGTAGTTGTAAATTTCCGAATATCTGCCTTAATGTAGCTACAGTTAATCTTTATTAAGAGGGTAGATTTCTTGTTACTGGTGTAGAAATGATGTTGTAGTAATTATTTTTCGGGTAGGAAGAGACAGAAAAGTGGAACTAAACGGTTTTGTAGTCGGTCTTAAGCTATATTAAACCAACATCTGTGTGTAAACGATTTAATTGAATTTTTGATGTTGCTTACTTACAGGAAGAGGAAAATATTTTCCTCCGTCCTCGTTAAAATACGTAACATGTTGAACCTCTTAGACATTCGTTAAGTAATTAGTAAATGGGTTTATTTGTTAAATCACAAGTCGATATTTTATACTACAATTTAACCTACTGTAAAACGAGAAGTGAGGTGATTTACGATTGCTTTCCTCGCTGAATTAAACAGTATGCTTATTAGCATGCAAAGTCCTCTAAAAATCACATGACACCTTCAATTCATTCACCACATCTGTATAATGATGAAATTCATTGTTCTCAGAGGAGATAACTGACTAGTGTATTTTACACCCCTACCTCTTCTATTCTTAAATGATTCAGTCACAGCTGTTATGGCTTCTTTATATTTTTCTGTGATTTTGGAATATTGTTGTAATTAATTTATTAATTAATAAATTTTCCCATAACAGGCAGGTGGAGTGTTAAATTATTTGTACTTGATCTGCAAGTTCCAGGGCTAAAGAATTTGTTGTGTTTCTTATCACATGGTCACCCAATTATATGGCTGAAGCATTTAAGAACAAAAGAGTTAGAAGTGTAAAAGACACTAGTCACAGTTATATCGTCTGTGAGTAATGAATTTCATTATACAGTCAACCCTGTGGTGAATGAAGTGAAGGTGTCATTTTTAGGGTGGAAGGTAGATACTTTTCAGAGGGCCCTGCATGCTGTAAGCGTACTTTTCTACTCAGTGAGGAAGACACTGGTAAACCACCTTACTCCTCGTTTTACTTAGTAAAACCTCTAGAGGTTCAAACCAACCTTTTTTGATTGATGACTTAAACAACAATTAATTAACCATTGATATAAACTAGTCGTTTTTATGAAATTTAATAATTCTTAAAACTACATTTTATTTGTTTATTTCATCAAAACAAAAATAAATATTTTAGAAAGCCTTTTCAGAGGCTTGATCACTGATGAAAATGAGATAAACAAGCTCGAGGTCTTCTAGATGTGGTGTTATAAATGAATGCTGCCAATGTCATGAACAGATAGAAAAAAAATACCTACAGAAATCTTGGGGAAATTAAAAACGAATTGGAAGTTATGTATACCATGTATCGTTTAAAAGTGGAGTACTTTGGTCTATTCATGGGACGAATGAAGAGTTTTCATAACTGAATACCTAATTTTTATTCGAAAAAAATCCGAATTAAGTTCATAGAAGCTACACGTTGCATAAATGCTGTCAATACAGGGTGCGAGGGTGTCTGACAAATTCTCGGCCTGATAATGAAAACGACAGTTATTTATGCTTTCAAAAGTATTTTTATTTTTAAACATAATTTCCTATAATATCGACCCATTTTATCCAGTGGTGTTTCAATACCATTATCCATTCTGTGTAGTGTTTCTCTGGAAGTGTTTCAAAGTATCCGTCTATAGCCGCAATGGCTTCTTGATTAGAAACAATTTGCTGATCAACGAGGAAGGTCTTCATTTTTGAGATAGATGGACGTCCAAGGTAGCGAAATCTGGGGAATAGGACGGATGTTCCAGAAATCCATAGAGCAGATCCCTCAATTTCCCCATGGCCGAGATACTTTTGTTAGGCAAGTGCACTGGTATGATGGAGAAGGAGTTTTATCTTCTATAAGCCGGGTCTGTTTTCACAAATGCTTACGTCCAGTTTAGTTAGAAGTTGAAAGTACTATTCTCCAGTTATGGTTTTACCTTTTTCAAGATAGCCATTCAGAAAAATTTTCTTTTGCATCCGAAAACAGTAGATTTAAAAAAATTAAGTTGAAGTTGAAATTAAGTCGAACAACTTGCTCATTAGCGACTATTTGGGTTAGCCGGCCGCATTGGCGTAGTTGGCAACGTGCTCGCCTCTCATCATGTGGTCTTGGGTTTGAATCCCATTCAGGCACGGCATATATTTTCATACGTTACAAAAAATCATATCATCCTTCACCGTCTGCATTAGCAGTAATTGCAGAACAGTCGGACGTTAAACCAAAAAAAAAAAAAAAAAAAATTGGGTTATGGAACTTGAATGTTAGTTTTTGGCATTTTATAATTTTCAGACCCTTACCGGGAATCGAATCTAGGACCATATATGTTTTTTACGCCGACGAATTAACCACTACGCGATGAAGGCAATTTTAATTTAAATTTTATTCCTACTTAATTTTTATTCACCGTTTGTTTAAATCTGGTATTACTATTGTATTAGTTGCAGTGGATGGTAGAAGAAAAACGGAAAAGCTTAAACTTTAAGCGGTTTTTAGAAATTTAACTAGGTGGTTTTAAGGAAAGTCATCAGATCAGTCTGGTTCAGTAGGGTTGGGTATTATGAGATACAGTGAGAGGGTGGTTGAGAAAAGAAGAGGTAGGTACGTTAGAAGGGATGAAGGTTACCGAGAGTGTCTTACGTCAACCGTGAAATCAAAATAACCGCCCTTAGTAATATGAAATAAATTATAAATCTAAATACCTAATGAATTTTAATTCAATTGTTAACTTAGGTTTTTTATAAATTAGTAAAAGAATATTCATTAATTCTATAATTAATTTTATGCAAAACACAAATCTATTTCGTTTCGATTGGCAATACGATATATTATAGAATATTCAAAATCATGTTTTGCATTTATAATTTTTAAAATTTGCGTTATGATTGGTTAGCAATCGTATTTGTTTCGATATTGGATCGTATAAACTCAAGAGTGCGAGAGATGGGGTGAAATGAAGAACGGGAAGAATTTAAGCTGGCTTTGTTAATCAAGGGATAACCAAATGTTAATCAACATGGAGAAAAATTTGGGAAACTGAACATGTATTCGATATTAGTAAAAAAAAAAAAAATTCTGGTGTGAAACACTTACATGACTGTCTCTTGCCAATGCAAATAATGAACAATATAATTTAACATTAGTAAACAACGTAAAAAAATTGAAAAATGGCCACCTCCGTGAGATAGTGGATAGCGCGCTAACCTACTAAGCAGAGGTCCTGGGTTCGATTCCTGGCTAGGTCCTTGAAGTTATTACGTGTTAAAACCCATAAATATAGTTTTTTAACCCGCCGTAGAATAATGATCAAATTCTAGAGTATCTAGTCGCTAATGATCAAGCTGATGATACGACTTTAAATAAACAAAAAACTAACCTCAAAAAACATGACCTGATTTAATCATGAGTGAAAGATGGAAAATTAAAACTAATCTTAGTTAGGCTTAATAATACGGAAAATCACTCTTTCACACTAAACAAGGCTCTGTAGAAAAGTGTTTAAATAAAAGTTGTAGATCTTTTAATTTATTATACATTTAATTATTCATACATTATACATATATACTTATACATATTATATAAGCCTACTTTTGTCGTGGAATGCATAATAAGGCCGAAATTTTAAAAATTAATCTTTTTACAGATTTTCATGAATAATACGGAAAATTGGAAATTTGAAAAAATAATAAAATTTTTACAAATTGTTTTCTACGTTTTATGCATATTATTAATTTTTGGAGCACGTGAGGAAGTAATAAAAATGTCGGTATATGTGGATATACAAGATAATTAACTGGTAAAAATTTCAGCCTAGTAGGTTTATTGGTTTCTGAGAAAAATGTATCTAAGTGTTAAAAATCTAAATTTACGGCAAAAGGTAAGAAACAAGAAGGCAATAATCAAAAACAATATGTACACAAACAAGTAATTTTCCCATAAACAGTTTTTAGAAAGCTGAACCAACAGCTGAGAATACAAAAAAACAGTAATGAAGATAATATTTTAAAAACTAAAATTCTCTTTGCACTAAAACGAGCAGTATAAGACGCCCTATGATGGCGACATCGTGTTAAGGAACACCTGGTCGCTCGGGGAACAATATAACAGAATAATTGCAACCTCAAGAAATTTAGGGTGAATTTTATAGTTTAAATAGGAAATAGGATTCTGGTTCGTGGGACATTGGAACTGGGACTTGAAAGGAGGTAATTTATTTTTAGAAGTTATATGTGGAAAATTTAAATTAAGGGACAAGTGGGTTTAAGAGCGGCTCTTTTATTTTATTTTATTTTTCAGTGGCCTTTTTTCAGTTTTGTGGGAGGCCTATTATCTTGGTGAGGGGAAGGCATGCATTTTACTGAACGTGGACTAAAGGTATAATTTAAGGTAGGGGTTAGTTTATGATTTCAGGGGAGACGGAAAGGGTAGAGTTTGGCATAATCACCGGCCTTTTTATCTTCTGAGTGTTTATTAATTTAAAATGGCGGCTCTTTTCACCGTAGTGGAGTGATTATGCATAGGAACATGGGGACAACTACCAACTGGGGGGAGTGAGTCATACAAGTAGGAGGGGCATGGGCAAATAAGAGGAATACAATCTTCTTAGCCCTCTCAACCAGGATTCAGGATTCAGGATTCAGCAGTATAAAATTGTGAAAAATATTCGTTCATGGTAACATGATAACTTTTCTGTGTAAACCAAATAAAAACTAAATTTTTTAATAAAAAATTTTTTTTGACGTAATTTAATATTTTTTCTGGTAGATTTAGGCCTAAACTATCAAAAAACCAAAAATCGAAATTTTGAGTGCCATCTCCCCTTAAAAAATTGCCACCAGGAATTCAATGAGAGTAAATTAATTCTAATTTATGTATAAAATATTTTTTATTTTTATTTAAACTAACTGTTTACTTATATAATTAAATTGTAAGTCCTGAAAAATTTTTAAAACTTGTTCTTCTATTAACTCTCCACTTCTCAACCTAAAAAGTATCATCCGTATAAAAAAACTGAGCCAATTATTCGTGAAAAAAATTTAATAGAATACTTTTTTAGCAAAAGGTTATCCAAATGTAATGTTTTTAGTTAAGTACTCATTATTTTCAATTGAAAAATGGGTCTATTCTGAGTTGTTTAGTCTTGTTAAAATGAGATAGAAGTAAAATATTTTCCCTCAATTCCAGCATCACCACATCCATTTGTCTCTTAGCCTTGTTAAGGTATTTTACTTTGGTTTGTGGTTTCTAGGGTCTCTCCACAAAACGCCTCCATCTGTTTCCTCTCACAATAAATACAATGTAACAAAATTAAATCCCTTTTAAACAATGTACTTTATGAAATATTTTATTTAAATTTTTTCTCATTCTGGGTTGGTTGTGATGCTAACTCGTCGTCGCGAGTCAGCTGTTTCAGCTGTTTCAGCTGTTTCGTTAACTACACTTGTTTTTTTATGATAATATTTTTTTTTATTCCTAATTTGTGTGCATTGCAATCTGTTCAATTCAGAACAATAAGCAACCCCATGACCCAATGAGATGAGGATGATGTGTATGACGTGTAAATGAGGTGTAGTCTTGTACAGACCCAGGCCGACCATTCCTGAGAAAGTATGGTTAATTGAACCCCAACCATCAAAGTACACCAGTAACCACTGTCTAGTATTCAAATCCATATAAAAGTAACTACCTTTACTATGATTCGAACCAGGAACCTTCGTCTCCGAAAATCAGCTGTTTAAATCAGCTGATTTAAACAGCTGATTTTGAGTTTGAATATTGAGAAGTTAAAAAAATTGGTATAATATTTATTTTTTAGAAATATGGTAAGTGTTGTATAATATTTTATTATTTTGTAAAATTTTATTGTATTATATTTTTAAGATTATTATAAGTTTTTTTTTTAACTTATTTATTTACAATCAGCCTTACAATGTGGCTTTAAGCAAATCATTATACAAGAACTAAACTTACGTGAGTGAAGTAGACAGCCTTTGCTCTCACTTCAACTAAATAAAATTAGAAAATAAAGTTAATAAAAACTAAGAAATGTAAAGTTACAAAATTAACAAAAACAATGTAAAAGAAGTAAACAAAAAAAATGAAGTAAACAATGCAAAAGAAGTTAACAATAAAAAAGGAAAATAAATAAAATTTTGAAATTTCACTTTAGATTAAAAAGTGTGATGAGGATGAGTGGTGAATTTAACTTGGTGTATGTATTAAAATCGTTGGTCTAAGTCGAGGATGTGATGTCTTTTGAGGCGCTTCGTTTCCTCACTGTTGTCCAGTAAATTTAATGCCAGGTGGTTCTGGTGATTGTTTAATCTTAGCTGGTACCGGAGGCTCAGCTCTCTTATCTCTTATGTTACGGTACGAATACGAAGATGGTCATGTATTTCCGAGTTTCTTATAAACCACCCAGCGTTACTCGTCGATCTTAATACTTTATTTTGAAAGCGTTGTATCATTTCTTAATTGGATCTGCTGGATGTACCCCAAAGCTGAGCGCCATACTTCCAAACAGGCTTGAAAATTGTATTGTAGATCAAGACCTTATTTTCAACAGAAATTTGTGATCTTCTTCCTAACAACCAGTTAAACCTCATGTATTTTAAATTAAGCTCGTTCCGTTTACATACTATGTGATGTCGCCAAGTTAATCTCCGATCAAGATGCAAGCCAAGGTACTTCACATGATCTTGTTGTGGGAGTACATCATTACCTAGGAGTACTGATGGGCATTCCTCTCTTCTCATAGTAAACGTAACTTGGACGGATTTATTTATTATTATAAGTTAAACTGTTATTAATACTAATATTTGTAAATGAAATTATGTACAGAAAATAAAGAATAAAAGTATGTAAGTATGTATTTTAACAGCTGTTTTTCGGAGAACAAGGTTCCTGGTTCGAATCCTAGTAAAGGTATAGGTCGGGTCCAAGTTCCGTGTAGTTGCGGGGTGAAGGGTACGGGTGAGGTATAATGAATAAGTGACGCATGCTGGGAATACGATTGTTGTATTACTCTAATACAAAATATTCGTTTTCAAACTTTCCGTGTTTAAAATATTTGTTTGTAAAGAGGTCGGCAAAATCAGCTGTTTAACAGCTGATTTTCGGAAACGAAGATTCCTGATTCAAATCCTAGTAAAGGTAGTTACTTTTATACGGATTTGAATGCTAGACAGTGGTTACCGGTGTACTTTGATGGTTGGGGTTCAATTAACCATACTCTCTTAGGAATGGTCGGCCTGGGTCTGTACAAGACTATACCTCATTTACACGTCATACACATCATCCTCATCTCATTGAGTCATGGGGTTGCTTATTGTTCTAAATTGAACAGATTGCAACGAACACAAATTTTGAATAAAAAACAATTTGTTTGTATTTATTACCTACATTTATTTATTTACATATTTTAATATAAATTAGCAAGTTAAATATTATGATAAGTTAATATTATTGTTGCCCATAACAGACAGGTGGAGTGTCAAATTATTTACACTCAATCTGTTTGTTGAAGGGCTAAAATAAATAGTTCTGTTTCTTATCGCATGGTCAGCCAATTAAATGACTGAATCATTTAAGAACAGAAGAGGTAGAGGTGTAAAAGACACTAATCAGAGTTATCTCCTCTGAAAGTAATGAATTTCATTATACAGCCAGACCCTGTGGTGAATGAAGTGAAAGTGTCATTTGCAGAGTGGAAAATATGTGCTTTTCAGAGGGCCCGGCATGCTGATAAGCGTACTTTTGCACTCAGTGAGGAAGGCAATGGTAAACCACCTTACTCCTCGTTTTACTTAGTAAAACCTCTACAGGTTCAAACCAGCCTTTTGGCTGTTGACCTAAACTACAACAACAAATATTATGAATCCAACCAAGTTAATAACCCGGTAGGTATTTGTTAAATTAATGCGCCGGATGATAAGATTACGTTTTTAGTCTAGTTAGTACACGCTACCACTACAAATGCACCAGGTGGGAAATACTACTAACCATTCTTTTACCACTACTATAACAACGCATTGCTTTCCTTTCAACTACACGGAGCTGGGTCTCAAGCTATAGTTACTTTTTTACGGATTGAATACCAGTGTAAATTGATGGTTGGTGTTCAATTAACCATACTGCCTCAGGAATGGTCGGCCTGGGGCTGCACAAGAGTACACTTCATTTACATGTCATACACATCATCCTCATCTCCCTGGGTCACGGGGGTTGCTTATTGTTCTTAAATTGAACATGTGTATAATACTCAGTTCTAGAAAGTTCACAATCCTTTATGGGTTATACACTACGTAATCTGCTAGCACCTAGATTGGAGCTGTAAAACACTGCATGGTTAGATCGTGAGTTTATGAATAAACAAATTTCTTTCCGATCCATATTTGTCAGTATAATCCAGATAAACGAGAGCCAGATAAACGAGGTAGTTCTGAACTGAAAATTTTATAGATTTAAACAAAAACAAATTCCTTAAGGTAAAACGCACGAGCAATGAAGATAAATTTAAATGAAAAAATTTGACGTACTTTTTTGACCAATTGTAAAAAAATATCGGCAATATATACATTCATAAAATGAACCGACTTTATTCCCTTACGGTTGGAAGTTTTTCATTTGTTAATAAAATGGAGGTATTGCTGGAAAAATAAAAATTTCAATTGTACAATACACCGAAAATATATTTTACAAAAGGAGGCCAAAAGAACAAAATAGTATTATTACATCAAATGAAAACACAGTGAAAATAATATAAATAAACCTCAGTAGGGAGTAACTAGCTATTATTATTACAATAAGAATTCTGATTTTATAACTGTTTTCTCTTTCAGAACGTATATTTTTAGCAAAATTTAATTCTTTTGCAATCAGTTGCTTTTTAAATGTAATTATAAACTTTAAGGCGATAAAAATGTGAATAAAAACGTTTGTAGTATGCAAATTTGCCCACAACAGGCAGGTGGAGTGTTAAATTATTTGCACTTGATCTTTAAGTTTCAGGGCTACAAAAAATATACATATATATTATCACCCACGTCCTCGCCTAAAATATTTCCTGCGATAAACCACAATCTTAGTACATATTACATCTTCAGTGCAGTTTACGATAAAGAGAAAACTTATGAAAGATCATTATGATTATCATCGTCATTATAGGATCATCATGGATAATTATGTAATGAAGAGAAATTCAAGAAAGCTTAAAAAAGCTTTAAGAAAGCGAATATTGTAATTTACATTTTTAGAAGAATGATTAAATTATGTTTAAAAATTTAAAACTTATGTTTAGGATTTTAAATAAACTAGTGATGTTCCGTATTTTTAATAATTCCAATATAGGTTAATTTTAAATTTTGTGTAATTTACTCATGATTCAAATTAGGTTGTTTTCATTTTATATTGTTTACTCATGATTAAACATAGATATCATATTTTGCTATTTGCCATGACAATAATAAATCGTGTGATCGTTTCACACCAGGTTTTTAAGTTTTAAATACACGAATTTATATCGTTCGTTTTCAAATATTATAATAATAAGTATTGTAGTTATATCATTTTCAAATTAGGAAGTATAATATAATAAAATTATTGAGTAATTTATAAAATGATTTTTTTAAATATTTTTTAGAAAGAAAACTTTGCATTAATTAATAAAAATAATAAGAATTTCCTTTTTACAACTGAATTTGTTTTATCTTTCTAGGAAAACCCCAATTTTCACACTGTCAATAGACCAATTAAAACACCTGAAATTCAATACAGAGAGCAACTTTTTTTTAATCTTGTTATTTTATATAATAATAAAAATGTATTATTAGTTTGAAATTGTAGTATTGTTTGTGACAGTCGGAAAATAATTTAGTTTTAAATACTACATTTACTAATATGCTTTGTGTGTTGTTTTTTCATTTGTTATTAGTGTCCATAAAATATATTATATTTACACTTTTATAAATAACGAGTTGTTTAAGTTTAATTAAACATTGCTAAAAAGAGCGTAAAATCTATTCACAGTCTTTTGAATTTCACTATCAGTTGTTATCGTATTACTTTGTAATAATGTTTCTAATAAAGGGTGCCAACTGCAACAAAGGTTTGTTGTGAACGGAGATGTACAATGGGTTTTTCAGTGTCCCCATTCTAGGTACTATACTGGAGAACGTGACACAATTTGGTGTTATGTCGTTTTGGATCGTTAAGGAAATGTAAGTTTCCAATAATGACATTTTTGTGACAAAATCAAAAATCATGATACACTGGAATTTCTTTTACCATTATTATTTATATCATGCTATCATTCTTTTCATTTTTACTTTCTCTTGCCTATGTGAATATATAGGAAGGAAAGTATTGTTTTTATGTCGATTTTTCACCGGATCTACATGTTTTCAGACCCCCTGAACCCAAAAAACATGTTTTTAGCGATTGGTCTATACAGTATGTGTGTGTCTGTGTGTATACAAAATATCTCAAGAACGGAACATCGTACGAACTTGAAACTTGAAACTTAAGTTACATACCACTACCGGACCCGACAAGACCATTTTCATCAAAATCGGTCAACCGGAAGTACAGGCCGGCAAGATCCAAATGAATTGCGAGTTGCACAGAACAACTGAGTGAGAAAGAAATATTTAAAAAGAGATGTATATTGCTTCCCACACTTGTCAGTGCGTAACAGCCTGCCTGCAAAGTTCTGTGTGCTGTTTATCACATACACATACACAGACACACGTACACACACATTATTGTTATACTTTTAGTTACAAACAGACTTAATTTTCTCTTGTACTATTACCGAAATGAGATTAAAATTGATCGCTTGTATGCAGATATTGTCTTTTATGAAAATTCAATCTTAATATAGGCCCTACTACGACAAATCATGTCTTCCACGCCGGAAATCTCACTTCCTGAATTACTCTCGTCTGAATCGTCACTGTCAGTATTAGGATTTATTACCACGCTATCACATCTTCTAAAGTATATTCATTTTGCATTAGTTCCGTTTCTAACCTAAGACGTGTTCGCATCGAGATTTCCAGTTATCGGCAGAAAATGTGGTAAAAAAAGTCATCGCATAGTTTTCTGACATCATTAAAATTACAGTTGACATTATTTTTATTTACGTAATTCTTAAGGGAAGCCCAAACCACTTCGATTAGGTTTAAATCGGGATGGTACGGAGGAAGTCGTAATACAACATGACCTTTACTTTCTAAAATTTTATCTAAAAAAATAAATTGTCGCTGCAGCCACATGCTCTTGAACTTTGACAAACGGAATTTCTGGGCTCCCGTAAATTGCCTCCTGACGCATGAATTCTAATAATGAGCCGATTACTTCACATCCTTGAGAGTGAATAGTTTTTTTCTTCACTCTACTTTCTACACTCATAGCGCTATTAATAAAATATTATGCTCTTATTTTAAATACACTAAAACACTATTTTAAATAAACTAACAGTGAACATGAGTTTTTCTCGCCGCCTCCGATAAAAAAAAACTAGCACTGAAACACTATTTTAAATATACAGAATTACACTGTTTTAAATAAATTGGTTTTCGATAACGCATAAAAGAAAATCACGTCTCATAGTATGTAAGGTACTATTCTAAAGAAACAGACTGGACTACAAAACCGAAACACTACTTTTTTGACCCACTGTACGGATGTTCACTGTTTGGTGACTGGGAACGCACTGGCTCTGGAACCCCCCACTACTTCCTTTGCTACTGCGCATACCAACTCATATCTCATTTGGAATGAGTTGGCCTGTAGTAATTTATTCGTGTAATTTTTTACTTTTTTGCGATTTTCTCAAAAACTGGTCCTACGATTTTTTTTAAAAATCGCCTCATTTACTTAATTTTTTATGCTCTACAAGTTAAGGTAAGCGCCATGTTTGCTGAAATTCTTGGTGAGGCTGTTTTCACGTAAAAACATTGTTTTTTTAAGATTGCGGCTTTATTATACATTTTACCGCAAAAATGTATAATTAAAACTGTAGAGAATTTAAAATTCTACAACTTTTATTTCAAACATTTTTTTGTATAACGCTTAGTTTAGCGGTAATTAGCAATTTTCTGTTTTTCTCTCACGAAAACGTGTGAAAATTCTTTTTTCTTCAAAATTTCGGCCTTAGTATGCAATTTACGACAAAAGTGTATATAATAAAATTTAAAGAAAATTAGAAGATCTACAACTTTTATTCAAAGCATTTTTTTATACAGTTCCTAGTTTAGCGAAAAAGAGCGATTTTCCGTATTTTTAAGCCAAACTGAGGTTGATTTTCATTTTGCGTTTTTCATAATATATGATTAAAATTAGGTTATGTTTATTGAGGTTAGTTTTTTGTTTATTTCTAATGTTTTATTACTAATGTTAGGTTTGTTGTTAATTATTTGCATTGGCAAGAGAAAGTTGTGTGAGTGTTTCACACCAGATTTTTTGTTAACTTTTTCCGATTCACTTTAAAGCCCAAAAATGATGATCTTGTTAGGATAATATTTGTTGGTTCAAGATAGGTCTAGATATGGTTAATGTAATAGGATGTTTATTGCCCGTAACAGACACGTGGAGTGTTAAATTATTTGTACTCGATCTGCTAGTTCCATGGCAACTAATCATAGTTCTGTTTTTTGTATCACATGATCAGCCAATTATATGAAAAACATTTTAAAACAGAAGAGGTAAAGGTGTAAAAGATACTAATCAAACCTATCTCTTCTAAAAGTAATGAATTTTATTAGACAGAGACCCTGTAGTGAAAGAAGTGTAGGTGTCACTTGCAGAATAGAAAGTAGATACTTTTCAAAGGGCCTGGGATGCTGATAAGCATACTTTTGTATGCTGAGAAAAACAAAATTTAATCATATAGAATTTAGAATAAGATTCAAAAATGAGAGTTTACTTAGTAATATATTAAATATACTTTTTTAAATGATTTATGATTTTATTCCTTTTTTTATGTAATATTAATTTAACAGATCTTAAAGTTTATTTATCGTTTATTTTAAAATTAAAAGGTTTTACCTCAATGATTGTCCATGCTGTTCACTTTTGATCGTCGGTATTTTTGTCTTGTTGGAGGTTCTTAGTTCATGTACTTTTCTTGATGTTCTGAGACCATCCTCAAATAAAAAATGGTTTCGTTGATTTATATATTCAACAACTCCATTAACCTTCGATGTTCCATTTTTCCTTTACTCGCGCATTTATATTTATTACGTAATTATAATCTCAATACCGGCCGCATTGGCGCAGTTGGTAACGTGCTCGCCTCTCACCATGCGGTCCTGGGTTCGAATCCCACTCAGGCACGGCATATTTTCATACGTTACAAAAAATCATTTCATCCTCCATTGTACAATAGTTACACCCCAACGTCGTCGCTAATGACCGTTGTAGTTGATGCGACGTTAATAAATGAATTAAGAAATATTATAATCTTTTTTGTTGAAATTTAACCGTACCATTTAATTTAACCTTTTTGAACATGAAGCCGAATTCAAACACAGTTGATTTACACTATTTATTTTTCATTATATTTTAAAGGTATATAATATATTTAAATAGTCATTAAAAATATCTACATAATTTATATTTTTTTTTATCTTAGACAAGGAAACAAGCTTAATAAACATCATTATGTTGTTTAGGTCATCAGCCAAAAGGCTGGTTTGAACCTGTAGAGGTTTTACTAAGTAAATCGAGGAGTGAGGTGGTTTACCATTACCTTCCTCACTGAGTGGAAAAGTACACTTATCAGCATGCCAGGCCCTCTGAAAAGCATAATATTTTCCACTCTGCAAATGACACTTTCACTTCATTCACCACAGGGTCTGGCTGTATAATGAAATCCATTACTTCCAGAGGAGATAACTCTGATTATTGTCTTTTACACCTCTACCTCTTCTGTTCTTAAATGATTCAGTCATTTAATTGGCTGACCATGTGATAAGAAACAGAACTATTTATTTTAGCCCTGCATCTAACAGATTGAGTGTAAATAATTTGACACTCCACCTGTCTGTTATGGGCAATAAATTGCTGTTATGGGCAATAAACATCATTATATCACACACATATAATTTAGGTTGGTACCATTACTTGTTATAGCCTACTATATTTTTAATTGATGTGATAAGTGTCGGTAAGCCTGTTCCTTCAATCCAGTATTCTAATTTGCTACAGGTAGATTAATTATTTTCTCACCACGAATTAGACTAAACAGTTTTAGATTTTTGAAGTATAATTAAGAAAATTAAAATTTACATTGTAATGATATTTTCTTGTAACAATGGGAAAATGGGAAATAAATAAATATTAAAACTTCTAAAAACTCAGCTTAAGAATTATGGAACAACACTTTTCCCTTAGATATTGTCACAATATATTTCAAGAATAAAACAGTTTACAGATTTACAATAACATTTTCGAAAAATTGTAATATCACTGATTTTTGTAATTTGCAGGTTAAATTATATTGAAACCAACACAACTGTAGTAAGAACCTATAGCCGATAAATATATAAAATTTTCTAAAAATCCACTTTTACATAATTTTAAGAACCACTAAATTTTATTGGGTTCATTTTCAATATTATTCTTTTAAACTATTTATATTTCATAAATTTATCTTCTAAAAAGAAACACGTGAAAGAATAAAACACAATCGAGACTTTAATAGAATTCTTTTTCTTGGTTTCTTTTTCGCTGTATGTAGTCTTTGAATTTCGTTTCTTATTCCTTTGAACTTTGATGTTCTTTCCCTCCACTCAGCTATATAACTTACTCTGTTTCTTAGTGGAAGATGAAAAGGAAAATCTAAAAAGAGGCAAACGTTGAGATCATACTCTTGTCAGATCAGTTTTCTATTCACTTAACCATTTTATTTGACAATAAAAGATACTTCTCCGTTAAGATTATTATTGAACTTAAGGTAAATTCTTTATTTTATTTGCTTTTTACAGTTACACCAAATGCTACAACTTTGATTTTCATTTACCATAACATAAAATAATTTTTTTATCCTATAAATAAATAAATTTTCCCATAACAGGCAGGTGGAGTGTCAAATTATTTACACTCAATCTGTTCTTTGCAGGGCTAAAATAAATAGTTATATTTCTTATCACATGGTCAGCCAATTAAATGACTGAATCATTTAAGAAAAGAAGAGGTAGAGGTGTAAAAGACATTAATCAGAGTTATCTTCTCTGAAAGTAATGAATTTCATTATACAACCAGACCCTGTTGTGAATAAAGTGAAGTAGTCATTTACAGAGTAGAAGATACTGTCTGTCTATAACTTGATGGCCTCCCGCAGAGAGGAGCAGAATCGGCCCGCTACTAGCCTTCTTAAAAACATTTCATTATGTACCAATTCCAGTGTACTAGTTAGTAGTAGTAGTAGTACATAATGAAATGTTATTGAGAAGGCTAGTAGTGGGCCGATTCTGCTCTTCTCTGCGGAAGGCCATCAAGTTATAAACAGACAGTATGTGCTTTTCCAGAGGGCCCGGCATGCTGATAAGTAAACTTTTCCATTCAGTGAGGAAGGCATGGTAAACCATCTCATTTCTTGTTTTACTTAGAAAAACCTCTACAGGTTCAAACTAGCCGTTCGGTTGATGACCTAAACAACAACATAAATAAATGAATGCCCATAACAGGCAGGTTGAGTGTTTAATTATTTGCACTCTATCTGCAAGTTCAAGAGCTACAAAAAATGGTATTTTTCTTATCACATGGTCAGGCAATTATATGGCCGAAGCATTTAACAACAGAAGAAATATAGGTATAAAAGACACTAATCAGAGTTACCTCCTCTAAAAGTAATAAATTTCATTATACAGTAAGACTGTTGAAAGACTATTTTTCGTAGAGCTGTACCGCTTAGTCTTGAATGGATGGCATAAATTAATTAAGTACAGAAAAGGTATACGGTACATCTACAAAGAATCAGGTTATAAAAAAAACTTAATTTTCTACAAAAAAGTAAATAAATAAAATTTAATAAAGTATTACGTTGGAAACACTAAGTAGATAGCCTACCATAGTTTCTTGGTAGAATATCGGCCTATAGGTATAAACTTCTGCATTTGACTTGGTGAAGCAAGTCGCAAATCATCAGCAATTAAATTCAAAACTTTCTGTTTCTCTTAGTTACCACTTAGCTGTCTAATTCAATGATACTCTGTTACTGAATGCTTCTGCTGTTGGTACTTTAACATCGATAAATTAACTACACCGCTTAATTTAATTATTACAATAATTATACGATCTCATGACGGATGAGGAAAAGAGTTCTTCCAACATTTCATGACTCATGACTTAACGTCGTCATGAAGTTATCTGTCTAAAGCAGCTCTTCTACGTGATTATTTACACCTATTTCCGTTTTTCGTCAGTTTTTTATTTATTAATCAAGAAAAGATCTGGGATTAAAAACTCACACGACTTTCTCCAGCCAATGTAAATAATGAAACATGTAACCTATGTTTGAAAACATCCCTTAACATTCATGAAAAACATCCCCTAATTTTAATCAAAAGTGGATGAAACAAAAATAAAATTATGAAAAGATAATGTATGTAGAACTTAAAAATACGGAAAATCAGTAATTTTATAGTTACTCGAATCACGAGTTTGCCTTTGGTTTTAACGAGGGGAAAAAGGGGAAAGCATCAGTGCGCATGCGCGACTGCTTTGGTATCAGTTTGCCATCACAACAACGTAAACAATACTTAGAGGATATTCAGTATATCGCGGAACCCTTTGCAGGTTAACTGTACGAATATAACTGTTAAAATACCGTAAACGGAAATGTTAGTTTCTAGAAAACGCGGTCAAACTGTTCACACTGCTGAACGAAATCTAATTCGCAATGTAATAAAATGGTGTGAAGCAACTAACTACTGTGATGTTTCTCTTTCCACAATTTGATATATAAAGAAGGAAGTTAAAGGCAGTGAAGAAGATAATCTTCATCAACAGTTATTTGATAACTGGTAAAAAAAGGAAACGATTATATAAATAAGAAAGTGATGCCGACACGTGAAACGTTATTACCGGTTTTGAAAGAAAGGCTGAATTTTAGTTGAAAACTTTGTGGGTACAGAAAAATTTTAAAGATATGGGGTTTTAGTAAATGAAGTGTATTATTGTACAAACCCAGAACGACCATTCCTGAGAAAGTATAGTTAAATGAACTCCAACCATCAACGTGCACCAATAAACACTGGCTAGTATTCAAATATGTGGCTATTAAAAAACGAGACTGACGTTGTAAAAAAGTTTATTTTAATTTTATACATAATCACTTATTGTCATCTTCAACATACACTCGTTCTCTATCCCTACAACGCTCCATGAAAATTTTCCATTGTTGGAAATAGTGCTGGAAGTCATCTTCTGTCAGCTCATTCAGAACACGTGCCGCTTTCTCTTTTACAGCTTCCACCGACTCAAATCTTGTCCCTTTTAATGCAGATTTCACCTTAGGGAACAGGTAGAAGTCACAAGGTGCAAGATCTGGTGAATAAGGTGGATATTCTAACACTAAGATGCTGTACTTGGCTAGAAACCTCTTGACAGAACGCGGAATGAGCTGGCGCATTGTCTTGGTGGTGAACCCATGATTTGTCCTTCCACATTTTTGGGCGTTTTTTCCTTACTCTTTGACGTAGTTTAGAAAGTATCTCAAGGTAGTAATATTGATTAACTGCTTGACGTTAAGGAACCCAGTGAAGGTACACAATCCCATGGACATAAAAAAAACATCATTGCTTTAAATTTTGACTTCCTCGTTCGAGCTATTTTGGCTCTCGGTGAAGTTCGGCTCTTCCAGTGCATGGATTGGCGCTTTGTTTCCGGATCATAAGTAAAAACCACGTTTCATCACATGTTATCGTTTTCAAAAAATTTGGGTCATTTTCAATCGCGTACAAAGTGTCAGTACAAACGTTTTTGCGTACTTTATTTCAAACTTTTTTGAGCGACACGTGTCCTGAAGGAGCTGACAGAAGATGACTTCCAGCACTGTTTCTAACAATGGAAAATTTGCATGGAGCGTTGTAGGGATAGAGAAGGAGTGTATATTGAAGGTTATAATAAGTGATTATGTATAAAATAAAAATAAAATTTTTACAACGTCAGTCTCGTTATTTATTAGCTCCATCACGTATAAAATATTCAAATAAAAGTAACTAACCAATTGTACCTTTAATAAGATTTGAACCCGGAGGAAACTTCGTCTCCAAAAATCAGCTGTTAAACAAATGACTCGTGGTGACGACTTTATCTCTAGACCAACCCGGTGGGTCTATTTTTATAAAGATATTTTTCTGTTTCTTGTGACTTGTGTTCTATTTTTTACGTAAGCATAAAAAGTAAATATTTTAACGAGTAATTTACATAAGTAGTTATAAAGATGTGTTGCCTGATAAAGTTTTCAAACGAGGAACTTTTAAAAACTATGAAATATGTCATATTTAAACTTATCCAATAAAAAATTATCTAAAAATGTATAAAATTGTGTTTTTGGAATAAATTCTCTCTCTTATAATGTTCTACATTTTAGGAAACAAAACAGACATTTCCTTTAGTTTTGCCATTGACTTTTCACCCAAATTGAATTCCACCTCTAGAGATTTGGTTTCCTGATGAGGATTGATACGATTGTGTCACACTGTGTTTATTTCTTCTCGGAAAGTATCAATGTATCACTGAATAAAACTTTCCTTGGTTTTAGATCAATATTTTCTCTATGGAAACTCTATTTTCTATTTCGTTTTTTTTAACTACGTATATATATGAAAAGTAATATTAGTAAATAAATAATGAGTAAGAATAAAAACATTAAGTAAAAATAATCTGGTGCGGAACACTCAAACAAATTTCTTTCGTCAATCCAAATAATTAACAATATAATCTAACATTAGTAATAAAATTAAAAATAAACAAAAAACTAACGTCAATAAACATAACAACCCACCGGGTTGGTCTAGAGGTAAAGTCGTCGCCAAAATCAGCTGTTTAACAGCTGATTTTCGGAGACGAAGGTTCCTGGTTCAAATCCTAGTATAGGTAGTTACTTTTATACGGATTTGAATACTAGACAGTGGTTACCGGTGTACTTTGATGGTTGGGGTTTAATTAACCATACTCTCTCAGGAATGGTCGACCTGAGTCTGCACAAGACTACACCTCATCTACACGTCATACACATTATCTTCATTTCATTGGGTCATGGGGTTGCTTATTGTTCTAAATTGAACAGATTGCAACGTACACACATTAGGGATAAATAAACATAACCTAATTTTAATCATGAGTGAAAGAGGCAAAATAACTAGACGCTAAACTAGGCTATGTAAAGAAAAATTCTCTACATAAAAGTTGTAGGGTAATTCCGGGAGAGTTGCCGCATACGGTATACACTGCTCACCCCTCTAATTTCTGCAGCCTCCGGTTTACGGTGCGCGAATTCGCACTGCAGTTGCTCTATGTACCCTAGATGAAAGTAGAAGTTGACTTATTTTGGTCACTTAAGCTTTACATGTGTTCTGAAGGAATAAGTGAACCAAGTCTATGATTTTCTATCAAAACGTTTTTAGCCTCACGATTAGTTCGTAATGCGAGCTAAATAATCGAGTTTTTCCAAACGTTTGAGTGACTGTAGCAACAAATAATACTGTAAGGAGTGTGTTGGTTGTAATCCGGCCATCTTGGCTGTCAAGATCATGGAGTTATAAGGTGCGGCGTCTCTCCCCTATAAAGTGGGATACATGCCGCAATGAAATCCGGTACATATGCCGCACCAATCAAATAAAGTTTTAAGTTAGTTAAATAATTTGTTATATTGTTTAGATGTTTCAGCAAATGTTTTTAAAGTGTTCAGCCTATTTTATGAAGATTAATAAGACCGATTTAAACTCCTCAATCATAAAATAAACATTGATTACATAAATAATCCAAAAAATAATTATTGACCTATAACTTAAAAAATAACAATATATTTTTATTGTCGGCTCAATATTTCTTGTACACTAATTAGTAAAATGACAACAATTTTATAGTGAATAAATTATTTTAGCTTTATTTGTAAAAACATGAATCAAAAAAATTATTGATTCGATATCGTTTTCGTTAATGCTAAAATACAAATGCCTTCTTTTACGAACATAAACCAGGGGCAAACCTTGTGGTTCGGCCACTAAGAACACTTAATAAAGAAAAATAAATAAATTAAAAAAAATGTTCTCCATCTTTGACAACATGGTGCAAATTCTGAGGGTGTATCTACACATTCTCAGTCGTTGACCTCAGCTCGTGCTTTGAAATCCCTCGATACTGTTTCACAACGTGGTTGTGCAAAGAGAATATTGGGCCTAAACCTGAAGGAGCACCGTCAAAATTTCTTGCTGGTACTTTGCCTGTACCAATTATCAATGAAGGAAAATCAATAACAAAAACAGGAACAGAGGTAGATTTGGAGGTTGTGCTAACCTCCAAAGAAAACCGAGAACAACTGAAGAAGAGGTTGGGTGAAAAGACTAAAACAAAAACTTAAAAATAATGTTATATTACTTCTTTAACAAGAAGTAATGAAATATAGAAAGTAAAGAATATATGTAGAAATAGTAAAGTATTATGATAAATAAACCAGGTGTAGATAAGCTTTATATTAAACTGTCATTACAATCCAAGTGTCCATTAAAATAGAATTTGTGTTAACAATTTGGCGTTGTTTATTTTCCTTACAACTTATTTATAACCAAAAATGCACTTTCTGATAAATATATACCGGCTTCTGCTTAAATAAGGATTATTTATTTTCTTTTAGCATGCGGCATATCACCCGTAAGAGTGCGGCATGTCACCCGTAACATAAGGGATAGATGCCGCAATGTAAGGTTTTGTTTAAGGTCAAAAATTTTGTCCAAAAGTTAAATTTAAAATTCCAACAATATTAGTATGTCAAAGTAAACTTGTTAATTTCCCTGTAAAATATAATTGGAACCATAAAAGCATCATGGGACTTTATATATTGACGATTTAGAAAATGTGCGCCATCTATCCCGGAATTACTATAGATCTTTTAATTTCCTAAAAAATGTTATTGTACACTTTTGTCGTAAAATTCATACTAAGGCTGAAATCTTTAAAAAATCGATTTTTTACACGTTTTTGTGAGAAAAGAAAACAGAAAATTGCTAATTACCGCTAAACTGAGCGTCATAAAAATAAATGTTTGAATTAAAAGTTGTAGGTTTTTAAATTTTCGACAAGTTTTATTGTGTATAATTTTGCGCTAAAATGCATATTTTTAAGTCACAATCTTAAAAAAACAATTTTTTTACGAAAAAACAGCCTCACCAAGAATTTAAGCAGACATGGCGCCTACCCTATCTTGTAGAGCATAAAAATTTTAGAAAATGAGGCGATTTTTAAAAAAATCATAGGAGTCGCTTTTGAGAAAATCGCAAAGAAAGTTAACAATTACACGACTACTGCTTTCGGGTGACCAATTTTGATGAAAATGTTCGTGTTGGGTCCGGTAGTGATACCTTACTTAAGTTTCAAATTAAAATTTTGTATATGTTCCGTTCTTGATATATTTTGTTCACACCCACACCCACACCCACACCCACACACACACACACACAAACACACACACGCGCGCACACACGCACACACACACACACACACACACACACACACACACACAGACAAATCGCTAAAAACATGTTTTTTTTGGTTCAGGGGGTCTGAAAAGTATATATTTCATGAAAACTCGATTTCGAAAAACCTACATGAAAACAATAACCTACTTTCCTATATATTCATATAGGCAAGAGAAAGTATTAATACAACAGATTAACGTACACTGATCTAGTATCGTAATATGCGTAGTGGTTAGCGTAACTGGGGTCTGGGGTTCGATTCCCGGTTAGTCCTAGCTTTTCTTCATCACTTATCTTCATCTATTATCTTTCCCATCATCTGCATTATCAATAATTTCAAAACAGTCGGACTTTAAACCAAAAAAAACCATATAATAAAATTCAAAGTAGAATTACTGAAATAGTTGTTTAGCATTGGTAGGTTAAACACGGAACAAATTATAAAAAACATAATGTGCTAATCTTTTAACTGTTTCTTTTAACAAAATAGAACATTAACTTTTAACTAAAAATAAACATGGACAACTCTAGCCGGTTTTATGTTTATTTTTAAAGCACGAATGAGAGGTGTAGGCTATATGTTTTAAATCTAAAGGTGTGTACGTTGGCATCTGTTTGATTCAGAACAATAAGCAATCCCTTAACCCAATGAGACGAGGATAATGTGTATGACGTGTAAATAAGGTCTTGTACGGACTCAGGCTGACTATTCCTGAGAGAGTATTGTTAATTAAACCCCAACCATCAAAGTACACTGGTAACCATTGTCTAGTGTTGAAATCCGTATAAAAGTTTTTTTTTTGTGAAACATTATAGTTATTTACAATCAGTTATCTAAGTAACTATAAGTAAATGATTATGAAATAAGTATGACAAAAGAGAAGGTCACCCAGTGATGGTCCTCTTAAAAAAATTCTAACATTAAAGTTTTGATAACATTACTTACACTAATAAAAAAGTTCATTAAAGTATACACATTGACTTAACTTAAATACAAAACTGAACGATTTTAAAACATTAAAAGTTATAAAGAAAAACAAATTTAAACAAAAAAAATAGATAGGTTGAAGCTTATTTACATTATCAGAATAAAAAAGCAAATTTTTATAAATTTATAATAACTATACAAATTTAGAAGAAAAATTATTTACAAATGTAAAACATGGTTTCTTTTGAGGCGTCTGGTTGTCTGACTATTATCCAGGAGGTTAATTGCTAAAATGTTTTTATGATAATTCAGACGTCTTTGGTACATCATAATAAACCGTTGTATTTCATCTCGAACTTGGGGTACGTCGAGATATTCATGAATTTCATTGTTCCTTATATACCATGCTGCATTGACTATATTTCTAAGCACTTTGTTCTGGAACCTCTGCATTACTTCTACATTGCTCTTACTCGCTGTACCCCATAATTGAATGCCATATGTCCAACAAGGTTTAAGACAGTGTTGTAAATACTAGGATTTGAACCAGGAACTTCGTCTCCAAAAATCAGCTGTTAAGCAGCTGACTCGTGGCGACGATTTTACCTCTAGACCAACCCGGTGGGTAACCAACTGTTAATGGGAAATTTATTTGTTTATGTTTATTTTATTTTTCATCTGTGCATCTTTGTTTTTTCTTGTTCATATTTAGATTTTTAATATTTAGGTACATTTTTCTTGGAAACCATTAAACTTTCCAGGCTGAAATTCTTCCCATGTATTCATCTTGTAACATTCACACATACCGGTATTTTTATGACTTCCATAGGTGTTCAAAAAATTAGTAATATGAAAAAACTTAGAGAATTTTTTTTAAATTTTATGTTATTCGTAATTTTGTTTTTAATTTTATGGTCCAACTGATTAAATTCAAAAATTATAAGTAGCTAGAAAAATGGGGCAACTATAAGTGCGTAAAGTTTAATTTCTCTATCTTTTACCAATCCTATGAAAAATGCACGAAAAAATAGCAAATTTAACAATGGCAGGATAAAAACTATAGTCTCCTCTTTATTTCTATAGATGAATCAAAAACCCTGAAATGTATATAAATGAAACACAAGAATTTAAACAAATATATATAAAATTGATTAAAAATATGAAAACGTGATTATTGTAAAACTAGGATAGCAAATAGAGTGTAAGTTATTGTAGTAACTCATATTTTATTAGTCCAATTAGAAGTCATTCAATATTTACAGTTGAAATTTACGTTTCCTTATCAGTAGTTTATAAATGCAAAACCATGAACCGTTCTTTTGTTACGACACCCCTCGTTTCTTTCTTGTATTATGATAACGTATACATTCAAATTTAATAAATTCGCCAGCACTTTACATTGAATTTAACATAAATTTATTCAATAATAGTACTCCTTTGACGTTCAATTAATATAAGATTATTATCTTATTTCTTTGCATACAAGTTATTTACATGAGTAGGAATAATTTCTGTTGTGTAGTTTTGTCTGCGTGTAGGATTATTTATAATGTATCATTAGAGTAAATTAAGTAAACTGGTTCATTGTTTTTCCCAATTTTCCCGTATATCTGTCAAAACAATGAAATATAGACTAATCATTACAAGACGGTACCAAACATTTGTTTTATTCAAAAACAATAAAAAATAATCAAAATTCTTTTCATGATATGATGTGTCTCATAGCTGGTGACGGTTTAAAAAAAGGCTTACCTTTGACTTAATAGAAAAACTATTAGTGATTTCTGTATCCATTCTCTAACAACTTTAACTCTGTAACACTCTTTTGGTCAAAACCAGAACTTAAAACTCAATGATTTTTGTATCCACTCTTTAAGAGGAATTGAATGACGTTATTTTTATTTATTAAATTCCTCTTTTGATTTCTTGACTTCTGGTTTTGAGCCACTCCCGGTTAAAACCGAAACTTCAAACACAATTTACGCCCATAACTTTTTGTGTAAATTATGAATCCAGAAACCATTTTTTGCTACCTTTTGTAGCTTTTGACGTCTGATTGTGACGGACGGCTGAATGAACGGGCAAACGAAAATGATCTATGACAATTTTAAAAATTACCACAAGCCGACGTCAAAAATTTGCAACATACACATAAGGAAATATATTTATTTTCCAGTGGGAAGTTAAATTTATAGCAATCAATAAATATAAGTACGCGTGGTTGAAAATATATTAACAGAATTTGGGTGATTTTAGTTTCAGCCCAGAATCACAAATATCAAAAAATTTACGTTACAGTTCATGAGTTAAACCCATCGGTTTGGTCTAGTGGTGAAGTCATCGCACAAGTCAGCTGTTTAACAGCTGATTTTTTGGATATGAAGGATCCGAGGTTCAAATCCTAGTAAAGGTAGTAACATTTACTAGGATTTGAATACTAGACAGTGGTTACTAGATTGGTTTTGATACTTTAATACCCTTCCCCTAGACAATGACTCGATTTCAAATGTTCCAATAAATTTGTATCAACTTTGATGGTTAGACTATAAACATGAAAATCCATGCTCATTTTTCTTAAGACAACAGTTTTCTCTAAAAATTAAATATTTTGAAAGTAAAATCTGATTTATAGTTTTAATGCAGGGATAATTTTAAAAAAGTTTCTACTCTTATAGGGAAAAGATTATTAATTATGATTAACTACGTATAAATTATCATTAAACTACTACATTTTTCGTTTGGTACTTTATGAAATAGAGTTCTTCAAACGGATGACCTTCTTTTGTTGCACTCACTATATAACAGAAAATTATCGGACTCTATATGATTCGCTGGAATACTGAAATGTTGTCCATAAGTTGGCCTTTTCGCTCTTACTATAATATAGCAAGAGCGAAAAGGCTTAGTGGACTGAGCTAATAGAGCTAATAGAACAAAGCTAATAGAAAACTTAGTAGATCCGCGGCTCTCTTGAACTACATAGTATGTAGATCAAGAGAGCCGCGGATCTACTAACTTTGAGAAGCACTGGAATAGAGAGATGTGTGCCTTAAACTTAGTCAGGGTTACAGGTTTTTTCCAATAAAATTTTTCTTATCCACAAATCCAACCCGAGAATGTACATTGGGATTACTTTCGTTAACCCGGTAATCCTAGGATTTACTTCCGTACTATATCCAGAGGTTTTTATTGTGGAAATGTCTCCTATCGGTAGGGATCTGTAGGAATGTTGTTGAGCTAGTCAGTAATTCAACAACGTATTAAGAAATACAATTATGTCAAAATATTGCAACTTGTTAATTTATTTTTCTAAGCTCCATCAGTAATTTAATCTAAAATTGCAAAGTGTTATATATTTTGGTACATCCGTGAGTAAAAACGTTTAGCACAGTAATATAAAATTGATTCTTGTTATTATATTAACCATTACAGTGCTTTGAGAATATTGTGAGTTCCTAATGAAAAATGCCAGGTATTTTTCACTAGGTTCTGTTTAAAAATGCCAGTCTCTTTTTTGCGATTTATATAATCTATCCATAACTTGGCTATTTTTTAAAATATCTTAATGATTTTTACTTTCTCTTGCCTATATGAATATATAGGAAGAAAAGTATTGTTTTCATGTCGATTTTTCGAAATCGAGTTTTCACCGGATCTATACGTTTTCAGACCCCCTGAACCCAAAAATCATGTTTTTAGCGATTGGTCTGTGTGTGTGTGTGTGTCTGTGTGTGTGTGTGTCTGTGTGTGAACAGAATATCTCAAGAACGGAACGTCGTACGAACTTGAAACTTGAAACTTAAGTTACATACCACTACTGGACGCGACACGAACATTTTCATCAAAATCGGTCAACCGGAAGTAGTAGTTTATTCGTATAATTTTTCAGTTTTTTGCGATTTTCTCAAAAACTGGTCCTACGATTTTTTTAAAAATCGCCTATTTTACTCAATTTTTTATTCTCTACTAGATAGGGTAGGCGCCATGTTTGCTGAAATTCTCGGTGAGGCTGTTATCACGTAAAAACGTTGTTTTTTAAGATTACGGCTTTAATATAAATTTTAGCGCAAAAACTTATATAATAAAAGTTGTAGAGAATTTAAAAACCTACAACTTTTATTTCAAACATTTTTTTGTATAACGCTTAGTTTAGCGGTAATTTGCGATTTTCTGTTTTTTTTCTCACGAAAACGTGAGAAAAATCGATTTTTTTAAGATTTCGGCCTTAGTATGCATTTTACGACAAAAGTGTATATAATAAAAGTTATAGAAAATTAACAGATCTACAACTTTTATTTAAAGCATTTTTCTCTACAGAGCCTAGTTTAGAGAGAAAGAGTGATTTTCCGTATTTCTAAGCCAAACTGAGGTTGATTTTCATTTTGCGTCTTTCACTCATGATTAAAATTAGGTTATGTTTGTTGAGGTTAGTTTTTTGTTTATTTCTTATGTTTTATTACTAATGTTAGGTTTATTGTTAATTATTTGCACTGGCAAGAGAAAGTTGTGTGAGTGTTTCACACCAGATTTTTTATTTTATTTTGATCATAATGAATTGATTTTGTATAACATATACCTTATAACATATTTCTAACAATTTAAAAAATTACAAAACAAAAATTTTACTTGAACTATTTCCTTTGTAATTTAAAAAATCTGGTGTGAAACACTCACACAACTTTCTCTTGCCAATGCAAATAATTAACAATAAACCTAACATTAGTATTAAAACATTAGAAATGAACAAAAACTAACCTCAAAAACATAACCTTATTTTAATCATGAGTGAATGACGCAAAATGACAATCGAACTCAGTTTGGCTTAAAAATACGGAAAATCACGCTTTCACGCTAAACTAGGCTCTGTAGAGAAAAATGCTCTAAACAAAAGTTGTAGATCTTTTAATTTTCTATAAATTTAATTATATACACTTTTGTCGTAAAATGCATACTAAGACCGAAATGTTAAAAAAATCGATTTTTCTCACGTTTTCGTGAGAAAAAAAACAGAAAATTGCAAATTACCGCTAAACTAAGCGTTATACAAAAAAATGTTTGAAACAGAAGTTGTAGGTTTTTAAATTCTCTACAACTTTTATTATATAAGTTTTTGCGCTAAAATTTATATTAAAGCCGTAATCTTAAAAAAACAACGTTTTTACGTGAAAATAGCCTCACCGAGAATTTCAGCAAACATGGCGCCTACCCTATCTTGTAGAGAATAAAAAATTGAGTAAAATAGGCGATTTTAAAAAAAAACGTAGGACCAGTTTTTGAGAAAATCGCAAAAAACTGAAAAATTATACGAATAAACTACTACTTCCGGTTGACCGATTTTGATGAAAATGTTCGTGTCGCGTCCGGTAGTGGTATGTAACTTAAGTTTCAAGTTTCAAGTTCGTACGATGTTCCGTTCTTGAGATATTCTGTTCACACACAGACACACACACACACACACACACACACACACACACACACACACACAGACACACACACACACACACACGCAGACACACAGACACACACACAGACCAATCGCTAAAAACATGTTTTTTGGGTTCAGGGGGTCTGTAAACGTATAGATCCGGTGAAAACTCGATTTCGAAAAATCGACATGAAAACAATACTTTCCTTCCTATATATTCATATAGGCAAGAGAAAGTAAAAAACAATTGTTGTGAAACACTCACATAACTTATCTTGTCAATGCAAATAATGAACAATATAACCTAACATTAGCAATAAAACAATAAAAATGAACAAAAAACTAATTTCAAAAGCAACCTAATTTTAATCATGAGTGAATGATGAGAAACTAAAATCAACATTAGTTAGGCTTAAATATACGGAAAATCACTCTTTCATGCTGAACTAGGCTCTGTAGAGAAAAATGTTTAAAATAAAAATTGTAGATCATTTAATGACCTTTAAATATTATTATATACACTTTTGTGGTTAAATGAATACTAAAGCCGAAATCTTAAAAAAATCATTTTTTACACATTTTTATGAAAAAGAAAACAAAAAATCACTAATTACTGCTAAAATAAGCGTTATACAAAAAAACGTGTAAAATAAAAGTTGTAGGTTTTTAAATTTTCTACAACGTTTATTATATACACTTTTGCCTCAAAATGCAAAACTTTTGCCTCAAAAAAAAACATTTATTTCTACGAGAGGACAAAAGGTACAACGTGGTTTTTGTGAAAGGTTCTGGTTATAATTGAAAGTTATATCCAAAATTTTCAGGGTTATTATTCTGCAAAAATAAGGAACCAACTCACAATTGTCTTCAAAAAACAAACCTGAAAATATTAACATTTTTTGTTAAACAATGTTTTTAAGGTTTTTCAGAGTAATGTAATAAAAAATTAATAAAACCTAAAATTGCCGGCCGCATTGGCGTAGTTGGTAACGTGCTCGCCTCTCATCATGCGGTCCTGGGTTCGAATCCCACTCAGGCATGGCATATTTTCATACGTTACAAAAATCATTTCATCCTACAAATTGCATAAAGTTCCACCCCAACGTCGTCGCTAATGACCATTGCAGTTGATGTGACGTTAAATAAAATAAACAAAAAAAACCTAAAATTTTCCAATTAGAATAAAATAAGAAAAGTTTTAACCCTCCTTGTCTGAAAACAAACTTCAACATTGTGGATTTGTTTGTTTTTGTATAACCACCTCCTTGATTCCTACTTTAAACACCTGATATTGTAATGTACAAAATTATGAAAAAATCCCTTTTAGCGTTAACGGATGCAGTATGATAATAACAAAAAACTTCCCTTTTCAACCACTTCACGCAATCCCTATTTAAACAATACTGTCTTAAGAAATTGAACCTCTTGTATGTTCCTGATTATTTTCATAGGCTGCTTATAAAAATCGAGTGAAAAATAAAAATTCTATAAATTTTTTAGTCATCGTACTAAGGTAAAGAACGCCGGAATTTTCTTGTTGAACTTTTGACATCCTAATTTTGACCACCGTCGAATATTAGGATGTCAATAGTTTTTTTAGTCAAAATCTTAACCTCTTATTTACGCTGATAAATACGCTGAAATTTACGCTGAAAAATAAGCTTACAAGCTTATTTTTATACGTTGTATACAAAAATCAAGCGAAATATAAAATTTCTATAAATATTTTAGTCAATGTACTAAGTAAAGTACACCGGAATTTTCTTGTTGAACTTTTGACATCCTAATTTTGACCACCGTGGAATATTAGGATGTCAAAAGGTTTTTAGTCAAAATCTTGACCTCTTTTATAAGCTGACTGTGTAAGCTTATTTTTATACGTTGTTTATAAAAATAAAGTGAAAAATAAAATTCTATAAATTTTTTAGTCAATTTACTAAGTAAAGAACGCCGGAATTTTCTTGTTGAACTTTTGACATCCTAATTTTGACCAAAACGGAATATTAGGATGTCAAAAGTATTTTTATTCAAAATCTTAACCTCTTTTATAAGCTGACTGTGTAAGCTTATTTTTATACGTTGTTTATAAAAATAAAGTGAAAAATAAAATTCTATAAATTTTTTAGTCAATTTACTAAGTAAAGAACGCCGGAATTTTCTTGTTGAACTTTTGACATCCTAATTTTGACCAAAACGGAATATTAGGATGTCAAAAGTATTTTTATTCAAAATCTTAACCTCTTTTATAAGCTGACTGTGTAAGCTTATTTTTACACGTTGTTTATAAAAATCAAGCAGAAAATAAAAATTCCATAAATGTTTTAGTCAACGTGCTAATTAAAGGTCGCCGATATTTTTCGTTGAACTTTTGACATCCTAATTTTGACCAGCACGGAATATTAGGATGTCAAAAGTTTTTTTAGTCAAAATCTTGCATGATAAATAAACACAATATATTCAACCGATGCCATCGTAATTAGAAATCGTTATGACAAAATACGGGATGAAAATGAACGTTTAAACCATGGTAACGAGAATTGAAACAATTAATTTAAGAACATTGTAACCTAGCATCAGCTATTACTAATTTAAAAATTGAAACGAATCGATAATAAAACATATTTATGTGCACATTAAACAATATATTTTATTCAAAAATTTTATGCTATAAAAACAATACTTTTCAACGTTTCTTAACCTTACTCTAAACTTACATTTTGGATTTTGATAAATTTCGTTTTTATACACTAAAAATACAATTTAAAAGCTTTGTTACAGTATTATAACAAATTTTATTCAAAATATATTGCATCACTACTCATTTTAATAGGTATTAAAAATATTAATGAGTAGTCATGTAATATTTAAAAAAAAAAAAATCATTAACTTTGTAAACTTTTAAATATCAACAAATTTTGTAAGCCGTCCTTGGAAACTGTTCGTTACATAGATTATTAATTACGAGAATATAGAATTATTACGTGGACAAAATTAACGCATCACTTTGTAAGGTGCCACAGGGTTGGACGCCAAAATGAAATGTGCCCCGGTTCCTAATAATTAACTGCCCTAAATTAAGCTAAGCTAGCCTAAGCTAGCCAAAAATGGAGTTAAATAAAAAAAAAACAGATTTTTAAGGTTATGCTGAGAAAAACAAAATTTATTTAGAATAATATACAAAAATGAGAGTTTACTTAGTAATACATTAAATATATTTTAAAATGATTTATGATTTGATTCCTTTTCTTTTTTAATAAATAACATTAATTATTTAACAGATGTTAAATTTACGATGTTTTACCACAATGATTGTCCATGTTGTTCACTTTTGATCGTCGGTATTGTTGTCTTGTTTATTTACTCTTCTTGATGATCTGAGCCATCCTCAAAATAAAAATATGGTTTCGTTGATTTATATATTCAACAACTCCATTAACTTTCGATGGTTCATTATTCCTTCACTCGCGCATTTATATTTATTAATTATAATCTCATTGGTTGAAATTTAACCGCTCTATTTTATTTAACCTTTATGAACATGAAGCCGAATTTAAACACAGTTGATTTACACTATTTATTTAATTTAATTTTTATCACTTTGGATTTACTGTTCATCATGTTTTAAAAATATATAAAATATTTAATTAGTCATTAAAAATATCTACATAATTTATATTGTTTTATCATAGACAAGGAAACAAGCTTAAAACATCAATATATCACAAACATATGATTTAGGTTGGTACCATTACTTGCTATACCATATTTTTACTTTCTCTTGCCTATATGAACATATAGGAAGGAAAGTATTGTTTTCATGTCGATTTTTTACTTTCTCTTGCCTATATGAATATATAGGAAGGAAAGTATTGTTTTCATGTCGATTTTTTACTTTCTCTTGCCTATATGAATATATAGGAAGGAAAGTATTGTTTTCATGTCGATTTTTTACTTTCTCTTGCCTATATGAATAGGAAGGAAAGTATTGTTTTCATGTCGATTTTTTACTTTCTCTTGCCTATATGAATATATAGGAAGGAAAGTATTGTTTTCATGTCGATTTTTTACTTTCTCTTGCCTATAATATAGGAAGGAAAGTATTGTTTTCATGTCGATTTTTTACTTTCTCTTGCCTATATGAATATATAGGAAGGAAAGTATTTTTTTCATGTCGATTTTTCGAAATCGAGTTTTCACCGGATCTATACGTTTTCAGACCCCTTGAACCCAAAAAACATGTTTTTAGCGATTGGTCTGTGTGTGTGTCTGTGTGCCTGTGTGTGTGTGTATACAAAATATCTCAAGAACGGAACGTCGTACGAACTTGAAACTTGAAACTTAAGTTACATACCACTACCGGACCCGACACGAACATTTTCATCAAAATCGGTCAACCGGAAGTAGTAGTTTATTCGTGTAATTTTCCACTTTTTTGCAATTTTCTCAAAAACTAGTCCTACGATTTTTTTAAAAATCGCCTTATTTACTCAGTTTTTTATTTTCTACAAGATAGGGTAGGCGTCATGTTTGCCGAAATTCTTGGTGAGGCTGTTTTCACGTAAAAACTTTTTCTTTTTAAAATTGCGGCTTTAATATGCATTTTAGCGCAAAATGTTATTTAATAAAAGTTGTAGAGAATTTAAAAACTTACAACTTTTTTTGAAACATTTTTTTTGTAAAACGCTTAGTTTAGCAGTAATTAGCGATTTTCTGATTTTTTTCTCACGAAAACGTGGGAAAAATCTATTTTTTTAAGATTTCGGCCTTAGTATGCATTTTATGACAAAAGTGTATATAATAAAATTGATAGAAAATTAAAAGATCTACAACTTTTATTTAAAACATTTTTCTCTACAGAGCCTAGTTTAGCGTGAAAAAGTGATTTTCCGTATTTTTAAGCCAAACTGAGTTTGATTTTCATTTTGCGTCTTTCACTCAAGATTAAAATAAGGTTATGTTTATTAAGGTTAGTTTTTTGTTTATTTCTAATGTTTTATTACTAATATTAGGTTTATTGTTAATTATTTATATTGGCAAGAGAAAGTTGTGTGATTGTTTCACACCAGATTTTTACTTGATGTGAGTAGTATAGGTACGCTTGTTCCGTCAATTAAAGAAATCCACTATTCTAATTTTCTACAATTTTAACAGATTTCCACAGTGTCTTCATGAATAAGGTATAACCGTATAATCTGGCCAGCCAACAACCCACACTTAAATCCTATAGTGCACGCTTTAGTTATGCTTAAAAAAGAGTTCGTCAACGTAATGCAGTGAATCTTTAACTGCTGTGTCGTAACGAAAGAAGAACGGGAGAAAATCGACCAGAAAGAAATACAAAACTTGATTCAAGGAATTCCAAAACAGATGCTAGTTATAATTAAGGCAAAAGGGGACTACTTTTTACTGAATTACTAATTAATTCATTGTTGTTTAGGTCAACAGCCGAAAGGCTGGTTTGAACCTCTAGAGGTTTTACTAAGTAAAAAAGAGGAGTGAGGTGGTTTACTATGTTTTTCTTCCTGAGTTGAAACAGTATGCTTATCAGCATGCCTGGCCTTTCGAAAAGCACCCACTTTCCACCCTACAAATGACACCTTCACTTCATTCACCACAGGGTCTAGCTGTATAACGAAATTCATTTCTCTCAGAGGAGATAACTCTGACTAGTGTAATTTACACCTCTACCTCTTCTGTTCTTAAATAGTTCAGTGATATAATTGGTTGACTATGTGATAAGAAACAGAACTTTTTTGTAGTCCTGGAACCAACAGATCGAGTGCAATAAACACTCCACCTGCCAGTTATGGGCGTACTAATTTATTGTAAATTACTTAATAATTATTTACTTTTAATCTAAATTTTATACACTAAAAACTGTTGGACTCCATTCTCAACAGGGTGTTTCAGGAGGAATCTGCCATACTGCACAAGCTTATTCTTATCATAAAAATAATGAAAAAAGTTCATATATAAACATGGGTCCGGAAATGCTTCGTTGGCGAGTTATACAGGGTCAAAGATTTCAACTGAAATTCAGCTCCCTCAGTGAAATTAACTCGCACTAAAATTTTTAGGGTGTTAATTGAGTTTGCTAATTAGATAAGGTTTATGTGAAATGAGCTGTCAAATCGTATAAACCGTCCCAGAACTCTATCTCCAATAGTTTAGGAGAAAATTGGGGTAAAGCAAAATAGGTTAGGGTCGAAAACACACTTTTTTGCGCTTGGACTCCATTAAATAGCCTATAAACAAAGAAACATGTTCAGTACAATTTGTAGAGAATTTTATTCTCAAAAAAATAATGTAAATAAAGTTTAAATCTGGCAAGACTACTCATAGCTTGAATAGCAGTCACCTGTTAAGCGCGTCAAGTGGTCAACTTCATGATTATTAGCGACTACAATAGAGTATGTAGGAATAGGTTGTGGTACGTGATAATTTCCAAACCTTGACCGAGAATCAAACGGGACCTTCCACTTGGCAGGCTACCGTACTAACCACTGCACCACGAAGGCGCAAATATTATATTTCGTACAACTTTTGATTAAATTGCCTTGATCTCTGGTAAAGATATAAATACTGTGGTTAATTTTTTATTGTTAAAACCATCGTTTTTTTTTATCCCCAATGTTTTACGTTTTTAAGTCCAATGATATATTCTGTCGTAGAATTTCAGTTTCGTTATCCTGAGGTAGTATAGTTTTTTGTCGTACAATAAAACTTTACTGGATAAAATAAAATTCAACATCGTGTAGTTTATTCTTTGTAGTGTCCGTTTTACCTTTCTATTTTTTTGTTACCACGTAAACATATTCAAAATATTTAAACAACTGTTGAGAAGGCGAAATTTTCATTCCGTTGTGAAACAAACCGACATACCAGGCTACGCTGACATTTTATTCTTTTATTACTTTGTTGCATTGTTATATTATTTCCGCTTTTTTTCTTTTAAGAACGAAACATAACGTGGAAGTTGTCTTTAATACTTCATTCAGTAAGTAATGAAGGGAAGCAGATAAACGTTCATTTTTTTCTGTCCCATTTGTGCTCTTTCCATGTCATTTTTGTATTACAAAGAATAATTTTCTACGAAAATATTTACCAAAGAAAATGAAAATAAAACTTTATAATATTAAACTAAATCTCTACATTTAAAATTAACATGAATATTTTTATTATTTTTGAATTATTAAAGGTAATAATAAATAATAAAATCTATATTAATATTACTAAGACAAAACGTGTTATTTGTGCAGGCTAATTTCTAAAACTACTGAACGGATTTTCATAAAATTTTGATAGCATATTCGTATTTATATTCACAGCAACATTTTATTATTAATTTTTCGAAAATGATAACCCTAAGAGCCCTAATGAAGGTTTTCATAAATATGTTTGTGGAGAAAGGACTGAATGGGTGGGAAGTTTTGGATATCTTGGAAGCGTCGTCTCAAATAATGGGAGTGCTAAGCTAGAAGTTCTAAATAGAGTGAATAAAGGATCCTCCTTCTTTTACCAAGTGCGGAACTTAGTCTGGGATAATACAGTTCCCATAAGAGCCAAACAGACCATGTTTAAAACATATCTTCTTCCAATAATGACATATGGCCTAAGGCATGTGAGATGAAATTTTTAAGATCAGCCTTGCAGAAGACCAGAAGAGACAAGGTTAGAAATGAATATATAAGAAGAGATATGCAGGTGACCTTAACGATGGAAGAAAGATTACGTACCGCAAGACTCAAATGGTTTGGACATGTACAAAGGATGCCAGAGGCACGTATCCCCAGACAGTACTTGGACATGGAGGTATCTGGAAAGAGACCCGTCGGACGTCCCAGAAGAAGATGGACTGACCAAATAAGGGATGATCTCCTAACAAAAAGAATGACACTACAGGATATCAGAATACAAAAGGTATATCAAGATAGAGATAGATGGAGGCATATCGTCCACTCAAATCCTACCCGGCCTGCTGGAAGGATACCCAGATGATGATGATGATGTTGTGTGTGTGTGTGTGTGTGTGTGTGCGTGCGCGCGCGCGCGTGTGTGTATGTGTGTGTGAGTGAGTGTGTGTGTGTGTGTGTGCGTGTGTATGTTGGAGTATACAGTCGATTTAGCAGATAGACCATTTCTGTTACATATTTATTTAAAAAATTTATTACACATGTTTCGCGTGCGAAGCCGCGCGGGGCATGCTAGTAAAAGTGTCTCTTGGCTGATGACAATTTTTTAAAAAAACTTATTTTTTTTTATTTAATGGCATAAACCATTAGTGATTCCTGTATCTACTTTTTAAGATAAATTGAATGACACTATTTTTGTTTCCAAATTCCCACTTTTATTTCTTGACGTCCAGTTTTAGGCCACATTCGGTCAAAACTGGAACTTCAAACCCAATCAAGGCCCACTAATCTTTTTGTGTAGAATACAAATCCGAAAACCGTTTGTTGCTATCTCTTATAGTTTTTGACATCTGGGTGTGACAGAAGGATAAAACAATATGTTAGATGAGAAATTTAAAAATTGTACTAATAAACATTATTATTATTATTGTTATTATTATTATTATTATTATTATTATTATTATTATTATTATTATTATTATAACTATAGCGGAGGGTTGTAAACTGCCTATTATTTGCCGATGACCTGATAGTGCTGCAGGAGAATGAGGATGACCTGCAGAGACCACTTTTCATACTGAACAAACTCTGCAAAGAATATAAGTTGACAATGTTGACAAAGAAGACAAAGTTAATTGCATACAGGGGGAAGGAGCCAGTCAGAAGTAAAATTGTTATAGATAATAACATTTTGGAACGGATCTCCCACTTTCAGTATCTAGGTTGCATCATTACATACCAACAGGATAAAGATGCTTATAATAAGATGCACTGATTTCAGCAAATATGCGGAACTATCAACCGCACTTTAAAAAATAGCACCAGCAAAAATACGAGGGTGAAATTTTACAAAACATTAGCAGTGACGACCCTACTCTATGGCAGTGAACCTTGGTGCTATCAAAGCGAGAGGAGAGTAGATTGCAAGCATTTGAAATAAAATTTCTTCGACATACGTATGTGTGTAGTAGAGAATACAGTAGAGTAGAGTAGAGTAGAGTTTGTAGAGTAGAGTTACAGGAATAACGAGATAGAAAAGAAATCAACATCTCTATAAACGACAAGGTATTCCAGAACAGAATGCAGTGGTTAGAGCATGTAAACAGAATGCGGGAGGATAGGATAGCTAAGCAGACACTAGCTATAAGCCAGAGGGCAAGAGAGAACGAGAACCCCCGAGAAAGATATGAGATATGAGATTTGATTTGAGAAAGATATGAGATTTAAGATATGGGCAGATTTGAGAGGTTCGGAACAGGCACAGATGCCTAATCCTTGAAAGGCAGAAGAAGAAGAAGAAGAAGAAGAAGAAGAAGAGCTATAGCGGCTGTTCTACAGTTCTAGGCCATTTAGCTCAACCCAAAACGAAATTCATTTCTATGGAACACGTCTTCGGTCTTTAAACCCCTCGTCTCCATGGCTTTCATTACAACATCTGCCCATTCCTATCTAAGTCGTCCTCACTTCCGCCGTGTAGCTGGAACCCACAGCCAAGTTTTCTGTGCTAACTCTCCTCCAATCTTTGCAAATGGCCGTACCAGATGAATTGTCTTTCTTCACTTTTGTCAATTAATAAACAAATTATTTATTCCTAACTCAATCTAGCACGGTAAACCAACAAATTCTTCTTCAGAAACTCAATCCATAGCTGATTCTCTACTCTTAAACGTTGGTTATATAGGAAAAGCATCTGAACCATAAATAGAAGAATTTTCAAAAAAATTGAATACTGTCTTCTTAGTACTCAATTCAATTTAAACATATCGAAGTTTATTAAATATAAAAAAAAACTTGAAAAATTTCTCAACCATAATTTATTATCATGTAAGTTTTTTTTTAATTAGAGCTATTTTAATAACACTTAAAATCAAGGAGTTCTTTTATAAACACCCTGTATAAGATTTAATTTTACGGACATTGTATAGAATGGATGAAAACCGTTTGATAAAACAAATTTTAAGGTACTAAACAATATACCTATGGTGTCGATAAATAGTTTAAAGAAGTGAGAAAGAATATTGAGAAAACCGGAATAAACCGAGAAACTTAATGAACCGAACTAATTTCAAAGAACTAATTACTGACTTTAAAGGGTTCCAGGAAGAACAAAATGAAACATCGGGTGAACAGAAGAAAAGAGAAAAGCCTACAATGAACGAACGCTGAAAGTGTGGGCTGCAAAAAGAGCTATCAGAAACTTCTAAAGTCACCTAACGTGGTCTAAAATTATTGGTCCTTTACAGGAAAAATAAATAGGGCAAGAGAAAGTAAAAATAAAAATTTAACACGTACCTGAATAATTTAAAATTTAAATAATTTTATAATACGTTTAATAAATCATTCAATTTTGTTATACTAGTTCGAACAATTGGTACACTCTGGATATTGTTGGTAGGAGACTAGTATAGATATTACGGAACTGTGAATTCATGTAAATAACTTTCTTGAAATGTATAGTGAATTTCTGAGTATGTGAACGTACCCTTAGTCTGTGAAACTTGAAATTCGTTCTTTAATAATTCAAGTAGTTCGCTAAGCATGCGTTTCCTATTTTACTGTTCGTTGTGAACACTACCAATAGCGTCGTACATGCTTACTTTCTAAAATTTCTTTCTTTTCCATATTATGTCTGCGTAGTCTTAAGTCTTACATTTATTTGTGTTATTCTTTTCACATCGATTTGAAAGTTCAAGAATATTTTTACTTTCTCTTACCTATATGATGTAGGAAGAAATTAGCCTATTGTTTTCATGTCGATTTTTCGAAATCGAGTTTTCACCGAATATATACTTTTAAGACCCCCTAAACCAAAAAAAAACATGTTTTAAGCGATTGGTCTGTGTATGTGTGTGTGTGTGTGTGTTTGTGTGTGAACAAAATATATCAAGAACGGAACATCATACCAACAAAATTTATATTTCAATTGTACTTACTTTCGTTATTTTTACGTTTATTTGGCTTTCAACATGTAAGAACATCAGAGAAGTTTAACTATTTAAGTTTAGTTTGCCGGAAGCGCATCGAACGGGTGGTTGCCAATATTAAGTAAATGAAAACGGAAAATATTTCAAGTTGCTAAAATAATGTGAAAAATAACTAAATTTGTTAATACCGTATATTTGTTTGTGAATAGACTGACAAGAAATCTTGGAATTCATTGACAGGTTTCCTAAGAAACTGTTCGTATGCTAACACTTATACTAACAAGTATAACAAAAATTTTATGTAAATAACAGACAAATAGATTTTTTGTGTATATTTTTATTCTACGATTAAGTAAATTTAACATTCTGAAGTAAAGACTATATTTTGTGCTAACATAAAAATATTCATTGTGGTTTCCGTTAAAATTAGGTCTGTGTTTACAGTCTCCACGTTGGATTAGTATTGACTAAATTTTACTAATTCAAAGCTCAACCAAACTTCGATCTGGGCATTTGAAAATTTAATTGTTTATTTTTAGACCGATAATAAGATGTTTACAGTGCATTGACATTTGAAATTATTTATAAATAATATTTTATCTAAATATTTGAACAAATGTATTAACAATTGGTCGTATTAACAAGTTGTGTAGTGCATAACATAACAATTTTTACTTTCTCTTGCTCTATATAAATTTGTAGGAAAGGAAAGGAAAGTATTGTTTTCATGTCGTATTAACAAGTTGTGAAGTGCATAACATAATAATTTTTACTTTCTCTTGCTCTATATAAATGTGTAGGAAAGAAAAGTATTGTTTTCATGTCGTATTAACAAGTTGTGTAGTGCATAACATAATAATTTTTACTTTCTCTTGCTCTATATAAATGTGTAGGAAAGAAAAGTATTGTTTTCATGTCGTATTAACAAGTTGTGTAGTGCATAACATAATAATTTTTACTTTCTCTTGCTCTATATGAATGTGTAGGAAAGAAAAGTATTGTTTTCATGTCGTATTAACAAGTTGTGTAGTGCATAACATAATAATTTTTACTTTCTCTTGCTCTATATAAATGTGTAGGAAAGAAAAGTATTGTTTTCATGTCGTATTAACAAGTTGTGTAGTGCATAACATAACATTTTTTACTTTCTCTTGCCTTATTTTAAAAGGGAAGGAAAGTATTGTTTTCATGTCGGTTTTCCGAAATCGAGATTTTACAAGAAATACACCTTAACTGGCCCCCTGAACTCAAAAAATAAACATATTTTTAGTGATTAGTCTGTGTGTGATTAGAATATCTCAAGAAGGGAATAGCGTACGAAGTTGAAACTTGAAACTTAAATTAGGTACCACTTAAATATCCGACAATATCAGTCAATCGGTAATAATAGTTTCTTTGTACGATTTTTCATTTTTTGTGATTTTCTTAAAAACGGCTCTTACGATTTTTTTTAAATCTCCTCATTTTCTTAATTTTTCATGGTCTATAAGATAGGGTAAGAAAAAATAAAATGATAGGGTAAAAAATTGTGTTTTTAAGACTGCATTTTTGTCTTAAATGCATTTTAGAGGAAAAGTACATAATTATTATGAATATATATACATATAGGTATATATTTTTTGTTTTACGTCTGACTGTTTTGCAATTTCTGCTAATGCAGACTGTGTAGAATGATGATAGATGAAAATGAGTGATGAATTAACGCCAGACCTGACTGGGAATGAAACCCGGCACCCCGGCGTAGAATCCAGTTGCGCTAAACACTACGACCAATGGGCGTACATATAATCAAAGTTGTAAGAAATTAAAAAACCTACAACTTTTATAGCAAAAACTTTTTCTGCATTCCTTAGTTTAGCGTCAATTTGTGGTTTTCTGTATTCTGCTCATCAAAATCGGCAAAAAAATGCGTTAAAGTATAAAAATTTTTTGAATAAAATTATAAAAAATTTAAAAATCTACAACTTTATTTCATTTTTTCTACGTAGCCTAGTTTAGTGGAAATTAGTGATTTTTCGTATTTTTAAGTCGAACAGTTAGGTTGATTTTCATTTTGCGTCATTCACTCATGATTAAAATTACCGTAGGTTATGTTTTTCATATTTTCACTGTTTTCTAAGTATTAAAAATAAACCTTTGAAGTGTTTATTTTTAAGTTAACTATGTTTTGTAATTTTATTTCTTTTCTAAAACGCCTAAGTTTATTTTTGGGAAATTGAGAATTATTTCCTTAAATAAGATTTAATTGTTCTGAAAAAATTAAGATGTAACTGTGATTTATTTATGAAAATAAACAGCGTGAAAGTACAATAAACATTAATTAAACACACCTTACGAAAACCAAAGAAAAGAAAAATCATAAATTTTATTACTGATCTCTTACTTAATTAAATTATTTTTAAGGTTTCCCTTCTTGTACCAAACGGTCATATCTAATTAGACCATGCTAATTTACAGCATTTGTAAAATTTCGTTTAAAATTAGTTATTTATAATTTCTTTTTTTAAGTTTAATTTAGGTCGCATCAACATCTTGGTTATTATTGACTACGTTGGAGTGAGGAACGGTTGGTTTGAACTTAAAATAATTTTCCAGACGCTACGGAACTTTACTCTTATTTATTATACGTAATTTTATTTTTTTTATTTTTTATTACTTTCTCTTGCCTATATGAATATATAGAAAGGAAGGTATTGTTTTCATGTCGATTTTTCAAAATCGACTTATCACCGGATCTACACGTTTTCAGACCCCTTGAACCCAAAAAACATGTTTTTAGCGATTGGTGTGTGTGTGTGTGTGTGTGGGTGTGTGTGTGTACAAAATATCTCGAGAACGGAACATCGTACGAACTTGAAACTTGAAACTTCAGTTTATACCACTACCGGACGCGACGCGAACATTTTCATCAAAATCGGTCAACCGGAAGTAGTAGTTTATTCGTGTAATTTTTTAGTTTTTTGCGATTTTCTCAAAAACTGGTCCTACTATTTTTTTCGCCTGGTTTACTAAATATTTTATGCTCTACAAGATAAGATAAGCGCCTTGTTTGCTGAAATTCTTGGTGAAGCAGTTTTTTTTAAGATTGCGACTTTATTATGCATTTTATCGCAAAAATGTGTAGTTAAAGTTGTTGAGAATTGAAAATTCTACAACTTTTATTTCAAGCATTTTTTTGTATAACGCTTAGTTTAGCGGTAATTAGCAATTTTCTGTTTTTTCTCACGAAAACGTGTGAAAAATCTATTTTTTTAAGATTTCGGCCTTAGTATGCATTTTACGACAAAAGTGTATATAATAAAATTTATAGAAAATTAAAAGATCTACAAATTTTATTCAAAGCATTTTATTTACAGTTCCTAGTTTAGCGTGAAAGAGTGATTTTCCGTATTTTTAAGCCGAACTGAGGTTGATTTTCATTTTGTGGCTTTCATATATGATTAAAATTAGGTTATGTTTATTGAGGTTAGTTTTTTGTTTATTTCTAATGTTTTATTAATAATGTTAGGTTTATTGTTAATTATTTGCATTGGCAAGAGAAAGTTGTGTGAGTGTTTCACACCAGAATTTTTATTTTTTTTGGTTTAACGTCCGACCCCAATATTTCTGAACGAATTTAAACGTTCAAATCAACAAATTTAATAAATATTCAAAACATAATACCATAAAGTATTGTAGGTACGAATAAAATAAAACTTTATCTCTGATTAGATTCTATTCAAACCATGATTTATTTTTAAAGTATTGCGTTAAAAGAAGATTAGATACACGTGCCTTAAATTTAATCAATTTCAGTTTCTTATGAATTTATAATTGAATGAAAAAATAAAATTTACCTCCTTAATTTGAGCAAATCGTCACGTTTCATCACCACGTTCAGCAAAAACGTATTCTTTATGATGCCCTTTTGAAGAATGTGCGTAGGAGTTTCGATTCAAGAAGAAAAACTACCAACTCCACAAATTCACAAATTCGTATTTTTGTTTGGTTGTTCATTAAAAATTAAAAATATTCTAATATTCTTTTTCGAGGAAAATTCAGTGCATAAAATCATAGGGACTTCATCCCAATCAATAAATCAAATTATCTGAAAAGAGGTTTAATAATTTTGGTTAAAGTTCCTTTATTTTTATTGATTTTTAATGTCAATAATATAACGTGCAAGTTCGTGATGTTATTGCAAAAGTACGTGGTTGGAATTTTTCACAAAGGCATAAAAGATAAAATTTCGTGTAAACAATTCTTACATTTTTATTTGGTACTCTTTCCATTAGGTATAATAAGGGCGTGTTGGATTTTTGATATCCACAAGAAAAAATAAAGGTAATGGCTATTCTACGAAATTGGGCAGTCATATTAAAGATAATGATTATAAATTCTGTATTAAAGCAAGTTTATTTCATCAGTTATTTAGATTGCACCCTAACCTACAGAAGAAAAAGATATTGGTAGCAATATAAACAGATTTGAGGCAACAAACGGGACTATATGCCGCAATCAATGTGAAAGATAAATGGATGTGGAGTCAAAATTAGTAAGTCATTAGCATCATAATATTGGCTTATGAAAGTGAAATCTGCACTGGACGTTAATGATAGAAAGAAAGATTGCAGGCAACACAAATGAGATTCCTTCAGTCTATCAAAGATTGTTCCAGATTAGACAGGCTTTAGAATTAAAATCTTTGAAGGACCTGGAAGTCCAGGCATTAAATGCTAAAAATAGTAGCTAAATAAAAAAAAATTAAGGAATTGTGTTCAACGGAAGCGCCCAGTAATTAATTCTTCTCGATGTTCTGAATTACACACCTGTGGAAAATAGGAGTGTGGGTAGGCTTTGAAGGAGATGGTCAGAGTCTGTTTGATCGGTGTAAACTAGTAGAGGCATGTTTTTCTATCCACGGTGGAAGAAGATGTCTTCTTCAAATAAAGTTAAAAAAATATAAGGTCGTTATGTATTGGCAACCAACTACTGAGAAAAGTGATGTCAAAATTCATTTTGAGTAAATTATTCTGTATTCTACTTAATATAAATAAAAAATTTATATCAGCTAATAAAATTGAATAAAGATTTTTTATTTTTATTTAAGTTGAGGCTATTTTGTATCCCGCCAATGATGAATTGGCAATTTTTTAGGTACATTTTTCACAAGATTCATAAAGAAGGTACATTTTTCATACATAAAAAATGAAAATACATACTTATCGATGTTGGGTTTCTCTAGCTACTGGAATATTTTAATTTAATCTGTAGAACCATAAAATTAAAAATTAAATAAAGAATAACATAGAATTTTTACAAATTTCTTTCTATGTGTTTTTGCATATTACTAATTTTAGTACTATTTAAGGAAGTCATAAAAATGTCAATGTATGCGCATGTACAAGAATAATAACTGGTAAAAATTTCTACATGGTAGGTTTAATGGTTTCCGAGAAAAATGTACCTAAACCATTTTCGGGAACAGACAAAAAACAAAAAGGCACAAATTAAAAACAAAAAGTACACAAACAAGCGAATTTCCCATTAACAGTTGGTTAGAAAGCTCAACCAACAGTTTCGAGAATATTAAAAACAGTATGCAGATATTTTAAAAAACTGAAATTCCCTTTACACTAAAACGTAAAGTATAAAATTCGTTCTTGGTAACATGATAATTTTGTTGGGTAAACCTGCTAAATACTTAATTTTTCCATTAAAATAATTTTTTACGTAATTTAATGTCTTTCTGGTAGATCTAGGCCTGAAGTACTGAAACACTTAAAACACCGAAAATCGAAATTTTCAGTCAAAGCCATCGACAGTATCACCTTACGTTTGTCCAAATGTGTGTGTTTTTTCTAATTCGTCCAGGAGACTCCAAGAGTGTAAGTATGTCAGACAAAATATGACTGATAAGTACAAATTTTAACAACATGTTAAATTCATTACTTACCAATAAATTATTACTACTGCACACCTGGTTGCTTCGATACGCGTGTATATATCAAATAATACACAATTTACCTCAACGTTTAATTAGAAGTTTATTATATTTTTCAACCAAAACAATTTAGAAAGGAATTTGTGTTCACGAAAATGTTTCATCAACCAAGTATTCTTTTAGATTTTATCTAAACAAACTTAAATTATCCCAACTTTTTATGTGTACGTTGCAATCTATTGATCTTTTTTGAATAATTGTAAATCTATGATCTGCTCTCATAGAACAATGAGTAGATGTTGTAAGTATAAATCATGAGTAAGTAATACCCCTTGGGTATCACTCTATAAAATTTACCATTTTTTGTTTTGTTCTTGCCAGGAAGAATAAATTAAACAATCACGTATTAAAATGAATCTGTAGGGTGTAGTCTGTATAGTCTTCTTTGTGTTTCTCTGTTGTCTAGGAGATTGATGGCTTCTGGATTCTAATGATTTTCAAGTCGTTTGGTAACTGGTGCAAAATTTCTGTATTGCTTCGTGTACCGTGGAAGTATTCGTGTTTCTGTGCAATATAGTGTTAGATATGTACCAAGGCGAGTCCATGATGTTTCGAAGTATTTTTGACTGAAACCGTTGAATTATTTCAATATTACTGTGACTTGCTGTGCCCCAGAGTTGTATCCCATATGTACAATCAGGTTTAAGTACAGTTTTATAAAGTAACAATTTATTTTGTGCCAATAATTTGGAGTTTCTATTAAGCATCCAATACAGCTGTTGGTATTTAAGATTAACTGTTTTCGTTTGTTCCATATGTGAGTCCTCCACGTTAGACGCCTTTCCAGGTGGAGACCAAGATATATTGCCGTATCAGATTGTGGAAAAACACTGGTGAACATGTTTCCCGTTTTAGTGTAAATGTGACGTGCGGACTCTTTTGTTCATTTGTTTTTATACGCCACTTTTTTGCCAATTTTGTACGCTGTTTATGTGTTGCTGCAAGTGTTGAGATGCAATTTGTGCATCTTCGTGTATTGCCTCAATGGCTGTGTCGTCGGCAAATTTCGCCACGGTAGCGTTGTCATTGTCACGTGATCCAATGATATAAGAATGATATACGACATGTAAATGAGTTATAGTCTTGTACAGAATCAGGGCGACAATTCCTGATAAGTATGGTTAATTGAACTTCACTGTCTAGTATTCAAATCCCGTATAAAAGTAACTTTTACAAGGATTTCAACCATGAAAACTTCGTCTTCGATAGTAAACTCGATAGTTTGGGAACAGGCTTCAAAGGCAGATGAACTACAGAAGGTAGTCAATGGCATAAGGATGAGGAAGAAATTTGGACTCAGCACCTCATTAAAGATCCTGAATATGGATATGTCCTAGTTTAATCAGCAAATATGGCAGCACTCACAGCTAAATTTAATTCCGGAGTTTCAAGTCCCCCATTCGGATCTCCGGGGGGGGGACAGTTTTGAGAGAGCCATCAGTACTGAGAAACATCATGTCAGAGAGAAAATTAAGATTGGAACGTGGAATGTCAAAACTATGGCACAACAAGGAAACATCCATAATGCTATTAAAGAAATGAATAGAATGAAGGTTGATATAATGGGCATCAGTGAAATGAGGTGGCCGGGAGCAGGATCAATCAAGGTTGATGATTACATGTTATACTATTCAGGCACTCAAGACAATACATATCAGAATGGGGTAGCACTGATAGTGAACAAAACAATGGCAAAGTGTGTAATCAACTTTTTACCTTTCTCAGAGCGAATTATGCTGATTCAAATCAAAGGTCGACCCGTGAACCTGAACCTTATACAGACGTATGCACCCACTGCAGACAAAGAGGACACTGAAGCAGAAGAGTTCTATGAGGATATTGCCCAATTATACAGAAAACTACCCAAACAGGATACAAATATTATAATGGGAGATTTCAATGCAAAGTTGGGAGTTGGACAAAAGACAGAACTCATTGGGGTGTATGGTCTAGGAGAAAGGAACGACAGAGGAGACATGCTTGAAAGTTTTGTTGAACAGCATGGCCTGGTGGTACTCAACACTCAGTTCAAACATCATGCACGCCGTTTGTACACCTGGAAATCCCCACAAGACAAGCCTGGCAGAATAGTAAGAAACCAGATTGACTTCATTATGAACAACAAACGTTTCAGAAATAGCTGTACAAATATGAGAACATTTCCAGGAGCAGACATGAAGTCAGATCATGTCCCAGTAATTGGGCAGTTCAGAGTGGTCCTAAAAAGGTAAAAAGAAAAGAAACAATCAGAATCAACCTTACACTACTGAAAGATCAACAAATCAAGAATCATGTTAAAACAAAACTGAACACAGCCATGGAACAGATAAACAACAGCTCTCCCGTTGAGGATCAAATAACAGAAATAAAGGAGATAATAGAAGGTGTAAAGAGGACTTACTTGAGGGAGGGGAAAATGGAGAGAAAGACATGGATGACGCAGGAAATATTGGATCTGATGGAGCTACGAAGGATAAATAAGGGAAATTCTTTGGAATACAATAGAATAAACAAGGTCATCAGAAGAGAAATCAGAAAGGCAAAGGAAAATGAACACAAGGAAAAGTGCGAGGAAATAGAAGGATATCAAAGCAAATATGATGATTTTAATGTACACCGGAAGGTCAGAGAAGTAACAGGGCAAGGAAGAAGAAACATTTATGGGAAACTTCTAAATCAGAAAGGTAAAATCATGGTGGATATTGCAGAGAAGAAAAATACTTGGATAACGTACCTTGAAAAGCTGTTTGAAGATGATAGGAGGCATTCAATGGGACAGATAAATGGAGGAAGTGGGCCAACCATCTTACTATCAGAGGTACAAGCAGCAATTAATGGAATGAAAGAAGGCAAAGCAGCAGGGCCAGACAACATTCATGTAGAGTTTGTCAAACTTTTGAATGAAAAAGGACTACAGAAGATCACAAACCTCTTCAACAAGATCTACTCTTCGGGCAATATACCACATGACTGGTTAGTCTCGGAATTCATTGCTCTTCCTAAAAAGCCTGGAGCCAAACAATGCGAAGATCACCGCACCATTAGTCTCATGAGCCATCTTTTAAAAGTTTTCCTCAAAATAGTTCATAAGAGAATTTACAAGAGATGTGAAGAGCAAATATCTCGGAATCAGTTTGGTTTAGTCAATGCAGTTGGAACCAAAGAAGCGTTATTTGCTGTGCAAGTCTTGGTCCAGAGATGCAGAGATGTAAACTGTGATATTTATTGCTGCCTAAATGATTACCAGAAGGCTTTCGACCGTGTACAACATGAAAAAATGGTTGAAATAATGAGACAAACTGGTATTGATGAAAAGGACATGAGAATAATCACAAACTTGTACTGGGGCCAAACAGCAAAAATGAGGGTAGATGGCGAAACAACAGATGAGATAAGAATAAGAAGAGGAGTCCGACAGGGCTTGTGTCTTGTCTTATGTGTCTTGTCGCCATTGCTGTTCAACTGCTATTCGGAACAGATCTTTAGAGAGGCATTGGATGGTGAAGAGGAGCATGGAATACCAATTCAAGGTGAGAGAATCAAAAATATAAGGTATGCGGATGACACCATAGTACTTGCCGATAGTGAAGAAGGTCTACAGCATCTAGTGAGCAAAATAGCCACAGTAAGTTGCAAATATGGCCTTGATATCAACAGTAAGAAAACGAAGTTCATGTTGATCTCCAAGCGCAGAAACGACAATGCCAAAATTTTCGTCAATAACCAGCAATTAGAACGTGTGAAACACACAATGTACCTGGGAACAATGATAAATGAAAATTGGGACATGGCACAGGAGATTAAATATCGCTTAGCAAGGGCAACAGCTGCTTTCAATAAAATGAACAGAGTTTTCAGGAGCCATGATCTTACCATTGAAACGAAAATCAGACTTTTGAGGTGCTACATCTTCTCGATTTTGCTGTATGGAGCAGAGGCATGGACATTGAACAAGATTATGATTAAACGTATAGAAGCCTTTGAATTGTGGTTGTACCGGAGAATGCTTAAAATATCATGGACAGAGCATGTAACAAATGAAGAAGCTCTGAGACGGATGAAGAAATCCAGAGAATTATTGAACACCATCAAGATCCGTAAACTTCAGTATTTGGGACACGTCATGCGGAATGAGTCCAGATACTCTTTGATACAGCTCATTGTGCAAGGTAAAATAGATGGAAGGAGAGGACCAGGAAGAAGAAGAATATCCTGGCTACACAACCTCAGGGAATGGACCGGAAAGACATCTGCTGAACTTTTCCGTATTGCTGTCAGCAAAGTGAAAATTGCCATGCTGGTCGCCAACATCCGAAACGGCTAGCGCACTAAAAGAAGGAGGAGATATATTAAATTGACAATAATGTACGTAAATAATCTCTTGTTTAGGTCAACAGCCGAAAGGCTGGTTTGAACTTGTAGAGGTTTTACTAAGTAAAATGAGGAGTGAGGTCGTTTACCATTGCCTTCCTCACTGAATGGAAAAGTACAATTATCAGCATGCCTTCTGAAAAGCACATATTTTCCACTCTGCAAATGATACCTTCACTTCATTCACCACAGGGTCTGGCTATATAATGAAATTCATTACTTTCAGAGGAGATAACTCTGATTAGTGTCTTTTACACCTCTACCTCTTCTGTTCTTAAATGATTCAGTCATTTAATTGGCTGACCATGTGATAAGAAACAGAACTATTTATTTTAGGCCTGCAATGAACAGATTGAGTTTAAATAATTTGACACTCCGCCTGTCTGTTATGGGCAGAAATAATCTCTAGTATGTTTGAAATTAAATCAATTATACGAAAATCCTAATTATCAGATATTCTGGATGTAAAACTGCGGTGCTTTATGAAAATATGATAAACTTTGACTGAGAACTGAATCGATTATATTATCGCTATGCAAACTGAAATTTCTACCTTGAAAAGACGAGTAAAGTATAAGTTTATTTCATTTTAGACTGTAGACTAACAAGAAACTACTCTATTTTTGAAGTGCTGCCACAGAAAATTTAATATAGTTACTTATACTGCAGTTAAAACAACACAATTTTCATGTAATGCAATTAATTTCTGGGTACAAGTACTTCCTACTACAAGCTCACTTGACAGTTGCAATGTTACGAACTAAAATAACATCTTGACTGGAACTAATAATTTAATTTTATAAAACTTATTTAATCTATTTTGTTAAAATTTTGTTCACGTAATTACATTATTTAGGGGTATTTTGGTTATCTTTACACCTACTACTAAACTGCGTTTAAAAATTATATCATTGTTGAAAAACTTAAGAGATTCTTAAGCAACAGTTAGATTACGGTTATCCAACCTTCGCTTATCCGACATTTGGATTATCCAACGTGACTGACTGACTGTGACGAATGCGAGTTGATAAGCGAAGTAATAATATTAAGCCTACGCTGAAAAACGACAACAAACAACCCCATCATCATTTTACAGTGTGCATGAATTCCTTTCTAAATAGTTTTGGTATTTAACTTTAATTAAACAAATATTGTATACAATTTAATACAAAGGGGTTCATGACAAGCCTGCTGAGTTAAGCAGCGGCAGGAGGAAATTATTGGTAAGTGATGAATTTATCATTGTGTTTGATTTTTTTATTTTTCATTGTGTGTGATATTTGATTCAATAGGGTTCATGACAAGCCTACTGAAGTAAGCAGTAGCAAAAACAATTTTTGATGGTAAGTGATGAATTTATCATTGGTGATAAACTTTCAGTTTATCAGTTTTATCTTGACATGTCCTATATTCCCTTTGGAGTCTCCAGGATGAAAAAAAAATCTGACAAAATGAAGATGTGACATTGGCCTGATATTGTCGCTAAATAAGGGAACTTGCCTTTCACGTAAAATTCACACAAACAATCGTCTTCTCCTTTCTTCTTTTCTTTTTAATTTTAAAGCCTCATTGTACCACTTTAGTTGGTACAAGTGAGCCTGGTAAGCTCATTTTCTGGTTTTATTCTTCTTGCTACACTTTTGTAGTTCTTTCGCTTTGTTTTTGTTCCACCAATATTTCTTCAAGGCTTCTGATCTTCTAAGCCTTTCTTCTTCGGAAAACACTGCTTTTCTTGTCACCTTTGCTTTCTGTTGGAATTTGGTTATTGGGTTTTTGTGATAGTTTTCTGATTTAGTTTTTAAGTAATTTATTGTGGTATTGAGTTCTGTCATGTCCTTCTTGATCTCTTAGTTAAATTTAGTAGTTGCCAAAAATAAAACAGTTTCCAATAGGTAGTGAAAATATAACAAACACTGTGGAGGTCCCGGGTTCGATTCCCGGCTAGAGTCTGAAAATTATTACGTGCCAAAACCAACTGACAATAAACTAATTTTGTACAAATTCATGCTGAAGCCGGTTTGGACCTATGGGATACAGTTATGGGGCGCAGCATCGACTTCAAACATCGATATTCTGCAACGGTTTCAATCGAAAGCTCTGCGAACCACCGTGGAAATGCACCGTGGTATATTACCAACACCGAAATACATCGTGATATGGATGTGCAAACGGTACGAGAAGAAATACGAAATTTCAGTTGTAAATACATCAAACGTCTAAACAACCACGTAAATTACTTAGCACTGAATCTCTCAGACAACAGCAGTGATGTACCGTACTACAGTATTGGATCTCCTAGGGCTATTTTGATTTTAAAATTGTAAATAATGTAATGTTAATATTCTGTAGATGACTGGCGTGTTTGAGTGTGAATGTTGTAAATAACTGAATGAACATTTTTAATTATTTCCAGGAGAGTTCGGTGTACATATATTTCGGAATCATGTGCTTATTATTTATTACTTCTCATTTTGTTTTTTCGTTGTAAAGGAGGTTTTTGTTATTTTTTTAAATTTTATTTATTAAAAGAAAAACACTTTTTATCTAATTTTGATTGTAAATAATAATTAAGAGCAGTACAGTATAATATTTGTTTTAATGTTATAATATCTTAATTACACCAGTGGGTTGTAATTTGTTCATGTGTTAATTCTAATTGATAAGTTGAATTTATTGTTATACAACAGATTATCTTTAAAAGCAATTATATGAAAAAAAATAACAGTAGGCCTAGTCACCGTAATGACGCAGCTGTTGATGCGACTTTAAATAAAGTAAAAAAAATAATTAAAAAAAAATAATGAACACCCACTGTTTTATCTAATGACTAAAAACGTGAACAAATTTGAAGTTTTTTTTATGATTATGATAAATATTCTCACAGTAGGCCTATTATTTGGAGATAAATAAGGTAAATATAAAAATATTATCTTTAGAACTAATGTGCATAAAGTGGAAATGTTCAAAGACATAAGAAAATATTTGTCATTTTGATTAGGGCAATCATAAACGTAAATAAACACTTTCGTGTTGAGAAGAATATTACGGTTTATTTATTCTAACAATCGTACATGAAGATGATTTAAATTGAAACATTTCTTTCTGTTGTTTTCAGCATTTCTGTAGTCGTACGAATAAATAGAAACATTGTTATAATTCAAGACGTATATATAGAAAATTTTCTAGCAAACATCTACTTTATCTGCAGTATGTTTTCTAAGAAAATAATATACGTAATAGATTGTTTAGAAATTTTTCGTACTAAGAAGGTCCGAACTAAACCTAAACACTTCGTCTTTAGAATATAATCCTGGAGAAGGACTATTCAAAACACCTTTTTACTGCTATTGTGAGTAGGTAGATAACAAAAGATATAGTGATTTTTTTGGCTGATAAGAAAAAAGGTAAAATTAAAATAAATAAAGAATTACAACAAGGCTGTCTGATGTCTCCGACCTTTTTACTTTCTCTTGCCTATATGAATATATAGGAAGGAAAGTATCGTTTTCATGTCGATTTTAAGAAATCGAGTTTTCACTGAATCTATACGTTTTCAGACCCCCTGAACCCAAAAAACATGTTTTTAGCGATTGGTCTGTGTGTGTGTGTGTATACAAAATATCTCAAGAACGGAACATCATACGAACTTGAAACTTGAAACTTAAGTTACATACTACTACCGGACCCGACACGAACATTTTCATTAAAATCGGTCAACCGGAAGTAGTAGTTTATTCGTATAATTTTTCAGTTTTTTGCGATTTTCTCAAAAACTGGTCCTACGATTTTTTTTTAAATCGCCTGGTTTACTCAATTTTTTATTCTCTACAAGATAGGGTAAACGCCATGTTTGCTGAAATTCTGGGTGAGGCTGTTTTTACGTAAAAACATTTTCTTTTTAAGATTGCGGCTTTAATATGCATTTTAGCGCAAAACGTTATATAATAAAAGTTGTAGAGAATGTAAAATTCTACAACTTTTATTTCAAACATTTTTTTGTATAACGCTTAGTTTAGCGGTAATTAGCGATTTTCTGTTTTTTCTCACGAAAACGTGTGAAAAATCGATTTTTTTAAGATTTCGGCCTAACAATGCATTTTACGACAAAAGTGTGTATAATAAAATTTGTAGGAAATTAAAAGATCTACAACTCTTATTATAAGCTTTTTTTGTACAGTGCCTAGTTTAGCGTGAAGGAGCGATTTTCCGTATTTTTAGGCCAAACTGAGGTCGATTTCAATTTTGCGTATTTCACTAATATTTTTTGAGGTTAGTTTTTTTGTTTATTTCTAATATTTTATTACTAATGTTAGGTTTATTGTTAATTATTTGCATTGGCAAGAGAAAGTTGTGTAAGTGTTTCACACCAGATTTTTAATATTTACGTTCATGAGATTTTAACAGTAATTTGGGATCGATTTGTTAACTCAGGTTTTCAGCTTTGGAATATAAGCTACCTAAATTTATTGGTGTAAGCAGATGACACCATTATTATTTTTGACACAGAAGACAGAATTAAATACGCCATTAACAAGTTGCATAACATTAGTGAAGAGTTAGGCATGAGAATATCGGCCCAAAAATGAAAGATTATGGCATTCAAGGGAAGATGGCCAATTCACTAAAAAGTTCTACTTGGCAACCTAATTATCGAGAAAATTAAAGATTTCAAATATTTATGATGCAGGATTTTTTACGACAAAGATGATGTCGTGAGTGTAAACTGGAAAAATTCAGCGCTGTTTGGGGTTCTTTTCGAAGGACAAAAAGAAAGAAAACGAGAGGACACCCAAATGAAATTTTATAGGTCAACTTTCGTACCGCTCATAAAATAATGGTAGTGAAACATGGGTGTCGCTAAAGAGGAATGAATCTCGTATCGAGGCTGCTGAAATGAGATTTTTTCGGGGAGTCAAAGGTTGTACCTGGTTAGATAGAATACGTAACGAAGCTATACGCGCCGAGTTAAATGTTCAGTCACTGTGTTGAACAATAATATACATAATCGAAACTGGTCCAGCCATTTTCCTTGCACGCCGCACAAATACTTCCTCTACGAGTATGGAAATATAAACCTAGAGGGAAGCGCGGCTTGGAAAGACCTAAAAAGAGATGATGCCGGAACAGGCCACTGAGAATAATCCTTGACAGATGATAATGATGAAAACCTCTTCTTCTTCTTCTTCTTCTTCTTCTTCTCCTTCTTCTTCTCCTTCTTCTTCTCCTTCTTCTTCTTCTCCTTCTTCTTCTTCTTCTTCTTCTTCTTCTTCTTCTTCTTCTTCTTCTTCTTCTTCTTCTTCTTATTCTTCGTTTTCTTTTTTTATCCTTAGTTTTCATTTTACAACAAAAGTGTATATAATCAAATTTATAGGGAATTAAAAGATCTACAACTTTTATTGAGAACATTTTTCTCTACAGAGCCTAATTTAGTGTGTGAAGCCAAATTGTGGTTGATTTTTATTTTGCGTCTTTTACTCATGATTAAAATAAGGTTATGTTTATTGAGGTTAATTTTTTGTTTATTTTTAATGTTTTATTGCTAATGTTAGGCTTATTGTTAATTATTTTCATTGGCAAGAAAAAGTTGTGTGTGAGTGTTTCACACCAGATTTTTAAATAAAAAAATTAAGTCAAACGAATCTACGCAGAAAAGAATAGAGTTTAATTTGGTGTAGGGTTAGAATTTTTGTATTCGGTCGTTTTTTAAATAGAAATTTCTTCAAATAAAACTGATTCGAGGCGGGTATTATAATAGCTACATTTGACATCGTTTTAAAAGTATTCATCTCTTCGTTATTAAACTAAAAACTTTCCACGTACGAGTAAGATTAAGTAATTTATTTCCACAACGTTTCCTTTATAATTAGTAATTCTTTAACCAACTAATATAATTTTAAAAGCGTTAATAAAATTGAATTTGCCAGACACATAGTACTAAATGAAGTATAAAAATAACGATAAAGTATTTTTTTTAAGAGAATTAGAACAATTTTAAGTGTAGCTTTTTTAATTGCCCACTTAACTAAGAAAACATAAAGAAGTGTGAACCTCATTAAGCGTGACCTTCGCTTCTCACCCTCATTTATAAGGTATAAAATAAATGTCCGCACCGTAAAAAATAAGGGTGTAAAGTAACAGCACAGGATGTAAGATGTTAGGTCGGTTAATGGAAAAACTATTGCCGTGTTTCCTTTTTTATGTACCCCTTCTGTTTTGTATATAGCATACCTTTCAGAGTTAAGAGTTGCTTTAATAGCATTTTCAAAGAGATAGAATACGTTATTGGTTTGTTGAAGTATTGGATATTAAATCGTGTATAAAACAAAATTACCAACAGTAATTTCTTAAAAATTTTTCTTTATTATGTGTAATCAACCCACCGGGTTGGTCTAAAGGTAAAAGTCGTCACCAAAATCAGCTGTTTAACAGCTGATTTTCGTAGACGAAGGTTCCTGGTTCAAATCCTAGTATAAGCATCAGATGAACTAGTGTCCCATAGCCGAGTGAGTGAGAGGGAGATATGTGGCATAACTACGCATGCGCTCAAAGTTCTTTACCGTTATAATCCAAATCTGAAAACGTATTACAGTCGTTATCTTGCTTATTAGTTTACTGCATGCATAAACACTTGCTCACAACAATGAGTAAAATAAAAGACAATTGTTAGGTTTCCGATGCGAGGGATTCCTTGGATATTAAGACAATAAAAAATTTCCCACGATGAATAATTATTGAATTTAGTGAAATAGCAAACAGGACGATTGTTTGTGGAGGACCAGATTGTTTTTATAAGATAGTTGTCAATCACAACTGAACGATTACTTGATTGTAAAGGGGAGTTTAAGGCGATTAAGAACGACTGGCAAAATAAACAATAGAATGAATTAAAGGACATGAAATTACTGGAATTGCACTTGTAACCAACATAAAACACAACAAAATTCAGCACTTACCTTAATTAAGTCTGGAATAGTTTCGCAGTTGTTATTCACGCGTGGTCGGTAGGTTGAAAAGTCACTAAACATAATTTGATTAATTATACAGTTATAAATTTACAATACACAATGAAAAAACGCACAATGAGAGTTCTCAAGTAGAGATTGAAACGAATGAATGCCATGCCTGGTTTACATCACAATGAGAAGCCATAATTCGACATTATGACCACGAACGAGATAGCGCCGAACTTGTTGCATTGCCTGTTGACTTAGAAGTGCAGTTTGGGGAAGAAAGGAAGTAATAGAACGGTGGTAGGGAGAATGACGTGTGTGTGAGGTCACAGGAACTGTTTTAACTTAGGAATTTGAAATACGAGGTAGCGGGAATCTGAGTACGCTATTGCCAGTATAAGTTGCCTTAACAACAATGTTATTGGAACGGCGCGTATGGCTTGTGCGAGTGAGAGCGTTATGCATTCTCTCACTCCCACGGCTAAGGGACATTAGATCGTCTGAATACTGTAGATACTTTTATACGGATTTGAATACTAGACAGTGGTTACCGGTATACTTTGATGGTTGGGGTTTAATTAACCATACTCTCTCAGGATTGGTCGACCTGGGTCTGTACAACACTACACCTCATTTACACGTCATACACATCATCCTCATCTCATTGGGTCATGGGGTTGCTTATTGTTTTAAATTGAACAGATTGCAACGTACACACATTAGGGATTAAAAAAAAATTATGTAATCTTTTCTTCTGTTAAGGTTACCCGGAATGCCTATCTCCGTAATGTTAATGTAAGGAACATTTTCTCAAAAACTACTACAATTATCCTGTTCAATTTTTTTGTGGTTACTTTTCAGGCTATTTTACAACCACAGAATTAGTAACATCTATATAATATATTGTTAGGAAGATAAGAAAATGATTTTTGAAATTACCACTTTTGAAAATCATAATGTTTTGCCTATTTAAGTGGAAAATAAATATTAACACATTTTTTTACTGTAATATTAACTCAGTACATTTAAATTATGGTATAAATGGCTGTGAAAAAATTTCATTAAAATCCGTTCACATTTGGCTGAGAAAATGTTCCCTATGTGTCAAAAATTTCTGTTTACGGGAAACAAGAAAAAACTAAAAGAGTACACATCAGAAGTACTACAAAATAATGGGTGTTTTATTAAGGACACAACCCTGATTATAAGAAGATAGAAGTAATACATCAGTAAATTTTCTGTCCCTTAATCGGTATGTTGGCAACAGTGTACTCAAGGCCAACTACCTAAACCAGTTAAAATGTTCCAGTCAAGCATTAGTGTGGTGACAGCAGTCGTTTCGTTATATTGTGTCAGCAATGGTTTTTTCCAAGGAAAAGATTGTGGCTTTTAACATAGGGTTGCGTTCATGCAATAAGAAACAGCTATTTCTTGTAGCCCTGGAACTAGGAGATCGAGTGAAAATAATTTAACACTCCACCTGCCTGTTATGGGCAAAATAATATAATAATATAATAATACTAATATGGAGGGAGGCGTTTAACATAAAATTTGTGGGGGAAGTAGAAAGTGTACCCCTAATTTTATGATTATAATCATGTTGATCACTCCAGAAAAATCCAGGCACTTCAGATACTCCAGGTAGTTGTCCCATATTATGTGGATTCCAGTCCTTATTAAAGTATTATTTCAACACTTGGATAAATCGTGCAAATCGCATCGCACACCACAGAAGCGACCTAATATCTTTCTATTGTAATACAAATTGTATTTACATTGCAAAAAAAAATGTTTAGGTCATAAACATTTATACGATTTATCTACATTGATTGTAAAGTTTAATGAAACCCTCTTAGGCATCATATATATACGTGCGCTGTCCGAGGATGACAGATTGACAAAAAGTAAGCTGGAAATCGGTGGAAAAGTGTGACTTAGCAAAGTGGCAACTTCATACTCGAACTATTTAGGTTACATCTCATCTTTTCTTCCGAGGCGGTGAGGAAACTCGCTCCATCATGTTCATTTCCTCAAGTGGGAGGAAGTAGTGTTGGATTCAAATGAGAAATCCTCGTCCAGCCCCAAGGAGGGCGCACCCGCCTAACAACCAAAAACCAGCCGCCTGGACGTTTCCAACATCAACGGAAAACCCTCCACCTCCGAGGTGCAAGAAAACTCGCTCCCTCATGTTCTTTTCCTCAAGTGGGAGGAAGTAGTGTTGGATTCAAATGAAGAGTCCTCGTCCAGCCCCAAGGAGGCCGCAACCGCCTAACAACCAAAAACCAGCCGCCTGGACGTTTCCGACATCAACGGAAAACCCTCCACCACCCTTGGAAAAGGTTACATCTCATCTGCAATCTCTAATTCGTCGGGGTATAAGTACATATTGTTTGTTTTAATAAAAACAAATACAGTCGAACTTCGATACAACGAAATCGAGAATCCTAGGAAAATTCGTTAAATCGAGGTATTTGTTATAACGAAGTAACAAGAATTTCCAAGCTAATTTTTATTAACGAATTTTTTTTCACGTTGTATGATGAATTAAATACAGTTAATTTTCTTAATAAGACACGTCTTAACTAGTAAATTATTTTTTTTATAGATCTTGTTTTACGTAATTAATTACGGTTAATAATAGTACAAAAAGTATGTATTGATTTCAAGTAGGAACTTACCTCGTACATAGATCTTGGCTACAATTAAAAGCATCTGAAACTCATTTATAGCTTCATACTGTATTCTAAAAACTGTAATTATATATAAGTAAGCAATTGATGTTACCCCATTAAGGAATTGAATATAAATACCCTTTCATTCTTGCATGTAGGCTATTTAAGAATGCGTTGTGCTTGTAAACAGTTACAATTTAGGTACGGAAATCAAAAGAATCTATCTTAAAACTCACAGAGAAACCATAATACAGCGTGTCAATTCGTAGTTATTGCTTAACACTATTTTGTTATCAATGTACTTATTAGTTAAATCGAAGTAAATTTACAAATAAGGAAATTATAATGCCACGGTGCAGTAAAAAATTCGTATAACAAGATTTTCGTTATATCGAAGTTCGATTGTATTAAAAACTCGTACGCGGTTTTTACTTTACAACGGGTAAATAGTTCTCATAATTGTTCCTCTGAAAAACAACAATAGAAAAGCGTAGTAAATGTCAAGAAATAGAGACTCAATTTGTCAATCTTCTTATGTTCATTCTTTCCACAAGTCCGAAAAATACAAGTCTCTTTTTTCTCATTACATGGGTTATGTTTTCAGTTATAGGTTTATTCGTATTTTTATTCTTTAAAAATTATTTTGAATGTCTGTTCAATAATTTCAGTTTAGTTTCAGTAAATAAAAGCGCTTTTTGAATTTGTGTTGTGCGTTTGTAGCATATGTAGCTCACGTTAGTCATCCGTTGCGATGTAACCCTAGGCATAGTACGTCATTGCTGTCCGGAATCTAAACGTTATTGATTGTGACAGGTGGACAATCGTTTCATCTAAGTGTAAAGGTTACTTGTGAAGATTTCAGTTCGTTCCTTTTGATTGATGAAACATTTTATTGAATAAAAGAGTTTCTTTCTAAATATTATTTTATTTAAAAAAAATCTGGTGTGAAATATTCACAAGACTTTCTCTCGCTAGTGTAAATTTGTTAAACATGTAACCTATGTTTGATCATGAGTAAAAAATTTAAAATGTAAAATATAACCTCATTTCAATCACGAGTGAACGATGCTAAATAAAAATCAATCTCAAAGAATTAAAAATATATGTAAAAACACTAATAGACGCTAAACTAGGTTATGTAGAAAAAAAATGCTTAAAATAAAAGTTATAGTGTTTTCATTTCCTGGAACTTTCCTAACTTTCCTAGAATTAAGTTATATAATTTTGTATCGAAATGCATACTAAGGCCGAAATTGTAAAACAATACCACTTTTAACCGTTTTTGTTGAGCAAAATATAGAAAATTACTAATTAAAATTGATAACGTAATAACAGTTAACAAAAAATTCAATGCTGAGCAATGATGAGGTATCTGTCCCTTCGGGGTGAGTACTCGTACAGCGTGTTCTCCGCTTGCTTTATGTAGACCCTACAACTTATGTTACTAACGTTTTTATAGATTTAGTTTATTTGCAACCTATACATGGATTTATGTTTGCTAATAACATAAAAGTAAACAATTCAATGCCTTTTTACTTTCTCTTGCCTATATGAATATATAGGAAGGAAAGTATTGTTTTCATGTCGATTTTTCGAAATCGAGTTTTCACCGGATCTATACGTTTTCAGACCCCCTGAACCCAAAAAAACATGTTTTTAGCGATTGGTCTGTGTATGTGTCTGTGTGTGTGTGTGTGTGTGTGTGCGTGTGTGTGTGTGTGTGTGTGTGTGTGTGAACAGAATATCTCAAGAACGGAACATCGTACGAACTTGAAACTTGAAACTTAAGTTACATACCACTACCGGACCCGACACGAACATTTTCATCAAAATCGGTCAACCGGAAGTAGTAGTTTATTCGTATAATTTTTCACTTTTTTGCGATTTTCTCAAAAACTGGTCCTACGATTTTTTTTAAAATCGCCTGGTTTACTAAACTTTTAATTCTCTACAAGATAGGGTAGGCGCCATGTTTGCTGAAATTCTGCGTGAGGCTGTTTTTACGTAAAAACGTTTTCTTTTTAAGATTGCGGCTTTAATATGCATTTTAGCGCAAAACGTTATATAATAAAAGTTGTAGAGAATTTAAAATTCTACAACTTTTATTTCAAACATTTTTTTGTATAACGCTTAGTTTAGCGGTAATTTGCGATTTTCTGTTTTTTTTTCTCACGAAAACGTGTGAAAAATTGATTTTTTAAATATTTCGGCCTTAGAATGCATTTTACGACAAAAGTGTATATAATTAATGTTATAGGAAATTAAAAGATGTACAACTTTTATTTAAAGCATTTTTCTCTACAGAGCCTAGTTTAGAGAGAAAGAGTGATTTTCCGTATTTCTAAGCCAAACTGAGGTTAATTTTCATTTTGCGTCTTTCACTCATGATTAAAATTAGGTTATGTTTATTGAGGCTAGTTTTTTGTTTATTTCTAATGTTTTATTACTAATATTAGGTTTATTGTTAATTATTTCTATTGGCAAGAGAAAGTTGTGTGAGTGTTTCACACCAGATTTTTTAGGTTTATTTTCGTCTGTTATAATAAATGTATTTCTTGTTTGAATTTGTTCATTTACCTTTACGATTTAAGCTTAATTTCTTATATTATTTTTAAATATAATTAGTATAACTTTCAAGTAAATCTAAAAGTACCCTATAAGCTATTTTGAATCGATACCTGCAAAGATACAAAATTCACGGCTTCAACTGTACCCTGAAAACCCGTTAAAAATACTGAACGAGTATACTATGCAAGTGTAGAAGATTGTATGACGAAAATTCAAAAAAGAACTGCTAAGGTTACAAAAAAACCTTTCTGAGGGCTATATAATAGCAAAAAATCTGGTGTGAAACACTCACACAACTTTCTCTTGCCAGTGCAAATAATTAACAATAAACCTAACATTAGTAATAAAACATAAGAAATAAACAAAACCTAACCTCAATAAACATAACCTATAAAAGACCTATAATTTCTATAAAATAAATTATATACACTTTTGTCGTAAAATGCATACTAAGGCCGAAATCTTAAAAAAATCGATTTTTCACATTTTCGTGAGAAAAAAACAGAAAATCGCAAATTACCGCTAAACTAAGCGGTATACAAAAAATTGTTTGAACTAAAAGTTGTAGGATTTTAAATTCTCTACAATTTTTATTATATAAAGTTTTGCGCTAAAGTGCATATTAAAGCCGTAATCTTAAAAAAAACAACGTTTTTACGAGAAAACACCCTCAAAAAGAATTTCAGCAAACATGGTGCCTACCCTATCTTGTAGAGAATAAAAAATTGAGTAAACCAGGTGATTTAAAAAAAAATCGTAGGACCAGTTTTTGAGAAAATTGCAAAAAAGTGAAAAATGACACGAAAAAACTACTACTTCCGGTTGACCGATTTTGATGAAAATGTTCGTGTCGGGTCCAATAGTGGTATGTAACTTAGGTTTTAAGTTTCAAGTTCGTACAATGTTCCGTTCTTGAGATATTCTGTTCACAAACACACACACACACACACAAACACACACACACACACACACACACACACACAGACCAATCGCTAAAAACATGTTTTTTGGGTTCAGGGGGTCTGAAAACGTATAGATCCGGTGAAAACTCGATTTCGAAAAATCGACATGAAAACAATACTTTCCTTCCTTTATTAAATTCATATAGGCAAGAGAAAGTAAAAACTAATATCTGACAGGCGGTGTCCCTCCGCAGTTACTAAAATTATATCAAAATAGAACCCGCTAGGCGAGATGGCAGCCTGGCGGTAACATCTACCCATTACTCGATAGGTGAGTCTCTAGCACTGAATGTGTTAAAGAAAAATTCTTTAGAAATAAAAATTGTAGATTTTTTAATTTCCTAAAACTTTAATTATATACTTTTACCCAAAAATGCATATTAAAATCGCAATCTTATTTTTAAAAAAATTTTTACCACAAAAGCACAGCTCCCCCAAGAATTTAAGCAGACATACTGTAGTATAAATATAGACCTGAAGCTTACCCTAAATTGTAGGGCATAAAAATGAAGTAAACGAAGATATTTTTAAATTTTAGAACCATTTTATTTTTTAGAAAATGGCAAAAAAAATAAAAAAAATTCTACTAAAAACTACTACTACTAAAAAAGTGAAAACTACTACTTTTGTTTTACCGATTTTGATGAAAATATTCGTGTTGGGTCTCCTAATGGTATCTAAATTAAGTTCTAATTTTCAATTTTGTACGATATTCCATTTTTGACAAATTTTTTTTACATATAGACACACACACACAGAAAATAATAATAATCAATAATATAATAATAATCGCTAAACACATAATATATTTGATTCAGGGGGCCTAAAAACGGTATTTCCAATGAAACCTCAATTTTCGACATAAAAACAATATTATTCTTTATTGTCCTTTATAATCCTTTCTCTATTATAATAATTCACATAGGACAAGTGAAAATAAAAATAAAAAAATTGTATGTAGATTTCATTAATTTTATTAGTTTTTATATTTCATACCGAATAGAAAGGATGGTGCATTGATCATCCCTTACACAAAAGTGAAGATATCAAACACTTTAAGTTATCAAAATCATTTCGACAGATTACACCGGAATTGCATATTCGTATAGATAATTTATTCACATGAAACCGGCCAACAGATGAGAAATAGAAACAATATTCCATTTGATCTGTCACGTATTGTACGAATTCATTGTAATGTGTACAATTAACTGCTTGCGGTTTTGTTCATGTAATGAATAATAATTTAGAATACCGTGTTCTAATTTTCTTTTGCACGAGTAAAATTTCATTTTAAATACAATCTGTGATATATTTCATGAAAAAGAGGAAATTACATTACCAATGCATCTGTTTAATTTCCTTTTTTTATCTTATAATAATAATAATAATAATATTAATAAATTATAATTTAACAAACAAGTTAAAAACACCCCACAAGTTCAAAAAACCTTTAAATTGCAACAATATAGCACCTACCATTTTAATAAAGTTTAATATAATAGGCTTGAACAGGTAGTGCTCGAATATATATCGTTTAATATTAAGGTCGTGACATCGGGTTTGATCAAGATTTGGACATAGAGAAGAAAGTTGACAAATTCCAAGTTTGCTGACCCGTCGTCGGCAAACGTGTCCACAATTATTTTTATTCAACCAACCTCTTCCGCAAGCAAACACTGTTTGGTACCTTGGGCTATATTTAGATAGGCAGTTGACGTGGAACAAGCACGTCAACTAAAAGCGAATACAGCTAAATAATAGACTGAAATAGTTGTACAGGCTATTAGCCAAGAAGTCAAAACTACCCATGGCTTCAAAACTCTTGACGTACAAGGCGATGCTTCAACCGATCTGGATGTATGTTATGGTGAGCAAAGCCATCAGTAATTTCACGAATACAAAGTTTTCAAATATTAATTGCCCGAGTTACGTATCCAATAGAACACTACACGATGACTTACGCGTTCCTTACGTCAACAACACATATCTAAAACTGTACCGTACGTTCAGAGACAAACTTCCAAATCATAACTACCCCTTAATTGTTGTTTACTTCAACAGCCGAAAGGCTGGTTTGAACCTCTAGAAGTTTTACTAGGTAAAACGAATAATTTGACAATCCACCGGTCTGTTACAGGCAGAATTCTTTAATATACAATATGAATTCTGCGGATCTACCAGGAATCGCACAAAGACGACAAAAACGCCGGTGGAGTAGACACATGATACATTAACGCAACTGTAACATTATTACGTACTCAAAAATATTTTAAACGAACACATTTATCGTTATCTGGAGAGCTATCGCTAGGTGGTGTCCTCCTCAAAGTCATTAACGCGGTTGGAGTTTTTTTATTTTTTATTTTTTTTTTTTTGGTAATTTAGTTGTGAACGTTTTTGCTAGTTGTTCTTCTTGCGACTGTTGCAAAATAAATAAAGTAATAAAAATATATAAATAAAAAAATCCCCCCCCCCAGTCCTACTCTAAGGAAGTGAGTCGTGAATTAGTACCAGACCACAGGAGAATAGATTAACCCTTTATAGGGCAGTACAGGAAAGAAAGAATGGATGAATAATGAAATCCTTCATCTAATGGATAAAAAAAGAGAATGTAAGGGGAAAAATGAGCAACAATATAAAGAAATACATAAAATACTCCGCTCAAAAATCAGGAAAGCAAAGGAAGAATACTACAAACAAAAATGTGAAGAGATTGAAGAATTGCAAGTAAAGCATGATAATTTCAATGTACACAAAAAAGTCAAAGAACTCGTTGGTACAAATAGACAAAAGCAGTTCAATATATTGTATGATAACAATGGAAAAATAGTGACAGATATGGAACACAAAATGGATTTATGGAAGAATTACATTACTCAACTCTTTGAGGACACGAGGCAGCAGACTAATTTTGAAAATATGGAAGGTGAGTTAGGTCCAGACATAATTAAAGATGAAGTGATGTATGCATTAAACACTCTAAAGAACAAAAAAGCTACAGGTCCAGATCAACTGCCTGCAGAAATTCTCAAATTGGTTGAGGAAGATCAAATACATGTTCTGGTTGAGTTAATTAACACAATATATACAACAGGAACAATACCAAATGAATGGTTGCTATCAACGTTTATAACCCTCCCTAAAAAGAAAAATGCAAAGTACTGTTCTGACTACCGTACAATAAGCTTGATGGGACATGCATTGAAAATCTTGTTGAAGGTAATTCATAATAGGATATTCAGAAAGTTAGACGTAGATATCAGTGACACACAATTTGGGTTTCGTAATGGCCTAGGAACAAGAGAGGCACTGTTTGCTCTCAATGTACTATCTCAACGGTGTCTGGACATGAACCAAGAACTACATGTGTGCTTCATAGACTATAACAAAGCCTTTGATAAAGTTAGGCATGATCAACTCATTGAAACATTAATAAAGAGAAGGATAGATCTCCGAGACATAAGAATAATATCGAACCTATACTATGGCCAAAAAGCGGCAATACGGATAGAAGACGTGACATCCGAGGAAATAGAAATACAGAGAGGTGTTAGACAGGGGTGCATACTTTCACCTATCCTATTTAATGTATACTCGGAAGATATAGTAAATAAGGCACTTACTGAGTTGGACACAGGCATTCAAATCAATGGCATGACGATAAATAATTTGAGATATGCTGATGATACAGTTCTTATAGCTGGAACACATGAAGACCTTCAGATGCTAATAAACAGAGTGGCCACAGTTAGTGAAGAGTACGGTCTTTCACTTAACATTAATAAAACAAAGTATATGTTAATAGCTAAAGCATATCAGAACGTTGGTAGGATATATGTAGGGAACCAATGCATTGAAAGAGTCCATGCTTACAAGTACCTAGGCACAACTGTTAATGAAAACAATGACAGCTCTCAGGAAATTCGCATCAGAATAGAACAGGCCAGAAAAACATTTATAAAGATGAAGAAACTGTTCTGCTGCCGAGATTTAAGCCTTAAATTAAAAACACGTCTCCTAAGATGCTATGTCCTATCCGTACTGTACTATGGGATGGAGGCTTGGACAATGAAGAAGATTGATGAAAGGAGACTGGATGCATTTGAAATGTGGCTGTACCGGCGAATTCTGAGGATTTCATGGGTGGAAAAGATGACGAATGTGGAGGTGTTGAGACGTATGCATAAAGAAAGAGAAGTACTATTAACAGTGAAGAAAATAAAATTATTGTATATGGGACATGTCATGAGGGGAGAAAAATATAAAATTTTACAAGTGATTGTCCAGGGGAAAATCCAAGGAAAGAGATCCTTGGGAAGAAGGCGAAAATCCTGGCTGAAAAACCTAAGAGATTGGTATGGTTGCAGCAACAACGAATTGTTTAGGGCTGTGACATCAAAGATAAAAATCGCTCTGATGATTGCCAACCTTCGAAGCGGAGATGGCACCTGAAGAAGAAGAAGAAGGGCAGTACTACGGGAGAAAATATAAATGTTGTAAGATGTTACATTTTGTTTTCTAGGGACTTGAATAATGTATTTCTAGTGCCAGAACAGTAAGATATTTTATTTTTTTTATGTTAAGCCCTGGTAAGCATGCTTACCAAGGAACGTTTATTGAAATGGGAATCACATAATGTTTAGTAATAGGAATATTTATTAAAACAACTTGTAGTCCTTTATAACAGAAAAATCTGGTGTGAAACACTCACACAACTTTCTCTTGCCAATGCAAATAATTAATAATAAACCTAACATTATTAATAAAATATTAGAAATAAACAAAAACTAACCTCAAAAACATAACCTTATTTTAATCATGAGTGAATGACGCAAAATGACAATCGAACTCAGTTTGGCTTTAAAATACGGAAAATCACGCTTTCACGCTAAACTAGGCTCTGTAGAGACAAATGCTTTAAACAAAAGTTGTAGATCTTTTAATTTTCTATAAATTTAATTATATACACTTTTGTCGTAAAATGCATACTAAGACCGAAATGTTAAAAAAATCTATTTTTCTCACGTTTTCGTGAGAAAAAAAACAGAAAATCGCAAATTACCGCTAAACTAAGCGTTATACAAAAAAATGTAAAAAAGAATTTTACATTCTCTACAACTTTTATTATATAACGTTTTGCGCTAAAATGCATATTAAAGCCGCAATCTTAAAAAGAAAATGTTTTTACGTAAAAACAGCCTCAAGCAGAATTTCAGCAAACATGGCGCCTACCCTATATTGTAGAGCATAAAAAATGTAGTAAACCAGTTGATTTTAAAAAAAATCGTAGGACTAGTTTTTGAGAAAATCGCAAAAAAGTGAAAAATTATACGAATAAACTACTACTTCCGGTTGACCGATTTTGATGAAAATGTTCGTGTCGGGTTCGGTAGTGATATGTAACTTAAGTTTCAAGTTTCAAGTTCGTACGATGTTCCGTTCTTGAGATATTCTGTTCACATACACACACACACACACACACACAGACACACACACAGACCAATCGCTAAAAACAAGTTTTTGGGTTCAGGGGGTCTGAAAACGTATAGATCCGGTGAAAACTCGATTTCGAAAAATCGACATGAAAACAATACTTTCCTTCCTATATATTCATATAGGCAAGAGAAAGTAAAAATTTGTAGAATAACTTATCTCAACTTTAAATCAGAATGAATGCTTGCTTTCCCATAAAAAAAAACTAAAATTATCTAAGCACTGTACAAAAGTAACAACAAAGCAACACGGTTGCGTACACTGGTATGAATCCTTACCACATTCATGCAACTCACAAAGCAAATGGTCGCTGCGCATCAATTTCAAAATGTGGATAGCCTAGTTACTAGAGAACATCTATAAAATCATAAAATGGCAATAGGGTTCAACTGCATAGTTTATTCTTTAAAAAATCGACCTTATTGCTAGTGGTAAGTATACTTACCAAAGATCTATAAAGAGTTAAAGGCGGCAGAGATGCGATTCCTGCGAAGACAAAGGGTTGTAGTCGTGAGACCAACTAAGAAATGAGAACATAAGAACGGAACTGGATGTTTACAACCTGAATGGGAAGAAGATTACAGAATATCGTAATCAATGGAGGGAGCACGTAGAGAGAATGCCTGAGAGAAGGATCCCTCCAAGTGTTTTACAATACAGACCGGTAGGGAGAAGAGATGTCGGAAGGCCACGAAAAAGATGACAATAATTCAGTAGTTTGTCGCTGTTGTGAGTCGGAACAGGCAGAAGCCTAATCCTTGATTGTGAAAAGAATAATAAGAATACCGTTCTCTAATTTTCTGTTGTACGAGTAAAATTTCATTTTAAATCAAATCTGTGATATATTTCATGAAAAAGAGGAAATTACATTACCAATGGTTCTGTTTAATTTCCGTTTTTTATCTAATAATAAATTATATTTAACTAACAAATAAAAAACACCCCACAAGTTCAGAAAACCTTTAGATTGTAACAAAATAGCACCTACCAAGTTATTCAAATTTATGTTTTATGTAATAGGCTCTCAGTTATCCGACTACCAGGTAATCCGGCCCAAGTCCACTAATATTGAAAACACATTTAAGTACACGCCTTTTATAATAATTAAGGTGGGGTCATTGACAAAGAGTATGTTTTTAAATGAATCTTTATCATTAAATACTCAATGCCTTACATGCTAGGTGTGTTTTGTCTTAGTTTAAGAACGTTTTTTGTACTATGATGTTAAGGTCATCAGCCAAAAGGCTGGTGGTTTGAACCTGTAGAGGTTTTACTAAGTAAAATGAGGGGTAAGGTTGTTTACCATTGCCTGCCACAATGAGTTGAAAAGTATGCTTATCAGCATGCTAGGCCCTCTAAAAATCACAATATTTTCCACTCTACAAATGACACCTTCACTTCATTCACCACAGGGTCTGGCTGTGTAATGAAATCCATGACTTTCAGAAGAAGTAACTCTGATTAGTGTCTTTTACACTTCTATCTATTCTGTTCTTAAGCGTACAGAAACAGAACTATTTTTTAGCCCTGCAACTAACAGATCGAGTGAGAATATTTTTACATTCTACCTGTATGTTATGGGCCGATTTCATAGTATGTCACACCAAATGAAAATGATCCTTGACCGTTTTATAATAATTATAAAAATTATAAAAATATAAAATAATTATAAAAAATAATCATTATTATAAAAATAATATTTTATTTATAATAAAATTAAAAACTCATTGTACGTTGAATACATGCTACTATGTTTATCATATATTAATATTATAACATTTGTTTTTCCATAACAGACAGGTGGAGTGTTAAATTATTTGCAGTCGATGTGCTAGTTTCAGAGGTACAACAAATAGTTCACTCTCTTATCATATGGTCAGCCAATTATAAGATTGAAGCATTTAAGAACAGAAGAGGTAGCGGTTTAAAAGACACTAGTCATATTATCTCCTCTGAGAGTAATGAATTTCATTACTCTCAGTTTTTTCATTAGACCCTATGGTGAATGAAGTGAAGGTGTAATTTTCAAGGTGGAAAGTAGATGCTTTTTCAGAAGTCCTTTTTTTATCCGAGGTGGCGAGAAAAACTCATGTTCACTCCCTCACGATGGGGGAAGTAGTGTTGAATTCAATTGAGGCGTCCTCGTCCAGCCCCAAGGAGGCCGCAACCGCCTTACCAACCAAAAACCCGCCGCCTGGCTACTTTATCTGACATCAGCAAACAACCCTCCACCTTCTTTTTTAGAGTCCAATAACAATAAGAAGTCGATTACCCGAACGTCTATCAACCGGACGACCGGTTATCCGAATGCCCTTCAGGAAAAATTTGTAAAATACTGTACGTATGTACTATATACATTTATGGATGTACTAATTTATTTCTGAATTTCGTAGACATACAAATTTAAAATACCGTTATCGTATTAAAACGTTATATGTGATAATGTATAAATGCTTTGTTTAATACGCAGAAAATGGAATGAAATGGCTGGAACAGCAACCAGAATGTGACGCCGCTACAGTTTTAATTTTAAAACTACTTCGAGATTTGGCTGCTAGCAAGAGAGTTGCTTCCCTTAAACAAAGGAATATTTCAGATTTTTTTAAAAACTAATTTTGTGTAACACATTTATACTGTACATAATTATGATTTTTAGTGTTTTTAACTTATAGTAGTACTACATGTTCATTTATTTTTTAAAGTACGATATAGTGAATTGTATGAGTACATAACATTTATGTGTTTTTAAATTTGTGTGTTTAATAAAAATTAAGTTACAAGTACAATAGTGTCGTGTACGTATTATAGCACAGTTTTCAGTTCTAGCTTCTATAACGTAAAATAAGTTTGGAAAATCTGTTATCCGGACAAATCAATTTACCGGACGATCAAATCCCCAATTGGTCCGGATAATTGACTTCACACTGTATTATACATAAATTAAAATAAATAAATGGTTAACCAAATCTGAAAAAAAACTATCCACGCATACAAAAATTTGATAGATCACGTGATCAGTAAACAAACTCATGGGATTACAGGTGTAACCACAATTTCTTTTCTCCTCCTATTTCCGTTAATCACGTGACTTTTTGTACCATTTAATGTCCGGTATATTTTTAAAATGAAAGGGAAGCAGATATGCAGTAGCAGCAATTTTTGTATGTAAATAATTTATACAGCTCAGTAAAAGCAAATATATCATAACTAATTTTCATTCATTTAAATTATTAATTTCATATTATAATAAACATTGACAAACCAAATAATCAGAAAACTCTACCAGAAAAAGACTGAAGTAATGTGGTTAAGAGAAATCAAGAAAGATATGGAAGAATTAGTCATCACCTTCGAAGATCTAGAAAATAAAACTAAACAGCTGAAACTATTAAAAGATAAAAATATTAGATTCCAAGGAAAGGTACATAAAAAAGAAAGCAGGAAAGTGTTTTTGTCGGAAGCAGAAAGGCAAAGAGATCTGGCAGAATGAAAGAATACTGGAGGAAAATCAAAGAAAAGAACCAGAAGAGAGTACTCAAAAATTGACTCAATTGATCCACTATGGTCTCAAAAGAAACAAAACATTGACAAATTAATAATGAAATAAAATTATACACTGATGTAGTTCTCGATCATTTTTTATTCATTTTTACGTATGAGTACTTAATTCTTAATTATTATACATTTCATTCATTAATTCAATTAAACTCGGTTAATTAATATTGTTTTCATTCACAAAATAAATTGTTAGAAATTATGCTTGACAATTTATAAAAGTTTATTTAATTTGAATCCCGGTAAAATTATTTGATTACATTATATTATATTTTTGAAATTAAATAATATTTATATTATATTTGGTTTTTTAAACTGATTTCCATGAATTTAATAAAAAGGTATATTTTAAAATCAGATATGGTACCGCGAGCGCGTATATTTATTGCATATATATGAGCTCATTATTCTTTTATATGTAAGCTTCTATGCATACAGTATGCGTTTAATTTCATTCCGAGATTCATTTATGTAACTATATTACTATATATATAAATGGAATACTGCCTTAATAATGAGTTGGGTTTAGTTTATTATAGGCAAACAACCCTAACGTGGTTTCAAACCGTTTTCACCTGAATTAATTACGAATCCGCGAAATATTTTGTGTTATACCACATCTTTTGTCTAATTTCTATTTTCACCTAGTAATTCTGTGTGATTTTGTATGAAATTCATATTCAGTGTTTTGTAGAGTTGACATCAACTTACATTTTCGTTAATGAGGTCGTTATTTAAATTTAAATCAATTTTTCACTCAATTAAAATTTCTTTTTCATACAGTTTATAAAGCATTTTACCATTTTTAATTTTAGAAATATAGAATACAATATCAATGATTTGGAAATATTTTATATTTTAATAAATACATTTTTATTGAAATTTAATTTTTATATAATTTTTCATTTTTCATTTTATTGTGTTTATTTTTTTTATATGTGTTCATTTTCTTTGAGAAATAAATAACTGTTCGGGGAAAGAAAGTGAAAAACTTAAGGAAGTCGAAATTGATCTCTGATCTCTTTGATATAAAAAAGAATAAAACAATTCTTTCCTTCCTATATATTCATTTAGCTGTAACTCGCGAACGAAGCGTTTTCGAACCTATGTTTTTTTATAACAGTTTTTCATTATTTTTACTTTCTCTTGCCTATATGAATATATAGGAAGGAAAGTATTGTTTTCATGTCGATTTTTCGAAATCGAGTTTTCACCGGATCTATACGTTTTCAGACCCCCTGAACCCAAAAAACATAATTTTAGCGATTGGTCTGTGTGTGTGTGTGTGTGTGTGTATGTATGTGTGTGTGAACAGAATATCTCAAGAACGGAACATCGTACGAACTTGAAACTTGAAAATTAAGTTACATACCACTACCGGACCCGACACGAACATTTTCATCAAAATCGGTCAACCGGAAGTAGTAGTTTATTCGTATAATTTTTCACTTTTTTGCGATTTTCTCAAAAACTGGTCCTACGATGTTTTTAAAAATCACCTGGTTTACTCAATTTTTTATGCTCTACAAGATAGGGTAGGTGTCATGTTTGCTAAAATTCTGGGTGAGGCTGTTTTTACGTAAAAACATAGTTTTTTTAAGATTACGGCTTTAAAATACAATTTAGAGCAAAAATTAATATAATAAAAGTTGTAGAAAATTTAAAATTCTACAACTTTTATTTCAAACATTTTTTTGTATAACGCTTAGTTTAGCAGTAATTAGCGATTTTCTGTTTTCTTCTCACGAAAACGTGAGAAAAATCGATTTTTTTAACATTTCGGCCTTAGTATGCATTTTATGACAAAAGTGTATATAATAGAATTGATAGAAAATTAATAGATCTACAACTTTTATTTAGAGCATTTCTTTGTACAGATCTTAGTTCAGCGTGAAAGAGTGATTTTCCGTATTTTTAAGGCAAACTGAGATCGATTTTCATTTTTCGTCTTTCATATATGATTAAAATTAGGTTATGTTTATTAAAGTTAGTTTTTTGTTTATTTCTAATGTTTTATTTCTAATGTTAGGTTTATTGTTAATTATTTGCACTGGCAAGAGAAAGCTGTTTGAGTGTTTCACACCAGATTTTTTCATTATTTTTACTAGTAGAATGCGTTGTAGAAGTGGGGAAGTGGGGGGAGAACTAAGTGAATCATCCTATAGGTTATTCTCTCAAGTGTCTAATCATTTAAGTTTATCTAAATACTTAAGTTATGTAATAATACTCTAATGCATCTACAGGATTATTTTTAACAGGTTGACTGCTGTTGATGCTGGTGATGAGTGGTCTTGCCAATAATGCTACATTTTTTCATTTTATGCAGTATAGTAGGCCTACCTATGTACAAATCAGTTACTAGTAAGAAAAAAATAATTTCATTCTTTTACTTTTTTTTTTTTTAATTCCTAATTTGTGTACGTTGCAATCTGTTCCAATTTAGAATAATAAGCAACCCCATGACCCAATGAGATGAGGATGATGTGTATGACGTGTAAATGAGGTGCAATCTTGTACAGACCCAGGCCGACCATTCCTGAGAGAGTATGGTTAATTAAACCCCAACCATCAACGTACACCGGTAACCACAGTCTAGTATTCAAATCCGTATAAAAGTAACTACCTTTACTAGGATTTGAACCAGGAACCTTCGTCTCCGAAAATCAGCTGTTAAACAGCTGATTTTGGCGACGACTTTACCTCTAGACCAACCCGGTGTGTTTTTTACTTTTAATAAAAAAAAATTGAGACAAGTAATCTGTCTTGCATAAATTAGCAAAATAATGCTTGTTGTTATCATGCCTAATTGTGCCCAAATTCATGCCAAATTATGCCCTTCTATATGAAAATACGGATTTCTTTATTTTAAGTCGTATGAACATTTTGGTTATTACCGACTATTTTTAAGTACAAACGAACGGGTTTGTACAAAACAACGGGTTTTGACGTGTAATTTCTAGACCCTATTCGAGAATCGAACCTGAGACCTTCTGTTAATAATCAAGCACGCTAATCACTACGTCTGGAGGCAGCCATAGTTTAATTTTTTTTTAAAGTAAAAAATAAATACTGAATACAAAATGAAGTAACACCCGAGCAAAAAGAGCTAAGAACATTACTGATGTCAACATAATTCTCACTACGAGAAGAAGTCAAAACGACAAAAATGAGACACCGATATTTATCTCGAAGCGTATCTGGTAATACGAACTAAGACATAAACATTTGTCTCATAGCAGTCAACCTGTTAACTGCGATAATAAATTTATCATCTGCCGATGTAGCCACTGTTGTATCTGTATTATCAGGTAGAGCCAAGTCAGTTATATAAAACATACAAAACAGTTCCATGAACATTCCCCGTGGGACACTTGATTATATAAACACCAGCTCAGATTGAATGCCAAGAAATTTAATTTGGAAACATCTGTTATCTAAATAAGAAAAAAGGCAAACGTAATAGAATGAAAACAAAGTATCATGCTTTAAACGAGAGTCTACCTTGAAAAATACAATAAAATTTCTTTTACCAAATTTCGTTTTTCTCTAAATAAAACCTATAGTTCAAAAATGATTCTGAATACAATAAAACAATTTCTTTATAATACAATTTCTTTAAATAACAATGAGAAACTTAACTGGACAGAAAGATTCAACAAACTCGCAAAATCCGCAAAACACACACAACATGTTTACAATAAAAAGTGTCTTTCAATAAATTCAAAACTCCGGTATTACAACACCGTAATTCTTCCGGAGATCACATACAGCAGCGAAACAATCTTCAGTCTCAGGAAGATAAACACGGAGCACAGAATCTCAAAATTGGAGCGTCGGATCATCAGGAGATGCCTGAACAAAAGATGTTTCTCTGATGGGATATGGAAACCCATCTCGAAAGAAGAAGTATACAGAAATACAGAACCTCTGAAAAGAAGGAAAAAGAGAATTTCCTTCTTTGGACATCTCTTGAGGACCGACTCTTCCAGAATCTCAAAACAAATCATTAACTTTTTCCTTAATAGAAAAACTCAGCCCCACTGGATCAGGAAAATTAAGGAGGACATGGACGGACTCCAAATCTCACTTGTGGACCTCAAAACAAAAGCCGGAAATTACCACAGGCTGAAAACCACAAGACTTGAACAGCAGAAACCGACGAAACGACAGAAAGTTGTGTATTCTGACAAGGAACGGCAGAGAAGATCGGATGGATTGAGGGACTACTGGAGAAGGTTCAAGGAAGGAAACATCAGGAAAGGACTCCAAAAACTGAAAACCTGAACCCAACTGAAAAACTGAACCGCAAAAATTGAAATGAACTTTTTTTAGTTTGATGGACTTATGTAGTCCTAAGTGGCTTTAAAAAAAAAACAATTTCTTTGTTCCTACATACTTGTTTCATCCCTAATGTGTGTACGTTACAATCTGTTGAACTTAAGAATAATAAGCCACCCCATGCAATGTGCCCATAACGGGCAGGTGGAGTGATGGATTATTTGCACTCGATCTGTTGGTTTCAGGGCTACAAAAATTAGTTCTGTTTTTTATCACATAGTCAGCCAATTATATGACTGAACTATTTAAAAACAGAAGAGGTAGAGGTGTAAAAGAAACTAGTAATGAATTTCACTATACAGACAGACCCTGTGGTAAATGAAGTAAAGGTGTCATTAATAGGGTGGAAAGTGGGTGCATTTTTTGAGGGCCTGGCATGCTGATAAGCATACTCTTTCAACTCAGTGAGGAAGGCAATAGTAAACCACCTCGTTTTTACTTAGTGAACAATTTTACTCATACTGTGGACAATTCAAATTGGCACAACTCTTGCTATACGTGTACACACAGTTCCGCATATAGTGTATCCATAACCCATTCTTTCAACAAGGTCTACAATTTTAATGTACGCAAATGCCTACAACCTTCTTTTAATGTACAAACATACAAATAATTATTTTATTTTAAAATATGTATTTAATTTGTCCCAGTAAAAATTAAAATTATAAATAACAAGAACTGCAAAAACTCACTAAACTATGCTCTACAGACACACGCAACTAACTAAAAAAATTGGTCTTAATTTTATATACTGAACAGAAAATCATATATGAAAACAAATTAGCCATATCATTATAAGTGACAAATTATTAATAACAACAGTGAAAACAAAGCGTAGTGACCGTGCTTGAGTCGCATATTACAGTAGCGATTGTAAACTTTTGTGACTGTACCGTCGTTGCATGGTGAGGGACGAAGAGTGGATTAGATAAACACCGAAGCTGCTTGCGCCAATTCGAATTGTCCAAGGTATAAAACCTCTAGAGGTTCAAACCAGCCTTTCGGCTATTGACCTAAATAACAACAAGCAACCCCGTAACCCAGTGAGATGAGGATGGTATGTATGACGTAAAAATTAAGTGTAGTCTATTACAGACTCAGGCCGATCATTCGTGAGAGAATATGTTTAATTAAATCTCATTATTATCGGTATAAAAGTAACCTAATACCCTAGTACAGGTTAGGTGTACTAGGACTTGAATCACGGAACCTCCTTCTCCCTTACCTTACCTTACCCTTACCTTACCCTTGTGCTCCGTACAGGTGTTAAACAGCTGACTCGTGACGAAGACTCCTGGTTACGAGTCTGGGGACGACTCGTGGGTTAGACCAACCCAGTGAATTATTAAGTTACTTAGACAAAAAAAAACATGTTTTTTTAGGTTTAGGGTGTCTGAAAATGTGTATTTCTAGTGAAATTCGATTTCAAAAGATCAACATAAAAACAATTAGTAGTTTTCTTCCTTATATTAAAAGATAGGCCAAGAAAATTAACAAAAATTTTAAAATCTTAATTTTTGACAATCATAAATTATTTGTATTTCTGTTTTGATTTCAGGTGAGTTTTATTCAAGACTATAATCATGGTAGTATTATCATTAATGGTTTGTTATATTTATTACGGAAAATATTATTGTAAGTACCTAGTTATAATATAATTATATTTTTATATTATTTTATTGTGAATAAATAATATTGTGACTGTACAGAGAAATGTACAGTCACGATTTGCTTTCAACGTGTATGGTTGTGAAGGAAGTCAAACGCTTTTAAGTTTAGTTTACGGTAAAGTAACACGAGCAGTAGGTTGGTAGTTCTTAAGAAATAAATTTATTATTATTATTAATTTTGTGATATCGATACAAAATATCAAATTCAAAATGAATGTCATTGTAGTCATAATTTCAACTTCGTCACTTTTGGTATTAGCTTAAATTCTTTTGTGAAATTGAATTTAACTAACAATTTAGTTTCTAAAACGTTTATTTTTAAACATTTTAATATCGATTGATTTTTTTTGTCATTAGTCTCTCGATTGGTTTGTTGCAGTTCTCCAAGCTGTTCTATCTTTCCCAAGTCGTTTCAGATCTACATACCTGTAACACCCTACATCTTTTGTAATTTGCTTTAAATATTCTAACCTTTGCCTTCCCCTACAATTTACTCCCTCAATATTACCCTCCATTATTGACAGACCAATACCTGGATGTCTTAAGATATGCCCTACTAGCCTATCCCTTCTTCTGGTAAGATGCTTCCATATACTTCTTTTTTCACTCACTCGCCTAAGAATCTCAAAGTTTTACTGTGGACAATTTTCGAACTGGCACAACTCTTGCTCTACGTGTACACACAGTTCCGCATAAAGTATATCCATAACCTATTCTTTCAACGAGGTCTACAAATTTTAATGTACGCAAATGCCTACAACCTTTTTTTAATGTTGTTGTTGTTTAGGTCATCAGCCGAAAGGCTGGTTTGAACCTGTAGAGGTTTTACTAAGTAAATCGAGGAGTGAGGTGGTTTACCATTGCCTTCCTCACTGAGTGGAAAAGTACACTTATCAGCATGCCAGGCCCTCTGAAAAGCATATATTCTCCACTCTGCAAAAGACACTTTCACTTCATTCACCACAGGGTCTGGCTGTATAATGAAATCCATTACTTTCAGAGGAGATAACTCTGATTAGTGTCTTTTACACCTCTACCTCTTCTGTTCTTAAATGATTCAGTCATTTAATTGGCTGACCATCTGATAAGAAACAGAACTATTTATTTTAGCCCTGCAACTAACAGATTGAGTGTAAATAATTTGACACTCCACCTGTCTGTTATGGGCAATTTTTTAATGTACAAACATACAAATGCATATTTCATTTTAAAATATGTATTTAATTTATCCGAGTAAAATTTAAAATTATAAATTACAAGAACTAAACTGCAAAAATTCACTAAACTATACTCTACTGACGCACACAACTAACTAAACAAATTGGTCTGAAATATAATGAACAGAAAATCATATATGAAAAAAAAATCTGGTGTGAAACACTCACACAACTTTCTCTTGCCAATGCAAATGATTAATAATAAACCTAACATTATTAATAAAATATTAGAAATAAACAAAAACTAACCTCAAAAACATAACCTTATTTTAATCACGAGTGAATGACGCAAAATGACAATCGAACTCAGTTTGGCTTAAAAATACGGAAAATCACGCTTTCACGCTAAACTAGGCTCTGCAGAGACAAATGCTTTAAACAAAAGTTGTAGATCTTTTAATTTTCTATAACTTTTATTATATACACTTTTGTCGTAAAATGCATACTAAGACCGAAATGTTAAAAAAATCGATTTTTTCTCACGTTTTCGTGAGAAAAAAAACAGAAAATTGCAAATTACCGCTAAACTAAGCGTTATACAAAAAAATGTTTGAAACAGAAGTTGTAGGTTTTTAAATTCTCTACAACTTTTATTATATAAGTTTTTGCGCTGAAATTTATATTAAAGCCGTAATCTTAAAAAAACAACATTTTTACGTGAAAACAGCCTCACCGAGAATTTCAGCAAACATGGCGCCTACCCTATCTTGTAGAGAATAAAAAATTGAGTAAAATAGGCGATTTTAAAAAAAATCGTAGGACCAGTTTTTGAGAAAATCGCAAAAAACTGAAAAATTATACGAATAAACTACTACTTCCGGTTGACCGATTTTGATGAAAATGTTCGTGTCGCGTCCGGTAGTGGTATGTAACTTAAGTTTCAAGTTTCAAGTTCGTACGATGTTCCGTTCTTGAGATATTCTGTTCACACACACACACACACACACAGACACACAGACACACACACAGACCAATCGCTAAAAACATGTTTTTTGAGTTCAGGGGGTCTGAAAACGTATAGATCCGGTGAAAACTCGATTTCGAAAAATCGACATGAAAACAATACTTTCCTTCCTATAAATTCATATAGGCAAGAGAAAGTAAAAATTAGTTACATCATTATGTCTGACAGATTATTAACAACAACAGTGAAAACAAAGCGAGTGACGGTGCGTGAATCGCACATTACATTAGCGATTGTATATTTTTGTGACTGTACCGTCGTTGCACGGCGAGGGGCGAAGAGTGGAATAGATAAACACCGAAGCTGCTTGTGCCAATTCGAATTGTCTAAGGTATAGTCTTATTTTGTCTACCAACCTAATCGATTGACTATGTAAGTTATTTAAATAATTTAAATAAATGATTTCTCTGATTCAAAACTTTTAAAAGGATTTTTTCAAAAACGAATCAGACAATTTAAAATAGTAGTCCATAAAATTCTACGTTAATTATTACAATTAAACAAAACAGCACAAAATTATATGTTTGAAGTACTGCTCAGATCTAATACAAAACAGAATGGAAAGAAAAAAACTAAAAGACTGAAACGAGTTTCATTAGTGCTGTCGGTAATAATAAGTCCTCGTTTTCCTTTTTACTCGTTTTACCCCGTTTTGCAACAACCACAGCAATTGCTTTACAGTTTCTTTCCTCACATCCCTTTCCTGGAAATCCCCAAACTTCCACCGTCTTTTTCTTATCGTACTTCCTCTTAATCTTATCCAGTTACTAGTCGTTTTGAAACCATCAATTCACGCTTCAATTCCTGCTCGAAAACAGAACCTTTTAAATAGAAACTAATGTGTGTGTGAGTATTTCTTACACTTTAAAGATACAAAATAGAATAACACAAATATTTTACAATAATCTTTCCTCAAAGTAAGAAAAGAAACTTCATCAAATTTATTGAATATCTAAAATTGTTTAAAGGAAATTTTATAAAACATAAAAACCGTTTTTCTGTACCCGCAGATTATTTTCTTTGTACCACAATTTGTAATATCTATAACAGTTTTTCTTTAACATTGTAAAATATATCCCTGTCCTAAGCAATATTATTAAAATAATCTACCGGAGATTGTTTTTCTATGTAATCACATTACATAAAAATTTTAAATTTTAAGGTACGAAACAATAGATCTAAGGTGTCGGATAAATGGTGTAAAGAAGTAAGAAAATTATTGAGAAAACCGGAAAAAACTTAATAAACCGAATCAAATTCAAACAACTAATTATGGAATTAAAGGGTTTCCATGAAGAACAAAAACAGAACACCGGGTGAATGGAATAAAAGAGAAAAAATTACAGTGAGTGAATACTGAAAATGTGGGGTGCAAAAAGAGCTTCCAGAAACGTCAAAATTTACCTCACGTGATGTAAAATTGGCCCTCAACGAGAGAGAAAAAACTACATAAAAATTGTATTCAATGATTAAAAAATTTTCATTATTAACGTATTTTTTCATTATTTCGTAATTTTTATGGTTGACAGGACACTGGAAACTATCGGGTAAGCAACATAGAACCGAACCCAAAATAACCATTGCACAATCGATAGGTTACGTTGTAATGAAATTCTATGAATGATGAGGATAATTTAAATAAAGAATAACATTAAAAGTAATTTAAATGTTGCATTTATATAGTTTTTTGTTACAAAAGATTGTTGAAAATAATAACCCCGAGCATCGAATCATTTTTGTGCTCGATTGATCATATGGAGAGATGTCTGACACAAAACGTTGTTGGCTCCAAAGAAAATAAAATCTGGTGTGAAACACTCACACGACTTTCTCTGGCCAATACAAATAAAAAACAATATAACCTAACATTAGTAATAAAAGATTAGAAATAAACAAAAATCGTAACCTTATTTTAATCATGAGTGAAAGACGCAAAATGAAAATCAACCTCAGTTTGGCTTAAAAATACGGAAAATCACTCTTTCACGCTAAACTAGGCTCTGTAGAAAAAAATGCTCTTAATAAAAGTTGTAGATCTTTTAATTTCTTAAAAATTTGATTATACACTTTTTCGTAAAATGTTAAATAAAAAATTAAAAAATACTAAGGCTGAAATCTTTAAAAAATCGATTTTTTATACGTTTTCGTGAGAAAAAAACATAAAATTGCTAATTACTGCTAAACTAAGCGTTATACAAAAAAGTGTTTCAAATAAACATTATAGGATTTTAAATTTTCTACAACTTTTATTATATACATTTTTGCGATAAAATGCATATTAAAGCCGCAATCTTAAAAAAAAAACAATTTTTTTACGAGAAAACAGCTTTTCCAAGAATTTTAGCAGACAGCGCCTACCCTATCTTTTAGAGCATAAAAAATGCAGTAAATAAGGCGATTTTTAAAAATCGGAAAAAGTAAAAATTAACACAAATAAACTACTACTTCCGGTTAACCAATTATGATGAAAATGTTCGTGTCGGGTCTTCTAGTGGTATCTAACTAACGTTTCAAGTTTCAAGTTCGTACGATGTTCCGTTCTCGAGATATTCTATTCACAGACTCACACAGACCAATCGCTAAAAACATGTTTTTTGGACCAGAGGGTCTGAAAACGTGTAAATCCGGTGAAAAATTGATTTCGAAAAATCGACATGAAAACAATGCTTTCCTTCCTATGTATGCATATAAGCAAGTGAAAGTAAAAATCACAAGTAGACAACTGTGGGTATCGAGAAGGCCACCGTCCACTGGTGACAACTCGTTCATTCGTGAAAGCACCATGAACGCAATTTACTGAAACGTGTGACATGTTGCTTCGTCTTGTTGAAAGAAGCTGTATTCTTTCTCGTTATCTGTTAATAGTTGCACATAGAATTTTCTTTGAAAATGTCGAGGTGACACTCAGTAGTGACGCACAACAATCAGTATTACCACTACTCAAGCGTGAAAAAATCGTAGGGTAGAGGTTATGTTATGGGTTCGATTTAATGTTTCTTACCTATAAAGTTTGAAGATACGATTTTGTAATGGCCGACAAGCCATGAGGCTGCTGGCGAAAAACGAAAACAAAGATAACATTTTTACTTTCACTTTCTCTATATGTATAGTGTAAAGAAAATATTATTTTCATTTCGATTTTTCCAAATCGAGTTTTCACCAGAAACACTACACGTTTTCAGGCACCCTGAACCGAAAAATGCATGTTTATAACAATTGGTCTGCTTTTGTGTCTGTCCTTGTTTGAACAAAATATCTCAATAACGGAAAAGCGTACGGATTTTTAACCTAAAATGTTATTAGGTGCCAATAAAATACAGAAATTTACTAATTTTCTCTAAACTATGCGATGTAGAAAAAATATTTGAAATACAAATTTTTGTTTTTTAATTTTTTACAAATTTAATTTATATATACTTTTGTTGTAAAATTCATTTTAACGCCGCAATGTTAAAAAATATTTTTTACTATAGAAATCCCTCAAGAATTTCATCAGACATGGCGCTTACACCATCTTGTAAAGTATAAAAAATGTAGTAAACGAGGCGATTTAAAAAAAATCACAGTCGTTTTTGAGAACATCACAAAAAATTAAAAAGTCGCACAAATAAACTACCCCTTTCAGTTGACCGATTTTGATAAAAATGTTCATGTCGGGTCCCTTTGTGTTACCTAAATTAAATTATAGGTTTTAACTTCGTACTCTATTCTGTTCTTGAGATGTTTTGTTTGAATACAGACACACACCCAGGCCAATGGTGAAAACATGTTTCTCCAGTTTAGGGGGCCAGAAAACGTGTATAATAAAGGAAAGCTTGAATTAAAAAGTCGATATGAAAACAATACCTACTTTCCTTTTCTATATGTTCATATGGGTCAAGAGAAAGTAAAATTACTGTTCAATTGAATAAAAGCACACCGGTAACCACTGTGTATTTATTCAAATCCGTATGAAAGTAACAACCGAACCTTCGTCCCCGAAATCCCCAAAAATCCTCGAAAATCAGCTGTTAACACATTCAGTGCTAGAGACCCGCCTAGCGGGTCATGGGTAGGTTTTACCGCCAGGCTGCCGTCTCACCTAGCGGGTTCTGTTTTGTTATCATTTTAAGTAATTCTGGAAGGATACCGCCTGTCGGATATCATGTTGTTGCTATTATATAGCCCTCAAAAAGGGTTTTTTCTGTAACCGTGCAGTTTTGTTGTGAATTTTCGTCGTACGATCTTCTACTCTCGTATTCATAGTCCTACTCGTTCAGTATTTTTGATGGGTTTTCAGGATATAATTGAAGCCGTGAATTTAGTATCTTTGCAGGTATCGATTCAAAATAGCTTGTAACCTATTTAGATTTAATTTACATGTAGCTTTTAGATTTAATTTAAAAGTATATTATTAGCTGTTTAAAATTGTATAAGCAATTACTCGTAAATCGTGAAGGTAAATGGAACAAATCAAACAAGAAGTACATTTTATTATAACAGGCGAAAATAAACCTAAAAACCATTAAATTGTTTGCTATTATGTTAGCAAATATAAATCCATGTATAGTTCGCAAATAAAATAAATCTATAAAAACGTTTGTAACATAAGTTGTAGGCCTTACATAAAGCAAGCGGAGAACACGCTGCACGAGTAATCAGCCCAAAGGGAGAGATACCTCATTATTGTTCAGCATCGAATGTATTAAACAGCTGACTCTTTTAACACTAGACCGACCTGTTGGGTTAAACAACGCTCGCTACATGTAACATTAAATGCTGCACTTCGTAAAATCAACGATAATTCATAATAAAATAAAATTTAACTAAACAAAAACTTTAAGAAGTGTCTCCGTAGGAAAATTACTTCAAATAAGAATCAATACAAAAGTTAACTCTAAAAATTTCTAAATTTAAATATAGCTTGTAAATTGAAAATGTTTTAAAACCGCAAACAGTTAAGTGAAACATAAGAACAAATAAGGATCAGGTAGCCGAATTATTTAGGTGTCAACTTACTTAATAACAGCAACGGCGTTTTTACCAGGTTCAAAAGATATAAAATTCTAAATTTAGGTAAAGTTTTGATCTAAATTTGTATTACTGTCGACATTTTTTATTTTCTTTATTTTCTTGTGTGCGCTACTTTTAGCCTACCATATTTTCTTTTCGTTTCAGTCAACTTAGAACTACGATAATTGCATGTCTTACTCTATTACTTCTTTTGCTCGAGTCCTTATTTTGAAGTTACAGGTTTCTTTTATCCCAATTTTTCTTCATTAAATCCTTTAATATTTTCTCTACTTTGGTATATATTTTTCTTAATATTATCCTCGGAAAAACTCGTATACTCTGCAATTGTATTTTTCTGAATTTATTTATAACGGTGTTTCAAAATGGAAACAACTCTTTTTTGTTGACATGAATGTGTAGTACAAAAAAATAAATTTAATAAGATATTTATTATAATTTTATGCAACAATATTCAAATTACAATGATTTTCTAGGATAGCAAGTCAAACTTTTTTTTACATCTCCAGAACTTTCACGGTTATCACTGATGATCGATCTGTGCTATTGCGATCTTGCAGACTCCTAATCTTACGAAATTAATGTTTAATTTTTAATAAACTTTTATTATTCTTCTCAAAAGAAAAAATATATATCTTATTCATGAAATATTTCAGATTGATTTAAATGCGCATTGTAGCCCTTTTTGAATTGATATTTTTTTTGTATTAATCTAAATCCAATTTAACAGCTGAATAAGCTTTAAAAGCCTAATTTGACACACAAGAAGAGTAGATTTAAAAATGTAAAGCAGTCAGTTATATCAAGTTAATTGAGCCGAAGTTGAATTTGAAAAGGTTAAAAAGATTTGGTAATAGGGCTATTTTAGATTTACTTTTTCCACCAGTTAACTTTGTTAAATCAAATCACAAGGTAATTAAATTACCTTTTTGTCAAAAACCAGAAGTACTATACATTTTTAATATTATAACAAATTACTTAAAAGGTTTAGAAACTAATAATCTTTTTATTAGCTTTTATTTGTTATCGGGAACTGTACATTATTGATAACTACCCAATTTGATGGCTGTTTTGCTGTATTATTTGACGTGAATTAGGCATGAGTTTGAACAGGGACCCCCAGTAGTGTTCGTTCACGGAAGATTGTCAGCTGGCCACCACACAAAGTCGCTTGCCCAACCGGTGTTACTTAACAAATAATAGCGACTTACAACCAGATGACTGACTGGACTGGCCCGAAGGCCAACTATTAATCTTATTTTTTTTTGTAATCCCTAATTCGTGTACGTTGCAATCTGTTCAATTCAGAACAATAAGCAACCCCCTGCCCATAACAGACAGGTGGAGTGTCAAATTATTTACACTCAATCTGTTCGTTGCAGGGCTAAAATAAATAGTTCTGTTTCTTATCACATGGTCAGCCAATTAAATGACTGAATCATTTAAGAACAGAAGAGGTAGAGGTGTAAAAGACACTAATCAGAGTTATCTCCTCTGAAAGTAATGAATTTCATTATACAGCCAGACTCTGTGGTGAATGAAGTGAAAGTGTCTTTTGCAGAGTGGAGAATATATGCTTTTCAGAGGGCCTGGCATGCTGATAAGTGTACTTTTCCACTCAGTGAGGAAGGCAATGGTAAACCACCTCACTCCTCGTTTTACTTAGTAAAACCTCTACAGGTTCAAACCAGCCTTTTGGCTGATGACCTAAACAACAACACAAGCAACCCCGTGACCCAATGAGATGAGAATGATGCGTATGACGTGGAAATGAGGTGTAGTCTTGTACAGACTCAGGTCAACCATTCCTGAGAGAGTATGGTTAATTGAACCCCAACCATCAAATATAAAAGTATAAAAGTAACTAAAGCGCATTGCTATGAGCGCTGGGCTACGCATGCGCTTACTTGACTTGGACCCTGCATAGCACTCCGACCTACAGTTAGATGTACAGTCAGAGTGTTGTTGAAAATTAACAACACCCATTGTATATTGTAGGCATGCTGTTCCATTGTTGATTACATACGCTGTACTATTGCAGTACATACAAGACTATAGTAATGCAGACGCGCGTTTTGCCCAGCTCTCATCTTACGGAAATCAGGCTATACGTTTACTAGGATTTGAGCCAGGAACCTTCGTCTTCGAAAATCAGCTGTTGAACAGCTGACTCGCAGCGACGACTTTACCTCCAGACCAACCCGGTGGGTTTAATAAAATTAACATGTTTTTTGTTACTTTTACGACTTTATTGGATCACTTGAATCAAATTTAGAAATCCTTCTTGGTTGGGTTTTAGGATTCTTACGTTTTTACCAATATTTTGGGATCTGATCTGTCTGATTTTTTTTTATCTGTACAAAACAATTACAACAGAGCTCGAGTTTTTCGACGAATCCTGTGTCTTTATCTTTAAGCAACTTAAGCTGTTCAGATTTTTCTATAACATCTTGTTTTGCAATGTTAACTTCTTGCATATCCTATTTAATTCGACCAACCACCATGGAAGAGTTTTGTACGAGTTAATATTATAGAAATGAGTTGTTTAATTACTCGATTGTCTGGTATTTTAAGTAAATGCTTGAAGAAAGGAACTCGTTTCTTCCGCAAGATGTCAGTAATCAGTTTGATTTCATGATTTACAATGGTTTCAAGGTTTTTCAATTCTAGAGTTCAGAATTAGACATTAAGATCCAGATATCGTTGAGTTTTCGTTTTTTGTTTATGCAAGTCCTAACGATTCTGCTTTCTATCTTAAGAATTTCTCTCATTCTCGTTTTAGTCTTTAATTTAGAAATAGTTTTGCAGAAGTAAGTAGCTTCGGGTTGTACTACCGTTTTATACAAAAATTACTGTTTATATTAAACAAGTTATCAGTTGGTACCGGATCACTGAGCTTCGCTCGGTGGTAGATTATTATATGATCGATTTTCGAAAATTATCGTAATATAATGTGTTGAAGTTCTGACGTAGTCTTTACATTTAAAATACCGTGCAATATTTGTTTACTATATATATCATCTGTTATTGATTATCACATATGTAGCTAGTCTATTGTTCTAATTATATTTCTTAATTTCCCGTAAGGGTGGAAATCGTCGTTTCTTTATCCATCAGACTATCAGAATCCATTAGCGATTAGCCTCCTGGACAACAGCGAAGATACTTACAGACTGAAACGCTTTAAACCACTGGACTTACCTCTACGATTTTGTTAGTCATTTAAATTTTTTATTTTTATCTTTTCTACTTCAACTCCTAATCATCGGCGTCTCATAATTGGTGTCGTTTTCATCTCTACCATCGTCATTGTCATCTCCAGCTTCAACACTTTGTGTTTCGGGATGTTGATTCACGGTTCATCAAGTTTGGTTTTGTATAGATATTTTTTTTGTTTCTTCACAGTTTGGTCTTTTTCAAACACACTACTGAGTGTCGTTTGTGTTTTAATATTAAGGACATTACTAAGATTTTCTCATATTTGCTTAAAGTTATTGTATTTATTAACTGATTGCAAAAGAAATACTATACTATTAAAAAAACAACAAAAAAAAATTTAGCTAGTTAACGATTTTTGCAAATATGAGACCTAGCGCAATCGATTTGTAGACCCTAAAAACCTCTATACACAAATTTTCAGGAAAATCGTGAGAGCCGTTTTCGAGAACAGTTGGAAATAAAAACATACGTACGCCAAGTTATCCTATAATATTATAGATTAAGATAAATTAATATTTTATTATTTAATAATAATAATAATAATAATAATAACTTTATTTCTCGAAGCTTTTTACAAATAATTAAATTAAAACAAAATTAACGAAATCAAAAAACTGACAATTCTTCATTTCTTTTGATTCTGAAACCGCCAATTGTTAAAGACTGATCTGCATCATACAATTATACGGAAGAAAAACTGATAAAGTTAAAAATTATTCACAAGCAAGAAAAAAACATAAAAATGTAGCTTATTGGTTAAAAATGGACAAAAACGGAATAGCAAAATTCTAAAGATCACATTTCTATCTTGTTTAAAATTTCTTTTGAAAACAGCGATGCTCTTTCGAGAAGCAAATGTATTTATGATAAGAAATACATATATTTTTTTATATCTTACTTTATGATTTTGTCCAGTAAAGCAAAACCGAGCGAACCATACTTATTTACATAATCTGATTCAGAGTTTTTTTTTGTGTGTATACTGAGAGGAAAATTATGTGAAGTATGACTTTCAAAAGAAAATCGGTTATATTGTGGAGTCAGAGATTTTCATAATACGTATTAGGGATCAAAATAAGTGAATTATTTTAACAAAGTTAAATAAATAATAAATTTATGGATAAGTTATTTTGTTTGTAGAAACATGAACGAATCAAATCTTGATTTAGGATTTACTGAGATTCATTTTCATCATCATCATGAACAGTATAATTGAAGATGAGTCACCACCAAACATGTTATCTACATGATGAAAAGAGGTTTTGTTTAATAAAGCCTCTAGAGGTTCAAACCAGCCTTTCATTGGTATATTTGATTACATCTAAAAATTTAAATTATTGGTCGGGATAAGTTTAAGTACTTACCCACTTCTGCTACCTAATTGTTGTCGAAAGTAATCTGCTTACAAGGAACTAAACTCGTCAATTCATCAAATATTCTATTAATATGATACGAGGTGTGGCTATTAAATAACGAGACTGACGTTGTAAAAAAATTATTTTTATTTTATACATAATCACTTACTGTCACCTTCAATATACACTCCTTCTCTATCCCTACAACGCTCCATGCGAATTTTCCATTGTTGGAAACAATGCTGGAAGTCATCTTCTGTCAGCTCTTTCAGGACACGTGCCGCTTTCTCTTTTACAGCATCCACAGACTCATGTCTTGTCCCTTTTCATGCAGATTTCACCTTAGGGAACAGGTTCAAACCCAAGACCGCATGGTGAGAGGCGAGCACGTTACCAACTACGCCAATGCGGCCGGCTATAATAAATTAAACCCCATCTATCAACGTACACCGTAACCACTGTCTAGCATTCAAATCTGTATAAAAATAACTATCTTTACTGTGATTTGAACCAGGAACCTTCGTTTCCGAAAATCAGCTGTTAAACAGCTGATTTTGGTGACGACTTTACTTTTTGACCAACCCGATGGGTCAACTGTAAAGGTTAACGAAAAATGTTTTAAAATACTTTATAATTATCGTAGAAATATAATACTTAGGCCTATACCACTTTTTAGAAGAAATTCTAAAGTACATTATGTAACACAAAACATAAAATATCATAATTTTTCGATTCCCAAACTGTTATACAGAATCCACAGCCATTGCTATTTCGTTTTGCTAATTATACGGAACGATATTTCTATTAATTAATCACCCCTATATAATAAATAAAATAAAGGGGTACAATGCAACAATATGTTTTTTTCAAACATAACCAAATTTACTCAAATATCTTTAGTGGGTTCTCAGATAATGGTACAAATGTGGTAAAACTCCCCAATTTTGGAAAACAGCAATTTAAAGTTATATAATGCAGTAGTCATTTACTTATATTAGTAGTAGTTGCACCGGCTGTAGAGGTTACCAAAAAAATATTTATAATTATTATCGTGGAAATATAATAATTACACCAATTTTTTAGAGGAAATTTCAAACTACTTTATGCAAAACAAACTACAAAACATCACAATTTTTTGATCCGTAACCCTCTGCCTGTTATACAGAATTCACAGCCAGTGCTATTTCGTTTGCTAATTATACGGAACGATATTTTTGTTTTAATTAATCACCCCTATAAAATAAATACAAGTAAGGGTTACAATGCAACAATATGTTTGTTGGATAACAAACATTCCGTAATTCTCATAGAGAAGCCTGATTAAAGACAAGCAGAGTTTTGAGCGGTAATTAATACTATGTAGCCTTTACTGTCCCATTGTACGCTAGTTTGTTTCCATTCAAAACTTTCTACTGTTACTCGATATTGTTTTATTAACTATTGAAACTTTTGGAAGAGATATTGTACCGCAATTCTAAATAAATTAACCATAACTTGTTACTATAAGTTAACAACTATCTGGTCTTAAACCTTGTCTAACCAATACAACCATTTCAAAATGTCTCAAAAGTACAAATTCTATATTTAAACTCGTATGACTAGCTGCCAATCCCTGCTTCACTCTCATATAATTTTATTTTATTTAAACAGTTTTTAAGTTTGGGTCATAAAAATCAAAGATAAGATTTTATGATTTGGAAACAGTTTGTAATGTATATTTGGGCACTTCCACCAAATTTCAGCAATCTATCTCGTCCTGAACAAAAAAAACAAAAAATCTAATTAAAAAATATTGGTTTAAGGGTTTAACACATTATTCAACTTTTTAAGAGTACATTTTTTAAATTGTTAAGGATTATTTTTTTGTAGTTTCACTATTAATAACATCACCGAAATTCAAACAAACTATATTAATAATAACATAAAATCCATTTGAGTTAATAAATTAATTATTCTGCCGACAACAGACAGGTGGCGTCTCAAATTATTTACACTCAATCTGTTTGTTGCAGAGCTAAAATAAATATTTCTGTTTCTTATCACATGATCAGCCAATAAAATGACTGAACATTTAAGAACAGAAGAGGTAGAGGTGTAAAAGACACTAATCAGAGTTCTCTTCTCTGAAAGTAATGAATTTCATTATACACCTAGACCCTGTGGTGAATGAAGTGAAGGTGTCTTTTGCAGAGTGAAAAATAATTATGTCCATTTCAGAGAGCCAGGCATGCTGTGATAACCGTACTTTTCCACTCAGTGGGGAAAACAATTGTAAACCACCTCACTCCTCGTTTCAGGACACGTGCCGCTCACAAATGTTTCAGATGAAGCTCGCAAAAATGTTTGTATTGACACTTTGTACGCGATTGAAAATGACCCAAATTTTTGGCAACCATAATAACATGTGATGAAACATGGGTTTTTACTTATGATTCGGAAACGAAGCGCTAATCCATGCACTGGAAGAGCCGAACTTCACTGAGAGCCAAGAAAGCTCGAATGAGCAAGTCAAATTTAAAGCAATGATGATTGTGTACTTTCACTGGGTTCCTGAAGGTTAAACAATTAATCTATATTACTACCTTGAGGTTCTTTCTAAACTACGTCAAAGAGTAAGGAAAAAACACCCCGAAATGTGGAAGGACAAATCATGGGTTCTCCACCAAGACAATGTGCCAGCTCATTCCGCGTTATATGTCAAGATGTTCCTAGCCAAGTACAGCATCTCAGTGTTAAAACATCCACCTTATTCACCAGATCTTGCACCATATGACTTCTACCTGTTCCCTAAGGTGAAATCTGTATTAAATGGGACAAAATTTGAGTCTGTGGAACCTGTAAAAGAGAAAGCGACACGAGAAAGTAGCTGACAGAATATGAGTTTCAGCACTATTTCAAGCAATGGAGAATTTGCATGAAGCGTTGTAGGGATAGAGAAGGAGTGTATATTGAAGGTGACAATAAGTGATTATGTATAAAATTAAAATTAAATTTTTTACATCAGTCTCGTTATTTAATAGTCACACCTCGTATAGCTGATGTTTATCATAAAGTTTGTTCAAACAATGTAAACATAAACATTTTTGATAGCAATCCTAATAACTCAGACACAATTTTATCGCGTAAAATAGGAACGAAGATTTAATCCGTAATTTACATAGGCTAACTACTTAAAAATTATTTTTTGAAAATGAATCGTTGAAAGTTATCATTCTGCAGCTTTTGTATAAAAACAATGGTTCATTGTTCATTTATTATTACAATAACTTTTTTTAAATCACTTCTTTCTTCAAAAATTATGAGAGATATTAAAAATTCCAAAGTTCATTTAAATGAAATAACAAATCAATTACAGAATTTTAATTTTAACCGTGGAATTATAATTTCTTTTCCATTATTTTTCTCTGCCAGAAATATTATCACAAATGAATGGAAATTCGTCGGAAAAATATTTTTAAGGTTAGACCGTTGGTTATTTCAAAATGCAATTATGAAGTGTTTGCATTTTGTATAACTTGATAAATACTACAAAATAATTTGCAAAACAAATTACTAGCTTAGGCCTATTTAAAAAACTCTGTGTCAAGTATTTTTATGGAATACAATGATTATTACATTCTCTTGCTCTGTATAAAATGTATTTTTTTTTTTTTTTTTTGGTTTAACGTCCGACTGTTCTGCAATTACTGCTAATGCAGACGGTGAAGGATGAAATGAAATGTATAAAATGTAGCCAAGAATGAAAAATAATGTTTTATAATGATTTTTTGAAATTGAGTTTTCACCAAATACACTTTTTAAAGATCACTAATCCCAGACAATATGTTTTTACAGGTTTGTGTCTATGCATGTGTGTGTTGTGTGTGTCTGTGTGAACAAAATATTTCAAAACCCAAAAATTGTAAGAAGTTGAAACTAGAATTTTAAGGACGCAGCACGAACATTTTCATTAAAACGAAACAACCGGGAGAAAGTATTGTTCATTTGTGCGATTTTTAAGTTTATTGTAATTATTTCTTTTTAAATTTTTATACTTTCAATTTAATTTCATTTGTGTAATTTCTTGCAATTTTTTCTTTCAATCTCTCTTCTTTTTCCTCTTGTTGTTGTTGTTGATGATGATAAAATTGTTTCTTCTTCTCCTCCTCTTCCTTCTCCTTCTCCTCCTCCTTTTCTTCCCCTTCTCCTTCTTCTCCTCTCCTCCTCCTCCTCATGGCATTTGCCACTTAGCCCGTTCCATTTTTTAAATGTATTTTTATTGGAAAGCTGTATAAATAAAATAAAGTATTCTCAGCGATGTAGATGCCTATTATATTAGTGACAATACTATAATGCTTTTCACGGTTGGTGAGCTCTGCTGTTTCACGCGTATAGACCAATCAGAACGTTTGCCAGCGTTGTCAGATTGTACGAATGTTTCAGCCTGACGAATATTACGCGCGCATGCGTATAAGAGCCGCAATAGTTCACTCGTATCGTGCATCTCGTACTGAACACATAAAGAGTGCGTTAACATGCAATAGTTTATAATACCGGGTGATCGTAAAGTCACGCAACCAAATGTTTGAAGCCGTGTAGGAATTGAAGGTAAATTTGTAAAGTATGATTACAATATGGGAATTTTTCGTTTAGTAGTACAGTATGTGGCAGCACTGCTAGATCACGCCACCGGGCGACAGTTAGCCAGAAACCAGTTGGTTTGTTCAGTTTGAGTCGCAATGTCTTTTACGCAAGAACAACGCGTCTCTATCGTTTTGAGTTACTGTGAATCGAAATCCTACGCGAAGTGTCAAGAACATTTCTCCAATGCCTTTCCAGATGCTAAAGTGCCAAACAAATCGACCATATTTCGTTTATTTCATCATTTTTGGGATACAGGTAGCGTGAATGACCGTAATCGTACCGGCCGACCAAGTGTTTTATCTGACGACAGTCTGCAGACGATAAGTGAAACGTTTATTCGTTCTCCAAAAAAGTCTCTTCGAAAACTTTCTACTCAGACTGGACTGTCTTATGGAAGTGTTCATAAAGCCACTAAGTTATTAAAATTACATCCGTACCGGATTAACGTAACTCATCAGCTCAAAGTTTTTTTCAGCGATGAAGCTTGATTTCATCTAAGTGAATATGTTAATAGTCAAAATTGTAGAGTATGGTCTGCAGAGAATCCACATGAATTCCATGAACAGCCATTACATTCTCAAAAAATTGGGGTGTGGTGTGGTGTATCTCGTCGGAGAATTGTCGGGCCTATCTTTTTTTCGGATACAATCACAGCAGAACGTTATCAAGAAATAATCATGCAGTTCGTAGCACTGCTACATGTTGACGAACGTTAATGCTGGCTACAACAAGACGGAGCAACTTCACATACGGCAAACAGTACTATCCAATTTCTCCACGGTTTCTTTGATGACCGAATAATTTCTCGTGGTTTGTGGCCTCCTCGGTCACCAGATCTGACTCCTCCTGATTTTTATTTATGGGGCTATTTGAAAGATAATGTGTACAAAAACAACCCGCATACAGTAGATGAACTTAGAAGAAACATTGAAGACTGTATATCAAATATTGCTACTGCTACACTCAAAAAGGTTGCGTGCATTGCAAACCACGGTGGACATTTCCAGCACTTGTTGTGAACTTGCAAGTATGTAAGTTGTAATTATAACTTGTATCGTAAACTTTGAAATAAAAATAAAAAATACATTACAGCTTTCTAAGACTGTTATCATTTTGGGTTGCACGACTTTACGATCACCCTTATAATCAGCAGATTGTATGTGCATAAGTTATATTAGTTTTAAAACATTAAAAAAAATGGCTGACGAAATATACAACAGAGCTAGGAGAGCAAGTATTGGTAACATTGCTGGCAAGTCATTGGCTAGCTATGAAGTGTGTAGGGGGCAATGAGTACGTTCAGAGCTCATCAGCCCTGAAAAATAGTAAAGTGATAATACTATATATATTTTTATAATGTAAATGAAAAAGAGATCTTTTATAGAATCATGATATCCAGTACTACAACTTACTATAGTTTTACACATCTAACTTTTGCCCATAACAGGCAGGTGGATTGTTAAATTATTTGCACTCAATCTGCTAGTTCAAAGGCTACAATGTAAATATAGTTCTTTTTCTTATCACATGGTCTGCTAATTAAATTACTGAAGCATTTATGAATAGAAGAGGTAGAGGTGTAAAAGACACTACTCACAGTTATATCCTCTGAGAATCATGAATTTCATTTTACAGCCAGACCTTGTGGTGAATGGAGAGTGTAGGGTAAAAAGTGCAGGGTAGAAAGTAGATGCTTTTCAGAAGGCCTGGAATGCTGATAAGCATACGTTTTGACCCAGTGAGGAAAACACTGGTAAACCCCCTCACTCTTTGTTTTACTTAGTAAAGCCTCTAGAATATTAAACCAGCCTTTCGGCCGATGACCTAAACAACAACTTTTAACTTTAACTCTAACAAATACGTAAATTATGGATGTTCAGGAGTGATAACCAATGTTGATGTAGTAGAAATTAAAGACAGATTTGTAAGTTTTGTTTGGCTTATTGAACTTCTTAAGTAATGTTTCGTTATTTACTAATAATTTTTATTAATTTATTAATTTGCCCATAACAGACAGATGGAGTGTACAATTATTTACACTCGATCTGTTTGTTGCAGGGGTAAAATAAATAGTTCTGTTTCTTATCACATGGTCAGCCAATTAAATGACTGAATCATCTAAGAACAGAAGAGGTAGAGGTGTAAAATACACTAATCAGAGTTATCTCCTCTGAAACCAATGAATTTCATTATACAGCCAGACCCTGTGGTGAATGAAGTGAATGTGTCATTTGCAGAGTGGAAGAAATGTGCTTTTCAGAGGGCGCGGCGTGCTGATAAGCGTACTTTTCCATTCAGTGAGGAAGGCAATTGTAAACCACCTCACTCTTCGTTGTACTTAGTAAAACCTCTACAGGTTCAAACCAGCCTTTTGGCTGATGACCTGAACTACAATTTATTAGTTATGTCACAAAGTTTGATTGTGATAGGTCTGAGGTGTGGTAGGTAGGTGTGAGAAAATGGAGGATACTAGCAACTAGCATAAAGGATTGGAGAAAGATTATGGAGAAAGACACAGCCTACCAAGGGCTTTAGAGCTACAAGATGATGACGATAATTGTTAAAATTTAAGGACACTTTATTATAAATTATCATCGGCACTAATGTTTAGCATAGCCGGAAGTAAAATAAAATATAATAATGGAAAAGTATTCTCAAAATATTGAAAAATTTATCCTTTAATTAAAAATTAATTACAAAGGAAGTAAATTACAAGAAAATGAAACGTAGAAAACAATTTTTCTAAAACTTGCACACATTTTGAAAAATTTAAATAGTACTAGGTATAAAGGTTTCTTTTAATAAAAACGGAAATAACTCTAGGTGTAAATGTAATAAATAAGGTATTTCTCTTCTAGTAATTTATTCGTATTTCATAAACTTAAATGTTGATTCAAGTTAATTGAATACAAATACAATCGAAGATTTCATTATTATACTTTCTATAATGTTCCTCTGTATTGTACCCTAACCCAGAGGGCTCAACCCCTCCCCATTTGCTTTGTTCCCCTTAATCTGTATCTGATGAGATTCTCATCAGTGCCATTTCTATTTTATTTAATATGAAGAAATATTACAGATTGTTCATTATTGAGTGAATTTTTTTACATTATTGTAAGAAATACATTACAATATTATACGAGTATTATGGCAACGATTATTCCCGGTTCCTTTAGAAAAAAATAATACCAAATTCTTTCCCCATAACAGGCAGGTGGAGTGATTGAATTATTTGCTCTCGATCTGGTAGTTCTACGGCAACAAAAAAAATTCTGTTTCTTATCACATGGTCAGCCAATTATATGACTGAAGTATTTAAGAACAGAAGAAGTGGAAATGTAATTGACACATCAGTTATATCCTCTGAGAGTAATGAATTTCATTTTATAGCCAGACCCTGTGGTGAATGAAGTGAAGGTGTCATTAGCAGGGTGGAACGTAGATGCTTTTCTTAGGGCCTGGAATGCTGATAAGCACACTTTTCCACTCAGCAAGGAAGGCAATTGTAAACCACCTGACTCCTCGTTTTACTTAGTAAAACCTCTAGAGGTCCAAACCAGCTTTTCGGCTGATGATCTGAAGAACAAAAATAATTTTTAAATTTCATTAATTAATCTGTTTTATGAAATTATAATTAAGCATGAAAAGCTTATTTTATCTTATATTATCTGCATGAAAAGCAGATTTTGAATATTTAATAGTTAAAGTTAATTCCTCAATGTTTCTATAATGTCAGTTATATTATTTTAAAGGTTTCCATCTGAAATAAAATTAATAAAATATAATTTCTGAAATTAATTAAAAATGCCTAATATTAGGCTATTGGATTTTTGTCTTACATTTGACTGATGTTTTTATTGCTTTTAATGGAATTATATAAGATTTATCACCGACAATAAAGTGAAAATTGTGTACAAGAAACAGAAACTCTGGACGAGATAAAAATAGAGAAAATACTTCAAGTTAACGTTAAAAACACCCTTGGGACAATCCCAGGAAAAAATAAACAGTGAAGTCCGTTCAATCTGATTTTTGGTCTTGACAAGGAAATAGAAAAGATGTCTTGCGAAATTATCTTTCTACTATAATAGTTGTATTATGTAATTCTAAATTAAATGAATTTAGAGATCGTTTAAATTTTATTCTTAACGTTTGAATTAGTTGTATTGTATCATTTGATACAATTAGAAATGGAAAAAAATAGTGAAATAAAATTTAAATATAGGCTTACTTGTTTTAAAAAAATAAAACCGATTGAAAAGTAATTATTTTCTCACTTGGTAGAAATTAATTTAAGATAACTGGTCTGATCTCGGCTGTATAAAACTCGAAAGCTTCGAAAAACTGACTGACTGAATCACGCACTCTTTCACACAGTCATTATTAAGAGTCCTATAAACCATGTTAATGAAAATGCACTTTTCGCAAAAACCACTAACGATATTTTACTTCTGACGTTTTTGTACAAAAAGATGTTTTCCACCAATAAAAAAACAAAAATTCGTTTTCATCTTCTTTACAATATTTTTACATTTGGAATATATTAAAAGTGACATCTTACTGTAGGAAACACACTGTAAAATTTTCACATTGATATCTATAGTAGGATCTGAGAAAAGTACAATTTAATGTAAAAAATTAGACTTCGGCAATTCTACTTTAAAGATAAGAATAACTCAGAAATTTCCACTGTAATATCTCCACAACTCCAGTTTCAGGGTCAACAAAATGATATTAATGATTCTTCGTGAAGTGTTGAAAACCCTCGTCCTCTAACTCGTCCGTTTTGTATCCCAGTCAATAGTCAGAAATTACTGCGCTATAGATACTGAAGTCACGACATTGCCTTTTGCGTATGGATGGACTTTGAGGAAGGAAAGTAAAAATTTGCAGTGCTGCCAACCTCAAAAATAAGATACTACTCGTACATTTCACTACCGCGCAGTTTTTTCATACATTTTGTACGCTGTGGTTTATTCCGAGAAAATATTTTCTTCATAAACTTTATAAGAAAACAATGTGACCTGTACTATTGCTTATAGCTTAATTACATGACTAGAAATGTTTAATTTACTATAATTACCAGCTTATACCATATTATAATGTAATACCAGCTACCTTATTCCATTGGAATAATATTTTTTACGAATGAATCACCTTCTTTACTATCGTTGTTACCGGTGCTTCAGTATCAGTTTCACTAGTAAATCTACGTAACCGTTTCCTCTTTTACCAGGTGTTGAGAAAACTGTTAAAGAATAGCTTCTGCACGTCTTTAATAATTGCCTCCTTTATTTTTCGAATTGTGGAAAGAGAAACATCACAGTAGATAGTCACTCGCTCATGGGTTTTGTTAAGTGGCAGGGAAAGGCATTTTTGTTTAGCTTCAACTTCACAACATTATTGCACTGTATATTGGATTTCGTTCATCATTGTGAATAGTCTGCCCACGTTTTCAAGAGACTAACATTTTTGTTCACGGCAATAAACAGTCATATTCGTACAGTTAACTTACAAAAGGTTCGACAATATATTGTATATGCTCTGAACATAGTATAAGTTGATGTGTTTGTAGTACTGAAATTAAAAGCAACTCATGCGCACTGATGATTTTCCTCTTTTACCCCTCGTTGCAAACAAAGGAAAATTCGTGACTCAAGTAACTATATCTGGTTGAATTAAAACTATTCCAGTAACCTGAGGTCCTGAGGAACCTGAGTTCCTCAGTTTCCTCGTTGGTCGGTTTGGCCTAAGTAGCCAATAATAACCTGAAAGTGGTGATCGGTTTAAAGATAAGTACCCCTGTAATTTTTTTTTTATTAATAAGGTTAAACAATTTTACAGTAACATTATTAAGAATTGATGAAAGGTTTGTTAATTTTAGTAATAGATATTTCTCGTATCGACAACCCACCAGATAAATGTTTACTTAATAAATATACTTGAGACAATTCGGTATTAATCCACAAAAAAGTTTTGCAGTTAACTTTATTGAAGTAAATTTTTTAATTAACGCGATAACTCATCAAAGTGAAGGGAGCATTATAGTAGAATGTTATTGTATTTCTCTTCACCATTGACTGAGGCATCACTTGCCAGCTCACGATTCACAATCATCTCCCTCCTTGTCACCCAATCAGTCTCTCCTGCTTTTCTCCTATCTATGCTCTTTCTCCCTCTCCCATTTTCTCATTTCATCAAACCCTGTCTTGTTTAATCTGTTAGTTCGATCTCTCCTATTTGGTACGTAATATTCCACCTGCACACCGCTTGTATTCATCTCCAAATATCTCTCTTGCTTGTATTGCAATACTCTTTCTCCTGACTTCACGTTTGTATCGTATTGTATAATCATAAATTCACTCCATTATCTCGCTTCATGGTCTCTGGTACCGTATGCCAATGTATCTATATATATATAACAGAACCTTCATTCAGACTCTACCTGTGCGTACGTTTCAGTTGCGTTAACATTTCAATCAGCCCTAACGAATTTACCGTAGAAATTAATTTCACCTTACCACCATTATATCATATTACTCGTAGTATTTCAATTCCGACAATGTTTAACTACCATTTCTCAAATTAATGTATAGCTACTATTTTTTTTTTTTAATTTACAAAAGAAGAAAATTTATAAGACTCATGATTAAAATTAGCTTGTGTTACATTTTATATTATTTACTCATGATTAAACAAAGGTTATATTTTTAATTATTTACATTGACAAGAAAATTCGTGTGATTGTTTCACATAAGATTTTTACTCTCTCTTGCCCTATATGAATATGTAGGGTAGTCGATTTTTTAAATCGAGTTTTCACCGGATATACACATTTTCAGACCTCTTGAACCCAAAAAAAAAAATTTTAGCGATTGGTCTGTGTGTCTGAGTGTAAACAAAATATCTTAAGAATGAATAGCATACAGACTTAATAATTAAGATATATAGGTATCGCTACAGAACCTGACATGAACATTTTTATCAAAACTTGTCAACCGGAAGTAGTAATTTATTCGTGTAATTGTTTTACCCTTTTGCGATTTTCTCAAAAACGGCTCCAACGAGTTTTTTTTAAATCATTTCATTTACTACACTTTTTTATACTTTACGAGATTTGGTTAGCGCTGTGTCTACCGAAATTCTTGGAAATACTCTTCTCTCATTGAAATTTTACTTTCTCTTGCCTATATGAATATATAGAAAGGAAAATATGGTTTTCATGTCGATTTTTCGAAATCGAGTTTTTACCGGATCTAAACGTTTTCAAATCCCCTGAACCCGAAGAACATATTTTTAGGGTATGGTCTGTGTGTGTGTGTGTGTGTGTGTGTGTGTGTGTGTGTGTGTGTGTGTGTAAACAGAATATCTCAAGAATGGAACGTCGTACGAACTTGAAACTTAAAACTTAAGTTAGATATTACTACCAGACCCGACACGAACATTTTCATCAAAATCGGTCAACCGGATGTAGTAGTTTATTCGTATAAGTTTTCACTTTTTGCTTGTTTCACACCAGAATTTTTTTTAAAGGTTGCTGCCTTAATATCCATTTTTGGGCAAAAGTGAATTTGGGAAAGTGTGTATGTAATTACAGTTGTAGAAAATTTAACAACCTACAACTTTTATTTCAAACATTCTTTTTGAACAACGCTTAGTTTAGCAGCAATCTGTAATTTTCTGTTTTTTCCATCAAAATCGGTAAAAAATGGAATTTTTTTAAATTGCCCTCTTAGTATAAATTTTATGAGAAAAAAGTATACAATAAAAGTTATAGGAAATTAAAAAACACAATTTTTATTTTTTCATTTTTCTCTACATTTTTTTTGTTTTTTCTTTTTTGGTTTAACGTCCGACTGTTCTGCAGTTACTACTAATGCAGACGGTGAAGGATGAAATGATTTTTTGTAACGTATGAAAATATGCCGTGCCTGAATCCAAGATGCAACCGATGATCGAACCCAAGACCGCATGATGAGAGGCGAGCACGTTACTAACTACGCTTATGCGGCCAGTTTTTTCTCTCTACAGAGCCTAGTTTAGAGACAATTAGTGATTTCCCGTATTTTTAAGCAGAAAAAGGTTGATTTTAATTTTGCTTTATTCACTTGATTTAGATTATGTTTTCCATTTTACATTGTTTACTCGTGATCAAACATACGTTATAATTTTAATTATTTATATTTGCACGAAAAATTATTTGTGTGATTGTTTCACATCAGAATTTAAAAATCTATTTATCAATTTTTTTGACTGGTAAGTTCCTTTATGGCAGGCTATATGATAATATTTCTTGAAAAATTTATGTAAGACTAACTTTACATAAGATTTCAAAAAATAAGCTCTATACATTTTTTGTTTGTTTTTGGAAAAATAAATTTATTTACAAAATGTACGTTACAATATCAATTTTTAAGTATAACTTTCTAAAATAAAATATATAGGCCTATGTTTAGACATTTTTGCTTCAAATATTCTAAATACATTTTTATTAAAGAAAGGCAAATAAAAACAAAATAAATTATAGATAGCTGTACTAGTATTTTAGTTATTTTACGACATCGGAGTAATGGTAAAAGACATGTCCAATCTACCGGTAGAAATACATTGGGACAGAAACTTCTATCTCCAAAGGATTAGGTAGTCTTTTTACTGTAGAATAAGAAAAATAAGAAGAAATAAAAAGAAAAATCTTATTCTTATGTTAGTAATAAATAAGTGAGATTCACATAAAATTGCAGTAAAACAAAATAAAATTATTCTGAATGAAACTCATTAAAAAATAAATATTAAATATTATTAAATAACATGAAATAATGTGGAGTATTTTTAGATTCTTAAAGAACATAATCTAATAATTTATAGCAACACAAATTAAGATAATAACACACTTTAACTAAATAACTGATCAATAAAAAAACCTATCGACTAAAAGATAATTTCAGAATTTTTTTTCTTCTAACATCTGAGATTATTTACATTAGTTGAGTTGATCAGTTTATAAACAAAAGCTATAAGTAAATAGCATGAATGGGTTCACATGACGAAGACAATACCCAATGGTATTGCTTCGGAAAAGAAAAAAAATAAATTTAATTTTTGAAAATATTAAGTAAATTTACTTACAAAATTTACTTAACCTATATTTTCAACCTATATTTTTAAGGAAAAATTGATAATTTTTTTTATTTTATTATTCCACACTCCTCTTAAAAATAATTACATGAATTGTCAAAGAATTTTGATTTCTTTTGTCTTAGTTTAATTCTAAGCTTTATAGTAAGAGTGATTTTACACATTATTCCAAGTACACAAAGTGCCTTTCTTGATTTTCAAAAGTAAACTACTTAAGTAAAAATATTTGAAACAAAATTTCCACATCGATAAGTCGTTGAACAGACATCTGCTTCATGGGATCTGTTACTTACGCACATCTGTTACAAAGCAATATCATATTCCATTGAAAACTATAAGCGGAGGAAAATTGTCCGATATTTATCTAAATAACATTGGAAAAATTATTATCGAATTTTTTAACGCATGTGTTTACTTTATAGGCAGTTCATATTGAAAAAAGTTTTTAGATAAATTCATCGTGAACTCTTGATCAATGTAATTATTTAGAAGCTCAGTAACCAGAGCAAATAATTCATGCAGTTTTAAATATTGGCACACATATTCCTAATAGCTTTTGTGCGGTTCCAAGCTCCGTGTAGTTGCGGGGTGAAGGGTACAGGTGAGGTTTAATGAATAAATGACGCATGCTGGGCGAACGATTATTGTATACATATATTGTATAACATATTTGTTTGTATTTATTACATTCATTTATTTACATATTTTGATATAAATTCATAAGTTAAATATTATGAATCCGACCAAATTAATAACCTGGTAGGTATTTTTTAAATTAATTCGCTGGGTGATAAGATTATTTTTTTTAGTCTAGTTAGTACACGCTACCACTACAAATGCATCGTCTGTGAAACACTACTAGCTCATTCATTCTCCCACTACTATAACAACGCACTGCATTCCTTCCAACTACACGGAGCTGGGACTCAAGCAGTATCTTAATAACATTGTTTAGGTTGTCATAGAATTATGAGTAAAAAACTGGCGAAATTCAGCGCTGTATGCGATTCTATTCACCGGATTGTTGTTGTTTAGGTCAACAGCCGAAAGGCTGGTTTGAATCTCTAGAGATTTTACTAAGTAAAATTGAAGAGTAAGGTGGTGTACTATTGTCTTCCTCACTGAGTTGAAAGAGTATGCTTATCAGAATTCCAGGCCTCCGAAAAGCACCAACTTTCCACCCTGTAAATGACACCTTCATTTCATTCACCACAGGGTCTGGCTGTATAGTGAAATTGATTACTCTCAGGCTGGTAAGGCTGGTTTGAACCTCTAGACGTTTTACTTAGTAAAAAGAGGAATGAGGTCGTGTACTATTGCCTTCCTCACTGAGTTAAAAGAGTATGCTTATCAGCATGCCAGGTCCTCCGAAAAGCACCCACTTTCTACCCTATAAATGACACCTTCACTTCATTCCCCACAGGGACTGGCTGTATAGTGAAATTCATTACTCTCAGAGAAGATAACTGGGACTAGTGTCGTTTTCACCTCTACCTCTTCTGTTCTTAAATAGTTCAGTTATAATTGGCTGACTATATGATAAGAAACAACTATCTTTTGTAACCCTGGAACAAACAGATCGAGTGCAATTAATTTAACACTCCACCTGCCCGTTATCGGCAATAAATTATTCGCATGATTATAGAAAAGAAAACGAGACACGACGCCCAAATATAATTTTATGGAATAATGGTTGTACCATTCATAACATATGGGAATGAAACATTGGTGTCGTTACAGAGGAATGAATCTCGTATCCAAGCTGCTGAAATGAGATTTTTGCGGGAGTCAAAGGTTGTACCCGGCAAAAAAATAAAGTATCTAACAAAACTATACGCGCCGAATTGAATATTCAGTCACCCTGTGAAACTAAGAATATTTTAAGAGAAACTGGTCCAACCGTGTACTTCGCATGCCAGCACAAAGACTTCCTCTGCAAGTATGGAAATATAAACCTAGAGCAAGGCGAGGCTTGGGAAGGCCTAAAAATAGATGGATTCCGGAACAGGCCATTGAGCCTAATCCTTGACAGATGATTATGATGATAGAATTATGAAAATTTAGCAATAAATTCTCATTTGTGTCTTCAATGATAAGTTAAAATATGAGCTTCTTACTCGAAAGAAAAACAAAACAATTTTTTTTTTAGACCCCTTAAAAATATTGTATATAGCTTACTTTAGTAACAAATCGTAATGTATATTTAACTAAATAAAATAAATATAACAATATTGTTCTTTGAAGTTATTGTTATTGTTTCTAATTGCATTATAAATTCGGGTCATGTACTCCTTTGTATCTGTACTAACAGAGTGTAACTAACCTGACAAACGTAATAGGCCGCTAAGCTTCTAGGGTGAACACTTGTAGGCTAATCTATGAATAAATTATTAATACATAACTCAATTAATCTATTAGATAATAGGAAACATCCTACCATCTACATCTATGGGAATCTAATCAACATTAGAACCCTATAAAGCAACAGCAGGTAATTATATCTCAGGTTTATCTGTTGCATGTTTCATTGTGAAAACAAAAAGTGCTACGTTAGATTTATAAGTAAAATCTCTAAGTACTCAAGTTCTCCTCCTTTTAATTATTTAAAAACTAATAAATATAATAAATAACCTATAGGCCTCTTGTTAATATAACCCGATAGGTTAAACCAACTGTTGATAGTAAATTTACTTGTTTGTGTACACCTTGTTTTTGATTTGTGCTTTTTTGTTTTTGCCTGTTCTCGTAAATTTATATTTTAAAATTTAGGTACATTTTTCTTGGAAACCATTAAACCTAACCGGCTCAAATTTTTACCAGCTATTCATCTTGTACATGCACACATACCCGCACTTTTATGAGTTCTTCAGATGCTCCAAAAATTAGCAATATACAAAAATCGTAAAAAAAAAATGTAATTTTATGTTATTCATTATTTTGTTTTTAATTTTTTGCTTCAACAGATTAAATTGAAAATAAAATGTCAGTAGCTAATGATTCTTGACAACAATTAAGTGTGTAAAGTTTCATTTTCCTATCTTTTACCAATCCTATGTAAAGTATACCTGAAATTAGCAAATTTAACACTGGCGGGATACAAGGTACAGTCTCCCTTTAATAAATAAAAATAATTGCTTTAAGGTTTGGAGACCCTTTTCATCATTTTAGGGATACGTTTTGAAAATTTTTTAACGGGTAATTTTTTTAGTTAGACTTAAGTTATATCTACAAAATTCAGCCTTCACGTCTGGAACTTAGTAAACAATAAAATAATATTGGTTCAAGAGTTGAACCCGTTTCTACTTAACGGTAGAATCCAAAAAGTATATGTTTAATTTTTTTTCGAGGGCAGTACAGAAAGTCTGTCATGTTTTGCGTTGTAGCCGCTAGGGACGGAGCTATCGCTGCCATTTTGGTGCCGCGGCGTTTCTCCGTTCAGTGGCTATCCAGTCGTGCTAGCGAGAGCTCTGTGTCGCTCTTCGTTGTTTTTCAACAACAATTTAAAATGTGTGCCGCAATTCAAAATCCCGCCAGTTGTGAAGTGCGGTTGGTAATACGGTTTTTGTTTTTATCGATTTCTTGGAACGTGGCACAACAATAACCTCTGCGAGATATTGTGAAACACTTGAAAAGTTAAGAAGAGCGATCCAAAACAAGCGCAGAGGAAAGTTGACTGGAAAAATTCTCTTTTTGCATGACAACGCCCGACCACACACGACAAATCGAACACGAGAAGTCCTGGATGCTTTCAAATGGAAGGTTTTCCCACATCCCCATACAGTCCGGACCTTGCGCCCAGCGATTATCACTTGTTCCCGACAATGATGACATGGCTTGCGACGCAGCGCTTTGACGACAATGCGGAGCTGTAGGAGGGTGTGACTAACTGGTTAAAATCACAGGCGGTAGACTTGTATGACGCCGCCAATTCAAAATTAGTTCACCGCTATGATAAGTGTCTTAATTTGTTTGGTGATTATGTAGAAAAATAGCATTTTAGTTGCACTTGCAAATGTAAATATAATAAAAAAATTTTTCTTGTACTTAGTTTTTTTTTATAATATCAAAACGTGACAGACTTTTTGGACTGCCCTCGTATTTACCCTAAAAGAAATATTTCCCCCAAATTTCAAGCTATTGTGTACGAGAATTATCGATGAGTGAGTGATTGAGCCAGTCATTCATTCATTCAGCGAGGGTTTTCCTTGTACAAATACAGATAATATAGCCTAATTAATATTTTTACAGGCCATTTTTATTTTATAGAATCACAATCATTTTCTATTTAATTGTCTGTAATAATTTTATTAATAACTTCTGGTTAAAAAAACTAGTAAAACAAATTAAAAATTAGGCTATATAAAAATGAACTGTTTATCTGTAAAGAGTAAACGATTAAAGAACCAAGTTTTATTTCAGTATTTAAAATAGTGATGTCGAATATAATATTTTTGTTGTTTGTTTGTACAAAATCTAGTCAAGGTTATATTAGAACACCAAATAATATAAAAATTTATGAAAATGCAACTCATGATAACGATTTAAATTTACAACCAAGGAAATTCAAAATGGTAAGCATTATTTTAAATCTAATAGTAGGCCTAAATAAAATTATATTTTTACTTTCTCTTGCCTATATGAATATATAGGAAGGAAAGTATTGTTTTCATGTCGATTTTTCGAAATCGAGTTTTCACCGGATCACACGTTTTCAGACCCCCTGAACCCAAAACAACATGTTTATAGCAATTGGTCTGTGTATGTGTGTGTGTGTGTGTGAAGAGAATATCTCAAGAACGGAACATCATACGAACTTGAAACTTGACACTTAAGTTACATACCACTACCGGACCCGACACGAACATTTTCATCAAAATCGGTCAACCGGAAGTAGTAGTTTATTCGTGTCATTTTTCACTTTTTTACTATTTTCTCAAAAACTGGTCCTACGATTTTTTTTTTAAATCTCCTGGTTTACTGAATTTTTTATCCTCTACAAGATAGGGTAGGCGCCACGTTTGCTGAAATTCTTGGTGAGGCTGTTTTTTCGTAAAATAATTGTTTTTTTAAGATTACGGCTTTAATATGCATTTTATTGCAAAAATTTATGAAAAAAGTAGATAGTTTAAAATCCTACAACTTTTGTTTCAAACCTTTTTGTACAACGCTTAGTTTAGCGGTAATTAGCGGTTTTGTGTTTTCTTCTCACGAAAACGTGTGAAAAATCGATTTTTTTAAAAGATTTCAGCCTTAGTATACATTTTACGAAAAAAGTGTATGTAATTAAATTCATAGGAAATTAAACGATCTACATTGTTCTACATGATCAACATGATCTACTTGTTGTGTGAGTGTTTCACACCAATTTGTTTTAGCCTTTATTTGTTATCGGGAACTTTACATTATTGACAAATACCCAATTTGATCGTTGTATTTGTGAAGTGAGTTAGGCACGAGTTTGAACAGGGACTCCCAGTAGAGTTTGTTCATGAATGGCTTTCAGCTTGTCACCATACAAAGTCGCTTGTCCAACCAGTGTTACTTAACAAATAATAGCGAATTTCTACCAGCTGACTGACTGGGCTGACCCGGAGGGCAAAATTATATATGAGTGGGCTATATATTTTTTATTTTTTAAGATTGCGAAATTAGTATGCATTTTGATCCACCGGGTTGGTCTAGAGGTAAAGTCGTTGCTGCGAGTCAGCTGTTTAATAGCTGATTTTTAGAGACGATGGTTCTGGTTCAAATATTAGTAAAGGTAGTTAATTTTATACGGATTTGAATACTAGACAGTGGTTACCGGTGTAGTTTGATGGTTGGGGTTCAATTAACAATACTCTCTGAGTCTGTACAAGACTACACCTCATTTACACGTCATACACATCATCCTCATGTCATTGGGTCAAGGGGTTGCTTATTTTTCTGAATTGAACTGATTACTACATACACACATTAGGGATAAAAAATATGAATATTACGATAAAGCGTATTAATTAAAGTTATAGAACAATTATTAAAAACCTACATCTTTTATTTGAAGCGTATTTTTTTTTGTACAAGGCTTAAGGGGAGACTGCACGATGGTTTTAACTCAAAATTTCGATTTTGGTTTTTTATGTTTTTCAATATTTTAGGCCTAGCAGAAAAACATTAAATTACGTCAAAAAATATTTTTTAATTAAAAAATTAAGTTTTTATTAGGTTTACACAAAAATAATCATTTTATAAAGAACGAATACTTTTTCTTAATTTTATACTGGTCGTTTTAGTGCAAAAAGAATTTTATTTTTTAAAATATCTGCATCACGGTTTTAATATTCTCAGCTGTTGGTTTAGCTTTCTAAACTACTGTTGATGGGAAATTTACTTGTTTGTGTACGTACATATTGTTTTTGATTTGTGCCTTCTTGTTTCTCACCTTTTCCCGTTAATTTAGATTTAAATTACCAATGGCACAAAAATTACGCATATATTGTTCTCTTTTGAAACCTATAATGGACCTAAGGGTTCCAAATTTACGGTTCAACCAAACCCTCTAACTTGCAACGAATTCAAGCATTCCAGCCAAAAACATTACGCCTTATAGCAACAGCACCTCTTTACGTTAGCAACAAAACCTTACATACAGATTTGAAAACACCACTTGTACAAAATTCCATCGAATACCTATACAAACGCCTTCTCGACAAGTCACACGAACACGAGAACCCACTGGTGCGTTCACTTTCCATCTTCCATTTACCTGATAATTCTTCTAGACGCCTTAAAAGACGCTGGAGTAGAGACCTACTAATTTGATACACAAATTTCATTCTTGGGGAGGCACCAATGGGGGCCCTATCCCTCTTATGTATATCATGTCATTTACATTATTATAATAATCATCACATTTGCTTGTAGTAAAATTTTACAGTTGTAAATAAAGAATTAAAGAGAAAGAAAGTTAGATTTTTAACACTAAGGTACATTTTTCTCAGAAACCAATGAACCTACCAGGCTGAAATTTTCACAAGTTTTAGTTATGGCTGAATAGCCATATATACCAACTTTTTTATGACTTCCTCAGGTGCTTCAAAAATTTTTAATACGCAGAACACGTGGAAAACAATTTGTAAAAATTTTATGTTATTCATAATTTAAAAAAAAATGGTATGGTCCAAAGATTAAATTGAAAAACTGTTAGTAGCTTGAGAAGAAACCCGACACCTACAGCGTGTAAAGTTTCATTTCCTATCTTTTACCAATCCTATGAAAAATGTACCTAAAAATAGCAAATTTAACAATGGCGGGTTACAAATTAGGCTACAGTCTCCCCTTAATTTAGCGCCAATTAGTGGTTTTGTGATTTTTTTTCATTAAAATCGGTAAAAGATGGGATTTTTTTAAAGATTGCGGCCTTAGTATGCATTTTACAAGAGTGTATAGAATAAAAGTTATTGGAAATTAAAAAACCTACAACTTTTATTCCAAAAGTTTTCTCTACAGAGCCTAGTTTAGAGGCAATTGCTAATTTTTAAGTCAAAGAGAGCTGATTTTTATTAACTCATGATTAAAAATTAGGTTATGTTATTCATTTTTCATTGTTTACTCAAAATCAAACGTAGGTTTTATTATTCATTATCTACATTGGCAAGAGAAAGTTTTGTGACTGTTTCACACTATATTTTTTACTAAAAGGATCGACTTTAAATTACTCTTTGTTGCTCACAATACCATCCTTCAATATGACATAATACTTTACGCTTTTCTTTTTTAAAAAATATTTGAACATATTTTACGGAAAAAATATCGTCAAACTGATTTCTGATAGCAAGTTACTGTCTGTCTATAACTTGATGGCCTCCGGCAAAGAGGAGCAATATGCGGATTGTAAAACCATTTCAGAAAACATACATTTAATTTTTTAAGTAACTTAAACTTGTCGGAAATTCCATATCTTTATAAAAGTATACACTTTGAGGAAACGAAATAAAGAGGACATTTTTAATTAATTTTTAGTGGAATTCCGTCTATTCGATTCCGTCCATTCGCGATTTACCAAAATTTTTTTTTGAAAATACCTCGTAACTTAAAAAGTAACGATTTTCTGTTAAATTCTATTGAATCATCGTTTTCCATAATTTATCACAAAACAAACCTGCTAAATATTATGTTAATCCGTAAAATAGTTGTTGAACAATGACGATGTATTTTAAAAAATACGGTTTCTTCTTATAAAAATCTGGTGTGAAACACCTACACAACTTTCTCTTGCCAATACAAATTATGAACAAAATAACCTAACATTAGTAATAAAACATTAGAAATAAACAACTAATCTCAATAAACATAACTTAAATTTAATTATGAGTGAAAGACGCAAAATTAAAATTAACCTCAGTTTGGCTTAAAAATACGGAAAATCACTCTTTCACGCTAAACTAGGCTCTGTAGAGAAAAATGCTTAAATAAAAGTTGTAGATCTTTTAATTTCCTGTAAAGTTAATTATCCTTTTTTGTCGTAAAATGAATACTAAGGCTGAAATCTTTAAAAAAATCGATTTTTTTACACGATTTCGTGAGAAAGAACCAGAAAATCGCTAATTACCGCTAAACTAAGCGTTATACAAAAAATTTTTTGAAATAAACGTTGTAGAATTTTAAATTCTCTACAACTTTTACTAGTAGCCTACATTTTTGCGCTAAAATGCATATTAAAGTCGTAATCTTAAAAAAACAATTTCTTTTTACGAGAAAACAGCCTCACCAAGAATTTCAGCAGGCATGGCGCCTACACTATCTTGTAGAACATAAAACACGTGGTAAATGAAGAGATTTTTAAAAACATTGTAGGATCCGTTTTTGAGAAAATCGCAAAAAAGTGAAAAATGACACGAATAAACAACTACTACCGGTTGACCGATTTTGATGAAAATGTTCTTGTTGGGTTCTCTAGTAGCATCTAACTTAAGTTTTAAGTTTCAAGTTCGTACAATGTTCCGTTCGTGAGATATTCTGTTCACACACACACACACACACACACACGCACACACACACACACACACACACACGCACGCACGCACGCACACACACACACGCGCGCACACACACACACACCAATCGCTACAAACATGTTTTTTGGGTTCAGAGGTCTAAAAACGTGTAGATCCGGTGAAAACTCGATATCAGAAAATCGACATGAAACAATCTTTCCTTCCTATACATTCATATAGGCAAGAGAAAGTAAAAATACGGTTTCTTCTTAAAAAAACAAAACTTTTACTAAATTATACATTATCATGAAGCGTTTGTTTTTCGAAATAATTTTATATTATAATCAGTAATAATTATTTTATTTTATAATCAGTGTGTATTATTTATTAAAAGTAGTTTTAAAAGTGTATGATCAGTGCGCAGCAACTCTTCTTCTATGCCCTTGACCATGTTTTTTTTTTTAATTCTTAATGCGTGTACGCTGCAATCTTTCAATTCAGAACAATAAGCAACCATATGACCTAATGAAATGAGGATGATATGTATGACGTGTAAATGAGGTGTAGTGTTGTGCAGACTCAGGCTGACCATTCCTGAGAGAGTATGGTTAATTGAACCCCAACCATCAAAGTACACCGGCAATCACTGTCTAGTATTCAAATCCAAATAAAAGTAACTACCTTTACTAGGATTTTAACCAGGAACCTTCGTCTCCGAAATCAGCTGTTAAACAGCTGACTCACGGCTACGACTTTACCTCTAGACCAACCCGGTGGCGGACCATGTTTATACATAATTATTTTGAGATAAAACCACTGGTGGTACGTGAACATGTCAAGACATATTAAGTGGTACGCCACCAAAAAAGTTTGAAAACCGCTGTTCTAGAGGATCAAACTTTGCGCGCCATGCCATCTGACGGTTGATAACCTAAACAACAAACAATAACAAAATCTTCGATAAATAATAGATTACTTAATGTTTATAATATAATTATTTACAATGAAATTTACTATACATGATTTACTGTTTTACTGTTTATAGTGTTGGTTGAGGAATACATTGTGTCCAAAAGATATGAAATGTCACATGTTGGTATGTGTCATGAGAGAAACCCCCGATTATAAAAAGGAAGTACGTGAAAAAGAAAAACTTTGGGAAAAATGGGGGATGGCGGATTATAAGAGGCAGTTAAGGAAAAATAAAATGGAACAGGAAAAGGAAGAGAGGAGCATAAAGGAGATGGAAGAAGAAAGGGAAGAAAGAAGACGGAAGAAAAAGGAAGAGGAAAAGTTAAGAGAAATAAGAAAAAATACAAGTACTACTACAAGTGATACTGCTATTACCACAACCAAACCTGATACGGAAGACGTTGAGGATGACGACAAGGAGGACAAAAAAGATGAAACTGAGGAGGAAGATAAGGAGAAAGATGAGAATTACGAGGATTATGATGATGAGGATTACGGGGTTGATTATGACGATGGAGACGAAGATGAAGTAGTGGAATACGTTGAGCCGACAAATATATTTTTTTAACGAATCACATATAATCTAACATTTTGCGGTGGCAGTAAAAAATAATTTTAACCCCCCGATGGAAAAAGAGGGTTTATAAGATTAACGTGTGGAACTGACATCGTAGAATCAAAACGGATGAACCGATTTTGATTTTTTTTGTTGGTAAAGTGACTTGATCAAAATTGTTTTTAGCTATATAAAAACCAAAAAATAAAATTAAAAATCTGATGTGAAACATTGCCCGACTTTCTCTTGCCAATGCAAATCTACACTGTTCATTTTTTATGAACCATAAGCGGAGGTCTCGGGTTCGATTCCCGGCTAGGCTCTGAAGTTATTACATGCCAACAAAACCCATCATTACAGTTTCTTCACCCACCGTAGTCGCTGATGACCAAGCTGTTGATGCGACTTTAAATATACAAAAAAACTAACCTCAAAAACATAACCAAAAACTCAAAAACATAATATATTTTATCATGAATGAATTATGCAAAATGAAAACCAATCTTTTTGGCTTAATTCGGAAAATCACTCTTTGGCGCTAAACTAGGCTCTGTAGAGAAAAATCCTTAACATAAATTTTGTACGTTTTTTAATTTTCTATAAATTTAACTCTATACACTTTTGTCGTAAAATGTATACTAAGGCCGAAATCTTTAAAAAATGCATTTTTTTAAGATTTTCATGAAAAAAAAAAACATAAAATCACTACTTATCAATGAAATAAGCGTTATGCAAAGAAATTTTTGAATAAAAGTTTTAGGTTTTTAAATTTTCTACAACTTTTATTGTATAATTTTTGCGCTAGAATGCATATTAAGGCCGCAATCTAAAAAAACCATTTTTTTCTACGAGAGCACTGCCTTCCGAGAATTTTAGCAGACTAACCCCTATCTTGTAAAAACATAAAAATTGTAGTAAATAAGGTGATTTTTAAAACACTCGTAGAAGCCGTTTTTGAGAAAATCGCAAAAACGTGAAAAATTTCAAGAAGAAACTACTACTTTCAGTTGACCGATTTTGATGAAAATGTTCCTGTAGGATTCTGCAGTAGCAGGCCTACCTAACTTAAGTTCTAACTTTTTAAACCTCTAAAGAACGACTATTTTTTAAGGTAGAATTACAATTTAAGTTTTGGTTAACTCAAAAAAATATGTATTATGTAGAATGTTAATGAACTGTAAAAAATCAAAATACTATACTGGAAAAAATTTTCTTCTGTTAGGGCCTACTGCAGACCTACTTGCAGACCTACTGTCAGTCTATAACTTGTTGGCCTCCCGGAGAGAGGAGCAGAATCGGCCCACAACTAGCCTTCTTAATAACACTTCATTATGTGCCAAGTTCAGTTTACTAGTTAGTAGTAGTTCATAATGAAATGTTATTGAGAAGGCTAGTAGCGAGCCGATTCTGCTCCTCTCTGCGGAAGGCCATCAAGTTATAGACAGACAGTACTAATACCTTCTTTACATTCCCTCACCAGACTTTCTAAACACTGCGTGATAAATGTAAACAAATGACGCAATCGGTTATTACAAATATAAAATATCGTTCCCAGTACCCTTCAGATATCGAAAAAATATTTCACATATGCAATCCGTATATTATGAAGTTAAGTATAAACTTATTGTGTAAATTATTAGTCATTTAAACTACTCTACATTATAAAAGTTTGTTATGGATGGGGCGCGGAGGAGGGGAATGTCATTGGTTATTATAGCATTGATTGATCTACAAAGCCGATGTTTTTGTATGTGCTAGTAGCAGTCAGAGCCCCATAAGAAATACATTGTCCTTTATTGCTCCGTTGTGTCAACTGAAAGTGCAAACGACTACAGTATGAATTGACTATCTCCCATTTTTTATTAAGTTGACTCGAGTAATCAGTCAAGCTCTATTAATTATAATTATAATTTTATTAAAATGTAATACACACTCGTATAAATGGTTAAAAAAACAATGAAATGAATTTAGTTTAAAAAAAACGAAAATATACACAGTAATTCCGAGTAAATTTCCTTAATTATAACTTAAAAAATCTAAAACTATATTAATTCGTAGTGTAAAAACTAATCCACCCAACTATGATTTCTCATATTTAATTGTAAATCAATTTAGTCCTTCTTTGTTAATTAGACTGCTATAACTACTACGGTCTGCCCATAACAGACAGGTGGAGTGTCAAATTATTTACACTCAATCTGTTCGTTGCAGGGCTAAAATAAATAATTCTGTTTCTTATCACATGGTCAGTCAATTAAATGACTGAATCATTTAAGAACAGAAGAGGCAGAGGTGTAAAAGACACTAATCAGAGTTATCTTCTCTGAAAGTAATGAATTTCATTGTACAGCCAGACCCTGTGGTGAATGAAGTGAAGTTGTCATTTACAGAGTGGAAAATATGTGCTTTTCAGAGGGCCCGGCATGCTGATAAGCATACTTTTACATTCAGTGAGGAAGGCAATGGTAAACCACCTCACTCCTCGTTTTACTTAGTAAAACCTCTAGAGGTTCAAACCAGCCTTTCGGCTGTTGACCTAAACAACAACAACTACTACGGTAATCTATTAGTGTGTTATTATTTATAACTACATGTTAATTACTTAAATACCAATTAAACTATTAATACATTTATTAAAGGTGTTTATAGCTAAATATGAATGAAAGAAAAACACAATGGTAGCCTAAAATGTGAAATGTGTAAAATAAAATTTATTAAAGTAGTCTACAATTTCTTTTTTTTTTGGTTTTACGTCTGACTGTTCTGCAATTTCTGTTAATGCAGACAGTGGATAATAATAATAATGAAAATGAGTGACGAAAAAATGCCAGACCTGACCGGGAACCAAACCCAGGTACCCGGCTTAGAAGGCAGTTGCACTAATCACTACGCCAACGGGCCGGCCAGTTAGTTAGTTAATTAGTTTTTCTATTTACAAATATTCACAAAATTATTTGTTTTCTGGTATTTTAAAACCTGGTTTTTAACGTCAGATTCCTTGTTTATTTTTTGTTACATTTTTATTTATTTAAAAGTAAATTATCATGTTACGACTTTCTAATGAATTTACTCAACGCAGCACGTCTCTTTGAAACAAACTGTATCATTTTACACTAATCACAATATTTACATAATCATTTTAGGTATTTTTGGATAACAATATTCTTATCTAAATTATGTATAAATTTACTCGTTAGTATGTATTTTACATTAAACTCTATTCTCAAGCATACATTGTTAAAATTAATTCCATAAATTAGAATTAATTATATTGATAGATAACTTCCTTAATATAAATTATTATGCACAATATTAATTTTCACATTCGAAGAAGTATAAGGACTACCCTAAATATGCTCAAAAAAAACAGCTGATTTTCACTGTTTCATCAAAAATTACTTATTCAGCTGTACCCACCGGGTTGGTCTAGAGGTAAAGTCGTCGCCAAAATCAGCTGTTTAACAGCTGATTTTAGAAGACGAAGGTTCCTGGTTCAAATCCTAGTAAAGGTAGTTACTTTTATAAGTATTTGAATACTAGACAGTAACTACCGGTGTACTTTGATGGTTGGGATTTAATTAACCATACTCTCTCAGGAATGGTCGGCCTGGGTCTGTACAAGACTACACCTCATTTACACGTCATACACATCATCCTCATCTCATCCTCAAAAAAAAAAAAAAAAAAAAAAAATCCTCATCTCATTGGGTCATGGGGTTGCTTATTGTTCTAAATTGAACAGATTGCAAAATACACAAATTAGGAATAAAAATTCAGCTGTAACATGATAAACAATAGGAAATGGCTTGTCGAGTGTTTTACCTTATTTAAAATTAGTATTTTACAAGCGTTAAAAAGTAAAGGCTAATAAAGATTTCTCGGATTTGTTCAAATTGAGTCAAATTAATCAGTAAACTAAATTTTGACACTACCAAACAGTAATTCTCCTAGAAGTACAATAAGCCAGCGAGACTCTCTTCGGGCCATATAAAAATGGATAAGTAGAAAGAATTAAAAAAAAATAGAAAGGAGGGTAGTCAGAAAATACATAAACAAGAAAAACATAGTAGAAGGACAGTGGCGGATAATCTCAAATGAAGAAGTATGTAAGATAATAACCCCGGTAACAATTTTTTTCAGGAGAAAAGAATTTCATTCTTGGGGCACAAACTTAAAGAAGAAAACACCAGACTTGCTAACCAAATTATCAACTTTTACTGGGAAAGAAAAACAAAACCGAAATGGATAAAGGAAGTCCAACAGGACATGAAAGAGTTGAGAATTTCAAGGGAGGATCTGATTAAAAAATCTGGAAAATACGACAAGCTAATTAAAGCTAATATGATAATACTTGAGCGTAAAACTAGAAAGGAATTCAAAAGAGTGTAATCGGACAAGGACGGGCGCCAAAGGTCGATATGCCTCAAAAAGATGAGGGCGTAAAGGAAAGAACCAAGAATAAAACAACTTACACGCTTTGGGAATAAGAACAACCGATCACAGAATGGAATGGCCCAGAAATTGGACTAAAGTGATCCTATGAGGTCGTAAAAGCAAAAAAAAAAACTAAATTTTAGAACCAGTTAAGGAAGATGATACTAACTTCCAAGACAAGCCATTTTCACTGTGTTCCCGAGTTTGACGGGCTGTAACTTCAAAACAGATAGGGATATTTAAAAATTGTTTCACCAGTGGATTTTTCGCAAAATTCTACAAGAAAATGATGTGTCACATGACCACCTTCATATTAAAAAAAAATTCATTCAAGGTGGGGTAAAGATTATATTGTGTTTTGAAGAATAAAATCACTTGTTTGTGAAATATTTTACAGTACTCGGGCTTTTGGGATACCCAGTATTTCACTAATGCAGGACAGGCTTACGCGTTGGCGTATTAATGTGAACCCTGATAAATCAACACAAGTTATGTTCACCTTACGATGTCAAACTTGTTCTCTAATGGTGCTGAATAACGTTCATGTCCCTCAGGCTAGAGTGGTGCAATGTCTTGGCTTGTGGTTTGACAGGCGACTTGAAAGCATCTTCTACGTACAGAACGTTTAGAACTTAACCGCCACCACAAGTTATTATTTTGCTTAACTAACCCTCGATCAAAATAGAACCTCCATTCCAAAATTTTATTTACGTTTTGAGTCCAATATAAACTTATGTTGTCCAGCTCTTTTGAGCAGTGGCATAGAATAACTTTCAGTGGCAAAGTCGATCCAGGCCTTTCAGTCAAAATTCTTAAGACTTGCTTTTGGCACTCATTTTTAATGCAGGCATAAAACCCTTCACGACGATTTCAAAATTCCGACTGTAAAGGAACTAACTGCGTCCTTTTTTTATAGTGAATTTCGTGAACGATAGATAACCATCCCAACTAACTTACCCGTAACCTAGCTACAAGGAACTTCTCAACTGTACGACGTCTAAAACAAAAATGGAGTAGAGATCTCTTGGTCTGAATAACGGATAACAAACATAGTTCTAAACGGAGAATGTACCACTGAGTACCTCTTCTTCTGAAAGAAAAATTCTCCACCGATACGAATATTGTGCAGCCAATTGTACAGTACCATTATAAAAATTAAAGAAAAAAAACAATAACAATACGGTTCACATTAAAAATAACAAAACAATATTTACATCACTTTTTAATAAACTGAACTTCAATAAATTGGGAAAGTTAATAGCTTCAAGTAACTGGGGAAGATAATACAACCGAAGACCAGCGAAAAGGAAGTGAAAGGGAAATGAGGAAAGAGGCTGTTGCACTCCGTGGAACTCAACAGCTGTACAAGAAAAAACCACTATCAAAAAATTAAAAAACAAGATCAGACATTAAAACACGTACGCGAATAAGTGCCTTTAGAATGACCGAGAAGGCTGGTCTAAGAGAAGCAGAGACATTTTGAGAAAAGGATACTAAGATACTGGAGCTGGATACTGGTTCCGAGGATACGAAGAATTGTACGAAAAATTTGATAAATAATGAAATCGGGAAAATAAATCTAAAATTTTACGTAGCTACAACTGCATAGAATGGACGATAAACTGTTCAAGAAATATTTTTAAGATACTACACAATAGACTTTTAAGGTGTCGAATAAGTTGTTCATAAAATTCGGATTAGATATTGAGGAAAACACCCAAATAAATCAAGAGAATATAACGGAGCGAACCAAATTTAAACAACTGTTTTATAACTGACTTTGACTACGGCCACAATGCAAGAGGCAAGCGTCCAGGCAAGTGTTGATAAAGAGGCAAGAGTCTAGTGGCAAGATTCATCATGGCCGGACTGCAAGAGGGAGGTGGCACATTGCAATTAGCTCAGTCGAGTTCAGACACGAGTAACAATATCATGTTTATATTTGTGCAAAGAGTTAATATTGTGGAAAGTTTAGATTTAAAAATAGGTGAAAATTGTACAAATGAGTGGGTACACGACATTAATAGTAGGGAAGTTTTCGGCAAATTTTATCACATGTACAAAGACACTCGTTTGTACGACGGTAAATTTGTGCAATATTTGAGAATGAGAGGACAAATGTTCGATATTCTTAAATAAATGTTACTCAGTCACTTAAAAATCTCTTATCATAGCACAGTCAACTGGTAACAAACAGTATAGCTACCAGTATGACACTCGACACCTACTGAACCGAAAAGTTAGTTAGCTAGAATGCACGCCTGGGGAGTCGCACTGTTTCAAAAAATTCTAGGTGGCTCCAATCCGGCCACCACCATGACATTTCACGTGTTGGTTTTACGTCACAGAAGCATTCTGGCGCCATTTGCTTCCATGAAGAGCAGAAACGGAACACTGAATGAACCCAAGAAAGGAAATAAGCCTGCAATAAACAAATTCTGAGAATTTGGACCGAAAAAATCTTCCAGATATGTCTAAAAACACTTCACTTAGTTAACTGCCCTACATGATTAAAATATAAACATTAAGTTAGTACTGAATAAATAAAATCAATATTATTAAATGAATACGTACCAGAACTTTCAGCTATAAAGTGTAAACATTAAAGATAAAGAACACTCTGTTACAAAAGATTTAATTATTATCAAATTAAATAAATCGTCTGTAAAAATTAATTCACTTTTTAATCAATAAATAATAAAATTTTATTACTCATAAAACAAGTGTGTATGATCGATTTCGACAAAACAATAAAAAAATTACAAAACAATTAACTGTAATCTAAGTGAAATTCATTGGCAATAAACGTAAGGCAATGGGCATCAGTAAATTTTTAATTTATTGATTTTACTCCATTTCTTTTATGGATTAGAATTACAATTTCAGAACGTGGTTATGTTCATGGGATCTGTAACATATGAGAATGATATTAACAATGTTAAATTTAATATATATGATATTTTTGGCAGAAATAGTGTATTGTTATAATAGACCGTTGTTATATTACAATCAGCCAATTATTCCCAGCAATGCTATTATGCCTAATATTGCAAGACAACGGCCTAGATGGGTAAGTAAAACAAAATTAAGTGTTGTATAGTTTACTTTGCCATTAGGGTATGTTCAGACGATACGTTTCGTTTCGGTTTTTTGACGTATCGGTTTTCTGCCAAATCGCCTGTGGTGTTCACACAACCCGGTATGGTTTTTCTTCACGGTTCTCATCATTTATTCATTCGTCGAACGTGGATGTTAATAATATAAACGCTTTTTTTCTTTTGAATTACTATCGCAAGCGTCAAAGAAAGTTCAGAAATAAAAAGAAATAAAAATTAAAGAGATTTTAGCAAAACCAACTTCTTCTTCTTCTTACTATCAAGGATTAGACATAATCCTGTTCCGAACTCACAAACTATCCTATACGTCTACACAAACGACGTACACCTCAACTACTGCCATCTTCTTCGAGGTCTTCCCACCTCCCTTCTTCCAACTGGAACATATTCCGTCACTTTTAGAGGTATTCTCTCCTCTGGCATACGTTCCAAATGTTGCCTCCATTGATTCCGGTACTTCTCCACTTTTTCATTCAAGCTAAATTCACCCAACTTGGATATAATTTCCTCGTTATGTATTAGACCCAGCCTTGAGCAGCCCTTCACTTTTCTTAGAAACCTCATTTCAGCTGCTTGGATTCTACTTTCTTGGCGTTTATCAAAAACAACTATAGTCCAAAAATGAAAATTTTTCAGGAGGATTAAAATAAGTCCTCTAGTTTGTTGTTATTGTTTTACACACGATACTGTGGTAACTTTATTCTGCATATTTTTTGAGAAAACAAAAGTCATTATTCGAACGTCTATTAAAAGCCAACAGTATGTTATGTAATAAAATAAAAATCAAAACCCGGACTAAGATTGTTTTTGACAAAAATTTTACCAGCTGAATTTTTGTACTTCCAAAGTAAAGTCAATTAATAACAAAGAAATGGTAAAAAGCAAAAAATCACTTCGATATCTATCAATTTCAGATGATTCCATTTCATACAGTAGTTAAAGAAACCAAGTAAAGAATACACTTTTTTAACAGTAGGCTATATTCATTTTTATCAAAATCAATATTAGTCTTAGGGCTATGTCACTTTTTGTATAAAACAAGATTGACTATAGTTGTTTTTAGCAAACCTAGCTGATTCTTTACACATTGTATTAATGTTACTGGCTGTTTTTGCTACAATAATTAGTACACATAATGGACGCCAGGGTACACTACAAGATAGTGTAGCTCTCGCCTATCAAGTATAAAAAAAAAATGTTTGTCGTTCTAGGATTCTAATAACTTATCCCAAATTGTAGGTCGTTCACGCACTAAATCTATTAAAACTTCTGTTTTGCTGTCATTAACATGTGCCAAATAAAGTATAAAAATGAATTTGATATAATGTGAGTTATAATTTTTTTGTCATCAGTCTCTCGACTGGTTTCATACAGTTCTCCAAGCTGTTTTATCTTGCGCAAGTCGTTTCATATCTACATACCTGTAAAATTCCACACCTTTTGTAATTTGCTTTAAAATATTCTAACCTTTGCCACTCCCTACAATTCACTCCCTCAATATTACCCTCCATTATTGATAGACCAATATCTAGATGTCTTAAGATATGCTCCACTAGTTTATCCCTTCTTCTGGTAAGATGCTTCCATATACTTATTTTTTCATCCACTAAGAACCTCTAAATTACTTATCGTATCCACCCACCTATCTTCAACATTCCTATGACACCACATTCCAAAAGCTTCTATTCTCTTCCTTTCTACAGCCCCTATCACTCACGTTTCACTTCCATATAATACTACACTCCAAACATAGTGTTTTAAGAAATTTTTTCTAATCTGTAAATCAATGTTTGTAGTCAGTAAGCTGTTTTTCATTTCAAAGGCTTTTCTAGCTTGAGCAATTCTCCTTTTGATATCATTTGTGCATCTAACATCCTTTATTATTTTACTCACTTCAGAATAGCAGAATTCAGAAATAGACTTCAGAATAGCAGAATAGCAGAACTCCCCAGGTTAATGTATGTTTTGTTGCCTATTTTTAAATTTCCCATCTCTTCTAAACCACTTTTGCTGCTGCACAACTCTTTCGTTTTGTTCTTATTCATTTTCATGATGTACTTATTTTTTGTGATCTCGTCCATTCCATTTAAGACATCCTCTAGTTATTTCTTTGTCTCGGCTAATACTACTATATTATCGGCGAATCTAAGCATTTTTATTATTTGCCTTGAATTTTCATTCCTGCGTCAATCTTTCTTTCACTTCACTTATAGCCTCTTTTACATACAAGTTAAAAAGTAGTGGTGACAATGAACATCCTTGTAGTACACCTTTTCTTACAACAGCCTCTTTTTCGTACCCCTCAATTCTAAAAACAGCCGTTTTATTATTATACAGACCGTAGATAACTTTCCATTTTTTGTATTTAATTCCTAGTCTTTTCAAAGCTTTAAACATTTTACTCCACTCCAGATTGTCAAACGCTTTCTCTAAATCTACAAATTTCAAATAAGTAGTTTCATTTTTCTTTATTCTTTTCTCAATAATCAATCTCAGAGCCAATATTGCATCTCGAATTCCCAATTATAATGTTATAATGTTCAAAGCTTATTTTTTTTACTTTGAATGAGAAAACACTACTGTTAGTCGCTGCCATGGCTGTACAAAACCTTATCGTCAGAACAGCATCACTACGCTTACTATACAAGTGCTATCATTAAAATGACTTGGTTATTTCTCCGAATAGCTGATACTGTTTCCTGTTGGCAAAACCGAATGTTGGTTTTACCGTATTTAGATAACAACCAGACTGTGCGAACGGACACATTTTTACTTTCTCTTGCCTATATGAATATATAGAAAGGAAAGTATTGTTTTCATGTAGATTTTTCGAAATCGAGTTTTCACCGGATCTATACGTTTTCAGACCCCCTGAACCCAAAAAAACATGTTTTTAGCGATTGGTCTGTGTGTGTGTGTGTGTGTGTGTGTGTGTGTGTGTGTGTGTGTGTGTGTGTGTGTGTGTGCGCGCGCGCGTGCGTGCGTGTGTGTGTGTGTGTGAGTGTGTGTATGTGTGTGTGTGTGTGTGAGAGAGAGAGAGAGAGAGAGAGTGTGTGTGTGTGTGTGTGTGTGTGTGTGTGTGTGTGTGTGTGTGTGTGCGTACAGAATATCTCAAGAACGGAACATCGTACAAACTTGAAACGTGAAACATACTACTACCGGACCCGACACGAACATTTTCATCGAAATCGGTCAACCGGAAGTGGTAGTTTATTCGTGTAATTTTTCACTTTTTTGCGATTTTCTCAAAAACTGGTCATATGATTTTTAAATCGCCTGGTTTACTCATTTTTTTATGCTCTACAAGATAGGATAGGCGCCATGTTTGCTGAAATTCTGCGTGAGGCTGTTTTTACGTAAAAACATTTTCTTTTTAAGATTGCGGCTTTAATATGCATTTTAGCGCAAAATGTTATATGATAAAAGTTGTAGAGAATGTAACATTCTACAACTTTTATTTCAAACATCTTTTTGTATAACGCTTAGTTTAGCGGTAATTAGGGATTTTCTGTTTTTTCTCACGAAAACGTGTGAAAAATCGTTTTTTTTAAGATTTCGGCCTTAGAATGCATTTTACGACAAAAGTGTATATAATTAAATTTATAGGAAATTAAAAGATCTACAACTTTTATTTAAAGCATTTTTCTCTACAGAGTCTTGTTGAGCGTGAAAGATTGATTTTCCGTATTTTTTAGGCCAAACTGAGTTCGATTTTCATTTTGCCTCTTTTACTCATGATTAAAATAAGGTTATGTTTATTGAGGTTAGTTTTTTGTTTATTTCTAATGTTTTATTACTAATATTAGGTTTATTGTTAATTATTTATATTGGCAAGAGAAAGTTGTGTGAGTGTTTCACACAAGATTTTCAAATATGCGCCACTGGTAAAAATGGCAGAAAAACCTATTCGTTAAAACTATCGAAACCTTATCGTCTAAACTTAACCGCTTAATTTGCTTTAGATTCGTAAATGTTTAATTACTTTACTACTTTTATAATTTTTTTTTATCATTCCTAATTTGTGTACGTTGCAATCTGTTCAATTCAGAACCATAAGCAACCCCATGACCCAATGAGATGATGATGATGTGTATGATGTGTAAATGAGATATAGTCTTGTACAGACCCAGGCAAACCATTCCTGAGAGAGTATGGTTAATTGAAACCCAACCATCAAAGTACACCGGTAACCACTGTCTAGTATTCAAATCCGTATAAATGTAACTACCTTTACTAGGATTTGAACCAGGAACCTTCGTCTCCGAAAATCAGCTGTTGAACAGCTGACTCCCAGCGACGACTTTACCTCTAGACCAACCCGGTGGGCTACTTTTATAATGAATTTATTTTTCATCAGTCTCTTGACTGGTTTGATGCAGTTCTGTCTTTCGCAAGTAGTTTCTTATCTACATACCTGCAACACCCAACATCTTTTGTAATTTACTTTAAATATGCCAATCTTTGCCTCTCGCTACAATTCACTCCCACAATATTATCATCCATTAATGATAGAGAAACGGCTTTTTACTGGTCTCCAGAGACAAGAAAATTGCTTCAAAATATGGAAAATGTGCGGATTTCTTTGAATTATCCTATGACTATGAGAGATTCATAGTCTAGTACATATATCTCTACATGGAAATTAGATTAGTTTGAATTTTAAAAAAAGGAAGCCGATTAAAATTATTACCACGGGTGTATAACGATAAATTAATAAATGTAAATACCGTTGAATGAATCTAATCTACGAAGTGTGGCTATTAAATAACGAAACTGAAGTTGTAAAAAATTTAGTTTTAATAGTATACATAATCACTTCTTGTCACCTCCAATATACTCTCCTTTATCCCCACAACGCCCCATGCGAATTTTTCATTGTTGGAAACAGTGCTGGAAGTCATCTTCTGTCAACATCTTTAGGACACGTGCCGCTTTTTCTTTTACAACTTCCACAGACTCAAATCTTGTCCCTTTTAATGAATATTTCACCTTAGGAAACAGGTAGGAGATAATAACATGTAATGAAACGTGGTATTTTACTTATGATCCGGAAACGAAGCACCAATCCATGTACTTGAAGAGCCGAACTTCACCGAGAGCCAAAAAAGCTCGAATGAGCAAGTCAAAATTTAAAGCAATGATGATTGTTTTTTGATATCCATGGGATTGTTTACCTTCACTGGGTTCCTGATGGTCAAACAATTAATCAATATTACTACCTTTGAGGTACTTTCTAAACTACGTCAAAGAGTAAGGAAAAAACGCCCCGAAATGTGGAAGGACAAATCATGGGTTCTCCACCAACACAATGCGCCAGCTCATTCCGTGTTATCTGTCAAGAGGTTCCTAGCCAAGTACAGCATCTCAGTGTTAGAACATCCACCTGTTTCACCAGATCTTGCACCATATTTCTTTTACCTGTTCCCTAAGGTGAAATCTGCATTAAAAGGGAGAAGATTTCAGTCTGTGGAAGCTGTAAAAGAGAAAGCGGCACGTGTCCTGAAGGAGCTAACAGAAGATGACTTCCAGCACTGTTTCCAACAATGGAAAATTCGCATGGACCGTTGTAGGGATAGAGAAGGAGTGTATATTGAAGGTGACAATAAGTAATTATGTATAAAATTAAAATAAAATATTTTACAACGTCAGTTTCGTTATTTAATAGCCAAACCTCGTATATGATATTTAATAACCTTGTTAGTTTAATTCAATTTCAGGAGTTTTTAGGCTACTAGGCCTATTGTAATATAATATAATTATATTATATTATAATTATAATATATTATATTATATAATTATAATATAATATTATATTGAATGAAGGTCACTTTAATGAGAATAATTTAATGATCGAACACATTCAAGTTCAAGTTGCGTTATTGTGCTCAAAGGACATTTAAAATTATACGTGCCGGCCGCATTGGCGCAGTTGGTAACGTGCTCGCCTCTCATCATGCAGTCCTGGGTTCAAATCCCACTCAGGCATGGCATATTTTCATACGTTACAAAAAATCATTTCATCCTCCATTGTAAACAGTTACACCCCAACGTCGTCGCTAATGACCTTTGTAGTTGATGTGACGTTAAATAAATAAAAAATAAAAAAATAAAAAAATTATACGATTTAGATAGCTACTAATAATTTACACTTTTTGGCATCAGACTCTCGAATGATTTGATACAGTTTTCCAAGGTGTTCTATCTTGCCTAAGCCGTTTCATAAAAAATCTGCTACAACCAAAATCTTTCGTAATTTGCAGAGAAAATAAAATGATCAGAGAATATAAAAATTTTCCAAAGGAGTCTTTCTTACAATTTTGTTTTATAAATGTTTTTTCGTCCAATAACGATAGAGAAGTAAAATTTAAATTATATCAAAGTTTTAATATTTTTCTACTATTTGGTAGAACAGATAAGGGGGATTTATTTAAGAGTTTTTCAAATGGTTCTACTAAACCAAGATTTCATTATCTAACCAGAAATTGTTAGCCTAAGAGTGTTCAACTGAGTAAATGTGTTTATTGTTTTTCCCGGTTCCATTCTACGTTTCAAGTTTTCAGGTTTTCTAGTTGGTTTTAGGGCATAAGGATGTTGATTTTTTAACTCTTTAGGAGAGGGTAGAAATAATATTTCTTACTTTAGAAGAGTGAATCACCACTTTTTATCCCTTATAGAGAAGAGAAGAACTTGTTAATTCTTTAGTTTTTGTGTACTTAAGAAACAAATTTCAGTTCTCTATTTATCGAGGTGTTAAAAGATATTGTGATGACAAAATGAATATGCTTGTCACCGACTAAGTTCGTACATTTACACATATTGTATAATACAAAAATTATGGCTTATTTTTAGAAAGCTTTGAAAATTATTGACTAAATAATGCATAAAAACCACTTTATCTTTACGCTGTGTAATTACAAATTTTTTGTTTACAGTGTGGATTTAACGTTAATTTGTGTCCGCCTTACACGGAATGCTATGGGTATACGTGTATAAAGAGAGTAAATTATTACCCAGTGGTTGAAGATTCAAAGAACATTCAGAATTGGCTAAATACAAATCCGAAGACGGTCAGTACCGATACAGAAAAACGAATTCAGAAGCACGAAAATCAGAATCCGAATTTTGATAAAGATGATAACGATGAAGACGACGATGATGATGATCATGATGAATCTGAAGACGTGATACGCGTACAAAAAGTTAAAATCGAAGACCCCAAAAAGAAAGCTCGAAAAGAGAAAAGAAAGGGATCAAAAGCAAAAAACTTTAAAAGACACAGATCTACAAGCGACGAGATAACGGAAATTCCATTAACCGTTCAATATTTAAATATAAAGATAGATGAGAAAACTGAAAAGGAAAATAATGATGTGGGAAATATAGAAGAAAATGACAAACCTCAGACAGAGGAAAGGAAAATTTACGAGGTGGAAAAAAAGATAAATTGCAAAAAAAATAACGTATTAAGCAATACAAAGAGACGTAAAAAAGGTTCGCAAAAAAATAAAAATGACGAAGTTTTAACCGATAAAAATGACGAGAAAATTCAGAAAAAGATAAAAGAAGGGGGTAAGAACAAACACATGACAGACAAAGAAAAAAGCAAAAACGAGGATTCGGAAACTAATGAGGAAAACGACCAAACAGATAAAGAAAGAAGCAAAAACGAGAATTCGGAAACTGATGAGGAAAACGACCAATCAGATAAAGAAAGAAGCAAAAACAAGAATTTGAAAACTGATGAGGAAAACGACCAAACAGATAAAGAAAGAAGCAAAAACGAGAATTCGGAAACTGATGGCGAAAACGACCAAACAGATAAAGAAAAAAACAAAAACGAGAATTCGGAAACTGATGAGGAAAACGACCAATTAGATAAAGAAAAAAGCAAAAACGAGGATTCGGAAACTGATGTGGAAAACGATCAATCGGAGGAGATTCAAAATAAGAAACAAAAAGTAGAGAAACTGAAACCATATAAGAAAAGTAAAATTAAGAAAAAAGTAAAAGAACGTAAAAATGAGGTAGACGAAAATGATGAAATGGAGATGGAAGATGAAATTGAACAACCAATACAAGAGGAGAACGTAGAGGAAAAAAGCGAAAATATTAGAGAGAGGGAGGCAGAATATAATCCAAATAAAAAAGAAAACGATGAAGACGATAAGAATTTGGATAAGTTCAAGCACTTGAAGAAACTTCATGTTAATATAAAAAGAAAGGCTAAGTTAACAAGCGAAATGGAAAAAGATAAGGAGAAAATTGGGGAAGAAAACCAGACACAAATGCAACCTCAGGAGAAAGAATTTAAACCAAATAAGTTGAAAAGGAAAAAAGAAAATAACAATGAAACAAGAAAAGAAACGGTGGAAATTGAAGAAGAGAATAAACAACTGAAAGATAACAAGAAAAAAGTCCTAGTAGACGAGAAAGGTAGTAATCCTAAAGATGAGAAGCCGATAAAGTCAAAGAAAAAAGAACACAAAAAACAAAAATTGAATGAAAATAGAGAGGAACTTTATGTCAAAAATAGACAAATGGAATCCCAATCGGATGAAGATAATGTTTTAGAAAAAGGTAAGAATACAGAGCAGGTGGTACAATTAGAAAAGAACGAGACAGGTACAGATGAAGTCAATAATGAAGACAGTGATAAAACCAAAACTAGTACTACAACGAAAATGAAATAGGCATTATAAGATAATAATCAGGATGTGGAAAGAGCGAATATTGATAACTATTCAACGCAGAAAGATACAATATGAAAGAAAATGCATAGAATAATGTCCTAGAAGAAAAAGGATATGAATACAAGAACAAAATTTATTAAAAATAATCCCACTGATAAACACTGACACTTCCTTTGAAAGATTAATTTGAAATCTTTCTTCAATACGAAAAAATAAAAATTCAACAAGAAATAACGACGGACGTTTAATATTAAAGAAGAATATTTTATTTAAAGAAGGATTATTAATTCAATGGCAATAAAACTGACAATACTTTTTTAACTCATTTAATGCTGAGCAATTATGAGCTATCTCTCCCGTCGGGCTGATTACTCATGCAGCGTGTTCTCCGTTTGCTTTATGAAGGGCCTACAACTTATGTTACTAACGTTTTTATAGATTTATTTTATTTGCGGCCCATACATGGATTTATTTTTGCTAATAATTTAAAAGTAAACAATTCGGTGTTCTTTTTAGGTTTATTTTCGCTTGTTATAATAAATGTATTTCTTGTTTGAATTTTTCGAGTTACCGTTACGATTTACGCGTAATTTCTTATATAATTTTAAACTGCAAATAATATACTTCTTAAAGTAAATCTGAAAGTGTAAGCTATCTTGAATCAATATCTGCAAAGAAACTAAATTCACGGCTTCAACTGTACCCTGAAAACCCGTTAAAAATACTGAACGAGTATACTATACGAGGGTAGAAGATCGTTCGACGAAAATTTAAAAACGAACTGCACGGGCACAAAGGAAACCTCTTTCTGAGGGCTATATAATAGCAACAAACTGATATCCGACAGGCGGTGTCCTTCCAGAATTACTTAAAATGATAACAAAATAGAACCCGCTAGGTGAGACGGCAGCCTGGCGGTAACTCCAACCCATGACGCGCTAGGCGAGTCTCTTGCGCTGAATGTTTTAACAAAGTCTGGATCAACATTTAGTCGCTTGACTTACCGCCCTGTGACTTGTCTGATTCTCAAAGTTTAAAGCCAATCTATACCTTGCTGTTTAAAGCATTTGTGCTTTATCGACCGCTTTGTTGTTATCAAACTTCTTTCTGGGTAAAAAGTCTTTTAGCGGGCCGAACAAATAAAAATCACTCTGGACGAGATCTGGGTTGTAACGAGGATGTGACAACACCTCCTAACCAAGCATCTTGAGCGTTTTTCTCGTTCTCTGAGCGGCGTAAGTTTATTTGTCTTCAAACCCACCTCGAACAGGTTTTGATAAAATTTTGCACATCATTATTGATTCAATAATGAATTATTGAGCTGAATTATGAATTCAATTATGAATTATGAATTATTAATGAATTATTATTATTATTATAATTTATAGGGCGGCCCGTGGTGTAGCGGTCAGCGCAACTGGCTACTATGCCGGGGTCCCGGGTTTGATTCCCGGTCAGGTCTGGCATTTTTTCATCTGTAAATCACCACATATCATTACCTACGCACAAGCCCAAGGCTTATGTAGGCATCATCACTCAATAAAAAAATACGCAGTTCAAACACTAAAATTTCACATATTAGCAATTTGGGAAATTTTGACTCTTATCTTTGCGAATAAGATTATTTATGTGATTTTTCTCCACGTTAGTAAAACTTCAACTAGTCTCCCAGAGCTCTGAAGATTAGTGACAGTTTTTCTAGTGATAATTAAACTGTTCCACCCAATTAAACACGTTGATGCGGTTTCAACACTTTTTAACATTCTTGAGTAAGTTTTCGCTGGTTTTATACCACAACAAAATACACACTCCGACAATCAAAAGGTAACATTGGTCCGAAAATCATTAGTTACCGAGTTATACAGGGTGAAAGATTTCGTCAGAATTTCAGTTACCCCGTTGAAACGAAGCCCTACAGATTTTTGTTGGGCGTTAAATTAGACATATATTTTACCGTATCGTATGTAAAATGAACAGACAAATTGAACAAAACAGGTTTCAGACCTGTAGCTGCAGTAATTTTTTAAGATATCTGATGAAATACGGTACGCAAAACTTGGTCCCGAAAAACAAGTTTCTTTTAGGTTTGAAGCAGATGAATGAATTAAATGGATAATAATAACAAAAAATTTTTATACAAAACTTGTAGAGAATTTAATTCTGAAAAGAATGATGTAAAATAAGTCAATAATAGACAAACAAAATTCTGTGATAAGAAACAGAACTATTTATTTTAGTCCCGCAACGAACAGATTGAGTGTAATAATAATATGACACTCCACCTATCTGTTATGGGCAGAATTTTTATGTGTATAAATGTTAATAATAAAATAATATAAGTTCAGTTTTTTAAATTTTTGATGTTTTACATCAAATCTTGCTGTTTTAAATTTAGACTACGTCATCGGCGAGAACGCTCGTAGGTGATGACTGGCAAACGCCGTCATAGATTATCTCCGTTCCAGAATACATAACCTGCTGACTTCCTTTTGAATTATTATTTTAAAATTTGTATTATAACGCGACAGATGACTGACGTAAGGTTTATAAGTTTTCAAAAATACGAATTCAAAATGCTATTTTATTTTTAATTAAACAATTATTGGACAAACTTTCAAAATTATCCTAAAAAATTAAAACACGAATATAAAAATCAGTCATAAGACCAGCTTGGGCTATCGATTACAAATATGGGGTTCTACTTAACCGTCAAAAAATGTATTCAGAAGATGTGCTGTTGTTTAGGTGATTGATTAGCCGAAAGGCTGGTTTGAACCTCTAGAGGCTTTACTAAGTAAAACGAGGATTGAGGTGGTTTATCATTGTTTAAACACTGAGTGGAAAAGTATGCTTATCAGCAAACCAGACTCTCGAAAAGCATCTACATTCCACTCTGGAAATGACACATTCACTTCATTCACCACAGGGTCTGGGTGTATAATGAAATTCATTAAACTTTCAGAGGAGATAACTCTGACTAGTGTCTTTTACAACTCTACCTCTTCTGTTCTTAAATGATTCAGTCATTTAATTGGGTGACTATGTGATAAGAAACAAAACTATGTTTTGTAACCCTGAAACTAGCAGATCAAGTGCAAGTGCAAGTGCAAATTTAACACTCCACCTGCCCATTATGGGTGAATTCACATAATACAGAATAAAATACTATGCACAATGACACATTGTCATTAATACGTCACCAAGAGCACATTACCTTTGCCGTATATCAGAGATCTAGCAAAATACCGTTATAATTAATTTTACATTCAATTTCAGACATATTGTACTACAATCCCCACAAGGGAATGGCATTTTTTAACAGTACGCCACAAGCGAATGCCGATGTAATATTTTGAATAAACAAAACTGAAAATATATAATAATCTTTGTTAATTATTTTAATTTTTTAAACAATTTTACAGTCTTTGTATTTACAACAACATATATATTCATATTATTGTCCCTATTTATTGTTTTTTTATATAATTTCATCATAAAAATTAATTAATTATTTCATATATTAGGTATGACGTCTGCACTATTTAAGATCTAAAATTGGACTCCACCATTTAACAATTCTATATATTTATTTATTTCTTAGTTGCTTAGCAACGAGATATGTTTGAATTAAATTAAATTTATTAATATAAAAAATATGATTTTGAATATTTGATATCAACCAGCTAGCTCTATTTATATTTACACTTTAATGGACCAAAATATAAACATAGCTAGGCTGTCAGTTTATTTGAATCATTACAATATACAAACAAATCTGTGCATAAAACAGATGCATCCTCAACACTGAACAAGTAATCCGCGGAGAACTCCTTGAGTTCTGTTATTTTGTTTATTTTTATCTTTCAAGAAAAATGTATTTGTCTATTAAAACCGTTACGCTTTTTTGAGAGAAATATAAATTTGTGAACATTATTTAGTTCTTTGTGTAAAAATTAATAGAGTTAATACTAGATTTACATAACATGTTGCGTATTGAAACAGTTCATTTATAGCGGTAAGTTAGCCTACAAAATTGGTTTAAGTTCAGTTAAAGTTTTGCTTAAATTTTTTTATAATTATTTTGTTATAAATTAAGTCTGTTATTAATTTAAGTAGTTAATTAATTTCTTTTAGTTGTTATAACTGTAATAAAATTAATGTAAATATTTAATTTGTAAATAAATATTTGATGTAAATTTAAAAGGAAATTTTATTATTTTAAAATAACGAGATCCTGTAAAGAATCCGAAATAAACGTCACAAAATTTTATATTAGTATAATTTATTGCCGAGAATCGGAAATTCTTCTATGAATTCGTAACACATTAGCAAAATACCCTAAACGTTGAAGTACTGGTCTATGCTGTTACAACTGGATGATCAATCGGCTTATTGTAAAAGAAGCTTACTAATAACTGACTGGTGGAGTGTTAAATTATTTGCACTCAATTTGCTACTTCCAGGGGTACAAAAATAGAGTTCTGATTTATTATTACTCATGGTCTGCCAATTATATGAGTAAAGAAAATAGGTAGAAGTGTAAAAGACACTAGTCAGAGTAATAAAATTCATTACACCCTGTGATGAATGAAGTAAAGGTGTCATTTGGAAGGAAGATGCTTTTCAGAAAATCTGGCATGCTGATAAGCAGACTATAATACTCAGTGAGGAAGGCAGAGGAAATCACATCATTTCTTGTTTTACTTAGTAAAGCCTCTTGAGGTTCAAACCAGGCTTTCATCCGATAACCTAAACAACAACACCTAAAATAATTTTTTGTAGATATTATTTGTAATGGGCTTTTTTTTAATTTTTTTAAAGCCACATAGGACTATATAAGTTCATCAAACTAAAAAGAGCTCATTTCAATTTTTGCGGTTCAATCTTTCAGTTTTTGGAGTCCCTTCCTGATGTTTCCCTCCTTGAACTTTCTCCAGTATTCCCTCAATCCATCCGATCTTCTCTGCCGTTCCTTGTCAGAATACACAACTTTCTGTCGTTTCGTCGGTTTCTGCTGTTCAAGTCTTGTGGTTTTCCGTTTCCTGTTTGTTTTCTGTGCATTCTGATGCTTTAATTCATCCTTATCTTTCAGTTGTTTGCCCTCCCAATCCGATGGCAAACTTTTCGGCCTATTGACCGAGGGAGTATTTTTCGCTGAAAGACCTTCCATATTTTCTGAACTTGTCGAGGGGTTTCAGAGTCCCTGTTGTAATGGGCTTATATTATATAATTTTATAATAGTATAATCATGTATTTGTGTGTAAGTAAATTGTGTATTGAATTATTTGTAACTATTTATTTACAGCATAACTCTGAAAACAAATAAAATAAAACCTAAAAGTATTGAACCTTTTATTACAAGACACATTTTATTCCGTCGATTAAAACTTGGTACAAACAAACAAAAAAAAAACATAAAAATTATAAGACCTCTTTAAATATAAAATCAATCGCTTTCAAGTGTTATACATGCTTTGTGAATAAATTAAAGCTATAAATATTATAGGCTATATAATAACTTTTACGTAAAATTTTGTGGTTAGCTCGTATGTTATATTGTGAAATACTCTTTCTTTTTTGTTTTCTCTTGTTGATTCTCGTCGATTTTTTTTTTATAGAAGACCATTTTCTTTTCTATTACGTTCAATATTTTTTTTTTCTTATTATTATTTTACAGCCAATATAAATGGTAATGATGAAAAGGTCAAACTAAAATTACATTGAAAATGTATACGAGTTCAAAAGTTGTAAGTTCATTACCATTTTAATTCTATTTTAACCCTTTTACGCCTGTTACCGTCGTATATATGTAGTATGCTTTTGGTAACACTTTCCAAATCTCTGTCCACATTCTATCCTTGTCATTAGTATCTTATCGTGAATATATCTATCCTTTTTTAATCCCTTACAAACACACTAACGAATTATTTTGAATCAAATGCAAATTACTTTAAAATACTTTCTTCTCTCCCAACTAAAACAGATTGTAAACTTACATAGTTTATACATTTTGTATTTACACGTGAAGTTAGATAACATTGAATTGTGGTAATTATGTGTTTATTGATCCTGAAGATAAAACTGTGACCAAAGTTTTACTATTTGAATGCAGGATTCAAATCAGAAATTATATTAACAATAAAAGTGATTCCGTTTGTACACTAGATTCCCTTTAAAATTTCCTTAATGTTTCAGTAAATTCCTGATAGTACTTTAATAATCTTCAAGTGCCTATTAGTTCCAATTGAAGAGGTTTTAGCAAAAATAACTAAAATCCGAAACTGTATGTAATATCTGTATGTACCGACATTTTTATGACTTCCTCAGGTGCTCCAAAAAATAATAATACGCAAGAAACGTAGAAAAAATTTGTAAAAATTTTATGTTATTCGTAACTTTTTAAAAAATCGTATGGTCTAAAGCTTAAATTGATAAAATGTCAGTAGCTCGAGAAGAAACCCGACACCTATAGTGTGTAAAGTTTAATTTCCCTATTTTTACCAATTCTATGAAAAATGTATTTATAAATAGCAAACTTAACATTGGCGGGATACAAAGTACAGTCTCCCCTTAAGAACAGAAGAGGTACAGTTGTAAAAGACACTAGTCAGATTAATCTCCTCTGAAAGTGTAATGAATTTCATTATACACCCAGAACCTGTGGTGAATGAAGTGAATGTGTCATTTCCAGAGTGGAATGTAGATGCTTTTCGAGAGTCTGGTTTGCTGATAAGCATACTTTTCCACTCAGTGAGGAAGTCAATGGTAAATCACTGCACTCCACTCAGTGTTTAAACAATGATAAACCACCTCAATCCTCGTTTTACTTAGTAAAGCCTCTAGAGGTTCAAACCAGCCTTTCGGCTAATCAATCACCTAAACAACAGCACATCTTCTGAATACGTTTTTTGACGGTTAAGTAGAACTCCATATTTGTAATCGATAGCCCAAGCTGGTCTTATGACTGATTTTTATATTCGTGTTTTAATTTTTTAGGATAATTTTGAAAGTTTGTCCAATAATTGTTTAATTAAAAATAAAATCGCATTTTGAATTCGTGTTTTTGAAAACATAATATGAACCTTACGTCAGTCATCTATCGCGTCATATGACAAAATTTAAAATAATAATTCAAAAGGAAGTCAGCAGGTTATGTATTCTGGAGCGGAGATCATCTATGACGTCGTTCGCCAGTCATCACATACGAGCGTTCTCACCGATGACGTCATCTAAATTTAAAACAGCAAAATTTGATGTAAAACATCAAAAATTTAAAAACTGAACTAATATTATTTTATAATTAACATCTATACACATAAAAATTCTGCCCATAACAGACAGGTGGAGTGTCATATTATTTACACTCAATCTGTTAGTTGCAGGGCTAAAATAAATAGTGCTGTTTCTTATCACATGGTTAGCCAATTAAATGAATGAATCATTTAAGAACAGAAGAAGTACAGGTGTAAAAGACACTAATTAGAGTTATCTCCTCTGAAAGTAATGAATTTTATTATACAGCCAGACCATGTGGTGAATGAAGTGAAGGTGTCATTTGCAGAGTGGAAAGTATGTGCTTTTCAGAGGGCCCGGCATGCTGATAAGCGTACTTTTCCACTCAATGAGGAAGGCAATTGTAAACCACCTCACTCTTCGTTTGACTTAGTAAAATCTCTACAGATTCAACCCAGCCTTTTGGCTGATAACCTAAACAACAACATAAAAATTTATGATAACTAAGAAAACCGTCATTAGGTGAAATTTGTCAATTTTCCATAGCGTTCAAAATGTAAATAAAATGTATTATTTCAGTGTAATAATAGGCTTAATTTTTGCAAAGTAATGTTATATTAACACCTGAAACGGTACTTTAATTGCTTAAGTTCAGCAGTAACATGAATGATAATCTTAATACAGCCGTTCCATTAATTCATAGGGTTATTACATCGTTTGGAGTAGGTATTAGATAGCATTCAAAGTGTGAGGTAATGATACCGAGGCAATAAGCGTACTGTTACCCAAGGCTATTATTATCCCATAATACGTGCTACACCAGGATAAATGTAACATAGACCCACATGATTAAGAAACTGAAATTCGCTTCATATCTCACGTTATTCATTACAAAATATTGTAACGTTTATTTTAGGTTCTTTAGGAATTATTTGTTTATGAATAACAAAATTCTTTTAAAATCTATAACAAAAATTTATTACAAATCACAATTAAGTACTTAAATAAATTTAATATAAAATTACATGAAATTTAATAAATACTAAAATTAAATTTTACTAAAAATAAATATAGCCATTAATGATCAAAAAATTAAGTACACCTTCAAATGTGAGAAAATAAATTTTCTAATATTTTGTAGCTATTTTAATTCTCTAAAGTTTTCTCTACAAGTTGGTATATTCATTTCCTTGAGAAACAATACCAAAAAATTTAATTAAAATTAATAAGTATTAAATTAATTAAATTAAATTAATAATTATTTAATTTAATTGTAAAAAGAAATTGATGAGTAAATTTAGAAAAGAAGAAGAAAAAAAGAAAGAAAGTACCATGTATGCTGCAGGAGAATTAATGCCTAACAGGACCTTTGAGTCTACAATAAAATCTATAAACTTGATTTTCCGAAAGTTGTAATTTTTTGTGTTTCATAAACTTTAAATTAGCATATCTCAAGTTCTAATAAGGTCAAACTTACAATTTTTTTTAAATTGTTGAAAATTTAGTTCTTCATTTGATTCCGCATTTATATAAGTTAAATTCTGTTTAGTTTTTTTTTAGATATGTGCCTTCGCAACATATTTTTTAGGGGTTGTTCAAAAATAATTTCTTTTTCAAAATCGGTGACCTACAAATTTTCAATATTCATGCAGATTCACATAAACTGGGACATTAGCTTCCATTTCATGCCAACTTTAAGTAAATACCATTAATATTACCAGAGATATTCTATTTATTTGCTAAACCTGATTTTTTATCATCCCCAAGTATTTCAGAGGGCTAAAGCTGAAATTTGCATGTTTGAGTGGTAGGATCCTTCTTTTATATTGTTATTCGTTGACATATAAAATATAAAAGTCATACAGTAAACCGAAAAAAGAAATTCGGTGTACGACCCCCTTAATAAATTAATTTTGACACATTCCTGTAACAAATCCGATTTACTATTGACCGCTCAAACAATAAAGCCGGCTTCTTTTACTTATGAGACCCTATAGTATTCTAAAAGAATAAAGAATAAACATAATACATCATAGGTCTGGCTGTATAAAATTCATTACTCTCAGAGGAGATAACTGTGACTAGTGTCTTTTACACCTCTACTTCTTCTATTCTAAGATGATTCAGTCATTTAATTGGCTGACCATGTGATAAGAAACAGAACTACTTTTGTAGCCCTACAACTAGCAGATAGAGCGCAAATAATTTAACCCTCCTTTTGCCTGTTATCGGCAAATATGGGCCTATATATAATGCTTATGCCTATAACGGGAAGGCGGAGTGTTAAATTAATTGCACTCGATCTGCTGATTCCAGGGCTACAATAAATAGTTCTGTTTCCTATAACATAGTCAACCAGTTATATTACTGAATATTTAAGAACATAAGAGGTAGAGGTTTGAACGGCACTAATTACAGTTATCTCCTCTGAAAGTAATGAATTTCATTATACAGCCAGACCCTGTGATGAATGAAGTGAAGGTGTCATTTGCAGGATGGAATGTAGGTGCTTTTCGGAGGGCCTGGCATGCTGATAAGCATTATTTTTTACTCAGTGAGGAAGGTAATAGTATACCACCTCACTCCTTGTTTTACGTAGTAAAACCTCTTAAGCTTCAAACCAGCCTTTTGGCTTTGACCAAAACAACATAATGCTAAACACTTAATTTCTATTAGGTTTTGTTAAACAGATTTTATAAAACGTTAACATTTTACTTTTGTTTTTTTATTTTGTTTTGTGTTCAGATTTCTCTTGCTCTTTTGTTAAAGAAATATAATTATAAAAACACAATGAATAAAATAGAGTAATCCAAAAATACTGTAATGGACAAAATAAAACATAGCCTTAATTTAATACAATACAAATCTTCATAGTTTACAATATGAGCAATAATACCAGTGGTGCCCGTCAGGTGAAAATTACACTGTAGGAAGCACACAGACATAATAATAATAACAATAATAATAATAATAATAGTCAAACAGTCGCTACAGTTGCAAAATTACATTTAGATTATTTTTCAAAACTCATTTTGTTTTTTGTAAAAATTCATTTAAATGTAATAAAAATGTAAAGAATTTTCTGTTATTGAACAAAGTTTCAGTTTAATCACAAGGACATGTTAATATATGTTAATAGTAAGAAAGTAATTAAATAGAATGAATAAATACATTGGGTGAAATGGGGCGTAAATAATTGCTCCTTAACAGATACGAGACCTCCTTGGAATATAAATAGAATATATGATAATTTTAAAGTAATAATGTTCAAATAAAATTAGTCTGTAAAATTTCATAATACAAAGAAGTAAAAAACAACGATAAAAATAAACTTCGTCGGAAAATGTTGTTCCAGTTGATAATAAACTATGACAATCATCCATTACATCAGTAAACACAGTTAAGTATTTCAAATTTTTTCAACCTGAAGTAGTTGTTTATACGTACAATTTTTCACTTTTCCGCAAAAATGCCATCTACGATTTTTTTTAATCGCCACATTTATTATATATATCTTCTGCTGTACAAGAAAGGGTAAGCGCCATGTCTACTGAAATTCTTACAAAGGTGCTTTTGTGGTCATTTTTTGTAATATTGCAGCCTTAGTATGCATTTAACCATAAAAGTGTATAAGATAAACCTATAATCAAAGTTTAAGTAAATTAAAAACGTAGCTACAACTTTTATTTTAAGCATTTTTTCTACAGAGCTTAGTTTAGCGTCAGTTAGCGATTATGTAAATTTTAAGTTCTGTACAGGTTAATTTGCGTCATTCACTCATGATTAAAATTGATTATTTTTTCATATTACATAGTTAAGTCATGACTAAACATAGGTAATATGTGTTATTATTTACATTGGCAAGAGAAACTCGTGTGTCACCAAATTTTTATATTTATTATGACCCCAACCATCGAAGTATACTAGTAACCACTATTAAGTATTCAAATCTGTATAAAAGTAACTATCTCTACAAGGATTTGAAATAGAACCTTTGTCTCCAAAAAAATCAGCTGTTAAAAAAGCTGACCCGTGCGACAACTTCACCACAAGACCAAATCGATGGGTTTAAGTTATGAACTGTAATGTACATCTTTCGATTTTTGCGATTCTGAGCTGAAACTGAAATCAGCCAAACTCTGTTAATAAATTTTGAACCACGCATAATTTTCTTTATTGACTGCTACAAATTTGACTTCCCACTGGGATAATTTGTCCCCCCCCCACACACACACAAACACATTATTAAAATTAGGTTATGTTTTTCCGTTTACATTGGTTATTCATGATTAAACATAGGTTATAAGGTTTATTGTTCATTATTTACATTGTTAAGAGAAATTCGTGCGAGTGTTTCACACCAGACGTTTTTTAAATGTGTTTAGGTCATCAGCCAAAATTTTGGTTTGAACCTCTACAGGTTTTACTAAGTAAAACGAGGATTGAGGTGGTTTATATTTTCCTTCCTCACTGAGTGGAAAAGTACGCTTATCAGCATACCGGGCCCTCTGAAAAGCACATCTCTTCCTCTCTGCAAAAGACAATTTCACTTCATTCACCACAGGGTCTGGCTGTGTAATGAAATTCATTACTTTCAGAGTAGATAACTATGTCTTTTACACTTCTGCCTCTTCAGTTCTTAAATGATACAGTCATATAATTGGCTGACCATCTGATTAGAAACAGAACTATTTATTTTAGCCCTGCAACTAACAGATTGAGTGTAAATAATTTAACAATCCACCTGCCTGTTATGAGCAAAAAATGTTATATATACAATTTATATTTGTTTCAATAATTCAATCAGACTTCTATATTTTTTATTGTGTAAACCATTCATCCTTCTGGTAAGTTATTTTTATTTGTTTAAACTATTTGGTTATTGTCCCTGCACAGACAGATTGTAAATGTTATTTTCTGTACCTATTAAAAAACTGATATATTAATTTTATAAACAGTAATTGAAAAAAAACCGCTTGTGTTACCAGCTTATCATTTCAATTTTGTTAATCGTTATGATCACTTTTATTACGAAGGAGTAATAAAAATTTCATTTATATTTTATTATTATAGTATATTATGGGTATATTTTATTACTTTTTAAAATAACAAATAAATTAATAAACGATTATTTAATTTAATTATTTATGTCTGAATAAATATAACGTTTCTATTTGTATTTATTTAACCTAAAATAATTATTTAATCAACTACAAATGAAACGATTTAGAATTCAATTTAAATTTATAATTATTATGTTATTATTATTATTTGAGAGAAAACAGTACAAAATACATTAAACATTCACCATCAGATTATCTTCTCGTGAAGTTGAATATTACGGAAACTCTTATCACAACTCCTCCCCCCCACCAAAAATGAGATATTTCGAAAAATCATGCAAACATCCGGGATGAGGCTAAATGGAAATTAAGAACGAGTTCCGAAACTTCAGAAAGTCTTCAATATACTACAATAAAAATGACTATCTCCATCAATGCGAAATTTGGACTTTACATTGTTTACTTATGATTAAACAGAGGTTTAATTGTTCATTATTTACATTGGCCAGAGTAAGTCGTGTGAGTGTTTCAGAGCACTTCCTTTTTTAGTAAAGGTTTGGAATAACTACGCACATTGCATAATTTTCTGAACTAACAGAAAATTCCTCCCCACTTCATGCAAAATTTCTGCATATAAATTTTAGTTACAAAACTCTGTTCTCTCCCCCTCTCTTTCGCTTCCCCTCATCCTAAATGTTTCTAATACACACACACACACACACACACACACACGCACACATTTGATCCGTTGACGTTTCTTTTTTGATTTGTTATAAATTTATATGTGAACTTAAAAGTCATTAATTTTTAGCTAAAACGATGAATCAGCTATAAAACCTTTGTTTTATGGGAACCCATTATATCATTTCCCTCTGACCGTTTTTGTTTTGGCTTAATCATGTACAACAATTTATGATTTATCTATCAATAAAATTTTAATTTACCGAATTTTAATTATTCTTTATGAATAGTGATTGAGGTTTCTATAGAATGTAATTTTATTTTATTTGCGGAAACGGATTTCAGTAATAAAATTACGTTCGTGTTTCACATACTACTGTACTTTAAATTAGACACGTTTTCTCCAATTATGGATAGCTATGAAATAAACTCCCAGTTCATTTTCTATTCTGTACATCCAATGTACAATAATCATGCGCTTGCGCTTACTCCCATAAAATTTTGTGCCCGCTTACATATCTACAAACACATACAGTAGGTTTAATTTATGAAGACAGTATTGTTTAAATAGGGAACGTATGAAGTGTTTAAAGAGGAAAATTTTATGTTATTATTATACTGCATTCATTTCGCTGACGCTAGAGGGATTTTTTCATATTTTTTTTTAAATTACCATATTATCATCTCTTTAAAAAAGTAATAATTTATTCATTTATACTCCGTACTATTGTTTTCTCCGTTATCTATTGCCAAAAAATTTTCAAATTTTAGCTAGTTATTCATTCATATACCCACCGGGTTGGTCTAGAGGAAACGTCATCGCCAAAATCAGCTGTTTAACAGCTGATTTTCGGAGACGAAGGTTCCTGGTTCAAATCCTAGTAAAGTTAGTTACTTTTATACGGATTTGAGTGCTAGACAGTGGCTACCGGTGTACTTTGATGGTTGGGGATCAATTAACTATACTCTCTCAGGAATGGTCAACCTGAGTCTGCACAAGACTGCACCTCATTTACACGTCATACACATCATCCTCATCTCATTGGGTCATGGGGTTGCTTATTGTTCTGAATTGAACAGATTGCAACGTACACGCATTAGGGATTATAAAAAAAAATACGAGCAGGAATGCACTAAGTAATTGATGCAATATAAATTGCATAACCTAAACCTTACAAACAAAAGTGCCTTCTAGATTGAAAGAGAAATACTAAAAAAATTCGTAAAAATTAGTGACAAAATAACAAAAAATTATGTACGCAATATGACTTGTTTACGGAAACAGGAAAATTTTCATATTACGTGTGGTTTTATAAAAACAAAAAAATTTCTAGTTGTAGAAACGTGATTTTGGTACCATTGGAACTCTAATTTCCAACTGTTATATAACTATACCATAGTTAAAACTTGAATATCGATATTTTTTTCATTTTTTCGAGTCCTATTTCCCTTAAAATTGATTTTATATTAAATTTTAACATCATCACCAAAGGGTCTTTTTGAAAAAAATTCTTTAAACTAAAAATTCTAAAAACTAAAAAATAATTGTGTGTCTACCTTTTGTAGTTGCTGAGAAAAAGGTACAAACGTTAACATTGTGAAGTATAGGGATACTTGACCCCTTTAAAGAAGACACAGAGTAATTTACGTATAGAATTAAATTACTATGACTAGTTATTTATTCTTACACAGTAAATTATGTTTTGGTTTTACCTGTGTGACCGACCTTTGTGGGAATATTGAATAATATACTTGATCCCAAAAGCGGTGCAGAATTCCTCATGTAATCAAAATCAGAATGAAAGTAGTTATACGAGAGCCACCAGGTAAAGGTTGCATATGGGATGAATGTGGGAAACCGTTGGAGTGAATAAAGTAGCGCTGCAAAGTTGGAAACTATTTTGCATATTTACACAAGTTATACGTAGCTACAGACTGCTTCCATAATCGAATAAATTAAAGTATGCTTGACCTCAGCTTATGTTTAATAATGATAATGCATTACTATTGAACGGGGATTTCATAACAAATAATTCAACTTAAACATAACTACTAAACTTGATTTCCATCACATACAAAAACTGAATTACAGGTTCCTTTTGCAACGATTACATACTGTGACACTTAAACCAAATTTTGGGATCTGGTAAAAATAAATGTTAAATAGATTTCCTTTAAACTTATTTAGATATAGTCACTTGAGTCACGAGGTTGCCCTTGTTAGAAACGAGAGGTAAAGGGGGAAAAGCATCAGTACGCATGCGCGACTGCTTTAATTTCAGTACGACAAACATAACAACTTAAACTTTACCCTATAAAGAACCTTCTATAATCTTCTCCGTTTGACAGAACAATCCACAACGTGGAAATAATCAATAATATGCGTAATAAATACCTTTTTAGTTTCAACCGCGTTTCCACGATCAATTAGTGATTTTCTGGCAATTTCAGGCAATTAGAGATGTTTCTTTTTTCATCAAAATCGCTAAAAACTGCGATTTTCTTAAGACTCAGGCGTTAGTATGCACTTTACGACAAAAGTAAATACAATTAAAATTATAGGAAATTAATAAATCTACAACTTTTATTTTATAGTATTTTTCTCTACAGAGCCTATAATCCGATTCACGAAAGAAAACATCTCTAACTTTTAAACAGCAATATCTTTTGAATAGTTGTATGTAAAAACAATTACGATACATCAAATTAAAGCTTGTTTAATTGTTGATTATAGGAATAAATTAACGTATAATAATTTGTAGCTCTATACATTTTAAAGTACGCGTAAACTAGGTAATAGTACCTTGAAGTCGGATATACTGGAAAAGTGGTTGAAAACAGGGTACTTTTTATGCGTAATTCATTATATTTATTATAGTACCGTGCGTTCGGAAAGTCGCTGTGCACTGGAATTGTGACTATGGATTTATGAAAATATGTATAAAGAAATGACTAAGCATTTTGGAAAAAAAATTTATTCAATACCTTAATTACATTGTTAAACCGTGATTACATTGTTTATAGAAGGTGTTCGAAATGACCTCCATTGGCATCAATACAGCATTGCACTCGTTTCATTTTGTTTGCAAACACCTTTCGCAACTGAAGAACAGTGATTCCTTGAATGTATGCCGTTATTGCGGCTTTAAGTTCGTCAATCGTGTGTGGTCTGTTCCGATACACAGTTTGTTTCGCCGCACCCCATAAAAAGAAATCGGGGGGAGTCAGATCAGGAGATCTTGCAGGCCACAAATTCTTTGAAATTATTCGTTCACCAAACACGTTGCATAACGTTTTATACAGTTGTGAAAGGTGTTTGCAAACAAAATGAAACGAGTGCAATGCTGTATTGATGCCAATGGAGGTCATTTCGAACACCTTCTATAAACAATGTAATCACGGTTTAACAATGTAATTAAGGTATTGAATAAATTTTTTTTCCAAAATGCTTAGTCATTTCTTTATACATATTTTCATAAATCCATAGTCACAATTCCAGTGCACAGCGACTTTCCGAACGCACGGTACTATAATAAATATAATGAATTACGCATAAAAAGTACCCTGTTTTCAACCACTTTTCCAGTATATCCGACTTCAAGGTACTATTACCTAGTTTACGCGTACTTTAAAATGTATAGAGCTACAAATTAATATACGTTAATTTATTCCTGTAATCAACAATTAAACAAGCTTTAATTTGATTAAAACCGGCCGCATTGGCGTAATTGGTAACGTGCTCACCATGCGGTCTTTGGTTCGAATCCCACTCAGACATGGCATTTCCATATATTACAAAAAATAATTTAATCCTTCACCATCTGCATTAGCAGTAATTTCAGAACAGTCGTAAGTTAAACAAAAAAAAAATTAATTTGATATATCGTAATTGTTTTTACATATAACGGTTCAAAAAATAATGCTGTTTTAAAGACAGGTGGTTTTTTCTTTCGTAAACCCAGTCTATAGTTTAGAGACAATATTACTAATTTTCCGTATTTTTAAGCCAAACAGATGATTATTGATTTTCATTTTGCCTCATTCACTCATGATTAAAATTAGGTTATGTTTTTAATGTTTACATTGTTTACTAATGATTAAACATAGGTAATAAAAATGGGGTTTATTTACATTGAAGAAAAAGTTATGTGAATGTTTAACACCAGATTTTATTGTTATTTTAAGATATTGAATTAAATTTTTATAATCTCCACAAATTCGAATCTTGAATTACATCAGAGACAAATACTTCTAAATTTAGGCTTTCTATTTAATAAAATTATTAAAGGATAATTAAATTTTTAGTAACTTAGTTAAAACGAAAAGACGACAGAAGTAAGAAAATTAACAAAAATATATTTTATATATAATTCAGTTATTTAGAGAAAAGGGCATCTGGTGAATATTACAATTTCAATTCTACTTCTTCCATTGCAGTTTAATTTTATCAGAATATAACTTACTTAAATATTTAATTGTATAAAGTCAAGTAAAAGGAAATATGTAATAACTTCAAATTGTTTTCTCACGTGTCTTTTCAACAACATATTATTTACCATTTTCTATTTTCTATTTACATTTAAATCAACATTTTTTCAATGTTTTAAATAGCTATTTTCAGTTGAAATTTGTTTGTAGATGATCAAATGGACACATATTAAGTGTACGTTGTTTTTTAAATGTATATAATTATTTTTTGATTTTTGAATAATATAATTTTAATTTGATACATTTTAAATAATAGTCTATGATTTAATTTCCAATAGGCCTAGCTAAAAAAAATCATCATCAGTCATTAGGCTCAATGGCCTGTTCCGGCATCCATTTCATTTTAGGTCTTCCCAAGCCTCGCTTCCCTCTAGGTTTATATTTCCACACTCGTAGAGGAAGTCTGTGTGCTGGCATGCAAAATAAATGGTTGGGCCAGTTTCTCTTGTATATTGTTAACGTTACCCACAGTGACTGAACATTTAACTCGGTGCGTTTAGGTTCGTTACGTACTGTATCTAACCAGGTACAACCTTTGACTCCCAGCAAAAATCTCATTTCAGCAGCCTTTTATATATCCGAGGCGGCGAGAAAAACGCATGTTCACTCCCTCACGATGGTGGAAGTAGTGTTGGACTCATCTGAGACGTCCTCGTCCAGCCCCAAGGAGGCCGCAACTGCCTACCAACCAAACACCCGCCGCCTGGCCACTTGATCCGACATCAGCAAACAACCCTCCATCTCCCTCGGAACTGTTTGTATAATACTACAAGGGAAATATTGGGTTACAAAAAAACTACATCTGTCAGCGGGGCGTGGAAGGGAACTGTAGCCTAATTCCCCTCTCGCTGTCATCGACCAACACTCACTCTCTCACTTTCAGTCTTCTCTTTCATCACCACTTCAGGAAATTAGTGTGCCTACCTTACCTACTGAGATCGGGACAGGATTGATTCACTATGGGACAGGGCGATCCCGCTGATCTCCATATGTCTCCTCCCTCCGCAGTCTCCCGACCACCCTCTCCGGTAACTGATGACCTTCTCTTTAATTTATTACTTTATATTATCTTATCTAATATATATACTTTAGATTCGAATTTATTTAATATCTAAAACATCTCCGTCAGGTAAACGTTATTTTGTATTTAAATATTACACTGGTTAGGCCTATATACAACAACATATGGGTACTATATGAAACTTATCTCAAATTAAGTAACGCACAGCAATAAAAATATATACTTGTAAATTTTTAATATTAAAATCCGTAGGCTGAGACCAAATGAATCGATCTGAGTAAAAATTATTGCTGAACTATAAAAATATATTACAGTATTCACTTAACAATAAAGGATACTTGTGGTTAATGTTTTCTGGGAACTCTATTGTTATGTGTTACGTAATAAGGTAACAAAAGTTTGACATTACCTGTTCAACATCTGTTTTAACCTTTTCTTTTGTTATGGGTTATAAAATAAGAAATTCAGGTTTCCCCATTAAGAAATTGAATAAAATTAACCTTTATATCAGGACGCGTGACAGTACAGTTTCATTCACTGTTCAGAAAGAGTGCAAGGTGCATCTTTAGAAGAGGAAAGAGAAAGAGAAAGGAAGATAAATGTATATTCTGTTGAGAAATAAATTGAGTTAAGTCATAGTTAGTATAACAATTCATAGATGGCAGGACCTCACTGCAGTTCTCAACAAAAGTCCACAGCTGTAAAAGCTCCTCTTCTGCAAAGGGATTAACCTGACTTGCACCACTCGAATTCTCAATCCTTCTTTTTTCACTTCAAAAAGTTGAAAATTTACTAAACCATACTTCAAGAATCCCAAGATGATATTGAATGTCGTCCAAAGCAGGACAGGGTTATCAGAAAATGTAATTAAATATAAATATTAAGTACATGAATTTCAAATGAAATTTGTTTAAAATTCAATTACATTGAGTGAATGAATAGAAATTTTAGATTAACTGCAATATAGCGTTACACTATGAAATAGATTGCTATGTTATGTTTCAATTCAAACTCAAGAGTATTTTCAAGTCATTTCAAGATTAAACAAAATGAATCGAGAATATTGTAACTGAACAAACGATATAATAGATTCTTTAAGAATAATCATGTATTTTGTAATAAAGTCAGAAGTAATTAAATGTGACGTCTGTATATAGTTAATATTAAAATTACGTATTAAAGTTCCGATTCTTCCACCCAAGGATAATTTTCTTTGCAGTACAAATTTTACATTTTTATTTACAATTATTATTAACCTTCACTGCACCGAGTCAAATTAGAGCTGTCAGTTTCTCCAAAAACTAGAAGTCCAAAATTTAAGAGTCGTTTTGTATTTGCTTACTAAGAGAACTTTTGTATTTTGCCTGCGGACTATAATAAAATAGGTTTAATTTTTTGGATCAACATATCAGAAAAATAACGAATAACATAAAATTTTTACAAATTTTTTTCTGCGGTTTTTGCGTATTACTAATCATTTTTGGAGCACCTGAGGAAGTCATAAAAATGTCGGTATGTGTGGATGTGCAAGGTGAATAACTGGTAAAAATTTCAGCCTGGTAGGGTTTAATGGTTTCTGGGAAAAATATATCTAAGTGTTAAAAATTTAAATTTACGGGAAAAGGCAAAAAGCAAATTTTACACAAGCAAAGACATTTCCCATCAACAGTTGATTAGAAAGCTGAACTAACAGCTGAGCAATATTAAAAACAATGATACAGATATTTTCTGCCCATAACAGACAGGTGGAGTGTCAAATTATTTACTCTCAATCTGTTCGTTGCAGGGCTAAAATAAATAGTTCTGTTTCTTATCACATGGTCAGCCAAATAATTGACTGAATCATAGCAAAGAACAGAAGAACAGAAGAGGTAGAGGTGTAAAAGACACTAATCAGAGTTATCTCCTCTGAAATTAATGAATTTCATTATAAAGCCAGACCCTGTGGTGAATGAAGTGAAGGTGTCATTTGCAGAGTGGAAAATATGTGCTTTTTAGAGGTCCCGGCATGCTGATAAGCATATTTTTTATTCAGTGAGGAAGGCTTTGGTAAACCACCTCACTCCTCGTTTTACTTAGTGAAACCTCTACAGGTTCAAACCAGCCTTTCGGCTGATGACCTAAACAACACAGATATTTTAAAAAACTAAAATTCCCGTTGCTCTAAAACGAGCAGTAGGCTATAAAATTATAAAAAAATTCGATTTTGGGACCAAGATAATTTTTCTTGGTAAACTTGACAAAAAAATTATTTTTTCATGAAAATATTTTCTTGACGTAATATAATATTCTTTTTTTGCTAGATCTAGGCCTAAACTATTGGAAAACATAAAAAACCAAAATCAAAATTTTTAGCTAAAACCATCGTGCAATTTTCCCTTAAATCACTTCGTTCTGTTTTTTTTTTTTTTTTTTTACAGAAAGACTCTTTTGTAGTAACGTGACTCTTTTGTGTAAACGGATTATATTGTCTTAGATGAAACGACTATAAATTTTTTTATATTAATAACCCTCCACCGTTTATTAAAGTAATTAACGTAATTTTATCAGAATAATATAGTTGAACTGAATCTGTTCTCTCTTCTGGAAGTTTACGCTAGCCGATACCATACAAGTACTATATCAGATACTCAACTGGGTGAATTACCCACCTGGGGGTCGGTCAAGTGAACAACGTTTTCTGTCTGCATTAGCATTGATGTGTAAAATAGTAAAACCAAAACACAAAAAGAGTGAATAACTTTTTTCCACTTGAATAATTATTCACAAAATGTAAATAAAAATATAAATATTAAAAACGCTAGTTTTTGTAGAGTTCCGATAATAGTTCCCACGTGTTCAATTTTCATCGTACTATATCTTTTGAATTGATGCTTTTGATGTTTAGGTAAGTTATAATTTTTTAATAATCAATTTCATAGTAAAAAATGAGGAACTGTATAGATTAATAAATCTTTAAAAAAATGAGGAACTGTATAGATTAATAAAACTTTCTTTGCTAAGAGATTATTCCCTAAACCCACCGGGTTGGTCTAGGGGTAAAGTTGTCGCCAAAATCAGCTGTTTAACAGCTGATTTTTGGAGACGAAGGTTCCTGGTTCAAATCCTAGTAAAGGTAGTTACTTTTATACGGGGACTTCCGGAAAAATTATCGGAGTGAACGGTTGACACGAATTGTAGCTCCGAGTTTGTTTTGTAATTGTGAATTCTATTGTAAATGTATTTATGAACTTACTGTATTTATGAACTTATTGTAGTCGTTGTTTCTTTTGTGTGAATTATCACCGAACTATTATATTGTTGTAAGTATCTTGTTTAATTTTTAATTACGTTGCACACGTAACCTCTCTTTGGCTATTGTTGAGCATGGCTGCCGCTACGCCCGGCGATGCCAGTGCGGAAAATTCTAAAAGCGGTGCAGCATTGAATCAACCTTTGTGGCAGAATGCTGTGATTAGACCTCCGGTGCTAAATATTACTGGAAATGACATTTTAATAGGTGAAACAATGAATTCGGAAAATTCTTTATTACGCACCGATACTTCAACCAATAAACACAGCTGGCAAACTGTATTATCGAAAAGAAAATATTTAGAAGGCAGAGAATGTGACGTCATTACCAATAAACGAATTAGCCCAGCTGATCCGCGTGCAAATTCAAATTTTTACAATATTAACACAGAGAATCGATTCCATATTCTCGAAAATAAAGATATTGACAGCAATGAACATGTGAGTCACATGGAAAGTGACTCTACATCTGCTAAACGCCCTCCTCCAATATATTTGACTTCTGAAGTAGAATACCTACCTTTACTTCAAATTTTGAAAGACACTATTGGTAATGAGTTCAAATGTACTTCTACCACAAAAGGTATAACTATTTATCCCACCACAGCTGAATCGTACAGAACACTCGTCAAATATCTAAAGGACAATGAAGCCGATTTTCACACTTACCAGCTTGCGGATGACAAACCGTTCCGCGTGGTATTACGCGGATTGCATCATTCTACGGACACGAATGCTATTGCCGAGGAAATGAGTCAAAATGGCCATAAAGTCCGATCGGTTACTAATATGAAATCCCGAATGAAGGTACCGATGCCTTTGTTTTTTATTGACTTAGAAAAATCTGAAACGAATCAAGATATTTATAAAATAGACACACTGCTAATGTCGAAAATAAAAATTGAGCCTCCTCACCCTAAAAGACACATTGCTCAGTGCACCCGTTGTCAAAATTATGGACATACAAAAACGTACTGTAACCATGTTCCGAGATGTGTGAAGTGTGCCGGCAGCCATCTTTCGTCAGAATGCACGATTCCTCGTGAAACCAAGGGAGTATGTTGTCTGTGTGGTTCGGACCATGTGGCCTCATACAAAGGGTGTCGTTACTATAAAGAGTTAAGTTCCAGGCGCGATCAACGCCGGCCCCTACTACAGCCAGCCGCCGCAACACAACAGAATCCAGCCCCAACACTAAGCGACGAACAACATTTCCCGTCATTGCCATCCAAAACAAGCTTTAACAACGTTCCCAATGCGTGGTCGCAACCGCGCCAGCCCTGGCCACCACGAAAACCTCCTACTACGTTCCAACAACCGCCGCAAGATGACACAGTTTCCTCCACACTCACCACTCACCTTACATCATTCATAAGCGAAATAAAGGATTTAATAACGCCATTAATCACCCTTATGACGCAACTGCTCACAGTGGTCCTCTCCAAAAATGGAAAATAACGTGACAGCCGCCTCTCTAAGCATCCTCCTATGGAACGCCAACGGAATACATCAACATTTTTCTGAGCTGGAGTACGTTCTAAATGAAAAACGAATAGATATTTGTCTGCTCAGCGAAACTCATCTGTCCTCTGGGCAGTGATTTTTTATGAGAAACTTTAGTGTATATCGTGCGGATCATCCTGGTGATAGATGTCAGGGAGGTGCCGCCCTTCTAATTCGCTCCGACATTAAACATCATCCTTTCCCGCTTGACCCGCCGACTCCATCTCTACAAGCTACAGCAGTTACAGTTTCATTTACGCAATTCACAGTAAACATTGCCGCCGCCTATTACCCTCCTCGCTTCAGAATATCCAGCGAACAATTCAGAACGTTTTTCTCAACCCTTGGAAGATGTTTCATTGTCGGGGGTGATCTAAATGCAAAGCATACTATGTGGGGTGCACGAATCACCAACCCGCGTGGCCGGCTACTATTAAAAACAATACATGACAACAACTATGCAGCGGAGTCAACACTAGCTCCGACGTACTGGCCAACAGACAGGAATAGATTGCCTGACTTACTAGACATTTTCGTAACGAACGGCCTGCGTCATGTGCAAAAACTTACAACCAGTTACAATGAGATCTGTTCGGACCATTCTGCTGTGATTCTCACCTTACATAGCAAGCCCATACCAGCATTCGAAAGACCTTCCCTTACAAAAGGACGAACGAACTGGGAAGCGTTTCGAAACCATATTGAGGATAACATAAGACTCGACCTACCGCTTAGAACGCCCCGTGATATAGAAGACGCTGTAGAGCACTTCACTGTAACAGTTCAACAAGCAGCGTGGAGGTCCACTGCTGTAACACCACGTTTGAGGTACAACGGCCCTATGTATCCACTCTATATAAGGGAATTGATTCACGAAAAAAGGCGAAGACGACATGTATGGCAACGTTCTAGGCACCCCGTCGACAGAATACTCTACAATTCCATCTCAAATCGATTAAAGAAAGAAATTAAAAATTTCAACAACACTATTACTGAATTAAAACTTCAAAATTTGTCCTCGGAGGATGGCAGTCTTTGGCGAACTACACGGTACCTTACAAAACAAATGAGTCACTCCTACCCTTTAAAGAGATTAGACAATTCATGGGCAAAGAATGACCAGGAAAGGGCAGACAGGTTTGCGGAGCACCTTGTTGGTATATTCAGACCGCACGATATCAACGATGATGACCATATCAACACGGTCGAGGAATTTTTACATAGCCCATTACAACTATCTCTCCCTCCCAAGGCGATTAGGGTTCGTGAGGTGCAGAGATGCATTGCAGCTCTACCGCTCAAAAAGTCTCCAGGATTTGACCTGGTTAATGCCGAAGTGCTACGAGCGCTACCATATAATGGAGTTCTTCTTTTAACCGAGATTTTTAACGCAGCTATACGGCAGGCACATTTTCCTATACAGTGGAAACTAGCGGAAATAGTGATGTTCTGTAGTGGAAAATATGAAGTTACACAAAGCACGGTGACCTGCACCAAATTTGTAGTGGTAGAAACGAAGCTTCCACTAAAACTGGTAGTGTGTCGAAACGACACAGCTTATTTTTAGTTACAACAACTAAAAATTTTATCTAAGTCACAACGCCTCGCGGCGAAAACCGAACCCTCCCCCTCACCAGACTTCGGAGCGGACGAAACACTGTTGTAATTCTCCACCGGGAGAACTTCAAAAGTGGCCCGCCCCGAAACCGGATAAAAAAAAAGTAAACGGCTCACCCCACGAAGACGCTGAAACTCAAATAACCAATAGGGGGCAATCCACCAGCCAATTTTAGAACCCAACCAGACGCTGAAATTGAATCCAGGGATTAATTGGCAACCCAGTGTAAAACGACCAACGTAGCTCAAATGATAGTTAAGTCTCGCTCTAAGTACTGCGAGGGTGAGATTGTAGAAAATCTGTGCCGGTTCAAATGGTAGAAAAATAAATTATAATCTGACACCCAAAAATGAATTTAAAACAAACTACTTTAATTCAAACATAATGAAATATAATACCAACAAAGATGTTAACAAAATCTTTGTAAACAAACAAAAATAGAAATTTTCTTTTACAAAACAAAACGTTAATTTCTCATTCCTGAGAACAAGAGATAAAATAAAAAAAATCAATTTGCACTTATAATGAATCAAAAAAAAAATGAAACTTAGAAAGACAAATATGTATGAACAAAACCCATCTTAAAACTAATTAAAAGAATATATTGTTTAAACCTCTGTTTGAAAATCCATAGCCCCGCGTTTGTAAGGAAAAAGAATTTAATAGATTACTAAGCCTTTTTTTATTAGATAAAATTTAAATTAAAAAACAAAATAATTTAATCTTTAATTCATTGCGTTAATTTATAAAATTTAATTAATTCTTCATAAAAAAAAAACACACATCTAGTTCTTAAGGACTTAGAATTTAAATCAAAAAAAAAATTTAACAAAAAAAGAAAAATGTGCCTTTTTAATACTCAGAAAGAATTTTGAAGAAATTTAAAAAAAAAACATCATAAAACAAGAACTAACTACCTGAAATTATACTAGAAAAATCACTTAGCCATCGGTTTTCAAACAGACGTACAAACAAAATTATTAGGGAATGAGTTAGCCGATTTATTAGCCCGGATAAGCTTAAGCGGAGATAAATGAAAAAAAAACTCTATAGTATACAAATAGACCATTAGAGTTTTTCAAAATTTTAAAATAAAAAAAAAACTGAGATGAAGGAATTGCAGTAATGAAATTCCTTCATTAAATGCAAAAAAAAAATATATAAAAAAATATTTTTACGTGAAGCAAAAAAAAATTAATCTACCTTAGTGATAAATGGAAATAAATACAAAAAAACTTCACGGATCTTGGCGTCGTCTTAAATTCCAGTTAAGTAAGCCTCAGATTAAATTCCAAGTTAAAATTTATTAGTAGAATGATTAAACAGAATTAAAAATATGAATGATGATAATGTGAATACGGATTTTGTCCGGGGAAAAATTCTGTACGCATGAGTTTACACGTGGAACGATACAAAGGGAACTACAATACAAAAAAAACCAAGACATTAAACACTGCACATCCAATTGGTAAAGAAACGTAATAATTTTTTAAAGGGGAAAATAATTGGATTTTTTTTTAAACAAATGTGTTAACAAACAAAAAAATATAAAAAAAATGGACACTGAACAATTGTAACAAGATAACGAATGCATAAAGTACTAGTGAAATGAAGATTTTATTAAATGAAACTCTTAAGGAGATGAAAACACTTTATGCAACGTGGAACCTCATGCATACAAAATTCCTCTCTGGAAAAATGAATTTAAAAACCCATAATGAATAAATTAAAAAGAATATATGTATATTTGTTAAAATAACTACCCCATATTTTTCAGTTTCCACCAAACAATATTGTTTTATAAAAAAAGTTAAGGGGGCTTAAAATTTAGGAATTTTTTATAAAACATGATAAAATTAAATTTACCTGGATTAAGATGTGAATTCAAAGACTGTTCGCACAAGACAAAGAGGAAACGCGCGTTCACAACGGTCGAACGGAAACCCCCACTCCTAAAGGCAGTTGAGCAACGAGAGAGAGAGAGAGCGAGGAACACGTGAAACTTCTCTCTCTAACGCATAGAGGAGAGAAAAACTATGTGGAAAGCAAGCGCGGGGCAAGGGGACGAGTTAACCAACGGAAACGCAAAATGCAGAATCAACGAAATTCCACTAGCCTACATGACTGCTTTTGCGATTCGATTAAATTTTTGCGATGAAATAAAGCCTAAAAACGTATTATGAACTAATAAAGAATAAAAATGTTAAGAAATAACTAGAATGAATAAAAAGAAATTATTTAATTTTGCAAATATAAAATCATTCAGAAATGAAATGGATTTTAATATTTTACCAAAAAGAAAAAAAAAACTTGATTTTCTGGTAAAATATTACAGTTCCAAAAACCCGGGAAACCTCCGCACGATGCTTCTTCTTATCGTCCAATAAGCCTTCTACCAGTTGCAGGAAAAATCTTTGAGAAAATCTTGTTGAGGCGTATTGTACCAATTATCGATTCAGAGAGATCTATACCGGATCACCAATTTGGCTTTAGGGCAGCTCATTCAACTATACAACAGTTACATCGCGTTGTTGATCTTATAGCGACTGGTTTTGAGGAGAAGAAGTATGTTTCAGGCGTCTTCCTAGACATAAGTTCTACCTTCGATAAGGTGTGGCACGATGGTCTACTTTATAAATTAAAACAGTTCGTACCATACAGCTATTACCTGCTGCTGAAATCCTTCCTGGAAGAAAGAGATTTCTACGTCCGACATGGATCAGCCCACTCTGCATTGAAACACTTGAGTGCAGGTGTTCCACAGGGGGCAATTCTGTCTCCGTTACTGTACTCAATATACGTGGCCGATTTCCCGCAGACTGAGCGCACTACTGTCGCTACATACGCCGACGACACGGTACTGTTGACATCTTCCAATCTATGCCAAGATGTGGCATTGAACCTCCAACATCATCTCGACATAGTAGACGTTTGGCTGACAAAATGGAAGATGAAAGTAAATCCGGAAAAATCGGTACATGTTAATTTTACTCTCCGTCATGGTACCTGTCCTGATGTGTTTTTAAACAACGTTGTCATCCCTCAACACAAAGAAGTACGATATCTAGGATTAAATTGTGATAAAAGGTTAACGTGGAACACCCATATAAAGATAAAACGATTACTTTTAAATTCACGAGTCAAACAACTATATCGGCTACTTAATCGAAAATCACATGTTACTTTAAAAACAAAGGTTAAAATTTATAAAAGTCTTCTGATGCCATTGTGGACCTATGGCGTTCAGATATACGGAAGTGCCAGCTCGACAACATTAAAGAAAGTACAAGTATGTCAGTCCAAACTGCTTCGCATGATCACCAATGCTCCGTACTACGTGTCAAATTCAACACTTCATACTGACCTACAAATACCTTACGTTACCGAAACAGTGAAAAGGTTGTACGCGAGGTTTCATTCAAAATTGAACGGCCACCGTAACCCGCTTGTAAGGGGAATTCTGATCAATCCTCGGCTCGCCAGACGACTAAAAAGAAGATGGAGCAGAGACCTGCTGAGATGACACCATTCCACTACTTTCCACCATTTCACCACTCTGTGCTACTGTTATCCCCATCATTTATCATCAATTTTCTTAGTTTTAATATTTGTTAATTTGTTATGTCTATTTGCTATGTTTGTTACTATTTGTATGTTTTTTATTTTTTGAACCCAAAATGAATGTCAATGGACATGTAATTTTATCCTACAATCACTGTGATTTATATTACTCTGTGCTAAAATTTGGTCGTTGTATTGTTATTGTACAGTTCCAAATAAATAATATAAAGAAAAAAAAAAAAAAAAACTTTTATACGTATTTGAATACTAGACAGTAGTTGCCGGTGTACTTTGATGGTTGGGGTTCAATTAACCATACTCTCTCAGGAATGGTCGACCTGGGTCTGAACAAGACTACACCTCATTTACACGTCACACACTTCATCTTCAACTCTTTGGGTCGTGGGGTTGCTAATTGTTCTGAATTGAACAGATTGTAACGTACACATATTAGGAATTAAAAAAAATAAATAGTATTCTCAAACCAAAAACGGTAAAAAATCTTTTTAAATTTTTTTTGTTTGTCATTTCTGATAGCTTAAAATGTTCTGAATTTAATGATTATTTTATATTCAAAATACGTTAAGTAGTAACCAAGAAAGTGGAACTTTGTTAACCATAATATGTCATAAATAAATTTTCGCCTAAACAGCTGTAAAAACATGACTTACGAACGTTAATATCTGAAATAAAATTCTTAGAAGGTAATTCGTTTTGAATTAACATTTTAGCTATCATTTATTATGACTTGTAATAAAATTATGCATAGTTTTCATAACAGTTTTTAGCTTTTTGCTGTAGGCAAAGCAAGTGCGATATGGAAGTTATAATGTACAATAAAACTTGAGTCTTCCGTAAATTCAATATTTTTATTGTGCTAGCGTTAGAAATTACTTTAGTTAACTTATAAATAACTTTAGTTCTAATTGACATGAATCCTTACTTTTTTTAACATACTTAGATTTCCAAACTTAGGATTTCCAAATCTATGATCTGGAGTGTTTAGTTTCTGCAAAAACCAACACCAAAATTCATTAAAAATAAATAAAGTTAAAATATAATATTTTACAAGTAAAAATTAATATTTTGTAATATTTTTTTAAATTAAAATCTAAGAAATTTACAAAAATAATTTAAGAAATATTACAGATCATGCAATGAACATTTCTCTTTTATTTAAACACAGAATCAGTTAGATATCCCTACAACTTGTCGAAATATTTACTTTCTCGTGAACCCTTATTTTTTCAATCTAACCATGCTTTTAGGAATTGAATTTAACATTTCGTAAACTTTTTTAAGAAAATTTACTTGATTTGACCTTAGTTAATCTATAGTACTAAAATATTAGCTGCAACTACTAGGGGGAAAAATTTATATTTTTGAGAGAGTGTATGTGTGTGCGCGCGCACACACACACACAGACCAATCGCTAAAAACATGTTTTTTTGGGTTCAGGGGGTCTGAAAACGTGTAGATCCGGTGAAAACTCGATTTCGAAAATTCGACATAAAAACAATAATTTCCTTCCTATTTATTCATACAGGCAAGAGAAAGTGAAAATAGTAATCAGGTACACTAAAACAAAATCATTATTTAAATTCAAACACTAAAATTTAAAATGCAAAGTACAACAGTCAAATTAGTCGATGGTTTTAAAAATGAAAACAAACAATTTTTGTTAAAACAATATACAAATATAATAAAAAATTGAAAATACGTTAGAAAAATATATTTGGAAATCATGCAGTGACTTTTAATCCTATTTATAAACAAATTCTGACAGTGTAAACACAGACTGGAAAAAAGAAGATAAAATTTAAATATAAAATTCTCAATGTAAAGGTCAACATATTTTATTCGTTAAATTTTAAGTCCTTGTCGTTTGAGCGATAGAATAAACAAAATTTACACTCGGTTGAAGTTTTAAGTTGTACAATATTTTTTCAGAAGGTATTACTTTAATAATATTGTAATGTAATGCAGGTACAGAGGTAGATAGTACAAAGAAATAAAGTACTTTATAAAAGATATTGTCCGGTAATAACGTTCAATATAAATCATTGTTATAGAAAGCATAATCTCTCTAACTTTTACTTCTTGTATCACGTTGGAATAAGTACAAAATAGTACAGAAGAGGTAACTTTTAATAATAGATTTTTAAAGCCATCTTTGCTTTTGATATTACAGTTTACACGGGTGCACGTACCGCAATATTATCTTCTATAACAGGTGACCACGTAGTCTTTTATACATTGTTTCTTTATTTAAAACATTCGTAACGCTACGTGGTATTATAAAAAATTCAATATTGTAAAGGCATTGATAAAATATTGCTAATAAATTTATCCTTGACGTTTGTTAGGTCACCTAAATAAAATTTTTTATGTTAGAGAAGGTCTTCGGAGACGAAGGTTCCTGGTTCAAATCCTAGTAAAGGTAGTTACTTTTATTCGGATTTGAATACTAGACAGTGGCTACCGGTGTACTTTGATGGTTGGGGTTCAATTAACCATACTCTCTCAGGAATGGTCGGCCTGGGTCTGCACAAGACTACACCTCATTTACACGTCATACACATCATCCTCATCTCATTGGGTTATGGGGTTGCTTATTGTTCTAAATTGAGCAGATTGCAACGTACACAAATTAGGAAAAAAAGGTCTTAGAAGGCCAGCCTAATCAGTCAGGTGGTAGCACATCACTATTATTTGTTAAGTAACACCGGTTGGGCAAGCTACTTTGTGTGGTGACTACCTGACACCCATCCATGAACAAACTCTACTGGGTGTCCCTGCTCAAACTTATGCCTAATTCAGGTCAATTAATAAAGCTAAGCAACGATAAAATTGGATAGTTGTCAATCATGTACAGTTCCTTATAACAACTAAAAAAGCTAAAAAAATTATAAAATCATTTTTTGAAATTTTTTATAACTTACTGATATTAGTGCCGTTTTTCACATCTTAAACGCCACCTTTTTATCCATCTGATCATCCTCCTGCAGGTCTCTACTGGTAATCGTCTTCATTACTCGATTCATCCATTACATCGCTGGTCGTCCTCTTTCCTTTTTACCTTTGGGGTACATCTCTGCTAGAACACCTTTTTTGACACTTTTAATTGAAATTTAGTATCTGTTATTCAATTAATATAACACTTTCTAAATTTTAATTCTAAATTTTAGATGTACCAAAACTTGATTTACTTGAAGGAGCGCTCAGTCATCACCACAGTCCTACAGTTGGCCAAGAAGATCTCTTGGCCAGAGGCGCTTCAAACGTCTACGCTGAGTACCCGGGATCGCCCTAGTGTACATTTATTTTGTATAAGAAAGTAGTCATGCAATTCAAATTTGTCATGCATCGTCTTGTATAGTTGTTTCGCGACATCAATTGCGTATGGGATTTGTAAGTCTTTGTGCAACATCGAGTTTGTGATGTAAAAGGGGCATTGCGTTATCGTTCGTAGAATCTTGTTCTGAATTGCTTGTATACGTTTCGTGTGTGAAGGTTTAGCAGATCCCCCAAGTTGAACTCCATATGTCCAGATTGGTCTTAAGACTGTCTTGTAGAATATTAATTTATCTGACATGTTTAATTAGAACGTCTATCGAGTAAGCGTTTCAGTTGATAAAAGCGTGCTTTGAGTTTTTGGCGTATGTGTGTAACATGTGCGTTCCATGTAAGTTTTCTGTCCAAGTGTAAGCCTAAGTAGCGTGTTTAAGTAGTGTAAGGTAGCGGAATATTATTAATGTAAACGGCTAGAACACCTGTCTTCATTCATTCGATGCAGATGTTCGTACCCAACAGTATCGTTTTTTTACTTTCTCTTGCTCTATGTGAATATTTATAATACAAAAAAGTATTGTTTTCAAGTCGATTTTCGAAATCGACTTTTCACCGAGTTTTCACCGGTAATTCGAGGAATTAGAAAATAATAATTTATTATAAAGAATCTCCAAGTAAATAAATTTTCATATTTTTATAAAACAAATACAGAAAAACATGGTGTGAAATACTCACACGACTTTTTCTTCCAATATAAAAATGAAAAATATAGTTTATGTTTAAGCATGAGTAAACAAAGTAAAATCAAAAATATAACCTAATTTTAATCATAAATGAATGACGCAAAATGAAAATACATCTTCTGTATGACTTATACATAAGAAAAATCACTAACTGACGCTTAATTAGACTCTGTAGAAATAAAATGCTTGAAATAAAAGTTTGATGCTTGAAATAAAACAGTCGTCCGATTGTTCTGCAATTACTGGTAATGCAGACAGTGAAGGAAAAAATGATTTTTTTGTAACATATGAAAATATGCTATGCCTGAATGGGATCCGAACCCAAGACCGCATGATGAGAGGCGAGCACGTTACCAACGTTTTAGGTGTTTTAATTTTGTACACTTTAATATACACTTTTGCCCTAAAATGCATATTAAGGCCGGCGTTTGTCCCCAAGTGGAGACAAAAAAAGAACCTGTGGGACCCTCCTCCTGAGCAGTGGACTTTATGCTTTGCCTACTTGTGCTTCTTATGGAATAAAACCCCAAAATTTCGATGTGAAGAAATAAGAAATAATGCAGCCTCTCTTACCTCCTTTAGCAGCGTGAATATTATTTGTGAAGATTGGGGGGGTAAAAGGGGAAAGATAGGAATATAGGGATAGGAATAGCCACTGTACTGCTGTCTTCTTCCAAGGAGCGATTTCTTCTTTTATACCTTCTTTGACTGCGGTTTCCGGGTGCTCCAATAAGCGAATATACGATGTCAACTAATAGACGAACGGACCAACTGTACACGGCGCGAATGCCGTCAGCGTGCGCAAAACAAAGCGACAGCGGGGCCTACAACCCTATTAATTATATTAATAATTAATAGGGTTGTAAAATAGTAGTACTACCAAGGTCACAATCTTAAAAAGTCCATTTTTTACCACGAAAACAAAAACCCTGCCAACAATTTCAGCAGACATGGCGCTTACCTTATTTTATAGAACATAAAATAGTATTAAATGAGACGTTTGTTTTTAAAAGAAACCGTTTTTAAGAAAATTTCAAAAAAGTGAAAAATCGCAAAAATAAACTACTACTTCCTGTTGACCGATTTTGATGAAAATTTTCGGGCAGGTTCTCTAGAAATACTCTTCTTCTTCTTCTTCCTTTCACGGGTAAGGCATTATTGCCTGTTCCGAACCTCTTCGCCTCTACAATCGGTCCATCTTTTCATTGGACGCCTTCTATCTCTTTTCCCAATTGGTTGGTATATCAGGGCCTGCTTAGGGATCCGGTATTCACTCATTCTGTCCACATGTTGAAACCAAGAAATACCTAACTCTATACCTAACTCTTTATATATTCAAAGTTTCAACTTCGTACAAGGTTCAATTCTGTATCTGAAATATTTTGTTCACTCAGACACACAGACAAATTACTAAAACATATTTTGCTAGGATTCAAGAAACCTGAAAACATGTAACTTAATTTTGAAAAAATTGACATGCAAACAATACTTTCCTTCTCTATATATTCATATTGGGCAAGATAAGTGAAAAATATATCCTTGATTTCATGATATTTTGCGTTTATTTTGCACTTACCTAAATAATTATACAGAATGATCTGTAAGACTCAAAAAAAATATATTTATTTAATAATGTACAAATTATTCTATTATTATTAAATCTTAAAAATTTTCCAGGTTATAAAATCTGGAAATCTTACCCAGGATTTAGTAGTTCACCAATGTACCACGAAGTGTGCAATTGCTAAATGTAAAAATAAAATAAGTTTTATAATTATTTGTTTTTAAATAATATGAAATACTATACGCATTGCTTGCAAAGTGGATTTTATAAACTTAAACAATTACCCCTCGACTCCATTTTAGAGTTGAATTCCAAACACTTGTTGACTGTTTCAGTCAAAGTTAGATAGTAATTCGTTACAGAAACGTTTACGTAGTTCAATTATAGTTTTGCTGACGGTATGCACATTCAGATAAATATTCATGAAGCGTTCATTGATTTTTTTCAAGGCAAGTCTCGTAATATTATTTATCAACTTAATAAATTTTTACTTTATCTTACTACACAGACGATGGTTTTAAAACTATATTTTAAGATTCCTGTTTTTTTAATAATAATGTCTTTTTTATTTTAATAATTTTTATAAAAATATAAATAATAAATAAATAAATATAGTGTCACCGTCCCTCTTCTGATTAGGTTCTGTGTGCTGGGGTGACAAAGCTTCCGATATACCGACAGAAGGAAGCTGCCAATAGTTCCACTAGGGGTGGGGTACGCCTTTGTCGGCACTGCAGAGGGCCGACGATGATAAAAATATAATGTATTGGTAACGCGCTATAAGTTGACGATTGCGTAAGACAGTATACTATCTATCCTACTTACATCGGTCAACCCGAAAGCATAAGACATGTATCAAGCGTCTAAATCAAAATGTAACCACCACAAACACTCAAATAATAAAATTCAGTTATGACCCGTCACACTAAATAAGTAAGGAGTAATGTAATTATTTAAAGAAAGTGAATTGTTTAAAATTCAATTGCAATAACTTTATTGAAAATAATGAAATATGAAAACCCTAAAATTACAGTAAAATTTTGAAATTACCGTAAAACTATTATTACTCACGATAATAAGCTCGCATCGATGGAACTCACGGACTAACCAGTCCATCACTACAAATGTCAGAGTGCAGTTATTCGTTTACTGCTGTTGACCAAAAAGGATACTAAATATAGCTTAGACCTAGTATTATTGCTTATTTAGAATGAATATTTATTATTTAGGATAATTATTAAGAATCAATAAATAATACAATGGGTTGTTTATAAAACGACATAGTTGTAAACATAATAAATGAATGTAAGAGGAAAACTACAACATGATATCATGGTTAGAGTTTTTTTTTTTTATTTATTTATTTAACGTCGCATCAACATCAAGGTCATTAGCGACGACGTTGGGGTGTAACTGTGTGTGATGAGGATGAAATGATTTTTTGTAACGTATGAAAATATGCCGTGCCTGAGTGGGATTCGAACCCAGGACCGCATGATGAGAGGCGAGCACGTTACCAACTGCGCCAATGCGGCCGGCATGGTTAGAGTTGTTGCTATGATGTATTTAGAAAAGCACATATATGGTAGCACTTCCATCCCCCTCATATTCCATTCTTACTCCCGCCGACGATCGTCAACTTATATTGCGTTACCAGTACGTCGTTTCATATAGGCCTACTTTTACATTTTGAGAATGTTTTAAACAAAAGGTAGGGTTTTCTAATAAAGGTGCTTATACATCGCCTTATACATTATTTACATTTTTGACAAAAAAAAGTTGTGTATATTTCGCCCTAGATTTTTTTAAATTTTAAAAATTTATTTATTATTTTTTTATTTTCCTCCTTAATTTTTGTAATGTTCCGTATACTTATACATTTTGAGTTTACGGTTTGGGAGACGGCGACAAAAATGTTGGTTGAACAGCGTTTTTGGATAAGGATAATCGATAACTTTCAAACAAACGCCGGGAATCGAAGTCCTTCAGCATTGAGTAGATTGCTAGTAATGTACTGCTGCGCCATAAAAAGCTTACATAGAAATGTGTTAGACTTAACTCATGTCAAAATGAATTCATGAAATTATAATTGATGACCAATTAAATAAATATATAGAGTGATTCAAAACTATACGGCAATCTCTTGAGATCTCATTCTACAGCTAAAAATAAGAAAAAAAGTTCATATAAACATATGCCTGAAAACGCTTAGTTAGCGAGTTACGGCTAGCAAAAAATTTTACCTAGAACTCTGTACCCTCGGTGAAGTAAGGCCGTATAAAAATGTTAAAGGTAGTTACAAAGATACAAATACGATTCATTCTTATGTTTTTTAATCTTGGAAAATTGAATAAAATTGGTTCCAGGGCTTTAAATGCAGTACTTTCAGAGATATCTCACATAAAACACAAGAATTGGTGCAAAGAAATAACACATTTTTGTGTTTAACGTAAGATAACTTTCATAAATGGTAAATAAAGGTGTATATTTTCTTAAATAAATTTGTAGAAAATTTAATTCTGAAAAGATTCATGTGAATTACTCAGGAAAAAATGAATAATAGATATTGAAATTTTGCTTTATTTAAAATCAAAACAGACGCACATAAAACGCACATTCTTAACTGCATAAAATATTAACTAATATAGGTTGGAAATAACAGCTGTTAAATGATCAGCTGATGAATGATCAGCTGTTACTCCCAACCTAAATATTTCATAAAATTTTCATTTTGTATTCAAAAGTACTTGTTAACAATAACAAGTACTTGTTACTTCATTAAATAATTAATAAAGTTATAATGTATATAAACAAGTACATAAGTGATCTAAATATTTCTTTTTGTGTATAAGGAAAACGCTTTCTTAAATTCTGTAAGAAGAGAAAACTAACTCGTTTTCTTCACTACGTACAAGAACTTCACAATGGTATATTTAGTTTAACAAAAATAATAATTGAAAATAAATTTTCAATTTTTCTTTCACATTATGAGTTTCACCCGTATTTGTAAGTCAAATGAAATTTATTTAGCAATTTATTTGGTAAAGTATCGAAATTTATTTTCCTCTTACAATTTACAATGTCTTATTTGTTTCTTTATTTTTCATTCCTTAAGGGTAATTTCTTGCTTATAAGAGATGTTACGATACACTCCAGGTTATAAAACAAATTTAATCAAGTATCCTTTAATACATAAAACCCAGTAATAAAAATAAACTTTTTCAAATTATTGCAAAATTGTTCATTGTATTAGTTAGTAAATTCAGGATATAGATATTAATTTGGTTTATTCAATTTTAGCACACAGAATAAAATTTTATGTATTAAACTATTATATATACCGCTCAGAAAATGATGTTTTGTCTATTTGGTTTTTGTTTAATTTTTAACCTCTTTACGTTGTAGTTTATAGTTTTCTCTAGCGCCATCTAATTTTTCATCTTTCTAATAGAGAGTAAAATGTTCTACTGTCATTCATTTCTCTAGATTATTCTATTGTGTATTTATTTATCTGCTGTGTTCTTTTTATTCATTATTCTTCGATAAATTTCTAGAGTATTTTATCATAAATAGCGCCTACACTTTTCAGTTAGTCTTCGTTGAACGATTGTGAAGTGGTTTTGTTAAAAATCGGTTTGTGCATTACTTATGGAAACGATTTCACCGTGACAGATAGACAGTAAACGATTTTTATCGGTTCGTATGTAAGAATAAATTAATTATTTGAACGTAAATGGCCATATTTATTTTTAATTATGTTCTACAGTCGGGTAATTAGAAAATTAAAAGAATTAAAAAGTGTTATCGACGATAGTCGTCACTTTTAATTTTTAATTGTTGGCTGTACGGTAAGTCTAAAATTTTGAAACATTTCAGTCTGTAAAAATGGTCATTATTATCAAAAAAGTTAATTGCGAAAGGTTTTTGAAAGTCTGTTTTGGTAATTTTTGTTGTGTTAAATTTCTTATAAAACAGTCTTTGTATGTAAGTCATGGTTAAAATTACGTCATTGGTTAAGAACCAACGGGAATGAATAATAATTCTAAGGATCTTTGATTGTGGACGCTGCAAGTTGGTAAAGTTAGATAAACTTGCTGATCCCCACAGTTCAATTCCGTACGTCCATACTGGTTTTATTATTGTTTTGTAAATAAGCAATAATTTATTGGCCACGGAAAGACGCAATTTTCTGTCTAGCAACCAACACTCTTCTTCTTCTTACTATTAAGGATTAGGCATAAGCCGGTTCCGAACTCACAAACCATCCTGCACGTCTACAGAAACACGAGACATTCCAACTGTTACATCTCGACTACTGCCATCGTCTTCGAGTTCTTCCCACCTCCCTTCTTCCAACTGGAACATATTCCATCACTTTTAGAGGTATTCTCTCCTCTGGCATCCGTTCCAAATGTTGCCGCCATTGATTCCGGTACTCCTCCACTTTTTTCTTCAAGCTAAATACACCCAACTCGGATCTAATTTCTTCGTTATGTATTAGATCCAGCCTCGAGCAGCCCTTCACCCTTCTTAAAAACCTCATTTCAGCTGCTTGGATCCTACTTTCATGGCGTTTTGTGGTAACCCATGACTCACATGACTCCATAAATAAGGACTGGGGCTGCCATTACCTTGTAGAACTTCACCACTGTCTCTGTTCTAGCTCTGTTACCCAGTATCCTGTTAATGGTACCACAAATAGCTTGAAATTTATTTATTTTGCTTTCGACATCCAAGTCCCGATCAAAGCTCACATCACAGCCCAGATAGTTATAGTGAGACACTTGATCTAATGTCACATTGTCTAAAACAATCTTTGAACGAGTGGGATACTTCCCTCTGAATGCCATAATTTTTGATTTAGCAACTGAAACTCGTAAATTATAAATTATAATATAACAACCAAACAATTTGACATAATTTAATGCCCAACTTTCCACATTTCGTCCAGATTTGTTTTTTCCATGTAAGTCATCTGTTTGAGTGAATATTTAAGAACCTACTTAACATCTTCTGTCTTCCATCTGTGATGTTATCATTTAGAGTCACTGCTGAACAAGTGTTTTTTTTTAAGTGTAAACGTAATATGTGAAGATTTTGTTCATTTTAACCCTCCAGTTTTCATGTCATCAAGATGTTTTTGTAATTTATCTAACGTTCTTGCTACAGATAAATTTAAAAGGAAGTTTTGTTGTTTATAAATAACCGAATTGTTAAATTATCCGAAATAAACGTCACAATTTATAGAAATATGTATTAAACAATTTCTTTATTATCTGTGTATTAACGCAAAAGCCCTCACGGACTGACTAATTTACCCATTGAGGCATTATTCTGTTCTATTTATGGAAGGGTTGGAGATATCTTGCCTATTACAATAACAATTCCTACTTAACATACAACAGATGGGCTATTATAGGTAGACTGTACTGTTTAATTTTGATTGACTTTTGAATAATACTGTACTAGCACTGCTGATAATGTTCCTATTGGTGTTTTAAACTTTTCACGCTCACAACTTTTCTGCAATCTTTCCTTAATATAAAGTAAATCCATTTCAAGTCACCGGAAAACATTTATTTAGCTGCTTGATCATATTTTAAAATATTACCGGTACTGGTCTTCGAAAAAAGATTTCACTGCAAAGTCTTCTAGCAAACAAGAAACCCCTGGAATGGGTACCTATTGGAAGCTCAAAATATGCGTAGTTACTCATTTATTTTCATTGTTCCAAGTTTTTAAGTGGCATACATATTTTTTGTTTCATCAAAGACGCTCAAATTCAAAGGTTTATACCAATAGTAATTGACTAAATTTGATCAAGGTCCGTTTAAAATTTCGATGAGACTCCTAAGGTTCGGGCAATTTTTTACTTAGGCCTTGCCGACTGTAAAATTTAGATATGGCAATCCTGCTAAATATTAACACTAATTGTGGATTTCGGAAAGGTTTGAACAATAAAATTTAACAAACTTCTGTAAGTGTATAAAAGTTGTAGTTTTTTGAATTTTTTTTTTTGCTATCAAGAGTTGCTTTCAGCCTGATTGCGACCGTAAACTTATCCACTGAGCTTCAACTCTCCTCGGAGATTCTTGAGTATATGTTGTGTTGAAATTACCAGGAATAGATGTCTAGAAGAAGAACCTATATTATATTTTGTAAATTTTACAGGAGAGCATGTTAAAGTCAGAGGAAAATGAAATTGTCGTTATTCAATATATGCCTTATTCCAATCCATCGAGTTATAAATAAAATCATTTCATTTTTATAATAGAAAACACATTTTTTACTTTTAAAAGAAATCTATAAAAGAGAAACAGTTAATGATATAGACTAGTTAGTAATATACAGTCAACTCTACGTATTCGCGGTTCCATTATTTTTGTTACCGTTTTCAGTATTCGCAGTGAGCTAAATTTAAAAGTCGTAGCGTGTTCCGAATGAAAAAGAATTTGGAAAACGATGATAAAGATGATTATGGACGTGATAAAGATAAAAACCAACTGAACTGTTTACACGTAATCAATTCACTGTTTACACGTGATTTTAAAAAGATTTATTCCATCGTGAACTTGAAATTAGTTTGAAGATTTATTAAAACATACTACGGTTTGACATAGACCTATTACTTACTTAAATAACTTTTGTGTTTAATTTTGATTGTTTTTATGGAACCCCTTTCAAAAGATTTATTGATACAGATTTCAAAATGATTACATGGATTAATATTTGATAAATTTCATTGTACATGAGGTGTAAATGTTTGTATGATATGAAATCAGAAAAGCTTTGCAGATTGGTTTAAACCACCAGTTGATGCAGTTATGATTTCCCATGTGAAAATGAATTATTCTACAAGTAGTGGGTATATCATGATACAAGTACATCACATCTCTAACTAAACCATAATGTCACCCTTCCACTTTTCAACCCCCTGACCCAATCCACTGTCAAACCATCCACCATGCACAATATTACTTTGCAGTAAAATGAAATTGCAAACTAGGGGAAACATGAAATAACTCTGTTGACATTTCACAAAATAACTGATAGTGTTGGATGAATTCATTCATAAAGATTTGTGACGTTATTGTCATTAAATTTTAAACAAGGTTTATCAGAATTTTTTTATACAATTTTATGAACCACAGATATGAGAAATCTTTACAGTGGAACCAATTTAGTTGAATGAAAAATAATACAATATTTTAACAGATTTATACAATATATCATAAACCAACAAAAAAATCTGGTGTGAAATACTCACACAACTTTCGCTTGCCAATGCAAATAATGAAAAATATAACTTAAAATAGGTAATAATAAAACATTAGAAATTTTCTTTTGTAGATTTACTGCAATTAGTTACTTAAAACTAACGAACACTTTTTCTTTAGCAATATTACCCCCCCCCCCCCCATGTACATAATTATGCAGTCACCCACTGGTGCTAGCACTTATTTTCTAATGCCACTTACACAGTGTTCTATAAACATTAGATTTCTTAAATACACATTAGAAATAAACAAAAAACTAACATCAAAAAATAACCTAATTTTAATCATGAGTGTATGATACAAAATGAAAACCAACCTTAACTTAATAATACGGAAAATCACTTTTTTACACTAAACTAGACTCTGTAGAGAAAAATGTCTAAAATAAAATTTGTAGATCTGTTAATTTCCTATAAGCTTTATTATAGGCCTATGCATTTTTGTCGTAAAATGAATACTACGCCCGAAATCTTAAAAAATCTATTTTTTACAGATTTTCGTGAAGAAAACTGAAAATCACTAATTACCGCTAAACTAAGCAATATACAAAGAAACGTTTAAAATAAAAGTTGTAAATTTTTAAATTGTTTACAACTTATATTGTACATTTTTGCTTTAAAATGCATATTATGTCCGGAAACTTAAAAAACCATTTTTTTTTCTATGAGAGAACAGCCTCACCAATAATTTCAGCAGTCATGGCGCCTACCCTATCTCGAAAAGCACAAAATATGTAGTAAATGAGGAGACGATTTTTAAAAAAAATACGTATATAATTTTTATTTGCTGCTTAAATAACTAATATCCATAAAGTTTATAATATAAGACAATATGGCTGACGAAACACATCTGGCTGGTTGCAGTAAGAACATAGTTTCATCTTGTTTAAGAAGAACAGGAATATGAATAATAGGCCTATATTATTTCTGAAGTACCGTTTAACCCCATTTTAGTTTCAGCAGTAAAAATATATTTGTTTCTCATACTGCATGTGCTTATTTTCAGTTATTTCAGTTTTGGATATATAGGACACTTTTTATAGAGCATGTGCCTACAATAATTGTGATGATGGAATAAATAATTTAATTCTTACTTTTATAAACAGCTTGAATTTTTACTTTCTCTTGCCTATATGAATATTTAGGAAGAAAAATATTTTTTCATGTCGATTTTTTGAAATCGAGTTTTCACCGGATCTACACGTTTTCAGACCCCCTGAACCCAAAAAAACATATTTTTAGTGATTGGTGTGTGTGTGTGTGTGTGTATGTGTGTGTGTGTGTGTGTATGTGTGTGCGTGTGCGTGTGTGTGTATGTGTGCGCGCGCGTGCGTGCGTGTGTGTGAACAGGGTATGTCAAGAACAGAACCTCGTAAGAACTTGAAACTTAAAACTTTAAGTTAGACACCACTACCGGACCCGACACGAACATTTTCATCAAAATCGGTTAACCGGAAGTAGTAGTTTATTCGTGTAGTTTTTCGCTTTTTCCAATTTTCTCAAAAACTGGTCCTACGATGTTTTTAAAAATCGCCATGTTTACTAAATTTTTTATACTTTACAAGATAGGGTAGGCGTCTTATCTGCTGAAATTCTTAAAGAAGCTGTTTTCACGTAAAAACATTGTTTTTTAAGAATGCTGCTTTAATATGCATTTAAGCGCAAAAATTTATATAATAAAAGGGTAGAAAATTTAAAATCCTACAACTTTTATTTAAATATATTTTTTATATATTTATAACGCTTAGTTAAGCGGTAATTAGCGATTTTTTGTTTTTCCCTCACGAAATCGTGTAAAAATCGAATTTTTTTAGATTTTAGCCTCAGTATGCATTTTACAACAAAAGTGTATCATTAAAAGAAATTAAAAGATGTTTGTACAACTTTTATTTTAAGCATTTTTCTCTACAGAGCCTAGTTTAGCGTGAAAGATTGACTCCGTATTATTAAATTAAGGTTGGTTTTCATTTTGCAATTGAAAATGACCCAAATTTTTTGGAAACGATAATAACATGTGATGAAACATGGGTTTTTACTTATGATTCGGAAATGAAGCGCCAATCCATGCACTGGAAGAGCCAAACTTCACCGTGAGCCAAAAAAAGCTCGAATGACCAAGTCAAAATTTAAAGCGATGATGATTGTTTTTTGATATCCATGGGATTGTGTACCTTCACTGGGTTCTTGATGGTCAAACAATTAATCAATATTACTACCTTTGAGGTACTTTCTAAACTACGTCAAAGAGTAAGGAAAAAAGCCCCGAAATGTGGAAGGACAAATCATGGGTTCTCCACCAAGACAATGTGCCAGCTCATTCCGCGTTATCTGTCAAGAGGTTCCTAGCCAATTACAGCATCTCAGTGCTAGAACATCCACCTGATTTACCAGATCTTGCACCATGTTTCTTTTACCTGTTCCCTAAGGTGAAATCTGCATTAAAAGGGGCAAGACTTCAGTCTGTGAAAGCTGTAAAAGAGAAAGCGGCACGTGTCCTGAAGGAGCTGACAGAAGATGACTTCCAGCACTGTTTCCAACAATAGAAAATTCGCATGGAGCGTTTTAGGGATAGAGAAGAAGTATATATTGAAGGTGACAATAAGTAATTATGTATAAAATTAAAATAAAATTTTTAACAACGTCAGTCTCGTTATTTAATAGCCACACCTTGTACATTAAGATATGTGTTATAAATGACTCACAAACTGTTAATTTTATTTTAGGTCAATAGGTAATGTGATCGACGTGGAAAAGGTAACTTTCAGTTTGCCTGTTGTCTCTCTGAGAGTAATCACAACACGGGGGGAGGAGAGATTTGCTCTTTAATACCCATCCATCACTATAAAAAAATCGAAATGAAATAGGTTTGGATGTGAAATAATTGGAATGAAAAATATGACAAAAATTTTCATTGTATTTATTTATCATACAAACGATAAACGTGTCAAAGTTTCAACATTTTATATTTCACATTTTTAATTATATACAATAATTTATACCGGCTTGTTTTTTTTTACCAAGCAGTGTAACTCTTTCGTACGTTAAATATACACATGAAACGTTTGAAAATGTAGCAACTAATTTTAGACTGTCACTCAAAAAACATTCACTTCAATGATAAAGTAATTAAATACGCGAAAATGTGTCACCAATTACGTGTTTTAATTTTGTCAAAATATGTTTTTTTGACATTATAAATTTAAATAAACCCTTGTGTTGCTACTTTTTTTTCTTTAATATTACTGACATATTAATACATTACATTTTTATGATTGTGTAAGCTTGATTTGAATATTTACTAATCATGAAGTTAAATTCCATCCATTCAACAACTTATATCACATTCTAGTAATTTATAGCAATTCATAAATGTGCAGAATCACAGTTTTTTGAGAGTTATAGAAATAATATGTATTTATTTTCGAAAAATATGCCCCTTTTTAATAATTTAGAAGCAAATGGTCGAGATTTAAAAGCTTTACTTTTTCCAGGTATTCCTTTGAGAATACGCATACAAATTTTGAAAACTACAGCACTTTGAAAAGGTGTATAAATAATCTCATGTATTACTTTAGAATAAAAATACATTATTTACCCCTTGGGCACAAGTAATCGAGATTTGAAAAGACTGGTCTCTGCTGGTGATCAATACGTCACTATCGTATGTTATTACTGATTCAGATGGCACTTGATAAACTCTCAACCGTGTGTCTCCTACTATTATTGTTGTTTAAAGAATCAATTCATACTATTAAATGACACACTACAAATACAGTTAAATTTGTTTGGTTTTCCTTGGACATGAAAAATATTTCTTTTTCATTATCCTTTCAAACAAATCTCCCAATATTGTAATTTTCTTGATTCTTCAACATACGTATTTACTTTCTGCTTGTTTCTGATTCGTTTTCTGCTTTTCGTTCTTCTTCTCCTACTTAATCTTCTTTTTCTTCTCCATCTTTTCCTATTTCTTTTACTGCCGGCCGCATTGGCGTAGTTGGTAACGTGCTCACCTCTCATCATGCGGTCTTTGGTTCGAATTCCATTCAGGCATAGCATATTTTCATACGTTACAAAAAATAATTTCATCCTTCAACGTCTGCATTAGCAGTAATTGCACAACAGCCGGACGTTAAACCAAAAAATATATATTTTTTTTCCTTCTTCTCCTTCCTTTTCTCCTTCTTCTTCTTCTTTTTCTTCTTCATCTCCTTCTCCTTCTTCTTCTTCTCCTTCTTCTTCATCTTCTTCTCCTTCTGCTTCTTCTTCTTCTTCATCTCCTCCTTCTCCTTCCTCTTTTCCTCCTCCTCCTTCTTCTACTTCTCCTTCTTCTTCTTGTTCTTCATCTCCTTCTTCTTCTACTCCTTCTTCTTCTTTATCTCCTTCGCTTTCTTTTTTCCTTCTACTCATTCATTTCCTTCTCCTACTCCTTCCACTTCTTTTTCTTCTTATTTTCCTTTTCCTTATTCAACTCCTTCTTCGTCTTCTTCTCCTTCTGCTTCTCCTCCTTCGCCTCCTTCTCGTTCTTATTTTCTTTTTTCTTTTCTCCCTTTTTCCCTTCTCATACTACACGACTATGCTATGTCAGTAAAGTACCGAGAACTTCTGAGGAGATACTATACAGTTCCGAAAATCTTTTGGTAATACCGGTAAAACAAATAAATTGTCAATATCTGTAAATTGTAGTAATGTATTAAATATCATTTTACAGTACATCACATAAAAATTTTAATTTAAATTTACTCCATATTTATGTAGAATAATATTATCGGACATTCGTTATAATTTAATTATATTGCGTTGTCATACATACGGTTTAGCTTGATTGAATCAAATGACTTTGTATTTCATAATTTCACTGAAATAAAATATTGTACATTCTATTATTTAGTCTGTCTGTGACAACAGAAACATCTGTTTCATACATATAAAATTCATATAAACTACATTGGCTTTGTAATATGACTGCGTTAACTAGCTACGGGCTATTTGATATGTTTAGTTTAGATTGAATTTAATTTTATTAATATAATGTTCATTTTTGCCCAATAATTCTAAATTTTAGGCAAATGATATTTTTATATGTCAGTTTAATACGTTGGTCAATGTAATAAATGAAATATTATATAATTAAACACACGTTTAAACACTCAACAAAAATAATTATTACATTTGTTATAAATTCACAAAAACTTAAAACGAATCTCTTCAACTCCTTAACATTTTTTCGGAAATATTAAACTTAATGAAAAATTCCCTTTCATGAGACGACGCTAATGGCTGGTGGCAATTTTCAAAAAGGCTTATCTTTGACTTTTGGTAAAAACCATTAGCAATTTCTGTATCTACTCTTTAAGAGGAATCGAATGACACTATTTTTGTTTTCCAATCCTAATAACCATTATATTGCCACCACAATTCTTGCACAATTTCACGCCAAAACTGAAAAAATATATACCGAAACACATCATGTAAACTAAGAAATAACCAAATTCAGCTCTAGGATAGCGTGTTTTCGATAAAAAAACACAGGCAGAAGAATATGCAACTAAAACTATTTTTTTTCCGTTAGGACCACTAGGGATCACGATACAACTTCAAATCATTTCTCTCTGTTCTTCCTCCGTTCAGCCCAAATTGCCTTCATTCCCTCGCTGAATCTCTTCTTCCTCTCCTGAGACCATGCTGTTCCAGTCCTAGGAGGTCTGTGTCCACCCTGGAACTCTTTGATGATTCGTATTTGGCTTCTGTATTTGTTTCTATCTAAGATTTCTCGTGTTGTAATGTGGTTCAGTTGTAGGTCTTTTGCTATTTCTCGGAACCATGCCTGTGTTGTTTTCCTGTTATGGCAGAAATCAAATACTTTCTTAGCGAGTCTGTTGGGATCCATTCTGTGCAGGTGTCCAAAAAAGAGCAGTCTTCTTTTCTTCATTGTTGCCAATATTGTCTCAGTATATTAATATATCTCTTTGTTGCTCTTCAATCTCCACCCATCCTCCGTGCGGTTTGGGCCCAGTATTCTTCTAAGAATTCTCCTTTCCAAGATTTCCAACCTATCTGTGTTGCGGTTGAGAATTAGACATTCGCTGGCATATAGACATTCAGGCAGGATAACGGTCTAATAGTGTCTGACTTTGGCATTTCTGGAAATACATTTCCTGGCGTATATTTATGTTCCTCGTGATTCCGTACGCCCTTTCCAACTTATTGAGTTCTTTCTTCTAAACTATTGTACAAAACAGCAACGCTGTCTGTAGATGAAACTAAAACTAAAACGACAACATTGCAATGCTATGAAGCAAATCCGGTTTTGCGACGCGAGCGGTTCAAGAAGCGGTAACAAAGTCTCAAAATCGACAAATGCCGGCTCTAGGGTTAACAAAAATGTAGCTTTAAATAAAAATAAAGTTGAAGTCAAATAAAAATAATTTTTAAAATTTATTTTTTGTATGTAATTTAATTAAACAATTTTAAATGTTTTTAAACTATTAACTTGTAACAATTTTCAACAATTTTATGAAGATATAAAAAAAATAGGCTACAAGAAGATGAATTGTATGGTTATTCAGTTATTTACTTATTTGTGTGTCCTAAATGTATTAGAAAAGGACCCTTTATTTAGAATATCATTTTGAATAAAGTAACAAAGAATTCCAATGGATAATGCTTTACATGTATTATACAATAAGAATTTTATATTCTTTTTTAAGATAGATTCTTTTCTGAATTATTATACGGTTGGTTTATTTTCCATCCGCCGCCTTTATTATTGCGTAAATAATATGTACTTATAATACAACACAAAGGGTTTATAGAAATGATATTGTAAATAAGGAAATGAAATCTAATATATATGTACGTATGTATATAAAAGTGAAGACATTTTATGGTTATTTTTTTGTTAACGTATCATATTTCAGTTTATTCCTTTGTATTCTTAATATAAAAACACATAAACAAAATCAATTTGTGCTCAAATTGTAGTTTGAATTTTTTAAATAATATTTAAAATTTTTGTGACTTTGCTCAGATATTATTTGTGTTTTGTTTTACTCGTGAATCACGTTTAAGCCTCTCAACCAATTAATCACCTTCATCCAGGTAGGGTTACCAGATTGTATCCTAAAGGAGGATTTTTCTATAAATATTGTTCTGCTGCCCTCCCTTACCAACTAACGGGTGTTTTATTAAGGACCCAACCCTGATTATAAGAAGATAGAAGTAATACATTGGTAAATTTTTTGTCCTCCGATCGGTATCTTGGCAACAGTGTACTCAAGGCCAACTACCTAAGATAGTTAAAATGTTCCAGTCAAGCATTAGTGTGGTGACAGCAGTCGTTTCGTTATATTGTTTCAGCAATGGTTTTTTTTAAGGAAAAACGCGTGTTTATTGTAGAGACTTACTTAACCTATCTTGTAGACTCTTGTAGACTCTACAATTAAGAGCATAAAAAATGTAGTAAATGAGGCGATTTTTAAAATAATCGTTGGAGCCATTTATGAGATAATTGCAAAAAAGTGAAAAGTGAATTAACTACTTTGCTACTTCGCTTGACTGAATTTGATGAAAATTTTCGTGTCGGGTCCCTAAGTAGTACATAACTAAAGTTTCAAGTTTTAACTACGTACAACATTCCGTTCTTGAGATATTTTGTTCACACACATAAAGACCAATCACTAAAAACATGTTTTTTTTCAGTTCAGGGGACCTGAAAACGTGTAGTAGGAGAAAACTCGATTTCAAAAAATCAACTTGAGAAAAATACTTTCCTTTCCATATATTCACATAGGCAAAAATAAGTAAAAACTAAAACATGAAAATTCTTACTTACATTTTTTTTAACTCGTATGAAATTTATTTATTTATTTATTATTGCTAAAAAGTACAATGAACTTATCCTATGTTATTTCCTAATACCCGCATAGGTCTATCCTGTGCGTGGGTATCAGTTGGTTTATTTTATTTATTCTATTATAATAATAGCTTTTTATATCTACACTAAATTTACAAGAAAGAAACAAAAATTTAAAAAAAACATACAACAAAATTTCCTAACGTAAATATACAAAAAAACAGGATAATAGTATAAAAAATAAATAAAAAATCATGTAATGGGAAAGGATGAAGCAGACTTTCGATGAAAATGTTAACAAAAAAAAAACAAAAAAAATTCTTTTTTTTTATTTTTATTATTTTTTTTACTTTATTTATTTTATTTTTTTAACTGACACACGAGAAAGAGCAATTAGTTTGAATACATAGAACTAATTAAATCCTCAGACTGCCCTCTCCCTAAATTAATCAGCCAGTTGGTTACTTTTCTTTTGTATATTTGAGGAGTTACATCAGTCTTTTGGATAGCCTCTGGTAAATTAAGGTATATATAAATAAATATAAATAAATTATAAATATAATAATAAATTTCAAAAGAATTTTTTTTTTCAAATAATCAATCAAAAATTAATAACAATGGAAGCAATCGAATAATATAAATGTATTGAAATAAAAATGAAATTAATTTTTCTCAGGGGAATTCTATGAATATTTAATTTAAACCTACTACTGTAAAATCGCAACACCTTTATCCACGCTTTTAATATCTGAGTGATTATTTCTTTACTTCCATCCTTAGAAATATTTTCCTTAATCTTAGAACCTTAATTATGTTAAAAGCTTTTCATACAATATTCTTTAGTTTATATAAAATTATTTTACTTATTTCAATTTTCTTATCAGCTGATTCATTTTATCTTTTAAAATTCAAACTAAAATCCTGAAATATGAAGCAAAATCATTTTAAAAGAAACAATCGTTGTTTATAACAACAACCAAACAAATATTTTTGTATTTTTTTTTTTTTTTACTTAATTAATAGTTCTTTTTTTTATTAAAATTCTTTTTTTTTATTTTTATTATTTTTTTTTACTTTATTTATTTTATTTTTTTAGCTGACACACGAGAAAGAGCAATTAGTTTGAATACATAGAACTAATTAAATCCTCAGACTGCCCTCTCCCTAAATTAATCAGCCAGTTGGTTACTTTTCTTTTGTATATTTGAGGAGTTACATCAGTCTTATAATAGCTTTTTACAAAATGGAAACAAATATAACAATAATGTTACAAAAATAACATTTTTTATTTTTTGCTTCTTTTGAGCTGTCTATGCACTGTATTTTTTTTATAAGAAAACCTTATTAAAAAATAACTACTGATTAGAAACATATAAATTTGTGTATCAAATTCTTCTTCTTCTTTATCTTTTCATAGCTTAGGCATTTCTACCTGTTCCGATGTTATTTATCTATCTTGTAGAGCATAAAACAATTATTAAAGCGTTAGGTATAGTAAAGAATGTTATAAATAAAAGTTGTAAGTTTTTTAATTTTCTACAACTTTGATTATAAACAATTTTCGTCGAAAATTGCATATTAAGGCAGTAATCAAACAAAAAGCTTATATTATTTTTTTGAACGTATAAAACCTGTTAATTCAAATTTTTAACAATTACTAAGTTTAAATTTGATTCTATGGTTCCTAAATGTTATTTACTTGTTGGAGTTTGAAATCATCAATACACTTTAATAATTAGCACTCCCGAAGAAGATTCTTTGCCCAGAGGCGTTTTTAAGATATACGTATGCTGTGTACCCGATATCGACGCAGTTTGACTTATTGTTACTGTAAACAAGATGAAAAGTGCACATGGGGAAAATTGTTTGAAGGCCAGTACAATTTTTTGTTGGCATAAAGCTGATACTATTTTTACTTGTACGCCGGTCCGTAGTTCATATTTTGCCCACTGTGGCGCTGTGATGGGGTTGCTGCTGCCGATAGAATGCGCCAGCGGTCATACCTCTCACAACGCATGTACCAAGTGGCAACATATAGTGTCTACGTACTGGCGATGCTAAAGTTGAGCAGGTGACAGTATTGATGTTCTCTGTGTGCGAGAATCGATACGGGGAAGTTGACATCTCAACATTGAGTTTTCATTCGGTCATCTGTACCTCCATCCCCTTGCTCTCGCTTCATCGGCGACTGCTCCCCTTCGGAGGCAGCGGTATAACGTGCACGCTGCGTCGGCGACGCGCTCCTATTAGATTAGGCAGCGGTACAGACGACGCCGATTCACTTAACCGGTGACTGCTCCTCCTCGGAGGCAGCGGTAAAAGGTGGTCGCTGCGTCGGCGGCTGCTCCTAATCTTTTAGGCAGCGGCGAAGACGACCTCCCTTCCTCCCCCTTCGATGTTTTCATTATTTTGAACTACGCCGGCGGAGGCCCGGCCGGTCCTATGAGTTCTACGGCTGCGCTACTAGAAGCCGGTGGCGACAAAGCGTTTCCTGAAGGACGAGAGTCAGTCGAGTTGATTCCGGGAGATCCCATTCCGCCGTCATCTACCATTACTGAAGAAAAAATCGGTACTGTGGCTGCTTTAATACGTGAAGATCGACATTTTTGATTTTTTGCTTCTTTTGAGCTGTCTATGCACTGTATTTTTTTCATAAGAAAACCTTATTGAAAAATAACTACTCATTACAAACATATAAATTTGTGTATCAAATTCTTCTTCTTCTTTATCTTTTCATAGCTTAGTCATTTCTACCTGTTCCGGCACCCATCTTTTCTGCGACCTGCCAATACCTCTACTTCCCACTGGTTTGTATCTTCTCGCTACACTACGCAAGTGGCTTTCTGGCATTCTATTTAAATGATCGACCCTTTGGGCACTATATAATTTTATTTTTTCGTTGAGTGGAAAAATTTCCAATTCTCGCCTTAAGCTGACGCCGTCACTCATAGGAACGTCACACAGTTTTTTTTTTTGAGATACCGTTTGCATATTGAAAAATATATTCACATATAAATTTAAATTAATAAATATGCAAACAGAATACAAAAACAGTGACCTAATTATGTTGGCAGAACTGACTTCGTATATTAAAATATAAAATTAATAGATAATAATAGATTTACAACATGAACGAAAAGATCAAGATTTATCGCCTAAGTTAGGAACAGCACATGGAAAGATGTTAGATCATAACATACCTAAGCAGGCGCATTGGTATACTCCAGAAGGGAACAGGGACGTCGGTAGAACTAGGAAAAGATGGAGAGAGATGATATAGTGTGTGAGTTCGGAACAGGCTGCGGCCTAAACCTTGTTTGGAAGACGAAGAAGAAGAAGAAGAAGAAAATTAATAGATAAATGTATTCCTATTACTACGACATACAGAGAAGCAAAATTAAAAAATCGACATGAAAACAATTCTTTCCTTCCCTATATATTCATATTGGCCAAATAAGTAAAACCTAAAACTTGAAAAACGTTGATAAAGTTTTTTTTTCAATATGTATGAAAAAATGCCTGTACTTTAAGTATCATGACGAGCTAACGGATTTGGTGATACCATGAAAGCTTTTCTCCTTACGTATGTATTCTTAATGATTTTTTGAACGGTTTTGTAATATTTAATATTTTAATTTTTACGATAAATAAAATAAAAAAATTCTTTAAAAGGTGGATATAATGGTATATTTTTACTTTCTCTTCCCTATATGAATATATAGGAAGGAAAGTATTGTTTTCATGTCGATTTTTCGAAATCGAGTTTTCACCGGATCTATACGTTTTCAGACCCCCAGAACCCAAAAAAACATGTTTTTAGCGATTGTTCTGTATGTGTGTGTGTGTGTGTGTGTGTGTGTGTGTGTGTGTGTGTGTGTGTGTGTGTGTGTGTGTGTGTGTGTGTGTGTGTGTGTGTGTGTGTGTGTGTGTGTGTGTGTGTATGTGTGTGTGTGTATGTGTGTGTGTGTATGTGTGTGTGTGTGTGTGTGTGTGTATACAAAATATCTCAAGAACGGAACATCGTACGAACTTGAAACTTAAGTTACATACCACTACCGGACCCGACACGAACATTTTCATCAAAATCGGTCAACCGGAAGTAGTAGTTTATTTGTGTAATTTTTCACTTTTTTGCGATTTTCTCAAAAACTGGTTCTACGATTTTTTTAAAAATCGCCTGGTTTACTCAATTTTGTATTCTCTACAAGATAGGGTCATGTTTGCTGAAATTTTGGGTAAGGCTGTTTTCACGTAAAAACATAGTTTTTTTAAGATTACGGCTTTAATATCCAATTTACCGCAAAAATGTGTATAATAAAAGTTGTAGAGAATTTAAAATTCTACATGTTTTTATTCAAACATTTTTTTGTATAATGCTTAGTTTAGCGGTAATTAGCAATTTTTTATTTTTTTCTCACGAAAACGTGTGAAAAATCTATTTTATTAAGATTTCGGCCTTAGTATGCATTTTAGGACAAAAGTGTATATAAACAAATTTATAGGAAATTAAAAGATCTACAACTTTTATTTAAAGCATTTTTCTCTACAGAACCTAGTTTATCATAAAAGAGTGATTTCCCGTATTGTTTAAGCCAAACTGAGGTCGATTTTCAGTTAGCGTCTTTCACTCATGATTAATATAAGGTTATGTTTTTTGTTTATTTCTAATGTTTTATTACTAATGTTGGGTTTATTGTTAATTGTTTGCATTGGCAAGAGAAAGTTGTGTGAGTGTTTCACACCAGATTTTTTTTTTATAATTTAATACATGGTATATCTATTTGTATTTAATCTTGTCACTGAATGATACTTTAAATGCTTGGTGACACTATTAAATAGTTGGTGGAAACCGAATTCTGAATGAGTATCTTTCTGGCGTCTGGTGTCTGCTTACATATATATAAATAAACTAAAATACCCGCAGTTCATACCATGTATATTGCTCCAGCTATAATATATTTAGATTTAGATTTGGTTCAAAGCAGACACATAACAACCTGACAGACAGAAATATTAGTATCTATCATTTTATGCGTTCATTTTAGAAATCACAACAGACTCTACTTTGAAAATAGACATCTACTATACACTTCATGCAGTTTGCGGTAGGACTGTGTAATAAAAACCCTGATGCTACGTTCATTATCCGGTACGAATGCGTTGTTGCCATATTATGTGATAAACATTCGATATATGCACAAATTTCTATTAGGTTTTGATTCAGTAAATTTAAGTTTTAAAGCTGATAAACGGACAAAAAATTATAAAGTAAATAAAAAGAAATATTTCATTTTTATGTTATTTATTTATTTGGCTTTAGACTCTATTTACTGCATAGGATATTTATTTATTTACTAGCATGCCCTGCGCGGCTTCGCATGCAAAACATGTGTAGAACCTAATCAATTTTTAAAATATAAATATGTAACAAAAATTGTGTAGCTCCTAGATCGACTGTATACTCCAAACGCACACAACGTTTTGAAAATTCCCTCGTACTGTCTTCTACAATAGTTTGTGTGCGCGCACACAAACACACGCGTTTACACACACGCTCTCTCTCTACATCTCTCTCCTCCTCTACCTCTCGTACTCGCCCTTCTCGCCCTTTCTTCCTCTACCACTGTTTCTCACCCTTTCCCTCTCTCTTTACTCTCTCTCTCTCTCCCTCCCTCTCTCTCTCTCTTACACACCTACGCGCACGCACGCACGTAACGTTTTGATAATTTCGCCGCGTACGTCTCTCTCCCCGGTATCAAACCCAAACCCCGTTCATCTACTTCAACAACAATACGTACTCACATCTACACACACACACACACATACATATTTATGAAAATCTTCGTTAGGGCCTTTAGGGTTTTCATTTTTGAAAATTAAAAAATGAAATGTTGCTGTGAATATGAATACGAATATGGTGTCAAAATTTCATGAAATTCCGTTCAGTAGTTTTGGAAATTAGCCTGTACAAAAAACATGCTTTGCCTTTATAATCTTAGTATAGATTTTTTATTTCTTGCGATAAAACAAACCACACCTATAATATAAAATTAATAAAATATATTTATTATAACAAACAAATATTATAGTAATTACAAAATCCTTATTAGGTAGTTATTTTTTTAATCGAAACCTTTTTCCTGTGAAGCGCAACCTGAAAAGTAACTAGGCCTACTTGCACGTTGGCTACGAAGTTCCTCAGAATCCTAAAACTCAAGAATATTAATATCATATTTGCAATATATTTATTTTGCCGAAAATATAAATACAATATTTTTTTGTAATAATTAATAGTTATGTAAACAAACATGTATCAGTATTTCTGACCTTACAAATATCATTAACCCACAAGGTTGTTCTAGTGGGAAAGTCATCGGGGTGAGCCAGCTGTTAGACAGTTGATGTATGGAAACAAAGGTACCGTGGTTCAAATCTTAATAAAAGCAGTTAGGTTTATTCGAACTTGAATATTAGACAGTAGTTACCGATTTACTTTGATAATTAATTGGGGTTCAATTAACAATACTTTCTCAGGAATAGTCGGCCTGAGTCTGTACAAGTATACACCTCATTTACACGTCATACATAGCATCTTCATCTCATTGAATCATGGGTTTTCTTATTGTTTTAAATTGAACAGATTGCAACGTACACAGATCAGAGTAAAAAAACTCTGGTTTGAGACACTCACACGAATGTCAATAATAAACATTATAACGTACTTTTTATCATGAGTAAACAATGTAATTTGAATAACATAACCTAATTTTAATCATGAGTGAATGACTCAAAAATCAATATCTGCAGGTAGGACTTTACAATATTGATACTTTCCTTCCCCATGTATTCGTACACAGGAATAAAAAAGAAAAAAATTATAGTATGTCGAGTATGTCGGTTACCAACATCGCCGGCCGCGTTGGCGATGTTGGTAACGTCCTCGCCTCTCATCACGCGGTCTTGGGTTTGAATCCCACTCGGGCATGGCATTTTTTCATACGTTACAAAAAATTCATTTCATCCTTCACCGTCTGCATTAGCAGCAATTTGCAAAACAGTCGGACGTTAAACAAAAAAGAAATATATATATATATATATATATATATATATATATATATATATATATATATAGTATGTCGAGCGTATAGTATGTTTATATACATCAGGCGCTCTGTATTAAAAGAAGAAACTTGTCAACTGAATACTTTAACATTGATCATTTTTTTGGCAATTTCTCTAGCACTATGTAATAAAAGTCAAATTGGAAAGTCAATTATTTTCATGTCGATTTTTCGTAATCCAGTTTTCACTGGATATTCCCTTTCAGACTCCTTGAACCCAAAAACCATGTTTTTAGCGATTGGTGTGTGTGTGTGTGTGTGTGTGTGTGTGTGTGCGCGTGTGTGTGTGTGTGTGTATGTGTGTGTGAGAGTGTGTATGTGTGCGAACAAAAATCTCTAGAACGAAGTATACGTATTATGAAGTTGAAACTTGAAAGTTAAGTTAGGTACCACAAGAGGACCCGACACGAACATTTTCATCAAAATCGGTCAACCGGAAGTAGTAGTAGTTAATTCGTGTAATTTGCACTTTTTTGCGATTTTCCTCAAAACCGGCTCCAATTTTTTTTTAATTGCGTCATTTACTACATTTTTATGTTCTACAAGTCTGCATATATGGTCCCATATGTCATTAATATGACATATGCATTTTAGGACAAAAGTGTACATAATCAAAATTGCAGAACATTTCCACCTACAAAGTTTATTTTATTTTATTTATTTATTTATTTTTATTTTGTATTACGCTTAGCTTAGTGGTAATTAGTGATTTTCTATTTTTTTTCACCAAAATCTGTAAAACAAATCTAATTTTTTAAGATTTTGGCCTTAGTATGCATGTTACGACACAAGTGTACTATATGATCAAATTTATAGAAAATTTAAAAACCTACAACTTTAATTTTAAGAATTTTACTCTACAGACCCTATTTTAGCGTAAAAGAGTGATTTTCCGTATTATTAAAAAAAACTGAGATAGGTTTTCATTTTACATCATTTGCTTATGATTAAAATTAGGTTGTTTTTTTATTTTTTTTTTATTTAAAGTCACATCAATGTCTTGATTATTAGCGACTACGGTAAGTTAAGAAACTTTTATAATGGGTTTTGGCACGTAACAACGTTCAGACCCAAGTCGGGAAACGAACCCAGGACCTCTGCTTAACATGCTAGTGCAGCGCAATAGCATACTAAGTGATCCACTACCTCATGAGGGTGGCCATTTTTCATTTTACGTTGTTTACTAATTTTAGGTTATTTTGTTCATTATTTACTTTGGTAAGAGAAAGTCGTGTGAGTGTATCACACCATATTTTTATATTTAAAAAAAAATATTTCAAAAAAAATAAGTATAACATTTTGTAAACAATAATTGAAACTATATAAATTTTATGTTATTTCTTACCTGCCCTAAAATAAATATAAAACGAAACTAATGCTTTGTCAATATTAGGAAGAGAAACATCCTTAAGGAATTTCAAAAGAGTTTGAAACAAAAGTCGCAGTAAACCTCATGGGATTTAATCTAGGTTCAATCTCAATTCATCTTACCACAAACAATTTCATGTCAAAAGTTAAGGCTATTCAATAAGATAAAAGTACCTTTGCCAAAGTTTTTTTTTTAAGTACGAGCTCTAACATAAATTTAAATAACCGGTTCAAGAAAAATATCTGATAATTTTATTTTTACGTTGTATATGAGTGAATGAGAAGAAAAGTTTTATTGTTTTTATGTCGATTTTTCGAAATTTATTTCCAAAAATACCCGTTTCCAGGCCCCCTGAACCCAAAAAACATGTTAGAATGTGTGTATCCCTGTATGTGAACAAATGATCTCACGAACGGAATAGCGTACGAAAACTTGAAACTATAATCCTTCTCACGGTTGATAAGCTCTGCTATTCCACGTGTTTAGACCAATCAGAACATTTGACAGCGTTGTCAGATTGTACGAATGTATCAGCCTGACAAACATTATGCGCGCATGCGTATAAGAGCCGTAGTAGTTCACTCTTGTCTTGCATCTCGTACTGAATATATCGATTATAGAGCGCGTTAACATGCAATATTTTATAATATAATCAGCTGGTTGTATGTTTATAGGTAATAAATTGTAATGAAAGGACCAAAAAAAAAATGGCTGACGAAATATATCACAGATCTACGACAGCAAGTAATGGCAACGTTGCTGGCAAGTCATTGGCTAGCTATGAAGTGGGTAGGGGGCAATGCGGTGGCCCAGTCACAGAAAATTATGTTTAGCGTTCGATTCCCAACTAGGTTTTAAAAACCAACATTTTATTACACAGAGTGATTCGCGAAGATATGCAGAAACTTTGGGAGCCCATTGTACATGTAAAAATAATGAAAAAAGTTTATATAAATATGGGTCCGAAAATGCTTCGTTTCCGAGTTACGGCTAGCGAAAGATTTCGCCCGGATTTCAGCTCACCAGGTGAAATGAGGTCTTTCTGATATTCTGGTAAGGTAGATTAAGGAGCGAATTCAATCGTTTCTTATGATTTTGACCTGATAAATTGAATAAAAGAGGTCCCAGAACTTAAGTTAAATAGTTTTTGAGAAAACCAGTGCCAAATGCAAAAAATGGTGTGAAAAAACACAATTTTTCATCTATGTTTTTCCGGTTAATTTTTTTTTGTACTATTATGAATAAAAATTCATTTAATCAAACATCTATTTGCTTTCTGTGTACTTACTTTACACCGGTTTGTTCAGAATAAAATTTTCAACATGTTTTATTCAAAAAATTTAACTGTTTCTTGGTGAAATAACAAAGTTATTCTTGCCCAAAGATAAAAAAAATGTATTTTTCACTCCATTTTTTGCATTTGACACTGGTTTTCTTAAAAACTATTTAACTTACAGTTCTGGGACCGGTTTTATTCAATTTATCAGATCAAAAACCATAAGAAACGATTGAATTTGCCCCTTAATCTACCTTACCAGAATTTCAGGAAGACCTCATTTCACCTGGTGAGCTGAAACCCGGGCGAAACTTTCGCTAGCCGTAACTCGGAAACGAAGCATTTCCGGACCCATGTTTATATAAACTTTTTTCATTATTTTTATATGTACAATGAGGTCCTAAAGTTTCTGCATATCTTCGTGAATCACCCTGTATCCAATCGATCCAAATAATTGGTAACCTTTAATTAATTAAATACCAGTACAAATTTCACTAAAAATTAAAAACTGATCGTATAACTATAATATAAAGTTACAGTATTATAAAAATATTAATTAGTTTTGTCTTTGTTTTTTGATTTTTACAGAATGAGCTCGTCAATAATGATGGTGTCAGCTGCTCTGTTATTGGGTACACTTGTCATATTATCCGTCACACAAGCGTCAGAGAGCGCACCCTACTCTTCAGGGTATGTATAAAATGATTACATACAAAAATCATCCAAATAAATTTATATTACAATAGTACATCCCTCCACGTTCTTAGGTTCTCCCAAGTGTAATTCAAGAACATTTTCTTTTCTTTACCACAGATTAGAGAATACTTTTCCACTTATTTGTGCTAAATTCACCAAGATGCACAGAAAAATGTTCTATTTTATATTTAAATGTTACATCAAGATCTGATTTATTTATTTATTTATTATTACTAAAAACAAAAGTACAATGAATCTTATTCTATCTTATTTCCTAATACCCACATAGGTCTAGCCTGTGCGTGGGTATGAGTTGATTTATTCTATTATAATAATAGCTTTTTATATCTACACTAAATTTACATAAAACAAAAGAAACAAAAATTTACAAAAAAACATACAACAAAATTTCCAAACGTAAATATTACACAAAAAAAGATAATAGTATAAAAAAAATAAAAATAAAATGTCATGTAATGGTAAAGGATGAAGCAGACTATCGATGACAATGTCAACAAAACGTTTTAGCTGACATAAGAGTAAGAGCAATTAGTTAGAATACAAAGAACTAATTAAATCCTCAGACTGCCCTCTCCGTAAATTAATCAGCCAGTTGGTTACTTTTCTTTTGTATATTTGAGGACTTACATCAGTATTTCGGATAGGTAAATTAAGGTATGTGAATAGTAAAAAAGGTATATGAATTAAGGTATGTGATCTTAGCCATTAGTGACCAATTTGTGTTAAGAGAGGTGGGTTTAAACGTGTAATAATTATCTTGGCCCTTTTAAATGAAAAGTAACATTTTGTACAAAGTTAAGTACCCTTCAAAATGAAATGTACCCTTAGGGGTACATTTTGAAAATTTTTAAAGAATAGTTTTTAGGGGCACGATCACCTTCCCTGGGTAACACCTCCACTGAGTTTCATCCATCAACCTCGTCCGGAAGTAATTAAAAAAATCTGGTGTGAAACACTCAAACAACTTTCTCTTGCCAATGCAAATAATTAAAAATAAACCTAACATTAGTAATAAAACATTAGAAATAAACAAAAAACTAACCTCAAAAAACATAACCTTATTTTAATCATGAGTGAAAGGCGCCAAATGAAAATCAACCTCAGTTTGGCTTAAAAATACGGAAAATCACTCTTTCGCACTGAACTAGGCTCTGTAGAGAAAAATGCTGTCAATAAAAATCGTAGATCTTTTAATTTCCTATAAATTTGATTATTACACTTTTGTCGTAAAATGCATACTTAAGCCGAAATCTTAATAAAATAGATTTTTTACACGTTTTCGTGAGAAAAAAACAGAACATCGCTAATTACTGCTACACTAAGCGTTATGCAAAAAAAATGTTCGAAATAAAAGTTGTAGGATTTTAAATTCTCTACATGTTTTATTATATAAATGTTTGCGCTAAAATGCATATTAATGCCGTAATCTTAAAAAAACGTTTTTACGTGAAAACAGCCTCACCGAGAATTTCAGCAAACATGGCGCTTACCCTATCTTGTAGAGCATAAAATTTTTAGTAAACCAGGCGATTTTTTAAAAAATCGTAGGACCAGTTTTTGAGAAAATTGCAAAAAAGTGAAAAATGACACGAATAAATTACTACTTCAGGTTGACCGATTTTGATGAAAATGTTCGTGTCGGGTCTGGTAATGGTATAAAACTTAAGTTTTAAGTTTCAAGTTCGTACGATGTTCCGTTCTTGAGATATTCTGTATACACACACACACACTCACTCACCAATCGCTAAAAACATTTTTTTGGGTTCAGGGGGTCTGAAAACGTATAGATCCGGTGAAAACTCGATTTCGAAAAATCGAAATGAAAACAATACTTTCCTTCCTATATTTTCATATAGGCAAGAGAAAGTAAAAATATTGGTATAATATGGGCTGAACAATGTTTCCAAACCATTACAGGTAAATTTTTCAAATCGTTCAGGTGTGACATTTTTAATGTTACTATACATAACGTCTCCACCAAGTTTCAATAGTTTAACTGCTTGGGAACTTAGTAAATAAAAAATATTGATTTACTGGTTGAATATCATTTCATAGGGATACTCTGGAAATGGTTAAAGAAAAATTTTTAAAGTTGAACTATAAGTAACATCTCTAGCGAGTTTCAGGCTTTTAACTTTTTATTTTAATAACATTATTTTTTGCAATCAGTTTTTTAAAAATAAACTATAAACAAATTTTTTGAATTTACAAATCACAAGTTGAGGCCTCATTACCCTGAGTACCTCTCATTTTATCTATTACTCATATATGTTAAAAGAGAAAATTACTATGTGCAAAGATATTTACATTTAACAATATGGAATACTTTTCACTATAATTTTATGTACATTTAAACTCTTTCAGACAAGTCCAAAAACATGGTAACGTTTCAGGCGCCTAACTTCTTCTACATTGTTTAGAATATTTATGGCTAATTAGTTTTCGTGATTTTCAAGTCTTGCCTGATATTTTCTATTAAAACGCCTAACCTCGTCCATTAAATCAGGAAGGTTGCAATAATGGTGTATTTCTGCATTCCTTGCAAACCATGGTGTCTTTGTTATAGCCCGAAGAACCTTATTCTGGAACCTTTGAATTACCTCTATGTTACTTCTGCTGGTAGTTCCCCAAAATTGAACGCTGTACAACTAAACTGGTTTAAGTAACATTTTGTAAAGCAGCAACTTATTCTCAAGAGAGAGTGAAGAGTTCCCGCCAATCAACCAGTACATCCTTTATTTTTTTAGATTTAATTCATTCCTCTTCATTCTCACATGAGTTTTCCAAGTTAACCGCCTGTCAAGATGCATACTCAGGTACTTTACAACTTCACATTGTGGTAAATCAACAACTCCCAGTTTTACTGGGGGACACCACATTTTACAATGCGGAGAAATACTTGTCCCCCAGTAAAACTGGGAGGTGTTGATTTACCACAAAGTGAAGTTGTTAAGTACCTGGGTATAGATCTTAATAGGCTTTTAGCTTTTCCGGAATTTAGTAAACGGAAAATATCGGTTTAAGGGTTGAAAAACCTTTTCAACTCTTTAACGATGGAATGTTGAAATTGTTTATGTTATTTTTTTTTTTTTGTTTACCCTAAAGGGAATATTTCCTTCAAATTTGAGCTTTTTACGAGAAGCTTTTTTTCAAGTAGAAGAATTAGTGATGGGTGAGTCAGTCCGTTAGGGCTTTACCATTAATACATAGAAATATTGTTGTTTAATTGATGTTTTTGATTTATTTTTGTGACTGTTCAAAGAAAACTGCAAAAATTATAAAAATTTGTAATAAAAAATATCTTTAATTTATCGGAAGACACCATCCAGTGTCAGTGTTCCAGAAAATTTAAATTATATTAAATTAAAATATATTTTGGGTTAAATTTTACAACTGTTGTGTTAATAGGTGTTTCAGGCCTCTTGTGTGATTCTTTGTAGATCGGAAGAATTGATATTCCGTATGACGGGATTATTATAATTTTGAAGTCTGTCTCTGAACCTGCATTACAATTTTAGAAACGTGTCATTTTCAGAATGAATTTAAATGCTTATAGTGTAGATTATACCACCATTATATTCAATTAAACTGTTGTGCAGTAGCAAGAGTGGTTTAGAAGAAATGATAAATTTAAAAGTAGTTAACGGAAACATACAACGGAAGTTGGAAAATTCGGCTATCTATGGAATAAAATAACAAGGGATAGAGTAAAGCACAAGTGATATCAAAAGTAGGATTGCTCAAGCTAGAATAGCCTATTAACACGTTCGATGCTGACGACGCATACGTTGCGTCCTAAAGGTTTTACCTCCCGTGCTCACGACGCACGTGATGCGTCCCGGTATTCTACCTGTTGTTTTATTTTTTGGTGGGGGTTAGCACTATTGAAACTGTTTTGTATTATACTAGAGCACTTAGAAAGGTCTAGAGAAAAGCGTGGATACCGTAGCCAGTTATTTTTCTCTTCCGAGCCGTAAACATGATTTCAAAAAAATAAATATATACCTAACCTTTTTTTATTAGTGACTAACGTAATTATTAAAAAAAAATCAGCACGGGAGCTCATTTAACGAAAAATTGTCAGCCGCGAATGTATTAACATTGATTTACAGACTAGGAAACATTTTTTAAAACACTATGTTTTGAGTGACGCATTATACGGGAGTGAAACGTGGGTGACACGGGCTGTAAAAAGGAAAAGGATAGGTGCTTATGAAATCTGGTGTTATAGGAAATAGTTCAGTATTAGGTGGGTGGACAAAATAAGTGATTTAGATTAGACGATTGGATGAAAGAAGAAGTATAAACGGAAACTTCTTAGCAAAAGAAGGAATAAGCTATTGAGGCATATCTTAAGACATCCAAGTATTGGTTTATCAATAATGGAGGGTAATATTGAGGGAATTAATTGTAGGGGGAGACAAAGGTTAGAATATTTAAAGTAAATTACAAAATATGTAGGGTGTTGCAGATATGATATGAAACGTTTTACCCAAGATAGAACAGCTTGGAGAACTTCGTCAAATCAATCGAGAGACTGATGATAAAAAAAGTACATTATTAGTACCTAATTTGCATAATTTTAACAGTCCATTGAACACAAAACGCAACTTGAACTTGAACGTGTTCGATCATTAAATTATACTCATGAAAGTTACCTTCATTCAATATGGCCTTGTAACCTAAAAATACCTAAAATTTAATTAAACTGTACAAGGTTATTAAATGTCATATAAATTAAGTTTGTTGTTGTTTAGGTCATCAGCTGGAAGGCTGGTTTGAACCTGTAGAGGTTTTACTAAGTAAAACGAGAAGTGAGGTGGTTTACTATTGCCTTCCTCACTGAATAGAAAAGTACGCTTATCAGCATGCTGGGCCCTCTGAAAAGCACATATTTTCCACTCTGCAAATGACACCTTCACATCATTCACCACAGGATTTGGCTGTATAATGAAATTCATTACTTTCAGTGGAGATAACTCTGATTAGTGTCTTTTACACCTCTACTTCTTCTGTTCTTAAATGATTCAGTCATTTAATTGGCTGACCATGTGATAAAAAACATAACTATTTATTTTAGCCCTGCATTTTAACTAATGCAAACTAAATTAAGTTTATTTAACGGTATTTACATTTATTAATTTATGGTTATACACCCGTGGTAATAATTTAATCGGCTTTCTTTTTTCAAGTTCAAACTAATCCAATTTCCATGTAGAGATATGTACTAGACTATGAATCTCTCACCGTCATAGGATAAATCAAAGAAATCCGCGTATATTCCATATTACGAAGCAATTTTCCAGTCTCTGGAGACCAGTAAAAAGCCGCTTATACAAGACGAAATTAAATTTACATATTTAGATTAAGGTATATTAAATTTAAACGTGAAGATCTTTGCTGTATTTACATTCGACTCGCCACAATTATTATTTCTCTTATCTTTATACTCTAGATAAGAGTAATATTATGTTATTATCATTTGATACGCTTGTGCTTAAGAATTTTAAGAACTTGCTTACTATTATTTAAAATTAAACATTTTATTTTCTTTGAAGTTGACCTAGAAAAATTATAGGAAGAATTTTCATGAGAATAAAAATTTAATGATTTTAAAACTTTAATTTAATAACTTTTTTAAAACTGTATCATGTTTCTTACTTCATTAAATTATATTTTTTGACAAACCATACTGATATTCTGCTTAATCTTTAAAAAGAACTTCATTTTACTTATTTTAGGACCTATTTTGATGCTCCATTCACTAGAGTTATAATTTTATGTGGTCAACAATATTAAATAGCTATGAAATGAATCAAATTTAATGTAGTTTTTATTTGTAAAAACTCATCAATTCCCTCTAATCTAAGTGTTTCACAATATGCTATACATTACGAGTATTTTATTGTCCATAACAAGCAGTTAAGATTAAGATTTTTAAATTATTTGCACTCGATTTGCTAGTTTTCAGAAGCTCAAATAACGGTTCGGTTTTTATTAAATTATCAACCAATTATATGACTGAAGGATTTAAGAACTGAAGAGTTATAAAAGTTATCTCTTCTTAGTGTAATGAATTTTATTACACAGCTAGACCCTGAGCTGAATGAAGTAAAGCTGTCATTTGCAGGGTGGAGAGTAGATGCTTTTCAGAGGAACTGGCATGCTGATAAGCATACCTTTCCACCTAGTGAGGAAGGCAAGGTAAATCACCTTCTTTGGTTTATGACCTTAATAACAACAACTTACTAACGAAGTGTTTCCAGACCTATGTTTATGTGAAATTCTTTTCTTATTTTTAACCATAGAATCAGCTCCCGAGGGATTAATCGTTCAGTTTTTAATCGTTCAGTTTTTTAATTAAAAGTGCAGTTTTTAATTGCTTACATTATTTAAATGTAAGTGAGAGAGAAACAAATAAATATAAGGAAGAATGGGGGGAGGTAAAGAGCTAGAATAACAGTTAAAGTTAATAGAAATTAGTACAAAATAATAAAAATAATAAGTCCGTATTCTATTTATACCATCTGTTCAAGATTTAATTAAGAGCTTACGTTTCCTCTCAGCTTGGAAGGCAGCGTGGAAAGAAAATCACCTCGTTTTCGAGGTGGTTTTGATTTACATTGGTATAAAAAAATTAAACTCAAAGCCAATGAGTAAAGAAGTTAATTTAATTTGAATTAGGAGAATTTTTCAAGTTCGGTGTAGGTAGTTTTTCGAATTACGGAGGTTCGAATAAAGAATCCCGATTGTATTTCATTCCAAATATTGATTAACATATTGGGGAGTAAATAAATATTGGGAATTGGGGATTTTTACACTCAACAAATTGTATCGTACCCAATGGGTCGATCATTTAAATGGAATGCCAGAAATTTGCTTGCCTAGTGTAGCGAGAAGATACAAGCCAGTGGAAAGAAGAGATATTGGTAGGCCGAAGAAAATATGGGTGCAGGAACGGGTAGAAATGCCTTCCCGTAGAGATAAGAAGAAGATTAAATAAAGCGTTTATGAATGTAAAGCGCTTTTAGTGAGGGTTTTATATAAAGATAAAGGTTCATGATATTCCGAACGATTTATATATTTTATATAATTGATAGATTATTGTACATTTCGCTCTCAGATCATATTGTCGGTAAACTGAAAGTGAATTAAATATATGACGTTATTCAATTGAAGCCTAACTCCCGGCCTACTGAGAAAAATCCGGATAAAGTCCTCACTGAACTTCGATATCACACGTTCAATTGACAGATTAGGCCTCACACAACAGCCTGAAGGCTACCATAATCTCAGCTAAGCCACATTACAGGTTTACATTTTTTTATTAATAAACTACTGCTTCAGTAAAAAAATCAATTTTTTATCAGTCCCACATTCGACTCGTATTATGAATGTCATAAGGCTTTATTTATGAGAAATACACTAGAGTGTATTGTAACTCGATGTGTATTTTTTTTCATTTTTATCGTATCGATTTAATAAATTTAAGTTATTAATAAAATGATAATTATTACAAATAAAATTAAAAGTTTTTTATTGAGCAACCCTTACTGTTTTTACTAAATTTTAGGTACGAAATTTACAATCAGTAAATGGTTCTTGAAAATAAATCTTTATGGAGAATATTTTTATGTCCTATGGCTTGAATCCGCTACAAACATCGACTTAAGTTATCAAAAGGGTTAACTTTTAAATTTGCTTTCTGGAAAGTCTAAAATTTAATCAATTGTTGTCAGCTAATTAAAATAAAATTTAATATTTTGTCCCTGTAAATTAGGTAATTAAGTAAATAATAATAAAATTAATTAATTAATTATTGTTAATTGTGTCTGTCTAACGAAAGTTGAATTGCTTTTCTATCCACTGTATTGGCGAAAGAGCTTTTTCATCCTAGGTTTTCATAAGAAAACAAATAAAGATACAAGTTGGATGCTGCCCCAGATTTATGAGACTGTATTTAGCTTCTTTTAAGCCCAACTTCAAAAAACTTCAAAAAAGTAAGTAAAAGAAGTATCGAAAGTGTTTATGATTTTCAAAAATCAACTTTTATATAAAAATAATAAAACTAATGGACAATAAGTTAAATTTTGAAACATTTTTATTAAAATTTTGTAATGTTAAAACGTAATCACAAAATATTAGGCCTACTCATACTATTTTAATTTTCTTTAATTGTAACGCCAAATTTTGTATTATTTTATTTTTAATTTATACTATTTTTTTTAAGCCACATAGTTCATAGCTACATAAGTTCATCAAACTAAAATAAAAACTCATTTCAATTTTTTCGGTTTTGGAGTCCTTTCCTGATGTTTCCCTTCTTGAACTTTCTCCAGTATTCCTTCAATCCATCTGATCTTCTCTGCCGTTCCTTGTCAGAATACACAACTTTCTGTCGTTTCGTCGGTTTCTGCTGTTCAAGTCTTGTGGTAATTTCCGGATTTTGTTTTGAGGTCCTCAAGTGAGATTTGGAGAGTGTTCATGTCCTCCCCAATTTCCCTGATCCAGTGGGGCTGATTTTTTCTGTTTAGGAAAAAGTTGATGATTTGTTTTGAGATTCTGAGATTTGTTTTGAGATACTATTTTTTTTTTTATTTTAAAGCCACATAGGACTACATAAGTTCAGCAAGCTAAAAAAAAAGCTCATTTCAATTTTTGCGGATCAATTTTTCAGTTTTTGGAGTCCTTTCCTGATGTTTCCTTCCTTGAACTTTATCCAGTATTCCCTCAATCCATCCGATCTTCTCTGCCGTTCCCTGTCAGAATACATAACTTTCTGTCGTTTCATCGGTTTCTGCTGTTCAAGTCTTGTAGTTTTCAGCCTGTGGTAATTTCCGGCTTTTGTTTTGAAGTCCTCAAGTGAGATTTGGAGCCCGATACTATTTTTTTATATTATTATATTTAATTTTATTATATTTTTTTGATTTTGTATTATTACCTCTAGACCGGAATCTTATCCAGGGGTATAACTTATAAAAATAATTTGGTAATGGTTTCGCAACTGTAAAAAGGTTGAGAGCCACTGATGTAGGGAATGAGAAAGTAAAAACACATACGCATAAATCCTCCTAAATGTGAACTTTTTGGCTTTAGGGAGTCATGAAAGTGAAAATCAGTTGATATATGTTATAAAGAAAAAACTAATACTCCAAAAATAAAGACGTATTATAAAACAGATTAACGATTTTTTTATGTTATGTTTAAACGTTGACTATAAGATAAAAGATCTGATTTTATTACCTGATTTTTAGATAAGAATTTCAGGATGATATTATTACACTTGTTCGATGTCAAAGAATGGTGAAAGATAAGAAGCAAGAAGGATGAGTGGTTGTGATTTTAAACCGAAAGGGAGAAAGAACAAACTGTGAGAGTATTAAGTGTAAGAGAGGAGTTGTTGATGTATGTAAGGACTTTCTCTTGTTGCCTACTCCAATTTTTGTCTTGCTCAGATAAACAACTTTCCATTCTGCTCTACAGAGCTTCTTCTAATAAAACTAATAACGTACTCTAGTGCATACCGTACCTACATATATTATTACCCCTCGTTGAAATAAGATACGACACAAATCAATGTCTACCTCTAACGTCAACGAACGAGTCGTACGAGGTGTAGCTATTAAATAACGAGACTGACGTAGTAAAAAATTTAATTTTAATTTTATACATAATCACTTGTTGTCACCTTCAATATACACTCCTTCTCTATCCCTACAACGCTCCATGCAAATTTTCTATGGTTGGAAACAGTGCTGGAAGTTATCTTCTGTCAGCTCCTTCAGGATACGTGCCGCTTTCTCTTTTACAGCTTCCACAGACTCAAATCTTGTCCCTTTTAATGCAGATTTTACCTTAGGGAACAAATAGAAGATAATAATATGTGATAAAACATGGTTTTTTCCTTATGATCCGGAAACGAAGCGCCAATCCATGCACTGGAAGAACCGAACTTCACCGAGAGCCAAAAAAGCTCGAATGAGCAAGTCAAAATTTAAAACAATGATTATTGGTTTTTTTATCCATGGGATTGTGTACCTTCACTGGGTTCCTGAAGGTCAAACAATTAATTAATATTTTTACTTTGAGGTACTTTCTAAACTACATCAAACAGTAAGAAAAAACGCCCCGAATTGTGGAAGGACAAATCATGGGTTCTCCACCAACACAATGCGACAGCTCATTCCGCGTTATCTGTCAAAAGGTTCCTAGCCAAATACAGCATCTCAGTGTTAGAACATCCACCTTATTCACCAGATCTTGCACTATGTGACTTATACCTGTTCCCTAAGGTGAAATCTGCATTAAAAGTGACAAGATTTGAGTCTGTGGAAGCTGTAAAAGAGAAAGCGGCACGTGTCCTGAAGAAGCTGACAGAAGATGACTTCCAGCACTGTTTCCAACGATAGAAAATTCGCATGGAGCGTTGTAGGGATAGAAAAGGAGTGTATATTGAAGGTGACAATAAGTGATTATGTATAAAATAAAAACAAAATTCTTTACAACGTCAGTCTCGTTATTTGATTTCCACACCTCGTATGCACTCCAAGATATAACATACGAAAACACTACTTGCAGCATTTTCATTTTTTTAGTTTATTAAGAGTTACATTAACAGCTCAGTTATTAGTGACTACGGTGGGTTTTAACTAGTAAAAATTTCCAGAACCTACCCGGGAATCGAACCCGGGGCCTCTGCGTTGTAGTCTAGCGTCCAACCACTACGCTACGAAGGCGACTTATATTTTTATATTTTATTTATATTTCATTTATATTTTTATTATATTATGTTATGAAATATTATTTATTATATATTTTTATTATTTTATTTATATTTCATTTATATTTAATATTATTTTGGTATTTCTCTTGATTAAATTTAGGTAATTTTTGTTGTTGTTTATTCATGATTAATTATAGATTAGCCCACCTTCTAGTTGTTCTAGTGGTAAAGTCGTTGCCGCTAGTCAGCTAATTTTTTTGAGACGTGTAACCATGTTATTGTTACATTGCTTATTTTGAATTTCGTACCGTGGTTTATTTTGTTAATTGGTTGTCTGTAAGCCTGTTCTATCTCTCGGGGATTTTTAGTACTACGACTGGCCTTTTGTTCTACTAATTGATTAATTGTCTATCTGCTTTTGTTATCTCGTCGATCAGCTGTTTTGAGTTGAACGTTCTCTGTCTGTGTTCGATAAACCATCAAGATGTAATGTTGTATTCGTCTTCCGTAAAATAAAATTTATTTTGTTTTCGGCGTGTTTAAAAAAATGTCGTGATTCGTTTTTTTTAATACATATTCCAAATATGCGTTGCTGTAACGTATTGCGGATATGTTTCGCTGTTTTTTTTATCATTATTAATGTTCACTCCGTTTAAAATGCAAATTTATTTTCAACCTGAACTTTTCTGCTTATATCTGTGCCCGGACACGCAGCTCAATTTTCACCATCAGTAAGAAAATATGTACAAGTATCGAAGGATGTTTTCTTTAAAATTTTACTACGTATATTATTTTACTCGAATCCTGAATGGAATTCATAAACTGCGTTAAGTATATTTTATGTTGTTATGCAGTTTCCTGCTGGTATGTAATATTTTTTATTTTTTTAAATCATCTATTTATTAATGATCTACGTTATTACTATCAACTTACCATTCGCTGCAAGTTTTTGCAAACAATTCGGACCTGTTTTTTTAATTTCTACTCACCTGTGGACCAGCACATAATTTTCATCGATATTATTTCTTAAAAAGTATATTGTTGTTTTTTTACTTTGGATAAACTTTCTCTTATTTCATATATCTAAAACTTATGAATTTATATAATAAAATTTAATACTTTTTGGATTTGTACATGAATAAATTTGTGCTTATACTAAAAAAAAAAAATATTTAAAAATAGTGTATTTTATTATGATTATTATTATTATTGATAGCAGACAATCTTAATTCTTCATATCATGTATCTTTAAGTTGATTGTACCCCAAATTTCCTTTTTTTTAATGATTCAGCCAGTAAGTTTTCTGGTAAAATGGAAAACCGATTTAATTTAACAAAAAAAATCTTAAAAGGTCTGCATATTCGATTTGTAAAAATTTGTTGTAAGCTAACATTTGAAATATTTTTTTATTGGATCCAATTTAATACTGAATTCAAAAATTTGTAAATCTTTTGATAATATTAATTCTGATTTAAATTTTTCTTATTGTGTCATTCTTAAAATGCTAAAACCTTTTTTTTAAATATATAATTGCTGATTTTGTAATAAATTTGCTTAAAAAGAATCTATTTAATTAAATTTTGTTAATTTCATTTTATTATGTTTTATTTGCATTGCAACAACTATACCCGTTACGTTTCCTTTTTTGTATCACTTATCCAGATGTTCTGGGAGTGATTGCAGACGTAGGGTGTTGTAGTTCAAACCCTAGTACTATTACCGGCGTATAAGATTGTATTTCTGCTAGAGAGAGATAGTGTTGGCCGGGTGAGGTACGCGGTGCAATATTCATGCCTTTCTAATAACACAGTATTAGTATAGTAATGCTGACAGCTGATTTTTTACACGTCATCACACTTTCAATAACAACTATGACACATTATCTAAATTTATATCAGCTGTTTCCTTTAATTGTTGTTTTTAGATACTGTAGTACACACGTTCTGCGGGTTGCACATACAAATGCAATCTTATACGCCGGCATCAATAAAGGTAGTTACTTTTATACAGAAGTGAATACAGTGTGTGGCGATGTATTTAAAATTGAAATAAAATTACATTAAAAATGACGAGACATTGTTTTTGATGCAGATGATGTTTAATTGTTGATTCTTTGTTTAATAATGATGATTATAATAATTATGATTTTAATAATGATGATTTATAATAATTGTCTTGAATGTATTTTGAGTTCATACTTAAGTTAATCTTGCTGTATATATTATGAATAATACAGCAATGATTCGGTACAGAAATGCACCTATGAAAAAGTACAACTGTTATAATATTGGTCTTGTATGTATAATGATTTTTTTTTTAGTATTTCTTTCGTTGCCTAGTAACACACATTGTTGGATTTTAAATTTAGATCAGCTGTTGATTTTATAATTTAGATCAGCTGTTTGATTTTAGAATTTAGATCAGCTGGACCGTAAATATTTATAAAATAAAATTGTAAACATTTAAGGTAAGGCTGGACGTAACACAGTGGTTACCGTTGTACTTTGATAATTGGAGTTCAATTAACCATACTCTCTCAGGAATAGTCGGCCTGAATCTGTACTCTCATTTACACGTCATACATATTTTGTTTTTATTTATGTCATCAGCCAAAAGACTAGTTTGAATCTCTAGACTACAGGCTCAAAAGTTTACTAAGTTTACCTCGTTTTACAAAGTGTTTTATTAAGTGTTGTAAAGAAAAAGCAAACAATAAACTAAAGTTCAGTCGTTTTTAGTTTGCTCCTTCTGTCAACAAACCAAAGCCAGCTACTACAGGGTCCACGCTAGAGTCCGCGACTTTATGGATGTCGTATTCCTATTAAGTTAACTATATTTTAAATTATAAGTACTTAAAGTACTTAAAACATCAGTCATGATATGATGTAGGCCTAACAATTTCATTTATAAATATACTTTTAAAAGTATTTTGTATTTAAATACTTTTGAAAGTATTTTGTTGTTACTTTTTAATCAGCGTGTACTCAATTTTTATATAATGCGCATGCTCAGTGACGTCATTATTTGTTTACATTAGGAGCAAACTAAGAAAGGCTGGACTTTATATGTACTATACAGTTGCATGGTTTTAGAAATGTACTTACTACGCTAGCAGCAGCGCATCGCCCACACTGAGTCCCGGGTCCATCACGTCATTACATATCAGTCTGCCCATAACAGACAGGTAGAGTGTCAAATTATTTACACTCAATCTGTTCGTTGCAGGGCTAAAATAAATAGTTCTGTTTCTTATCATATGGTCAGCCAATTAAATGACTGAATCATTTAACAACAGAAGAGGTAGAGGTGTAAAAGACACTAATCAGAGTTATCTCCTCTGAAAGTAATGAATTTTATTATACAGCCAGACCCTGTGGTGAATGAAGTGAAGGTGTCATTTGCAGAGTGGAAAATATGTGCTTTTCAGAGGGCCCGGCATGCTGATAAGCGTATATACTTTTCCACTCAGTGAGGAAGGCATGGTAAACCACCTCACTCCTCGTTTTACTTAGTAAAACCTCTACAGGTTCAAACCAGCCTTTTGGCTGATGACCTAAACAACAACACATATCAGTATTTGCTTTTCGAACACTTGTTTTATTTAACCACCGACTGATTTGTACATGAGTACTAATGCAAGTGCAACCGATTAAAGAGTCACTACTAAATTAACTATTCTAAATTGTGTTTAGGCCGTACGTTGCAATCTGCTAAATTTAAGAACAACACCGGACCCAAACCCCAATCACATGTGGATGATATAGGCCTACATATAATGACGTGTACACACTCAAAGATTATGGTTAATTGAACCCCAACCGTCAAAGTATACCAAAGTCATTTTAAGAACCAACTGCGAAATAAACAAACAGTGAATGACGTCACAGCTTCAGAACCGTACGCACCAAAAGTATTATGTGATTTTCATAGTAGGCGTATGCGAAACGACTCGTGCTTAATAATCTTATGAGTAGTAGTTAATTCTTTAGCTTAATATAATTAAATACTTAAATGTTTTTTATAATTTTAAATGCTTACTTTATAAATAAAATTATTATTTTTTACTAATTTTAAAACTCACTTTATTCTTACTTTATTCTCAAAGGTTTACCTTTTCGGTGTTTGTAAATAAAGGACTTGGGTGCATTAGTCATCACTATAAATTAATACAAACTTTTTCAGCAAAAATAAAAATAAACTAACTTTTGTTCATACAGTCGTATAAAGTAATAACTACAATAAAGTTAAACCGTACATGAAACTAAAAGCACCATTCGAACTAGACGCACAATTAAACCGAACCGAACAGTTTAAAATAACAAAGCCAACTAAATTGAAAACTCATTTAGGATCATAAAATTAAAAATGACACAGACATGAAGAAATTGTAATATAAACATTGAATAAGCCTATAAACAATACGGAGTAGTATGCAACTGAATTCTAAACAAAATTAAGTGATAAGGGAAAGATTTTATTGACGTTAGGGAACGCGGCTGTTCGTTTTTATTGTTTAGCAGTTATAAAAGTGTTATAACTGTCCACCCGGTGACTAATGCTAGCTGTTGCATGTATTTGTGTGGTGTATTTACACGTACTACCACAGATGCAGTTTGTTGATTCGGCAGTTGGTTCTTACCGTGAACTCACTATACACAGGTAACCACTCCCTAGTATTTAATTCCGTATAAAAGTAACCATTTACATCATCAGTACAAAGTAAAACTCGTTTTACAAAGTAAAACGAGAAGTGAAGTGGTTTACTAGCTTTCCTCACCGAGTGAAAAAATATGCTTATCAGCATACCAGACCATCTGAAAAGCATCAATTTTCCACCCTACAAATGATATTTTAACTTAATTTACCACAGTGTGTGGTTGTATAATGAAATTCATTACTCTCAGAAGAGATAACTGTGACTAGTATCTTTTACACCTCAACCTCTTTGTTCTTAAATGCTTCAGTCATATAATTGACTGACGATATGTTAAAGAAACAGAACTAATTTTTGTAACTCTGGAAATAGTAGATCGAGTGCAAATAATTTAACACTCCACCTGCCTGTTATGGGCCGGTGGATTCATATTATCCTCATCGTACATTGAACAGATTGCAAGATACACAAAAATTATAAATTGTTTTTAATTGTTTACATTGGTAAGAGAAAGTCGGGTGAATGTTACATTCCGGATTTTTATTTTTACTTTCTCTTGCCTATATGAATATATAGAAAGGAAAGTATTGTTTTTATGTCGATTTTTCGAAATCGAGTTTTCACCGGATCTACACGTTTTCAGACCCCCTGAACCCAAAAACATATTTTAAGCGATTGGTCTGTGTGTGTGTGTGTGTGTGTGTGTATGAACAGAATATCTCAAGAACGGAACATCATACGAACTTGAAATATGAAACTTAAGTTACATACCACTACCGGACCCGACACGAACATTTTCATCAAAATCGGTCGACCAGAAGTAGAAGTATATTCGTGTCATTTTTCACTGTTTTGCGATTTTCTCAAAAACTGGTCCTACGATTTTTTTTTAAATCGCCTGGTTTACTAAATTTTTTATGCTCTACATGATAGGGTAGGCGCCATGTTTCCTGAAATTCTTTTCTTGGTAAAGCTATTTTCACGTAAAAAAATTGGTTTTCTAAGATTACGGCTTTAATATGCATTTTAGCGCAAAAGATTTATATAATAAAAAATGTATAGAATTTACAATCCTACAACTTTTATTTCAAACATTTGTTTGTATAACGCTTAGTTTAGTGGTAATTAGCGATTTTCTGTTTTTTCCCACGTAAACGTGTGAAAAATCGATATTTTTTTAAAGATTTCGGCCTTAGAATGCATTTTACGACAAAATTTTTTTTTTTTTTTTTTTTTTTTTTTAAGGCGAAAAACCTTGGCGAGGTTATCATCGCCTAATTTACGACAAAAGCGTATAACAAAATTTATAGAAAATTAAAAGATCTACAGCTGTTATTTAGAACGTTTTTCTCTACAGAGCCTAGTTTAGCGTGAAAGAGTGATTTTTCGTATTTTTAAGCCAAACTGAGATCGATTTTCATGTTGCGTCTTTCACTCATGATTAAAAATAAGGTTATGTGTTTTAAGGTTAGTTCTTTGTTTATTTCTAATGTTTTATTACTAATTTTAGGTTTATTGTTAATTAATTGCATTGCCAAGAGAAAGTCGTGTGAATGTTTCATTGCGGATTTTAATTTTTTTTTAATATTTTCTGATTTTAGTTTTAGATTTTAATTTTAGTTTCTTTGATAATGTTACATTCTATTCCAGTTATATTTGTTGAATACAGTATCAGAATACCTACATTTATTTACCTTAATAATAGATTGTACATTAGCATACCATAATGTAAAACAATAAAACGTACTTACTTAATAAGTTGACCCGATAGAAACAAAACACTGTTCAGAAATGAGATTGATATTTCCTTTCGAGACAACATCATTATAATTGACTTACCCTCAATCGTTCACAACTTTAACTAGAACGGTATGGAATTGGTTAAACTATGATACAAGGTGCACAGATGTTTATGAGTTATAAAATAAGTGTATTATTGTGTTTCACAGATGTGACAATAACAGGGAATATACTTCCTACTTTAGTCAACTTTTCGATTCTCTATTGTCACTCAACAAAATTATTCAAAAGTCTGGAAACATCTGATTAAATATAGAACGTATATTTATGTTGAAAGTTAAAGTAAGTTTCAAAGTGTTGTAGAAGTTAATGACTTCGATAAATATATTACTTTCTCTTGCCTATATGAATATATAGGAACGAAAGTATTGTTTTCATGTCGATTTTTCAAAATCGACTTATCACCGAATCTACACGTTTTCAGACCCCCTGGTTAGTATCGTTTTTGCCCTATTTATCTTCTTTGGAGTATTGTAACCTTCCTGTTTTCTATCCATAACATTTTTACTTTTCTATGACAGTAAATTTATCTATTATTAATTTATTTATTATTATTTTTGCAATAAATAGTTGTTTAGGAATCACCGGTGCATGTAACAAATACTTTTTTTTGTTTTACTTCCGACTGTTCTGCAATAATTTTTGCTAATGCAGACGGTGGGTAATGATGAAAATGAAAATTAATATTGAAAAAATGCCAGACCTTTTTTGTTTTTTTTTTCATCCAGGAGACTCCAAGGGGAGTTAGGAGTTGTCAAGAAAAAACTGATAAACAAAAAGTTACTTACAATGATAAATTCATCACTTACTGCCAAAAATTTGTTTCTGCTACTGCTTACTTCAGTAGGCTTGTCATGAACCCCTTTGTATTAAATAGCACACAAAATTAAAAAATTAAACAATGATAAATTCATCACTTACCAAAATATTTTTCCCGCTACTGCTTAAGGCTTGTAGGCTTGTCATGAACCCTTTGTATCAAATCGTACAAAATATTTGTTTAATTAGAAGTTAAATATTTTTCAACCCAAAAACTATTTAGAAAGGAATTCGTGCACACTGTAAAATTTTTCATCAATCAAGTATTGTTTTAGCTTTTTTTAAAATGACTTAAATTGTCACAACTTTTTAAACCTTGTGGAAATTTATTGATGTATTTTCTACCTGCATAAGTTGGTTTTTGTTCAAACAATTTAGTGTTGTGATTAGCAACATAATAATCGATTCTGTTTCTTGTGTAGTGGTTGTGAACATCAAAATTCTGTAAAAAGTTATTTTGCTTTACGTATATTATCACTTAAAATGTACAAAGAAGGAACTGTGAGCAATAGCAGCTCTTTAAATAGTGATCTGCATGAGGTAAGGTGGTTGGCTCCCATCATACACCTGACAGCTTTTTTGTATTACCTGACGGAGAATCGAACGGGGGGCTCTGGTGTAGAAGCCTGTTGGTCTAACCACTACGCCAACGGGTCGTAACAAATACGTAGGTGCTATGTGTACTATAATATTGTTTACAAAGACTCATTGTCTTCAGGTATGGCGATTAAGTCTATTGTTGTTCATAATGAACATTGAGCTCGTATTACAATGTGAGCTTTATACTCAGTGGTAACTAGAATAGTTACTTCAACTAACTGACCAAGCACATTCAAATCTACTGACCAGCTGTATCAGCATTATTCAATATAATTATACTTACTATATTATATACTAGCAACCCCCCCCCCTACCCCGCTTCACTTCACAGCAGCTAATGTAGGCCTCATTAAATTATTTTAAAACCTCTCTATATACAATATTTGTGGTTTTGTTGCCCTATGGTAGCAAAATAAATTGTTTTTATGCACTTCCAGCTCTACAAAGTCCGACATAAAGTTGTCCATGAGTGAAGGAAGCACTTGTCTCAAATCGATGCCCACCGTTTTAAATGTTTGTCCCAGCGATTTAACAGAATTGAATAGAATACTTAGAAGAATACCGATGGAAAATAAAGAGACAGTTGATATATGGCTGAGATTAGAAACAGTATTACGTGGGTGCGATACGCAGAGTAATTGGAAATATATGACTCATTCACTACCTGTCAAATGAAAACAAATAAATATATGAAATACAGTACAAAAAAATTTTTGAATACTTCCGAATTTTTAATGTTTTTGGAATCGAATATTATACTTCACGTTTTTCTTTGAAATATAAAAGTTGAATCGTGCTTCTAGCCCAAAAAATACACCATCCAGAGGACTTAAAAAAAATAAAAGAACTATGCTACCCGATAAACTAAAACATGCAACATCGTCGCAGTTTAAGTTGCTTAACTCACTTAATTAAAGTTACCTTAAAGTTGCAAAAGGGCCTATATTGATCAGGAAGCTCTAAGCTATGCAACAATGAAAGATTTTTTTAAAATGAGTTCGTAGTTTCTGAGAATACCTCATACAAACAAACAAACAGACGTTTTTTCTTTATTATATTAGTAGATTAAATCATTATGTTCAACACTGGGTTGATGTAGTAAAGTTTTGTAACGCATACGTTGGAATAAGTTACCTAGATCAACTTTTTTCTACAGCTTTTAATAGTAAAACAATTAAAAATTTAGTGTGAAACACTCACACAACTTTCTTTTCCAATGTAAATAATTAAAAATATAACTTATGTTTAATCATTAGTAAACAATGTAAAATGAAAAATATAACCTAAATTTAATCATGAGTGAATGACACAAAATGAAAATCAGCCTTTGTAGAAATTAAAAAATGGAAAATCATTGACCTAATTTTGACGCTAAACTAAGTTAACCTCTGTAGAAAAAACTTCTTGAATTAAAAGTTGTCGATTTTTAAATTGTCTATAACTTTGATTATATACTATTTTTTGTCGTAAAATCTAAGGCCGCAATCTAAAAAAACCTTTTCATAGATTCAAACGAGTGAAATACTGACCGATACCCATTATAAGTGTTGTAGAAAAAAACGCTCGAAATATAAATTGTAGGTTTCTTATTATTTCCTACAACTTTATTATAAATACTAATAAAGGGATACAAGCAAAAAAAACTAATTATACACACCTTTGCTCTAACATGCAATCTTTAAAAAACAATTTTTCTACCACGAGTGCACAGCGCTCTTAAGAACATCAGCAGATATGGCGTTTACCCTATCTAGTAGGCCTAGAGCATAAAATGTAGTAAATGAGACGATTTTAAAAAATAAATCGTAGGAGCCATTTTGAGAAAATCGCAAAAACGGAAAATTGTACGAATAAACTTCTACTTCCGGTGGACCAATTTGATAAAAATATTCGTGTAGGATCCGCTTATGGTAATTAACTTAAAATCCGAGTTTCGACTTCGTACGTTTATTTTGTTCTTGAGATATTTTGTTCACACACAGACCAATAACTAAAATATATTTTTTGTGTTTAGGGCCCAAAAATCGTATAATTCCGGTGAAAACTCGATTTCGAAAAATCGACTTTTAAACAGTACTTTCCTTTCTTAAATATATTAATTCTTATAACGCAAAATAAAGTAAGAAATCTGAATATTGCTTATCCACCCATCTTAGTTAAGACAATGGCGTAATTAAGATAATATGAAAACATAAATAAAATTTCTACCCATTAAAAATAAAAATGTTATAACTTCTGGAAGTTTTTTTTACACCCATAGCAGACAGGTGGAGTGGCAAATTGTTTACACTCAATCTGTTCGTTGCAGGGCTAAAATAAATAGTTCTGTTTCTTATCACATGGTCAGCCAATATCTAATTGGCTGTCATCTAGACTCTGTAATTGTTTCAGTCATCTAGACTGAATGCATTTAAAACAGAAGAGGTAGAAGTGTAAAAGACACTATTTAGAGTTATCTCCTCTGAAAGTAATGCATTTCATTATACAGCCAGACCCTATGGTGAATGAAGTGAAGGTGTTATTTACAGAGTGGAAAATATGTGCTTTTCAGAGGACCTGGCATGCTGATAACCGTACTTTTCCACTCAGTAAGGAAGGCAAAGGTAAACCACCTCACTTCTCGTTTTACTTAGCAAAACCTCTACAGGTTCAAACCAGCCTTTTAGCTGATCACCTAAACAACAACACATTCTTAGCATTGACTCTAGCTCTTTCTTTCTTTCTTTCTTCCATCCATCCACCATTCTGCCTTTTCATTTCATGAAAGCCCTTGAACTTAGTTCTCTGTACTTTATTTGATTCAATATAATTTTCTCATTTAATCTTATATTGAACTATCATGTTCACAATGTATATTAATAAAAAATTGATAAAACTTTGAATCTGCCTATGACAGACTCAATAAACAAAAAGTCGAGAGATGGTGGAGTATTAAATAATTTGCACTTAATCTGTTAATTTCAAGGCTACAAAAAATAGTTCTGTTTCTTATCACATGGTCGGCCAATTTATGACTGAATCATTTAAGAGCAGAAGAGGTAGAGATGTAAAAGACACTAAACCAGAGTTTTCTCCTTTGAATGTAATGAATTTCATTATACAGCCAGACCCTGTGGTGAAAGCATTGCTTGAGTCCCAGCTCCATGTAGTTGGAAGGAATGCAGTGCATTGTTATAGTAGTGGGAGAATGAATGAGTTAGTAGTGTTTCACTGCTGCTGCATATGTAGTGGTAGCGTGTACTAACTAGACTAAAAAATATTCTTATCATCCAGCGCATTAATTTAACAAATACCTCTCGGGTTATTAACTTAGTCGGATTCATAATATTTAACTTACCAATTTATATCAGAATATGTAAATAAATAAATGTAATAAATACAAACCTGCTAACAAAATCAGCTAAGTACCAACCAACTAGTCAAGACTAATATGGTAACATTTGAACCAAAAACCAGAAGAGTGTACAACAGGGTGTTTACTGATGATGACCGGAAACAGAGATCGAAAAGTTTTAAGAAAATGTGGGCAAACAAAAGGAAGCCACGCTTAGGAGAGCGCGCTTTTCAAGGAAACCGAACTCTGGAACAGACCTAAACTTGAACTAGAGTGATCCTATGAGGTCTCAAAAGTAAAAAAAAAAAAATACAAACCAATATGTTAAACAAATATGGAAAGTTTGAATACGAATGTTTTGTATCAAAGTAATACAACAATCGTTCTCCCAGCATGCATCACTCATTCAATATACCTCACCCGTACCCTTCACCCCACAACTACACAGAGCTTGGAACTGCAAAATTGTGAAGGTGTCATTTGCAGAGTGGAAAATATGTGCTTTCCAAATGGCCTGGTATGCTGATAACCATATTTTTCGACTCAGTGAGGAAGGCATTGGTAAACTACCTCGCTCCTTGTTTTACTTAGTATAACCTCTAGAGGTTCAAACCAGCCTTCCAGCTGATGACTTAAACAACAAAACTTTATGTAAATCTTTGTGAAAAATAACAGAGTTGTTTTTTATCTGTTTCTAGACCTAAAGGATACTTGGCTGATATGGAAAGTGAACCTGATCCAGAATTAATGTTGGAAATTTTGGCACGACTTGGACAATCAATAATTAGAGCAAATGATATCGAAAAGTATGATAAGTATAAATATTTTTAAGTATATTAATATTTAGCATACTTTATTGTTACCCTATTGTTTTGTACATGTATGATAATATTTAGAACATTGTATTAACACAAAATGCTTGTCCTGGTTTTACCCGAGTATAATTTTGTTTTATTTCAATAATAATTTTTAAAATAGGGTTATGAATAAATCAAAATTAAGATTTTTTAATTTGGGAAAATTTTAAATATAATAATAAACCTATTATTATATAGAGCGAAATTCTACGGACACATACAGAGATTACCGACACACAGATTAACAAGACAGATTCTCGATCAAATTACTAAGTGGCAATCAACAACAAACTGGGTAACACAAACCAAGGGTGATCTACAGAAGGCGAATATTGAAACAGAGGAAATTTTTGACAGAGATAGCTTTAGAAGCAAAATCAACAAATGGGAAGTTACACTAGAGCCAAAGGAACTGAAGCCATACAGGCCAAAATGGGATGAGGAACGAAAAAAGCAACACACCATAAGAATGAAACTGTATTGGCAAGATAAGAAAAACAAAAAGTGAAAAACAAAATGAAGCATTTGCTTAGCGTCTTCCATTTCAAGGGAGTATTCGCAAATAATAATAATAATAATAATAAACCTATTAGTTTGAAATTTATAAACATTTAAGAGTTGAACAATGTTTTTAATTCCTTAAGGATATATTTTTAATCAAGGTGTAATTTTTTAGGTCCACTACATATAACATCTCCACTGAATTTCAGCCATCATACTCGCCCAGAATTTAATAAATAAAAAATATTGGTTTAAGGTTTAAACAACCCTTAATTTTTTTAACCTTTTTCATCTTAAGGAGTATATTTCGCAAATTTATAAGGTGTATTTTTCACAAAAATTCAGTCATCTAATTTATCTGGGACTTAGTAAACAGTAAAATATTATTTTAAGGGTTGAACACTATTTCTTTCCCCTTAGGAGTAGATTTTAACAATGGTTAAGGGATGATTTTTGTGTTGAACTATAACTAACATCTCCACTCAGTTTCAGGCATCTAGCTTGCCCAGAACTCGGTAAACATAAAATATCTTTTTGAGGGTTGAACACTCTTTTCAACCTCTTAATGTTGGAATGTCAAAATCATTTTTCTATTTACACTTAAGGGAGTATTCCCACCAAATTTCAGCTTTTGTGCAAGTAGGAGAATCAGTGATAAGTCAGTCAGTCAGTCAGTGAGGGCTTTCCTATTATAAATACAGATAAAAATCAATTACAAAATTAGAGATCTATGTATTTAGTAATGATATTGAAATATATATTTCTAACCACCAGAATACGGTAATAGAACACTTACCAATGTTTATAGGGCTTTTGTGTATCTTGTACACATCTTCAGTTAATTAAAACTTTTTTTTTAAATTTTCACATCAAAATTTAAAACTTCCTACTCCTACCATGATAGATAAGGAATTCCTTATCTAGATTCCTTATCTGCGATGGTCGCATTAGGAAGTTTTAAATTTTGATGTGAAAAATTTTTAAACAATTTTAATTAACTGAAGATGTGTACAAGATACACAAAAGCCCTATAAACATTGGTAAATGTTTTCTGTTACCATATTCTGGTGGTTAGAAATAAATATTTCAATTTTAAAATAATATGGCTGTTTACAATCCTACATAGCATACGCATGGCATCATATACCAAGGGGTAGAAGAGGTATTGGAAGACCGAGGAGGAGATGGACGCCGGAACAGGCTTAGCTCACAGCTAAAATAGCCTAATCCATGACGACGACGACAATCCTACATAGGATGTTTGATAAAATATTAATAGTAATAATAGTACATTGTTGTTTATGTCATCAGCCAAAAGCTGGTTTGAACCTGTAGAGGTTTTACTAAGTAAAACGAGGAGTAAGGTGGTTTACAATTGCCTTCCTCACTGAGTGGAAAAGTATGCTTATCAGCATGCCGGGACCTCTGAAAAGCACATATTTTCCACTCTGCAAATGACACCTTCGCTTTATTCACCACAGGGTCTGGCTGTATAATGAAATTCATTACTTTCAGAGGAGATAACTCTGATTAGTGTCTTTTACACCTCTACCTCTTTTGTTTTTAAATGATTCAGTCATTTAATTGACTGATCATGTGATAAGAAACAGAACTATTTATTTTAGCCCTGCAACGAACAGATTGAGTGTAAATAATTTGACACTCCACCTGTCTGTTATGGAACAGTACATCATTAACTTTTTTTTGTAAAATATCTAAATACAGCATTATCTCTCAAAGAAACAAATATTTTAGAATATATTCTACCAGTGAAAATAATTAAATATGTTTATTTAGACATAAATCCACACACATCTTTTTATTAAGTCACTATTGAAGAAAAATATTTCCCTGATCTCTACTCCTTCAGTAAATGGCTACCATTCTGCAATTAACGCACATAAACTCGATGCAAGATCCTTGTTCAAATTCATGTCGACTTTACCAGAAATATACCAATAAAATTGGATGTTAGTCAATTATGTAAAGTTCCTGATAACAAATTAAAACAAAAAATGAGTTTTAGCTGTAAATCAAATCTGAGAAATGAAATTTTGCAATCAAGACCTTAATCCTACCACTGAGTGTGGATTATTTGTGAAAAAGAATGAACATTCATTTTTGTTTTAATTAAAACTGTTCAACAAAAAACATCCAGATATGAAAAAAACACGATACTATGCTTCTCTCAAAATGTATAATAACTTATCAATTCATTTAAAAAACGTTCTACAAAACAATTTCAAAAATAAACTCAACAGTTTCTGCTATCATTTTTTTATAATATTAATGTATTTGTTCTGATTGAATGATTAATGAAAACGATTAGAAAAAACAGACTAACATTTTACAGACACCTGTATAGAATAGATTAAAAAATAAATTTTAGTTCAATAAACAATAGACCTAAGGTATTAGATAAATAGTTTTTAGAAGTCTGAAAGGATTTGAGAAAACCAAAATAAACCAATAAAAATCTTAATGAACCAAACAAAATTCAGACAACTAATTACAGCCTTTAAGGACTTCCATGAAGAGTAAAAACAGAACACTGGATGGATAGAAGGAAGAAGAAAAGCCTCTAAAAATTTGTTTTAAATTATAAACATTAAACATTACTTCAATGTTTATTGTGGCTGCCTTTGTAGCATAGTATGAGGTGTGGCTATTAAATAACGAGACTGATGTAAAAAAATTTATTTTAATTTTATACATAATCACTTATTGTCACCTTCAATATACACTCCTTCTCTATCCCTACAACGCTCCATGCGAATTTTCCATTGTTGGAAACAGTGCTGGAAGTCATATTCTGTCTTCTCCTTCAGGACACGTGCCGCTTTCTCTTTTACAGCTTCCACAGACTCAAATAGTGTCCCTTTTAATGCAGATTTCACGGAAGTCATATTCTGTCAGCTCCTTTAGGACACGTGCCGCTTTCTCTTTTACAGCTTCCACAGACTCAAATCTTGTCTCTTTTTTATGCAGATTTCACCTTAGGGAACAGATAGAAGTCACATGGTGAAAGATCTGGTGAATAACGTGAATGTTCTAACATTGAGATGCTGTACTTGGCTAGGAACCTCTTGACAGATAACACAGAATGAGCTGGCGCATTGTCTTGGTGGAGAAACCATGATTTGTCCTTCCACATTTCAGGGCATTTTTTCCTTATTCTTTGACGTAGTTTAGAGTGTACCTCAAGGTAGTAATATTAATTAATTGTTTGACCTTCAGGAACCTAGTGAAGGTACACAATCCCATGGATATCAAAAAAACAATCATCATTGCTTTAAATTTTGACTTGCTCATTCGAGCTTTTTTGGCTCTCGGTAAGTTCGGCTCTTCCAGTGCATGGATTGGCGCTTCATTTCCAGATCATAAGTAAAAAACCATGTTTCATCTCATGTATTATCGTTTCCAAAAAATTTGGGTAATTTTTAATCACGTACAAAGTATCAGTACAAACATTTTTGCAAGCTTCATTTCAAACATTTTTGAGCGGCACGTGTCCTGAAGGAGCTGACAGAAGATGACTTCCAGCACTGTCTCCAACAATGGAAAATTTGCATGGAGCGTTGTAGGGATAGAGAAGGAGTGTATATTGAAGGTGGCAATAAGTGATTATGTAAAAAATAAAAATAAAAATTTTTTATGTCAGTCTTGTTATTTAATAGCCACACCTAGTATTTAGCATGCTAGCCTACAACATAGAGGTCCCTGGTTTGAATCCTGACTAGGGTCTCGAAATTTTCACAAATTAAAACCCAGAGTCACAGCACAGTTATATAACTCGCCGTAGTTGCTAATAACCAAGCTATTGATGCAACTTTAAATAGGTATTAAACTAAAAAAAAAATATATTTATTGTTTATTAGATACTCATAGCTGTTAAACTGTTAACTTTTTTCATTGAGGGATGATGCCATACATAAGCCTAGGCATATTTTTAACAGTTTGACTCCCAAGGCAATTTTTGCAGTTTTGCTTAAAAAACCCATACCTATTTTACGGTTTCTTTGCTTTTTTTAAATAATTTTCTTTCAAATATAGAGTAATTGTAAGGCTTAAATTTTTTGGCACTGTTTTTTAGGTGATACTGATCAGGTACTCAAGAGTAAAAACATCAAATTTACTTTGAAAGACTGATGTGTGTCTCATTGAAATTTTACTTGTATTTCTATGAAATATTATACATATTTTATAAATAATTTACTTCGGGCTATTTTTCAATAAATCTACATAAATATCGAAGATGAATCTCTTTATCAAGCAGTTGTTCAGCAAGTGGTAAACTTGAGTACCAGTTGTCTACATATAAGCACCAGACCAGAGTAATTTTTTACAACGGAAAATATATTGTAATAGAAAAACCATAAAAAATTAAAAGATAAAATTATTTTTCATTATATAATATTATTAAAACATGTTTAATAATGCAATAATATACTATAATAATAGTCAATATTATGTAATAGTATTAATAAGCTGTCAAGTTTCACCGACTCATTTTTGACTCGATCGGATCAAGTAAATCACGAACCATGCCAGGGGAAATGTTTTTTGAACTCATTTCTAACAGCTCAGTATAATATGGTTCAATGCAAACTAGCATCTAATTCGTCTCATGATTCTATTAAAAAAACTATTACGTGAGAGATGGATCAGTCTCTCTAAAGTAAATTTTACAGATCTGATGAGAGATGTAAAAGTGTTAATGGTAGTCAACCTGTTAAGAAAATAATTAAAAATAAACCAAAAGATATTTTACAATTTCCTTACTTTAAAAACCCTTTCATACAAATATTAACTAATGATAACACAGTCTGATATTGACAAATGTGTCATCTATTCTAATAATGTGTAACCTAGCAAAATAGCACACAGTAGAGCATAGGCATCTAATTCAACTGAATGTAACTGACATTATAGTAATAACACATTTTACTGACAAGTTAGAAATAAAATGTCAGCAAGTTATGGAGCCTACACAAAAGTTTAATGATTGCTGGCAAAGTTAAAACTTCCGTATTAGTCGTAAATAAATATTTGAACTTATTTGTATCATATTCTATACATTCATGGTGTGATTTATAACAGGTTTTTTCTTTAGAATTTACAAATATATCAGTTGTTAACAGTATCAGTATTTAATAACATTAACGTTGAACATTTTTAATACGTATGATTTGGCTTCTTCAGCATTATTGTACTCTTAAATTCTAGCCAGGAATTAAATCTGTAATATTTGAATTAATTGAAATTAAAAATTGTCTATTTCATTCAATGTAAGCTTTTCTTCTTTCTTTTGTACACCCGGTTTTTTATATTTGCTCTTTATGGAAATTGTTTAAGTCTGTAATTAGTTGTATAAATTTGGTTCAGTTCAATAAATTTTCTCAGTTTTCTCTAGTTTTCTCAATATCCTTTCTGATTTCTTTAAATCATTTATTTGACACATTAGGTCTATATTGTTTAAGGTCTTAAAAATCAGTTTTGTCAACCGGTTGTCATCCATTCTAAAATCCATAAAATGTTAATCCTTTTATTCTAACTGTTTCCATTAATCATTCATTTTCATTGTACTATTGTTCTCAACTTTGTAACCTATATTGTTCAACTATTATCTTTAAACTTATTATCTTGCAAAGGATCTTTCTCTCAAATTTCTCTGTTTCTCTACGGGCCTACTCCCTCAACATTAATACTGGCTGGTAATTGACTAGCAGCTAACAAATAGCATAATGGAAACAAACAACTAGCAGCTAGTTTAGTTAAACCGCTGGTAATTACTAGCGTGCTAGAGACGTTGAACATGTTTGATTTTACTAGCGCTAGTAGTGGAGAAAAATGTCATGTGATTGACTAGTGTTAGTAAACTAGCTCAGTATGAACTTTTGAAAAGTTGCTAGATGGTAGTAAGCTATACTTTGTACAGAAACACACAACATGACTCACGTATGTCTTCAGAGTACTGTCATTGATTAACTAGCTCTGTGGGAACTGTTACCTATGCGCTAGTAGTAGAAGCTAGTACTAGTAGCTAGTAAACTAGCATCATAGGAATAGGTTATTAGACCAGCCTTCCTGGTCATACTAAGACACTCACTTGCATGCAGACACACAGTTTTTATCACAGTATTATAATATCTAATCTTGGCTTGTCTTGAGAGTACATTGTTCTTTTATAAGCAATGACTTCGTCAGAGTGCCCATCAAAGTGTTCATGGAGTGGTCATCCTCGTTTGCTATTGTCGCTTCCTTTTCGGTAGTTTTTGGTTGTATTATCTCTCTGAAGTACTTCTCATATTTTATACAATACTAGCAACCCCCGCTCGCTTCGCTTCACAGCAGCTAATGTAGGCCTCATTAAATTATTTTAAAACCTCTCTATATACAATATTTGTGGTTTCGTTGCCCTGTGGCAGCAAAATAACTTGTTTTTTTGCACTTCCAGCTCTATAAAGTTCTCCATGAGTGAAGGTAGCACTCTTGTCTCGAATCGATGCCCACCATTTTAAATGTTAGACCCTGCAAATTTAACAGAATTGAATAGAATGCATAGAAAAATACCGATAGAAAAGAAAGAGACAGGTGATATATGGCTGAGATAAGAGACAGTAATATGTGAGTGCAGTACGCAGAGTAATTAAAAATATATGACTCATTCACTATCTGTCGATTGAAAACAAATATATAAAACACAGCACAAAAATAAAAATTTTGAATATTTCCAAATATTTCAGGTTTTTGGATCGAATGTTACACTTCACGTTTTTCTATGAAATATAAAAGTTGAATCGTGCTTCTAGCCCAAGAAATACACCATCCAGAAAACTTAGAAAAAATAAAAGTGTTATGCACCCGATAAACTGAAACATGCGACATCGTCACAATTTAAGCTGCTTAACTCACTTAATTAAAGTTACTTAAAGTTGCAAAATAGCCTATATTGATCAGGAAGCTCTAAGCTATGCAACAATGAAAGATTTTTTTAAAATCAGTTCAGTAGTTTCTGAGATTACCTCATACAAACAAACAGACGTTTCTTCTTTATTATATTAGTATAGATAATACTAAACTGGGTGTCCCACGAATAGTTTGCTATTTTTGAATTAATATGCCGGACATATCGCACACTCAACAGCTGGAAACTTTATAGTTATAATTAATAGATATGTAAAAAAGTACCTTCGAGTTTAATTTGCTTATGATTAATCAAAACAAAATGGCGGAAAGTAATTTTATTTGCAAATCATTTCAAATTGGTGATTTGTTACAATGTTACTTAACCCATGTTTTTTTTGTAGGGCAGTACTATGGTGAAAAATATTTCGTTGTAAAATGTTAAATTTGCTTTACGCCTACAGAAACTTTAATAATGTATTTTTAGTGCCAGAACAGTTGACAAATCTTTCTTTTGATGTGAAGCCCTGGTAAGTATTCATACCAAGGAACGTTTATTGAAATGGGAATCACATAATGTTTAGTGGTAAGAATGCTTACTAAAACACTTGTAGTACAATATAAAAAATCTGGTGTGAAACACTCACACAACTTTCTCTTGCCAATGCAAATGATTAATAATATACCTAACATTATTAATAAAATATTAGAAATAAACAAAAAACTAACCTCAAAAACATAACCTTATTTTAATCATGAGTGAAACACTCAAAATGAAAATCAACCTCAGTTTGGCTTAGAAATACGGAAAATCACTCTTTCTCTCTAAACTAGGCTCTGTAGAGAAAAATGCTTTAAATAAAAGTTGTAGATCTTTTAATTTTCTATAAATTTAATTATATACACTTTTGTCGTAAAATGCATACTAAGGCCGAAATGTTAAAAAAATCGATTTTTCTCACGTTTTCGTGAGAAAAAAAACAGAAAATCGCAAATTACCGCTAAACTAAGCGTTATACAAAAAAATGTTTGAAATAAAAGTTGTAGGTTTTTAAATTCTCTACAACTTTTATTATATAAGTTTTTGCGCTGAAATTTATATTAAAGCCGTAATCTTAAAAAAAACAACGTTTTTACGTGAAAACAGCCTCACCGAGAATTTCAGCAAACATGGCGCCTACCCTATCTTGTAGAGAATAAAAAATTGAGTAAAATAGGCGATTTTAAAAAAAATCGTAGGACCAGTTTTTGAGAAAATCGCAAAAAACTGAAAAATTATACGAATAAACTACTACTTCCGGTTGACCGATTTTGATGAAAATGTTCGTGTCGCGTCCGGTAGTGGTATGTAACTTAAGTTTCAAGTTTCAAGTTCGTACGATGTTCCGTTCTTGAGATATTCTGTTCACACACAGACACACAGACACACACACACACACACAGACACACACACAGACCAATCGCTAAAAACATGTTTTTTGGGTTCAGGGGGTCTGAAAACGTATAGATCCGGTGAAAACTCGATTTCGAAAAATCGACATGAAAACAATACTTTCCTTCCTATATATTCATATAGGCAAGAGAAAGTAAAAATATGTACAATAACTTACCTTAACTTTATGTTAGCATGAATGCTTGCTTTCCTGTAAAAGAACTCGAATTTTCTAAGCACTGTACAAAATTAACAACAAAACAACTCTGTGGCGTACGCTGGTATGAATTCTTACCATATTCGTGCAACTCAGAAAGCAAATGGTTGCTGCGCTAATTTTCAAAATGTTGATAGTCTATTTACCAGAGAACATCTATAACACCATAAAATGCCAATAAGGTTCAACTGCATAGCTTATTCTTAAATAAATTGGACCTAATTGCCAATGGTAAGTATACTTACCAAAGACCTAAAAAGGGTTAAGTAAAGAAATGAAAGAAATATGATAGTGATAAATTATTAACGAACATAACTTGTTTCATTAACCTTTATTCAAACTGATGTCCATCAATAGCTATGCACTGATAGCAACAAAACAAGTAAAAATGAGACTCTCCATTCATTGTCTGATGGGATGTCATTCGATAAAACACCACCCTTTCTATTTCAATCCTATTGTAAATATAAGCTATGCACTGACAGTAATCAAAATCTATGCACTGACAGTAATGAAACAAAAATGAGTCATAAACATTTTTGAAAAATTGCCGAGGTATCAACAGTATCAGTTTTGATATTATTTTCTTATTCCGCCATTTTGTTTTGATTAATCAAAAGCAAATGAAACTTGAGAGTACTTTTTAACATATCTATTTATTATAACTGCAAAGTTTCCAGTCTGTAGAGTGTGCGATACGTTTGGCATATTAATTCAAAAATAGCAAACTGTTCGTGGGATATCCGGTATAGTATTTGAATTAACTTCACCAAAAAACTAATTCAATTGAATAATAAAAATTTCCTCTTGCTTATAAAAAAATTATGTATGTATAACTACACTAACAATGAGTGTTTGTAACAAAAATGTGTACTTTGTTAAAGGCTTGTTTGAATTTCATATTTTAACAGCATTTTTAGTAACTAAAGAATATTATTTTTATATATATTGTTTGTTAATATTCTATAAAATAAAATGTCATCCGGTTATAGGTTTCTAAAACAGGTAAGTTTGTTTATAATTTTTAATTGTGTGACAAGGTAAAACAAACTATAATAATAATGTAAACACATTTATTTAATAGAATATTAAATAAAATAGTGTTTTACTTCTAGGTTATTACATGAACTGAAATTGCTGTAAAAAAATAACAATGACAATTTTAATTATTTTTCATACTCACAGTTAAACCAAAACATGTAGAATTGAACATTTGTTCAACAATTACAATTAGTAGAGATGTTCAGCTCCACCCAAATCATGTTAATCCATCTCATAAATTTCATTTAAATTAAGTTAACTCCATTTGCTTTCATTAAATGTATTTCTTTAAATATTTCTGTATAATTTGTTTGAGATGAAAAACTCATGAACATTTGTTTTTTTATTTTATTTATTTAAGGTTGCATCAACTACTGTAGTAAAAGCTATTTAACTACAAGTTAATATAAACCAGTGGTTCTCAAACTTTCTGGCAATAGAACTCTTTTGAAACTAAATATTTTACGGAGTCCTAAAATAAGCAAAACCTGGTTTTATGTTCATTCTTTAATATTGTTATCATTTAATTTAATGAAAATCATACAAAAATAGATACATTTTACAGTACTCATCTCTACAGTAATATAAAAATCTGGTGTGAAACACTCACACAACTTTCTCTTGCCAATGCAAATAATTAACAATAAACCTAACATCATTAATAAAACATTAGAAATAAACAAAAAAATAACTTTAATAACATAACCTAATTTTAAACATGAGTGAAAGACGCAAAATGAAAATCGAACTCGGTTTGGCTTTAAAATACGGAAAATCACTCTTTCACGCTAAACTAGGCTCTGTAGAGAAAAATGCTTGAAATAAAAGTTGTAGATCTTTTAATTTTCTATAAATTTAATTATATACACTTTTGTCGTAAAATGCATACTAAGGCCGAAATCTTTAAAAAATAAATTTTTCACACGTTTTCGTGAGAAAAAAACAGAAAATCGCTAATTACCGCTAAACTAAGCGTTATACAAAAAAATTTTTTAAGTAAAAGTTGTAGGTTTTTAAATTCTCTACAACTTTTATTAGGCCTATATAAATTTTTTCGCTAAATTGCATATTAAAGCTGTAATCTTAAAAAAACTTTGTTTTTACGTGAAAACAGCCTCACCCAGAATTTCAACAAACATGACGCCTACCCTATCTTGTAGAGAATAAAAAATTGAATAAACCAGGCGATTTTTAAAAAAATCATAGGACCAGTTTTTGAGAAAATCGCAAAAAAGTGAAAAATTACACGAATAAACTACTACTTCCGGTTGACCGATTTTGATGAATATGTTCGTGTCGGGTCCGGGAGTGGTATGTAACTTAAGTTTCAAGTTTCAAGTTCGTAGGATGTTCCGTTCTTGAGATATTTTGTATACACACACACACACACACACACACACACACACACACACAGACCAATCGCTAAAAACATGTTTTTTGGGTTCAGGGGGTCTGAAAACGTATAGATCCGGTGAAAACTCGATTTCGAAAAATCGACATAAAAACAATACTTTCCTTCCTATATATTCATATAGGCAAGAGAAAGTAAAAACCAACACAGGACAATAATACTCGTACAGTAGGCTACACCAAAATAATACTGTTTGTAGTTTTTCATAATTGAGGACTGAAAATGATGAACGATGAATGTGCCAAAAAATTCAAAATTCATTTTTCTTCATAAATAACATGAACATGCCATCCTTGTAACATGGTATAAGTTTTACGTGCCAGAAAAATATAGTTTAGGTATAAAACTGAACAACAGATTTCACTAGTGATGTAACAATAAACTGAGTGACTTGAAGAATGATGTACTGTATGAATCTAATCTTTATGCAGCTGCGGGATGAAGGGGACAGACAAAGTACCAGACTACTGCTACGTCATAACACTCTACTAATCATCTCATTGCTCTTCGCTAGGCAGTAGGCTGCCTAGTCCAGTAACATACGTGGGTGTTGTTTTCACTATTCAATGTAGACGGCGACAAAGAATATAATATGTAGTTTATAATTATGTAGTTATTATGTAGTAATTATGTAGTTATGTAGTAGAATATAATTATGTAGTTTGGATAATACCCTTGACTACAACAAACATAGTACAAGTGTTGTTGTTTAGGTCAACAGCCGAAAGGCTGGTTTGAACCTCTAGAAGTTTTACTAAGTAAAAACGAGGAGTAAGGTGGTTTACCATTGCCTTCCTCACTGAGTTGAAAGAGTATGCTTATCAGCATGCCAGGCCCTCCAAAAAGCACTCACTTTTCACCCTGCAAATGACACTTTCACTTCATTCACCACAGGGTCTGGCTGCATAGTGAAATTCATTACTCTCAGAGGAGATAACTCTGACTAGTGTCTTTTACACCTCTACCTCTTCTGTTCTTAAATAGTTCAGTCATATAAGTGGCTGACTATGTAATAAGAAACAGAACTATTTTTTTTAGCCCTGGACCAAACAGATAGAGTGCAATTAAAATAACACTCCACCTGCCCGTTTTGGGCATATAGTACAAGTAAAACGTTACTACTACTAACGCAATCTCTCACAGTAGTAGTGACGTAATGCATGACTCTCAGCTGCACAAAGCTTGGGAATGGGCAGCAAGTGCCACTGTTGACTCTAATGCTATGATAGTTTTGTTTTAGTCATTCACTTGCAGTAGCCTACGTGTATGTTTTAGTGTTTGTCTAGTAGAGCAAAACATTACGGAAATGGAGAATGATGAAACTGCCAAAATTTGTATTTAATTTTTTTCTTAATTACCTGCTAATTCTGGTTGTGGCACTTACATTGTTCGCCATTTTCAGTCCTCAATTGATTGTATATTAGCACAACTAATTTCTGTACCAGATTTAGTCTTAAATTATTGTTAATTTTAAATAGTGTTCGTGTGGAATGTGTATTTTGGCAGTCTGTGATTGTAATTACCGCATGGCAATGTGTACAATATAATGGTTGGTATTTCTTACACGGTTATGCACTGAACACTCTACATTTACTCAAAAACATTTTTTTTAGTGTATTTTAAAATTATGTTGTATAAAATTGAACACTACAAAATGGTCGTACAACCAAAGATAACATATGGGTGTGAAACTCTATTTGAATTAAACCAGGAAAACAGAATAGATAAAATCCAAAAACTTGAAAGGAGGATCCTTAGAACCTGCATCGGAAAGAGACACCAAGTAGGTGGAGAATGGAGATTACTACCAAAGGAACAGGTCTACCAGAAGACTAAATCAGTAATAGAAACAATGAGGAAAAAGAGAATATCCTTCTTTGGACATATAATCAGAACACCCAAAAATAGAATTACAAACCAATTAGCAAACTCTACTAGAAAAAGCAGAAGTAATATGGTTAAGAGAAATCAAGAAAGATATGGAAGAATTAGGCATCATCTTCAAAGATCTAGAAAAAAAACCAAACAGCTGAAAATATTAAAAGATAAAAATATTAGATTCCAAGGAAAAGTAGATAAAAGAGGAAGCAAGTAAGTGATCTTTTCAGAAGCAGAAAGGCAAAGATCTACTAGAATGAAAGAATACTACAGTAAAATCAAAGAAAAGAACTAGAAATTGACTCAAGTGATCCATTGCGGTCTCAAAAGAAAAAAAATTATGTTGTATTTTTATGAAAAATTGTTTTTTTCATTTATTTACAAAAAGTTATTTGGTTGAAAAATTAATTTAATTTATTATTATTATTATTATTATTATTATTATTATTATTATTATTATTATTATTATTATTAATTAATTAATTTTTTATTAATTAATTAATTTTATGAAAAATTGTTTTTTTCATTTATTTACAAAAAGTTATTTGGTTGAAAAATTAATTTAATTTATTATTATTATTATTATTATTATTATTATTATTATTATTATTATTATTAATTAACTTAATTAAAGCCAGTAATAAGCATGTGCGCATAACAGACACATATTGTTCTTATGTCACAAGTTAAACTAAAGTGAAAAAAGAGAGGTCATTGAACCAGTTCTACATTTTACGATTTATTCAGATTTAGAATATAAAGTTCCAAGTTCCTATCAGAATAAAAAAAATCAATTTGTGCAAGGGTGTTGTTGAAGTGTACCTTTGGGAATACTCTGGAGGAAGTTCAATAGATAGAATTGAATACTGTAGTTGTTACTTTAAACAGGAGTAAAGGCCGATTGTTGGAAAAGTTTCCCTGCTGTAACAATGAATGAGTGAATCAAGACCGATTATGGAAGGGATAGTAAAGGGATGAATGTTAAAGAATGTAATAGGCATAGTGTCTTCCTCTAATTTTACTTTCTCTGGCCTATATGAATAATACATATAGAAAGGTAAGTATTGTTTTCATGTCAATTTCTGAAATCGAGTTTTCACCGGATCTACACGTTTTCAAACCCCCTGAACCCAAAAAACATGTTTGTAACGATTGGTCTGTGTGTGCGTGTGCGTGTGCGTGTGCGTGTGTGTGTGTGAGCGTGTGTGTGTGTGTGCGTATGTATACAAAATATCTCAAGAACGGAACATTGTACGAACTTGAAACTTGAAACTTAAGTTACATACCACTACCGGACCTGACACGAACATTTTCATCAAAATCGGTCAACCGGAGTACTGTAGTAGTTTATTCGTGTAATTTTTCACTTTTTTCCGATTTTCCCTAAAACTGGTCCTACGATTTTTTTTTTAAATCACCTGGTTTACTCAATTTTTTATTCTCTACAAGATAGGGTAGGCGCCATGTTTGCTGAAATTCTTGGTCAGGCTGTTTTTACGTAAAACAATTGTTGTGGCTTTAATATGCATTTTAGCGCAAAAATTTATATAATAAAAAATGTAGAGAATTTAAAATTCTACAACTTTTATTTAAAACATTTTTTTGTAAAACGCTTAGTTTAGCGGTAATTAGCGATTTTCTGTTTTTTCTCACGAAAACGTGTGAAAAATCGATTTTTTTAACATTTCAGCCGTAGTACGCATTTTACGACAAAAGTGTATATAATCAAATTTATAGATCTACAACTTTTATTTAATGCATTTTTCTCTACAGAGTCTAGTTTAGCGTGAAAGAGTGATTTTCCGTATTTTTAAGCTAAACTGAGGTTGATTTTCGTTTTGCGTCTTTCACTCATGATTAAAATTAGGTTATGTTTATTGAGGTTAGGTTTTTGTTTATTTCTAATGTTTTATTACTAATGTTAGGATTATTGTCATTTTTTGCATTGGCAAGAGAAAGTTGTGTGAGTGTTTCACACCAGATTTTTACCTTTCTTTCTCTCTCACTCTTTTCATCTGATTAATCATTGAAAACTATTACATAATCAGTGGAAACAAGATTCGTAAATTAAATATTGATTTCAAACCACTGACTCTTACGTTAATTAAATCATGTAAATTTAAGGGTCCCTCTTTGCTTAACCTACAAACTGAGCACCTAGATGATGAAAGGGAATAGAATTTAAAATTCATACAAGACATAAAGGGAATTAGGGTACTTTCAATTTGATTAGAAATCCTGAAATCTGTTATTACAATTCTCTTGTCTTGTTATCTATTACATCTAAGTAAGTAGTTCTTTTTTAGTATTACATTATTATTTAACAAGTTTATAAACCAATAAAATTCCAGGGCTACAAAAAATAGATCTGTTTCTTATCATATGGTCAGCCAATTAAATAACTGAATCATTAAAGATCAGAAGAGGTAGAGGTGTAAAAATCACTACTCAGATTTTTTTTGGCTTTACGTTTCTTTTATTTCTCAGAGTTATTTCCTCTGAAAGTAATATATTTCATTATACAGCCAGGCCCTGTGGTGAATGAAGTGAAGGTATCATTTGCAGGGAGGAATATATTATATGCTTTTCAGAGGGCCTGGCATGCTGATAAGCATACTTTTTTCTCAGTGAAGAAGGCTGGTAAACCACCTCACTCCTCGTTTTACTTAGTAAAACGAGGAGGGGTTCAAACAAGCCCTTCAAACAAGGGGTTTAGGGGTTCAAACAAGCCCTTCAGCTGATGACCTAAACAACAACAGACCAATAAAATTAATATATAAAGGGTTAGAAACAAGGGCTTATTCCATTTTTATCAATTTTACAGGTGAATTATTTATCCTGAAATATAATGTACTTAACTCCTTTCTCCCCGGAAAGGTGAATGGAACATGTTTAACATCAAAATTAATGACTTAAATTATTACTTAATAATGCTGAATTCTTAATTTTTTTGTTGTGATAACTCCTGCATTAGCCTTGGCTTGTAGGTAAGTAATGACGTAAGGTGATATAAAGATGAAGAAAATGTCAGACCTGATCGGTAATCGAACCCAGGATCCCTGGCATAGAAACCAGTTTCACTGACCACTACACCAATCTCTATAATTATAAAAATATAATAGATCGTTAAGTTATTTCATTAGTTATTATTTATTAGTTTCATTAGTTATTTAATAGTTTGTAATTATTTCAAACAGTTTCTATGAAATTTATTCAAAAACTAATGTAGCTTGGACCATATTGGTACTATTTGCCCTTTCGCCATTAATTGTGTACTAATTTCTAAATCAGCTGTTAGATATGAAAATATTTTATCTCAAAATTGAGCTTTTCTGTTTTTAAAAAGTACAACATTTTATGGGTGGAATTCACAACAGAAATCTTAACTTGGATGAAGTTCAGTAGTATGCCATTTTCCCTACATTAGCATTAAAAATAGTGCCTTAATTTGTAAATTAGTTGACAAACAAATTTTTAACAGGTTGACTCCCATAAGACACTCATACGACTCTCACCAGATCTGTAAAACTACTTTTGAGAGACTGATCCATCTCTCACGTAATAGTGTTTTTAATAGAATCGTGAGACGGATTGGATGTTCGTTTGCATTGAATCATATACTAAGCTGTTTGAAATAAGTTCAAAAAACATTTCACCAGTTATGGTTCGTGATTTACTTGATCTGAGCGAGTTAAAAATGAGTTGGTGAACTTGACAGCTTATTAATACTATTACATAATATTGGCTATTATTATAGTTTATTATTGCATTACTAAACATATTTTAATAATATTATATAATGAAAAATCATTATATTTGTTAAATAAGTCATGAACAAAATAAAAAGAAGTTTATATAGTTTGAAATTTTTTAAACAATTTGAAAAATTATTCAGTCTACATTATAATAACAATATGAAAATACATTCAAATATTCTACGTAATTAAAACTTTTGCAAAATAAACTTAAAACTTGAAAAAATCAATCATTAATCTTTAATTATTCATCTATAAATTAGATATTTATCATTTAAGAAAATGTTTAAGTTAAAAATAAATTTAACTTTTATTTATAAAAATATGAGAACTATTTTTCCTTGTACCACAGTTTTCACTCTTAAGCTTGTCCAGTTATCACAATCGCAATCCCTTGGCTCTCATAACACTAACAATTCTATGTTTTGTATGCCTTAGGGACACCAATTCCTCCTTACGGCTCGTTTGTAATTGATTATCCTTTTGGGTCATCTTTTGTATTTCATGCTTTGATATTTCTTCTCTAAAACAACTACCATGAATCAAAACATGGTGACCTGCTGGTCATTTTATATATTATATTATATTTTATAACTACATCTAGGAGACTCCAAAAAGGAGTATAGGATATCTCGAGATAAAACTGATAATCTAAATTTTAACAATCAATATGTTGAATTCATTACTTACAAATAATTTATTACCACTTCTAACTTGCTTACTTCAACAAGCATGTGTATCAAATAATACATAATTTGCCTCAACGTTTAATTATTAAAAGTTTACATATGTTTACAGAAGTTTACATCAATCAGAAGTTTAATGGCTTGGGGCACTCAGTCTGCCAACCAAAAAGCTGAAAGCAACAGTAAACTACAGCTTTTTCTGTCTGACTAGAATTATCGTAAGGAAACAAACATTGATTTACAGATAGGAAAAATTTCTTAAAACATTATGTTTGGAGTGTAGCATTATACGGAAGTGAAACGTGGGTGATAGGGGCTGTAGAACGGAAGAGGATAGAAGCTTTTGAAATGTGGTGTTATAGGAAAATGTTAAAGATTAGGTGGGTGGACAAAATAAGTAATTTAGAGGTTCTTAGGCGAGTGGATGAAAATAGAAGTATATGGAAGCATCTTACCAAAAGAAGGGATAGGCTAGTGGGGCATATCCTAAGACATCCAGGTATTGGGCTATCAATAATGGAGGGTAACATTGAGGGAGTAAATTGTAGAGGGAGGCAAAGATTAGAATATATAAAGCAAATTACAAAAGATGTAGGGTGTTACAGGTATGTAGATATGAAACGACTTGCGCAAGATAGAACAGGTTGGAGAACTGCATCAAACCAGTCGAGAGACTGATGACAAAAAAAAAAGAAAAAAAAAACATCAATCAAGTATTTTTTTAACAAACTTAAATTACCACAACTTTTTAAAGGTTGTGGTAATTTATAGATGTATTTTTTACCTGCATAAGTAGGATGTTGTTCAAACATTTAAATGTTGTGATTAGGAAAATAGTAATCAATTTTTGTAAATAGTAATAAATTTCTGTTTATTGTGTAGTGGTTGTAGACATTTTGTTTCTGTTGTTGTTGTTGTTGTTTAGGTCATCAGCCAAAAGGCTGGTTTGAACCCGTAGAGGTTTTACTAAGTAAAACGAGGAGTGAGGTAGTTTACCATTGCCTTCCTCACTGAATGGAAAAGTATGCCTATCAGCATGCCGGGCCCTCTGAAAAGCACATATTTTCCACTCTGCAAATGACACCTTCACTTCATTCACCACAGGGTCTGGCTGTATAGTGAAATTCATTACTTTCAGAGGAGGTAACTCTGACTAGTGTCTTTAACACCTCTACCTCTTCTGTTCTTAAATGATTCAGTCATTTAATTGGCTGACCATGTGATAAGAAACAGAACTATTTATTTTAGCCCTGCAACGAACAGATTGAGTGCAAATAATCTGACACTCCACCTGTTTATTATGGGCCATTGTTTCTGTAAAAAGGTATAATATCTATTTTTTTGTAGTATTTGTTAAAAATTACCTGTTGTTGCTAAGAAAAACAAAGAGTGAGGTAATTTTATCATGTCTTCCTCACTGAATGGAAAAATATGCTTATAAGCATGCCAGGCCCTTTGAAAAGCATCTACTTTCCACCCTGCGAATGACACCTTCATGTCATTGATCACAGGGTTTGGCTGTACGAGGTGTGGCTATTAAATAACGAGACTGATGTAAAAAATTTAATAAAATTTTATTTTATACATAATCACTTATTGTCACCTTCAATATACCCTCCTTCTCTATCCCTACAACGCTCCATGCAAATTTTCCATTGTTGGAAACAGTGCTGGAAAAGTCATCTTATGTCAGCTCCTTCAGGACACGTGCTGCTTTCTCTTTTACAGCTTCCACAGGCTTAAATCTTGTCCCTTTTAATGCAGATTTCACCTTATGGAACAGGTAGAAGTCACATGGTGAAAGATCTGGTGAATAACGTGAATGTTTTAACATTTAGATGCTTTACTTGGCTAGGAACCTCTTGACAGATAACACGGAATGAGCTGGCGCATTGTCTTGGTGGAGAAACCACAATTTGTCCTTCCATATTTCGGGGTATTTTTCCTTACTCTTTGACGTACTTTAGAAAGTACCTCAAGGTAGTAATATTGATTAATTGTCTGACCTTAAATACCTTCTATCTCTTTATAAACCATCTAATTTAGTAGGATTTGCCACTTGCCTTTTTTTTATATTTTTCATTTATGCAAGTACTAATTATTCTTATTTCCATTTTCAATTAATGTTATCTGTTAAGTTCAAAAAGTGTTTAATTTTTATGTTATACAGTATATCTTGTTGAACAATTTGGTTTTTAACTTGATTTTATAATAATATAGCTCTAATTTATTCTCTCTCATTTCCTATGAACATGAAATACGTAGGGCACCTGTATTTATAAATTTTTATTCGCTGTTTTATAAATAATAATGAGTTTTTAAGGAAAATACAGTTAGTACAAGTAAGCCATACAGTTATGGCAATAATTTTAAATATTTTCTAAATTTAGGTTATAAAAACCCACCGGGTTGGTCTAGAGGTAAAGTCGTCGCCAAAATCAGCTGTTTAACAGCTAATTTTCGGAGACGAAGGTTCCTGGTTCAAATCCTAGTAAAGGTAGTTACTTTTATACGGATTTGAATACTAGACAGTGGTTACCGGTGTACTTTGATGGTTGGGGTTTAATTAACCATACTCTCTCAGGAATGGTCGGCCTGGGTCTGTACAAGACTACATCTCATTTACACGTCATACACATCATCTTCATCTCATTGGGTCATGGGGTTGCTTATTGTTCTAAATTGAACAGATTGCAACGCACACAAATTAGGAATAAAAAAAAGGTTATAATTGTGTACTGTCACAAAAAATACTGAGTATTGTTATAAAAATTTTATTCCACTTGAGCCTTTATTCGAATTTGTTTTTTGTACTACAGTGAAAACTTTTATAGCTGGAATTCCAGGAAATCCAAACATGTTTTTGACAAATTTAATTGACAAAATCACATAAAAAAATTAGACACTTATTTTATCATATTGGTATAAAAATTTAAATAATCTGTATTATAACCTTTTTACACACAGTAAGTTTTTGACAAATATAAATATCACTAAATGCTTGGTTTAATAAAGTATTTTTCTGTTCTCGTTTGAAACCCAGTGTTGATGTGACATTGGCAATAAAAAAAATATGCACACATTGTATATTACAAAACTTGAAAATTCAATAATTTAAATTAATTGTCCAAAATACAAGTTTCGAAAACTTAGGAGCGTTAACAAAACTATTTTGGAATATAAAGATACAATAATACAATTGTACTGGTTTTAAAACATTTTCATACTCTACAAATCGACATTAGTAAACTTAGTTTATCATTTCTCCGCTAGATAGCAGCATGTTACCGTATCTCATTCATTTCTGCAGTATTAGTTCCGATATAATCCGCTTGCTCGGGAGAGCACCACTTACTGTGCAAAGCTAAGCAAAGCAGCAATCTCTCCCTACAATCTGATTACAATTTAAGTTTGATTATTAAACCAAGATAATTCACTAATATTTAAACATCAGTGATTAAATCTGCTGTCCATTAATACCATTAATAGTTTTCCATTTTAATTTAACTGCTAAATTAATATGGATTCCAATAATGCTAATAAACCCGACTAAATATTCTGTCTGCAATATTTAATCTAATGCTCACCCTTATGTTTGTAGTACCCGGTAATAAAGTCAATATGCTAATCTACAACAAATTCGATCGCCATCTTTTAAAAGAATTGCAAACTTTATAATTCTTTAAAAAATACATTTTACTTTTAACAATACTTCATTTTTTATCAAGCTTTGAATCATTTTTTGTAATTCAATTTAAACTTGGAAAATTTTAGTTGTTAATTTAAAACATTTCCTTACAATTAATATTTTGGTAATGTGTTTTTAAAGATGATTAACAATATTAGTACTCTTTTTTTACTGTTAACTGAAAATATATTTCAAAATTAGGTTTCATACCTTATTAGATTGGATGATTTATTTCCGAACACAAACATAACTTTTTTATTATCTATGCAAAAGATAAAAATTTTTCAGGGCTTGTAATTTACACTTCAAAGATAAATAATGACTATGATTTAAACTTATTTAGTTGAACTTTGAAACATATCATTATGTAATAAGTTGTATATTGGCCGACTAGGATAAACTATTTAATCAACATTTTAAATTTAAATTCATTTTTTTAGAATGCTCTGACTCCATCTGTGAAGACTGGCTACAACTCTATCATGTACCACCCTCAAAAAAAGTGTGTACTTATGTTTTTTTTTTTTTTTGCGCCCTGGAGACTCCAGGATGAGTATAGGACATGTCAGATATAACACCTGAAATACATATAAGACTCACCCAATGTATCACTACTATTAAGAAAGAAATTCTTGTATGCTATAAAAAGTTTCACAATCAAGTAATTTTTCAGATTCTTTTTAAAGGAATTCAAATCCTCACAACATTTTAAAAATTGGGGTAATTTATTAATGAATTTTCTCCCTGCATAAGTAGGTTTTTGTTCAAACAATTTTGTGGAGTGATTAGCCACATAATAATTCCTGTTTTTCGTGTTATGATTGTGAACATTGAAATTCTGCACAAAATTATTTTGCCTAACATACATAATCACCTCAAAAATGTAGAGAGAGGGAACTGTAAGCAATTTAAGCTACTTAAATAGTGGTGTGGATGAGGTTCACTGGTTAGCTCCCACCATACACCTAATAGCTTTCTTTTGAATTTTAAAAACCCTATTCATATTACCCATGCTAGAATTACCCAATACTAAGATACCATAACGGATATGAGATAGAATGAGGCCATGATAAGCTGCCATTAGTAATCATCTCTAGTTTGCTAAGCTATAGTTCTTTCTTTTTGTTAGTGCTTGATCAGTAATCGATAAACAACTGTCACTAAAAAGTGACAGTAGTGATAATAGTGAAGAGATGTCGTCAACAAGTAAGTGGCAGCTGACAAGGTTTTCCAATTACCTTCCATTCTTTGTACAGAAAATGATAGTTGTGATGTTGTTTGTATCTTTTATCCCATAATACTGGGTGACTTTTCACAGCGATAATCATTTCTTCTTTCATTTTAATACAGTCACTAAACAGTGCAAAAATATATGTATAAACTGTGTTTATCTTCAAACATGTGGTTCACAATACAAAATACTAAGGTGAATTAGTGGCACAGGTGTGAGTGGTCATAAAACGGGGCGAAAAAAACATTTAAACTATCCCAACCATAGAAATAAAATCTCTACCTGTAAATGGCAAGCTAAAATCAAAATGGTTTTATTTTAAAAGCTACCTCCTTGTAAGCGACAAGCTACATCTCTGCCACTAACGCATAATGCCATTGAATTACCTTGCATTAACAGCAACCTACACCTACCTCTTAATTTTCACTTGCTCATTATACGCATGCTTTCCTCTCTTATAAAGCATCTTACCATCAAAATAAAATCTGGTGTGAAACACTCACACAACTTTCTCTTGCCAATGCAAGTAATTAACAATAAACCTAACATTAATAATAAAATATTAGAAATAAACAAAAAACTAACCTCAAAAACATAACCTTATTTTAATCATGAGTGAATGATGCAAAATGAAAATCAACCTCAGTTTGGCTTAGAAATACGGAAAATCACTCTTTCTCTCTAAACTAGGCTCTGTAGAGAAAAATGCTTTAAATAAAAGTTGTAGATCTTTTAATTTTCTATAAATTAAATTATATACACTTTTGTTGTAAAATGCATACTAAGGCCGAAATCTTAAAAAAATCAATTTTTCACACATTTGCGTGAGAAAAAAACAGAAAATCGCAAATTACCACTAAACTAAGCGTTATACAAAAAATTGTTTGAAATAAAAGTTGTAGAATTTTTAATTCTCTACAACTTTTATTATATAAAGTTTTGCGCTAAAATGCATATTAAAGCTGTAATCTTAAAAAACAACGTTTTTACGTGAAAACAGCCTCACCCAGAATTTCAGCAAACATGACGCCTACCCTATCTTGTAGATAATAAAAAATTGAGTAAACCAGGCGATTTTTAAAAAAATCGTAGGACCAGTTTTTGAGAAAATCGCAAAAAAGTGAAAAATTACACGAATAAACTACCACTTCCGGTTGACCGATTTTGATGAAAATGTTCGTGTCGAGTTCGGTAGTGGTACGTAACTTAAGTTTCAAGTTCGTACGATGTTCCGTTCTTGAGATATTCTGTTCACACACACACACACAGACCAATCGCTAGAAACATGTTTTTTGGGTTCAGGGGGTCTGAGAACGTATAGATCCGGTGAAAACTCGATTTCGAAAAATCGACATGAAAACAATACGTTCCTTCCTATATATTGTCGCCACCGGCGTCTTGTAGCGCAGTCGTCGAGCTCATAGGACCGGCCGGGCCTCCGGCGGCGTAGTTCAAAAGTAAAATGAATACATCGAAGGGGGGACGGGAAGTCGTCTTCGCCGCTGCCTAAAAGATTAGGAGCAGCCGCCGACACAGCGATCACCTTCACCGCTGCCTCCGAGGAGGAGCAGTCACCGGTTACGTGAAATCGGTGTCGAAATCGGAGTCACCGATTTCACTTAACCGGTGACTGCTCTAATCTAATAGGAGCGCGTCGCCGACGCAGCGTACACCTTATACCGCTGCCTCCGAGGAGGAACAGTCGCCGGTGAAGCGAGGGTAAGAGAATGGGGGTAGAGATGACTAGAATGAAACTCAATGTTGAGCAGTCACTTCCCCGTATCGATTCCTCGTAACACCAGAGAGTATCGATACTGTCACCTTCTCTACTCTTACCTCGCCAGTCGCAGATACTATATGATGCCACTTGGTACATGCGCTGTGAGAGGTATGACTGCTGGCGCATTCTATCGGCAGCAGCAACCCCCTCACAGCGCCATGTGGACAAAATATGAACTACGGACCGGCGTACAGTTAAAAACAGTATCAATATTCATATAGGCAAGAGAAAGTAAAAATGATGAATCATTGTATCAAATAATGTGCCCAATACATTTTATTTTTCATTCTGTTTAAGCTTACAATGAGATCTCTTTTATGTCTTATTCCAAGTAATTCTACACTATTTATATTTTTCTTAGTCCTGAGTTTCTAAATTAAAATTTTGTCTTTTTTTTCTAATCGTTTCCAGTAATCATTAATTTTCCTTGTACAGTTTTTCTCGTCCTTGTAATCTAGATTGCCTGTATACTATAGGCGTATTTACACGAGCAATGATTTGCTGGCACCAGTGAGAACTGGCGCCCCAGTAAAACTATGCATGTACATGCAAACCATTGTTGGTGTGCAAGTTTCAATATGCATGCACAGCCTTCTGAAATTTTGTTTGACAGTAAGTGACTGGCGCACCACTAAATAAACATTTGCATATAATTATAAACCTTCAACTCACCAGTAGGCTATTGGTATAAAGAAGGTGGTCTAATTTTGAATTGATTTTTCACTATCATCCATTATCTTCTATTATTATATTATATATTCACATACATACCTTTTTCTGTATCTTGAAACAGTAACTAAAATGAGCGAAATTTTAAAAAATAAGAACTAGAATAGTGATGAAACAATCAAATTTTTGGAAAAATATGAACAACTTCCTTGTTTATCAATGTTCATCTTATAAAAACAAAGAAGATCGATTATCCGGTTATAAAAAGTTGTCAATAGAAATGGATATCGAAGGGTTTTCTGCAAAAGATGTCAAAACAGAAATTAGATCTACAAGAAATGCCTACACATTGGAACTAAACAAGATTTCAAAAAGTAAAAAATCATGTGCAGGTATGGATGACATCTACAAACCTAAAGTACCATGGTTCACAGTCGTGACAAAAAACATTTAATGCGTAAACCTCTACTGGGATGCAAAAAAAACTGGTATCAATACTGGCACCAGCAAATCAGTGCACATGTAAATGCGCTTTTTATCTTTAAACACATTATTTTGCAGAAGATCTTTTTCTAAAATTTCTCTGCTTTTCTTAGACCAGCCTTTCCAGTCATTCTAAGGCACTCACTCATGTACACATGTACATATGTTTTATCATACTATTATAACGGCTAATCTGGTTTTGTCTTGAGAGTTCTTTCCTCTTATACAAATAGTGAGTTCCTCAGAATGCACCAGTTGTTATCTTTCCTCATCTGCTGTCATTCGTTTCCTTTTCACTGGTTTTTAGTTGTATTATCTCCTCGAGATACTTGAAGCTATCAAATTTTCTAATTTTTCGGTATTGTGTCTTCAAACTATGCAGGGCTGTTTAGATGTTCATTACAAGTATTTTAAAATCACCTAAAGAATAAAAATGGTGGGATAGAGTAACCTTACACTACTCAATTTAGCACTACAGTTGGAAGCCATAAAATCTCTCATTCAGTTCAGTAAAGCAGATGCTCTATCTATCAAAGACCATCATTTTTGTGGATGGCGCACATCGAAATCTGGATTTTACCAACCATCCCGGTAGAAGCATTTACCAGTTTTATTGGTTCAAACTCTTTTCAGCACAGGAGAACAAACCCTATTTTTATGTTTAAACACATTTCGTGCAGATGTGGTATACCTACCACGTAAGGAGTTTTGTGAGTGACAGGCGTGGTAGGGATACCACAGCAGTTGTTTTCATAAACTCTCTGTCCTTACTAACCAATTCAACATGTCAAGGAACGACTTTCACACACTCTCAACTCAATATGTTATTCTAACTATTACTACTGAACTACGATTCTAAAAATCAGATCTACTACTGACAAAAAACTTGAATAGTGTTTTTCAAATATCCAAGTGGTAGTCCTACCACATCCGTCACAAAAATCTCTGCGTGGTAGTCCTACCACGTTTGTAATTCGGTAAAGTCGTTTTATGTCTCATTTACTTCTGTCGTAATTGATATTTGTCACGTATATTGACACCACACTGAATGTGTTAAAATGTATGGTAAACAATACTTATTGTAGAATATCATAAAATATTTTACGTAGTTCTCTTAAATTAAACTTATACTGGTCATATTTTTTTTTTTTAATTTATTCTAAGTTATTGTGTATCGTACAGTACATGTATCCTAATATATAAATATATTTTGGAATTGCATCCTGCCAATCATTAATATAAATTACAGTATAAATGAAATTTATCACCTTACCTTTGGTTGCTTTTTAAGTTTAAAAATCTTACGCGCGTTTCGGTGATACCACCTTCTTCAGAGCATATTATTAAAATTAAATTAAAAATTTGGAATGGTGTTTCCATTCAATCATTTAGATTAAAACTTAGACTTTTAATCTAAATGACTAAATAGAAACATCGTTCTAAATTTTAATTTTTAATTTTAATAATATGCTCTGAAGAAGGTGGTATCACCGAAACGCGCGTAAGTTTTTTAAACTTAAAAAGCACAAAGGTAAGGTGATAAATTTCTTTTATACTGTATCATAATACGTTTATAAATCTCATCTTAATAAACAGGCATAAAAAGATAAGTAATATTCTACGTAGAACATTAATATAAAATTAATTATATACTTTTTAATTAATTTATATTAGCCAATATTTTTTTATTTATCTATTTTTAAAAAATAATATAATTATAATAAATGTTAATTAGTATATAATATTCAGTCATGTAAAGCAAATGCTTACAAAAAAAGAACATGATTCATTATATAGAATATTACCGTGTCAAGAAAAGATTAGTTTATTAACATTTCGTGAACTATTGATGGTTAAATCTGCCAAAAAATCTTTCCTATAGGTTATTTTGTGAAAATATTCGCATACGGTTTTGAGTAGTTATGGTCGTTTAGTTGATATCCGTGGACGGACAGGGTCACAAATATGTAGGTCCTCAGAAAAATGGGGAAAGAGCTGGAAATCCTGCAGAGCATAAAGATAAGAAAACTGACATACCTTGGACACATCGTGAAGGGACCTAAATACGAGATTCTGCATCTCATAATTCAAGGGAAACTCGTTGGTAAACGCTCGGTGGGACGCAGACGAATATCCTGGTTAAGAAACCTGAGAGAAGCATTTAACTGCTCATCGCATGACCTTTTCAGAGCAGCAGTGGACAAGGTATGACTGACCATGATGAAAGCCAACCTTTGTAATGGAGAAGGCACCTGAAGAAGAAGAAATTGATATACCCGCAATTTTACAAATGAATCAAAAAAAATGTTGACTAAAATTTGTCTTAATATTCATCAAAATTATGCAAAAATATTATCTAAATATTCTAGGAAATTTGCATTTGAAGAAGCTTGGTTGATAGAACTAGCTGTCATGTATTTGGTGTTCCATATCAGTCAAGCTCCCTACATTCGTTAATACTTAACACGTGTTACGTTCATCTAATTCCATCATAATATTTCTTTAAACAATCTTTGTACTTGTAGATTTGTTTCAACCTTTTATTCTGCAATTCAACTTACTAATACATTTCTTTCGTCAGTTCAATTTATTGATAAATATTCAGATAAGTAACGTCACTTGAAACTAAAAGTGGATACAGCTGTATCCATTATTATAGAGTGACAGTGAAGAGACATTTTTGTCCAATGTAATGAAATTTGAATGGATTCTGGGCCTTTAAAAACAATTTTCTATTCAAGAAAACATATTTTTTCAAAAATATTTTTTACCCCAATTCATAATAATTAGGGGAGACTGTACTTTTTAACCCGCCAATGTTTAAGGTGCTATTTTTAGGGTACCTTTTTCATAGGATTGGTAAAAGATAGGAAAATGAAACTTTACACACAATATGTGTCAGGTTTCTTCTTAAGCTACTGACATAATTTGAATTTAATCTTTTTACCATATCATTTTTTTTTAAATTACGAATAACATAAAATTTTTACAAATTGTTTTCAATGTGTTTTGCTCATTACTAATTTTTGGAGCACCTGAGGAAGTCATAAAAATATATGACGATATCGATATATGTGGCTATACAAGATAATTAACTGGTAAAAATTTCAGCCTGGTAGGTTTATTCGTTTCTGAGAAAAATGTACCTTAATGTTAAAAATCTAAATTTACGGGAAAAGGTAAGAAATAAGAAGGCACAAATCAAAAACAATATGTACTCAAACAAGTAAATTTTCCATCAGCAGTTGTTTAGAAAGCTGAACCAACAGCTGAGAATATCAAAAACCGTGATGCAGATATTTTAAAAACTAAAATTCTTTTTGCACTAAAACGATAGTATAAAATTATGAAAATTATTCGTTCTTCGTGACAATATAATTTTTCTGTGTAAATCTGATAAAAACTTAATTTTTTTGACGTAATTTTATGTTTTTCTGGTAGATCTAGGCCTAAACTATTGAAAAACATAAAAGACCAAAATTTGAAATTTTCAGTTGAAACCATTATGCGATCTCCCCTTTCAAATGCATCTCTGACATGAAACTAACTCCATTCACAAATGGTTAATAAACAGTTCAGAAATCATAAAAATAAAAGTAGGCCTATAAGAAATTTTTCTCTAATGTAATGAAATTAGAATGGATTTTGAGCCTTTAAAAACAGTTCAAGTAAACTAGTCAATAAAATAACATCAGTTTGATATGCTTATATAATTCTGGTTAATAGTTACACTATATATTCTGGAATGATGTCAGCAGCTACAATAGTACAAGCATTTTTTGTTACTCCACAAACCTCTTCTCTCCTAAGCCATTCAATCCTGAAGGACATTCGCAAAACTTGAGCTTGTGCATTATTCATGACATGATTATTTTTATTATGACATGGTTTTGAAGAGAGGAAACATAATATTTTGAACAAACACTTGGAGATATTAGCACAATATGGCTGTCATCTGGTCTTCATACAAAAAAAAAAACTGACCCAAACCACTTCTTTTTTAATAACCCATACTGATTTCCGACAAACCCAATAATCTAACTGGGTTGACACAGAGGTCTTAAATAAGTTAATAATCAAAAATAGTCAGTCGTTCAATTCAACTAAAGAAACCAGAAAAACTACATAATAATAAATTTGTTTAATCCTAAAAATAATTAAATATTCTCTTGGCACAAATTTCATAAAATTTGTCTAAAAAAAATTATTTAAGCTTATTTATTATCAAGGAAAAATTACAATAAATAATCGAGGAAATTTATAATTAGTTATTAATTCTAAATGGCTGAATAAATTCTGTAGGTATTAATACTATCTTACAGAACACAAATGACCTTTAATATTTTTTTCGGCGCCTTGACCCCATTAAAAAAACTGAAAAGCTAATTATCGTCATTATATTTTTGAATAATACGTTTCATTTTACTTTATTATTTTGTTGTTTTCTTTAATAAAAAAAAATGAATAAGAAATAATTCCCCAATTGTTAGTTGTTAACAACTAACAACGTCGTCTTCTATTTAATACAACAGTAGTATTTTATTCTGAACGTACTTTGAAATCATATAATTAAAGTAATACCAACATAAAATAACCACGAATATAAAATTCCCTTTTTATATTAAAAATTCCCTTTTATAAATTTATTAACTAATAACGTGCTGCTATCTATCGGAGAACTGTATGTAAGTACTGAAAACGCTGACGTCAAAATCTAGAGATTGCTGCCTGCATTGGCTTGTCTGCCGCGACTTTCTTTACACTAGATTTGTAAGCCCTCTCCTTCCTATTGAACAAATGAAATGATATTATTATACAGCATTAACCGATTGACCTTTTTTTATAGACAAACTACTAATAGTTCTAATTTATAATGACCATTCTTTATAATTTAAATAATATGGTCCTTATCAGTCAATTAAAAAATGGCGCGCGTTTCAACTAATTCATTATTACAATTACTACATTAATTTTTAAAAGCATAAATTTATGTAATGTTTTCTTACTATGTTATAGTACAGTGTATGTAATATAGATTACATTATCTTTGAGAATAGTAGAAGAATTTAGTTGTGCGTATGTGTGCATGTGTTTATAATTAATAACACAGTTTTGTGTGTAATTACTCTTCCATAACGCTGTAAACACTTTTGCGTTTATCTAATAATAGTACAAAGAGTATTAATGTTCTCATAGAGTCAAATATTTTTCTTCTTATTTTCAAATGTAGTATAATGTACTCATTAAAATTTATTATTCTATTCATAAACAAAACTGTATTTACAATTGTAAATTAGAAGAAAACATTCTTCTTGCAATGTTTTTTTCGCATAAAACATTTTTTTTTTTTAATCTCTGATGTGTGTACGTTGCAATCTGTTCAATTCAGAACAATAAGCAACCCCATGACCCAATGAAATAAAGATTATTTGTATGGCGTGTTAATGAGGTGTAGTCTTGTACAGACCCAGGCCGACCATTCCTGAGAGAGTATGGTTAATTGAACCCCAACCATCAAAGTACACCGGTAACCACTGTCTAGTATTCAAATCCGTATAAAAGTAGCTATAGGGTGATTCAAAAAGAGCGCCGGTTTTGATATATCAAATTAAGAGATTTATTTTATTGAAAAACTGAAAATAAATACATCAACAAGTTCATCTTACCTTCCGATTTCATGTATGAAAAATGATGTCATGCATGTGTCCTCCTCTACTGCGCTGGCACGCATCAACTCTGTCCATGAAATTGGATATCACTGCACGACAAGTTTTGACTTCCATTTGCCCGATAACCCATCGAATTAAACTCCACATACGGCAGTTCTGTTTATTAACAAAACCGTTTAAGTGGAAGTGCGCCTCATCACTGAAAATGATTTTGTTTGCGAAGGTGTCATCATCCTGCCCAGTAACATACCCAGTCAACAAACTGTCGTCTCTTCTGGTGGTCTGCCACTTTCAAATGTTGCGTCAACTGAATTTTATACTGCTGGGTGATATTGGAGATCGTACCGAAGAATTCTCCGTACAGAAGAACATCGTAAACCCAATTGTTGAGAACGGCGACGTATTGATTTTGCTGGGCTAACAGCCACACTGTCACGAACCAACGCAACGTTCTGCTCAGTTCGGCCAGAACGACGACGTCCAGAACTTTTAAGGTCGACTGTTGAAACCGTCTCAAAAAACTTTTTCATGAGCCTGCAAACTGTTGATTCATTCGGTGCTTCATTACGTCCCAGAGTACCACGAAGTCGCCTGACAGTAGCCGCATAACTCTCTCCACTCTGGTAAAATGTTTTGACGATTAACACTCGTTGTGCAATAGTAAACTTCTCCATTGTAAGACACAGACTGCGAGAGTACTACACTGCGAACAAGAGAAACTACAACTGAATCGTCAATCGGAATGTTCTCCGAAATAGAAATGAGGTCTAACAATGTTGCCAACCGATAAACAAAAATTTACCAGCCGTTTAAAAACCGGCGCTCTTTTTGAATCACCCGTTACCTTGACTAGGATTTGAACCAGGAATGTCTCCGAAAATGAGCTGTTAAACGGCTGACTCGTGGCGACGACTATACCTCTAGACCAACCCGGTGGGTTGAAGGACATTATTAAATCTTTTTTTACGACAACTAGTTACTTAAAACTAACGAACAGTTTTTCTTTAGCGATATTATCCCCCCCCCCGCTATATATAACTATCCAGTCACCCACTGATGCTAGCACCTATGTTCTGTTGTTTAGGTCATCAGCCGAAAGGCTGGTTTCAACCTGTAGAGGTTTTACTAAGTAAATCGAGGAGTACGGTGGTTTACCATTGCCTTCTTCACTGAGTGGAAAAGTACGCTTATCAGCATACCAGGCCCTCTGAAAATACATATTTTCCACTCTGCAAATGTCACCTTCACTCCATTCACCACAGGGTCTGGCTGTATAATGAAATTCATTACTTTCAGAGAAAATAACTGATTAGTTTTTTCCACCTGTACCTCTTCTGTTCTTAAATGATTCAGTCATTTAATTGGCTGATCATGTGATAAGAAACAGAACTATTTATTTTAGCCTTGCAACGAACAGATTGAGTGTAAATAATTTGACACTCGACCTGTCTGTTATGGGCAGAACCTATGTTCTGTAAACATATTAATTTCTTAAATCTCTAACTTAATCCACTAACTAAAACTAACTAAAACCTAACTTAATTTAAACATTAACTAATATTATTTATAGCTAACCATTAGTTTTAGTAACTTATACTATTATATACATGACTTAAAAGTAATTTACTCTTATTTATAGTTTAACAGTACTTTTATTAGTCTATTTTCTTAACACTCTAAATCTACAGGTGTAGTTCTTTTCAGTCGTCCAACCATTACAGTTTTAGTAATATATTTTTAATACACTATTTAGATCACATGAAACGACTTTTGCAGCCTACATTCTCGGCATTCGTTCACTGTAGATTTTTCTTCTTTCTTCCTGTCACCCGGTGTTTTGATTTTTCTCATCGTGGAAGCCCTTAAAGTCAATATTTTCAGTTGTCTGAATTTGGTCGATCTATTATGTTTCTCGCTTTATTCTAGTTTTCTCTGAATCTTTTCTTACCTCCATTCGTGAGCGGAATTAGTTTCATATCAGACGCATTTAATAATGGGTTGAGATAACAATTTTTTATTTCTTTCCTAGAAGAGGGCCACCAAAGTTAAAAGGTAGGTAATTAACAAAAACTCAATGTAAACGAATTTAATGAACACAAGTAACACGATTCACGCGTATTTAATTATCAAACGATTTATTTATAATATTTAATAGCCAGTCATAAATTAACGTATAGGCCTAATTTTATTCTTTATTCTTGCGGAGGACAGTATATGTTTATTATATTATATACTGAAGTTGAAGCTAAACAAAAATGCCTTTCCCTGCCTTTTAACAAAAGTCACGAGCAAGTGGCTAACTACTGTGATGTTTCTCTTTCCAAAATTCGAAAAATAAAGAAGAAAACTAAAGACGTGAAGAAGCTATTCTTCAAAATTTTTGTCGACATTGGGTAAAATAGGGAAGCGGTTAGGTTGATACTAGTGAGATTGATAGTGAAGTCGCCGGTGACAGCGATAGTAAAGAAGGCGATTCATTCGTAGAAAATTTTGTTCCAATGGAATAAGGTAGCTGGTAATTACAGTAAATCAAACATTTCTAGTTTTGTAATTAAGCTATAAGCAATATTACAGGTCACATTTATTTCTTATAAGGTTTATTAAGAAAAATTTTCTCAGAATAAATCACAGCTTACAAAATTTATATGTAGAAACTGCACGGTAGTGAAATGTACGAGTAGTGTCTCACTGTTGAGGTTGGCGGCAGCACTGTCAAATGTTCACTTCCCTTCCTCACAGCCTATCCATACGCGAAAGGCAATCTCGTGACTTCAGTATCTATAGCAAGTTCCATTTCCCATTCCTGAACAACCTTCTCCAGCACACAGTTAAAAAAACAGGTGACATTTCAACATCCTAATGCCATATTTAATTTTAAACTCTTCTCAAAAATCTACTAAAAATTTTATTGCATCATATTCCTTCCATATTCATAACACAAAATTTAATAAACTAAAATGATGTAACCAACTCGTGCGGTATTAACAACCATTCTTAGGACAGCAATAAGTCTGCGCCCAGCGCGGGCGCAATAAATAAATTTGTTTTTTTTAATTCATTTATTTATCGTCGCATCAACTACAACGGTCATTAGCGACGACGTTGAGGTGTAACAATTGTACAATGGAGGATGAAATGACTTTTTGTAACGTATGAAAATATGCCTGAGTGGGATTCGAACCTAGGATCGCATGATGAGAGGCGAGAACGTTACCTACTACGCCAATGCAGTCGGAAAATAAATGTTATAAATACTTTTTTTAACTATACGCAGTTGATTGTACAAAATCATTTTTTACATCGATAAAAAAACAATGTTATAAAGAAATAAATTTTAAAATAATAAATCTGGTAGATTATTAAAAACATGGATTTAAAAATATAGAACTACTATAGGTTATCGTATTCCATATTGGGTACGGTTGAACGTTTTACAGAATGTACGAGCCCCTGAGGTATATTTGAAATAGGTTGAATCCAGAATCAATACTCTGCATTAAAAGTATTACTCAGTCGTTTGATTACACTCTATCTTGTAAGCCTTATTTTTTGAGCCGTATGTTACATCAGTATTTTGCATTTTTATTCGTAAATTGTTCAAACTTTAACTACTAATAAATTTCAAAGCTTTTAATTTTTATTATTAAATAAATACTAATTTTTTATTAAAAAAAATAAAACTTGATAGCATGGAATAACTTTTTATTATTTTTTAAAAATATTTTTACATGAATATTTGTAATAATTAATTGTAACGTTTTGATTCTATACGTGATTAAGGGAATAAACATTGTCTAAAATTTTGTGTATTTTATGAAGTGTTGTGTATTGAACAACGATAATAGGTTGGGACGAAGTACTAAATAAATTATTCAGTTTTTAATTTTTATTATCAAATAAGTTTGTCACCGGATGGTGACATTAAGTGGAAAACCTTATTTGTTTGGTGGCCCTGAAAAGGGCCGTTTAAGCGGTGGTCGTCTTGGAGAGGCGTCGGTCGTAGTCATCGTGGCAGTCGAGGAACTGGGCGACACGGCGTTTTGTCGTCCAGCGGAGAAGTCGTCTTCTTCCCTCGCAGAAGTGCGTCGATGGCTGCTTCGTCGGGTCCGGTGAGCGTAAGGCTCGGTCGATGGACCGCTGCGGGCATCGCTCGCGTCAGCGGGCGATGACGGTCCGGTCGACGGCTTACGGTAACGGGTCGGCGAGCGGAAGCATCATCTTCTCTCTTGCGGGGTCGTCGATTAGTCCTCGCTGGAGTCCGGCAGCCGTGTGCCGCGGTGGACGTCTTGTCGTTGTTTGGTTCGAAGTGAATCCCTCGATGTCTTGATCGGAATTGAATCTCTCTGCTCAGTTCAGCGCTCTTTATATAGTCGTCGAGAGCGCTGTGGTAGAGAGCGGCTACTGGCTTGGCCTTGATGACAAAGGCCTCTGTCAGTGCGGAGCCGAAAGGTTTGTCGGTGCGCCGCTAAAGGGCCTACCACGCCGACAAAGGCCGAAAGAAGTATTGAAGGCCGGCAACACGGTAAATGATTAATTAGAAGGGGTGGCGGTGACAAGTTAATAAATAATTTTTGTATTTTTTAAAAATAAATGCAATTATGCAGGAATCAGAAGTAACAGAAGATCTCACAAATAAAACAGGAAAAATCAAAATCCTTAACGATAAAAATACAAAATTTAAATTTAAAAAGGAAACAACAGGAAAGAGAGTTTATTCAGATGAGGAAAGAAATGCAAGATCTGACGATGTGTAAAGATACTGGGCAAAGAAAAAACAGCTCAGAAAAAGAACTCCAAAAATGTATTTTAAGTAGTCCCATGTGGCCGTTTAAGTACAAAATAAAAAATTCCATTTATATTTATATTTATTAATGATTTTTATATTAATTTTTTTTTAATTTTTAGATATTAACCCTTCGGGATGGTCTAGAGGTGAAGTCGTCGCCGCGATTCAGCCGTTTATCAGCTGATTTCCAGAGACGAAGGTCCCTGGTTTAAATCCTAGTAAAGGCACTTTTATACGGATTTGAATACTAGACAGTTGTTGCCGCTGTACTTTGATGGTTGGGGTTCAATTAACCACATTTTCTGACGCTGTACAAGACTACACGTCATTTTTTTCTTATTTCATTGGGTCATGGGGTTGCTTACTGTTCCTAAATTGAACAGATTGCTACGTACAAACATTAGCGTAAAAAAATTACCTGAAAAACAATAATACTGTAACATTGCGATATTCTAAAAATGGCTAAGGAAATAAATTATTCATTGTAAGAAATTGTGTATGTTATGGAGCGATGCGTATTGAACAAGGATAATGGGGGACGGTGAATGGATTGTTTTGAATAGGAATTCTCGGAAATCAAAACTAGCAGAAACGTTTATTTTTGTATTGATTCATTTTCCGATATTCCAGAATAGGGGAGAAATATTGTTAGAAGAGCTTGGTTTTTTTAGGAAATTATCAGACCGCACAGGTATAAACAGTTAGTGTATTTGTAATTAGTCAGTTAGTAATTGAATTTTGAATGTAAGTGTTGTCAAAGGATCGGTTTTGAATTACGTTAATAGTGCGGGTATGTACGGGTTACATTATTATGAAATGGTAAAGTTATCTATATATTGAAAAGATTTTAAATTTTATATAAGGTGAGTGTTTTACGTGAATGAAAAAACTTTTTAAAGTTATTTGACCAAAAAATTAATAGTAATTATTACAAAAAAAGAAAACTGATTTTAGATTTTAATTAAAGAATTTTCGAAGTAAAACAATTACTGAAATAAATGAAAAGTGAAAAGATATGAAACTGTAGTAGTAGTAGACGTATGAAATGTTGATAAAAGATTGAAAAATTAAAAAAAAGTATGGTGATAAAAATATCTTAAAGGGATTGAAAAACTTAGCAACAGATAAAGTAAGACAGATGGGTTTAATAAAAGGAGAAGGATATATGAAATGCCTGTAAATAAAAAGAAAGGGAAGATGAGATTTATACAGAGGCATGAGACATTGTGTAGTAGAAACGATGAGCTGCCTTGAGTTAGCTGTGTTGAGAAATGAATAGGGAATTCAAAAGCAGAATGAGAGGGTTCTATCAAGATCTGTAATCTGTGTTGTGCTGTGTGCAAGTAGACAAGGATAGCAAAGTCCCTTTAAGTGCAGAAGTAAAGCAATGTTTGTACAGGACAGATGCTTTGTGTATATCTGCCTATACATGTACAAATGCGCAAACAGCAGGACTTTTTATTTCTTCCAGTGAAATAATACATTGCAAAACAAAACAAAAATAAGGGAACAAATTTTATGGTTTACATTACTGAGGAACTGGGTCTGTTTTCATAATCATTAATGTTACTGTAGAACAACATCTTTCAAAATAATTCATGTTAACATAAAAACAAATATAAAGAATGTAGGTCACAATATTTCATGCATTATTTTTAACAAGCAATAATATTTTTGATTATTTTCAAAATATTCTTAATTTTTAATCATATTCATATAAAATTACTTTTAAATACTTACGTATTATTCTGGACATTTCATTTGAGTTGTGGCCGGAGAAAATTAACTAAGAAAAATCTTTTTCATGAGTCTTTTCATGAAAAATCTTTTTTAGTCGTTAGTAACGACTAAAAAAGAATACTAACGACTAAAAAGAGTTACCTTTGACTTATGGCAAAAACCATTAGTGATTTCTGTATCTACTCTTTAAGAGGATTCGAATGACACTATTTTTGTTTCCAAATTCCAACTTTGATTTTTTGACTTTCGGTCGAAACTGGAACTTCAAAGCCAATCCAGACCCACTAACTTTTTGCATAGATTACGAATAAGGAAACTTGTTGCTGTCTCTTGTAGTTTCTGACTTTGATTTCTTGACTTCCGGTTTGGGTCACTTCCGGTCGAAACCGGAACTTCAAACCTAATGATTTTTGTATCTAATCTTTAAGAAGAATCGAAAGACACTTTTTGTTTTTCTAAATTCCGGTTTTTATTTCTTGACTTCCGGTTTTGCGCCAATTCTGGTCAAAACCGGAACTCCAAATCCTGTCCAGGCCAACTAAATTTTTGAGTAAATTACGATTCCGAAAACCATTCGTTACTATCTCTTGTAGTTTCTGACTTTGATTTCTTGACTTCCGGTTTTGGGCTGCTTAATTGGTTGGATATTCCTCCAACCGGGCGTGCCTTTTCACTTGGCCTGTAATCTATCACCAACCTGTGCAACGACTGAGTTTGTAATCTTCGATGAGTTCAACATTCGGTGATATCACTACTAATAGTGCGGTGAAAAGAATATTTGGTTGGCTATTTCTCCCTAATCCTTTTGGCTAATCCTTTTTACTTGGCCAACAATTTATCCCCACCCTGTGCGACAACTGAGCTTTTTTTACTTAAGGGAAGATGGCACGATGGTTTTTACTCAAAATTTCGATTTTTGGTTTTTTATGTTTTTCAATAGTTTAAACCTAGATCTACTTGAAAAACGTTAAATTACGTCAATTTTTTTAATAAAAAAATTAAGTTTTTATTTGGTTGACACAGAAAAATTGTCATGTTACCAAGAACGAATATTTTTCATAATTTTATACTGCTCGTTTTAGTTCAGAGAGTTTTAGTTCTTAAAATATCTGCATCGCTAATTTTTGTATTCTCAGTTGTTGGTCCAGCTTTTTAAACAACTGTTGATGGAAAATTTATTTGTTTGTGTTCATATTGTTTTTGATTAGTGCCTTCTTGTTTCCTACCTTTTCCCGTAAATTTAGATTTTTCACACTAAGGTACACTTTTCTCAGAAACCAATAAACCTACCAGGCTGACATTTTTACCAGTTAATTAACCACATATACCGACATTTTTATGACTTTCTCAGGTGCTCCAAAAATTAATAATACGCAAAAAACGTAGAAAACAATTTGTAAAAATTGTATGTTATTCGCGATTTAAAAAAAATCGTATGGTCTAAAGATTAAATTGAAAAATTGTCAGTTGATACCTGGTAAAAAAAGAAAACGGTTAGGTAGATACTAGAGAGACTGATAATGAAAACGCCGGTGACAGCAATAGTAAAGAAGGCGATTCAATCGTAATTACAGTAAATAAAACATTTCTAGTCACGTAATTAAGCTATAGGCAATATTACAGGTCATATTTATTTCTTATTAGATTTATGAACAAAACATTTTCTCGGAATAAACCATAGCTTACAAAGTGTATGTAGAAACTGCACGGTAGTGAAATGTACGAGTAGTGTCTCAATGTTGAGGTTGGCAGCACAGCGACTTTCCGAACGCACGGTATAATAGGCCTACTTAATTTGTGACTCAAAATCCTTATAATTGCACCACGTTTTAAAATTTTGAAATTATTAAAAATTAACATTCCTTAGTAATAATTACCTCTACTAATAATTATAAAAGAATTTTCACAAAACCGATTTATTAAAATTACGGTTAACTTACATTTTGTTGTAACTGTATGCTATTCAAAATTCAAGGAAAATTTTTAAGTGATTAAGATAAGTACGAGGAAAAATGTATTCAATATGTAAAAAAATTTAAGTCGATTTTCAAATTATGATTATAATTACTGAAAGTTTGTTTAATAAGTAGCAATACTTTTAGATTAGTTATGAATAATTAAATTTTTAATATGTTCAAATTTTGGCCAGTAAAATAATTGTGATAACCAGTAAGGAAAATACGAGCTTCTTTAAAAAAAACCCGTAAATAAATTTCCCTTGAATATTTCTTACCAGCTGCTTCCGTAAAACAATTAAGTAAGAAAATATTATTAAATTCTCTGGACTATAAAATTGAACATCCCATTTTTTTCTTTATTTCCAGCCAAGATTTAAAAATTCGAAAACATTAAAACTTACACGGTTGTTCAACCATTATGTCACTAACGACAATTTTTTTTATATAACCTGAAATATTGTTTTTTGATTGTATCCTTCAGTATGTTGTTCAGGTTATCAGGTAAAAGCTGAAAAAAGAAAACAGAAAGCTGTGAGGTGGTTTACCATGTTTTTGTCACTGAGTAGAGAAGTAATACCCGTTCCCAAGCTCTGTGCAGTTGAAAGGTATGCATTACGTCACTACTGCTGTGAGAGATTGCGTTTGTAGTAGTAACGCTTTACTTGTACTATGTTTGTAGTAGTCACGGGTACTATCCAAAGTACATATATATTCTGTGTCGCCGTCTACAGCGAATAGTGAAAACAACACCCACGTACTGCCCGTTCCCAAGCTTTGTGCAGCTGAGAGGTATGCATTACGTCACTACTACTGTGAGGGATTGCGTTAGTAGTAGTACCGTTTTACTAGTACTATGTTTGTGTAGTCAAGGGTACTATCCAAACTACATATATTCAGTGTCGCCGTCTACAGCGAATAGTCAAAACAACACCCACGTATGTCACCGCACTAGGCAGCCTACTGCCTAGCGAAGAGCAATGAGATGATTAGTTCAGTGTTATGACGTAAAACAAGCAGTCTGGTACTTCGTCTGTCCCCTTTATCCCGCAGCTGCAAAAAGCTTAGATTCATACAGTATGTCACCGCACTAGGCAGCCTACCGCCTACCGAAGAGCAATGAGATGATTAGTAGTGTTATGACGTAGTAGAAGTTAGGTACTTCGTCTATTCCCTGCATCCCGCAGCTGCACAAAGCTTAGATTCATACTTATCAGCATGCCAGGCGCTCTGAAAAGCATCTACTTTGCACCCTGAAAATGACACCTTCACTTTATTCACCATAGGGTCTAGCTCTATAATGATAAATTTAATTAATCTCAGAGGAGATAACTCTGATTTATGTCTTTTACACCTCTACCTCTTCTGTTCTTAAATGAATCAGTCATATAATTTGCTCGCCATGTAAAAAGAAACAAAACTATTTTTTATAGCCCTAGAACTAACAGATTGAGTGCAAATAATTTAACACTCAACCTGCCTGTTATGGGGTGCTGAAACTGTTAATGCGAATTAAAATGTACGCCCTTAAATTGGTTAAAGAGCTTGAAAGTTTTAATTATAAAATTTATAGACAAGAATCAACGATTTGATTAAGGAAAACAAAATCATTACTGGTTCGATAAGCCTAATAGTTTGCCTATGTGACAGATTTGTTAGATGTTTGTAAAATATGTTAAATTTAGGTGAAATTAAGTTAAACCCGTTTGGCTTCTACAATTCATAATCCAAATAATTACTAGAATTCGGTAAATATTGAATTATAAACCCTTGTTTGATAGTCCTGTCTAAATACATTAGACAAGATTATAGGGGTCCGTAATCCCCGGTCTAAATACATAGAAGCGATTAAACATTTTGGAAACATAGTAATAAAATTAAATGCCTAATCATACCTTTAGTAACTTTAGAGCTTTCAGTAACAAAAAGTTTTGTTTACTTTAAACTTTATATTAAAAAAAAAACATATTTTCTTTCTCGTGACTGATTTTTACTTTCTCTTGCCTATATGAATATATAGGAAGGAATGTATTGTTTTCATGTCGAATTTATCGAAATCGAGTTTTCACCGGATCTACACGTTTTTAGACCCCTGAACCCAAAAAAATGTTTTTAGCGATTGGTGTGTGTGTGTGTGTGTGTGTGTGTGTGTGTGTGTGTGTGTGTGTGTGTGTGTGTGTGTGTGTGTGTGTGTGTGAGTGTGTGCGTGTGCGTGCGTGTGTGTGTGTGTGTGTGTGTGTGTGTGTGTGTGTGTGTGTGTGTGTGTGTGTGTGTGTGTTTGTGTGAACAGAATATCTCAAGAACAGAACATCGTACGAACTTGAAACTTGAAACTTAAGTTACGTACCACTACCGGACCCGACACGAACATTTTCATCAAAATCGGTCAAGCGGAAGCAGCAGTTATTCGTGTAATTTTTCACTTTTTTGAAATTTTCTCAAAAACGGCTCCTACGTTTTTTTTTTAAATCGCCTTATTTACTAAATTTTTTATGTTCTACAAGATAGGGTAGGCGTCATATCTGCTGAAATTCTTGGAGAGGCTGTTTTTACGTAAAATAAATGGTTTTTTTAAGATTGCGGCTTTAATATGCATTTTAGCGCAAAAATGCATTTAATAAAAGTTGTAGTTAATTTTGCGTCTTTCACTCATGATTAAAATTAGGTTATGTTTATTGTGGTTAGTTTTTTGTTTATTTATAATATTTACTACTAATATTAGGTTTTATTGTTAATTTTTTGCATTGGCAAGAGAAAGTTGTTTGAGTGTTTTACACCAGATTTTTTCTCGTATAGGGCCAATTTTAAACCACATGACGTTACTTTAGACATTCCTGGAAACTCTTTTTTCAGCCCAAATTCTCAGCATTCCACTCACTGAAGATTTTTCTCCTTTCTTCGGTTTAACCAATGTTCTGTTTTCTTTTCATTGCCTAAAAAAAATTGTTTACATTGTTTACTCATGATTAAACATAGTTTATATTGTTCATTATTTACATTTGCAAGAAACAGTCATGTGAGTGTTTCACATCAGATTTTAATAAAACAATTGGTTTTTATACAATTTTTATGAATACCACTGATAACACTGGTCTGCATCAAAAATTCCCCTTGAACTTTAACAGGTGATCTTAATGTATTTTGACCTCCTGAATCCAAATCTGACCTCCGTTTTGGTCCATCACCCACCATTTTTAAGAGGTGGGCCACTCCCCGTTATTTGGGAAATTTCAACTTTTTATCAGTCTGGTGTAACTATGATATGAAATTCTGCAGTTGTATCACGTTTTTATGGTTCTTCAAGGCCTACCTAATACTGAAAGAGTACAATAAGAGAGTATTGATGTATTGATACATTTTGTGCATTTTTACTTTTATAATTTTTCTGGTTCAAGATACTTGTCATCGAATACATATACTACAAGAGAGAGGTTTTACTTGGAGATAGCTTTTCTCTTGTACTGATCTCTGGGAGTTTCACGCAAGAGTGACCAGCAATAGTCTGCTAACATACTTGAGTTCCACTTCCCAGAGAACAGTTTTTCGAAGAGTGCAATGTGTCGATGAAACCTTCTCTGTGTGCATCGTAAACTGCTCCCAAGTTTTCTGGGAAAAAGTCCAAATGCGCGTATAAAAGGTGCAATTTAAGTAACATGTTGCAACCCATCGACTCGTATGCAGATATCAATTCTTCAACGAGTTCAACATAATTTTCACTAAGCTAAGCTTATCACTTGGTCCGGCTTCCCGCCCTGCAATACCTCTGAACTAACGGTGATATCACCCCTCCCCCTTCGGTCTTCATGCATTTATGTGCGTGCGCTGAGATAACATTTTCTATGGAGGGGAGGATGGGGTACTTACAACCTCCCACTGCCCTTCACTTTATTAGGAATAACCGCTTTTAGGTGTTTTTTCGAGAATTTCGGGGGGCCCTCAAAAACGGTGGGTGATAGAGAGAAACGGAGGTCAGATTTGGATTCAGGGGTCAAGATACCTAACGATCACCCATCAAAGTCTAAAGGGAAACAATTTTCTTTTTTTTGCAGACTAGTGTAATTTAATAATTATGACACAACTTTGTATTGTGTCAAAAAAAACACGCATGAGCAAGACATAAGTTCCCATGAATATTTACAAGATATATCTTATCAAACAAAGTCAATAAAAGCTACTAATACTGAAAAAAACTGAAACAATTCATGCATTCTAATTTTAGATTCGTTCGATACAAGAATGTTTAAACAACGAATAGCCAATAAAAATTTAAGTTTAAATAAAAGGCCTTTAATCCTCAACAACAGGTTTATTTATAATGTTTGTAAATTGATTTGTCTGTTATTATAAATCAAGGTCAATCAAATCACACGGTGAAATGTATAAATATTTCATGAAAATTTCTGGTTACAAATTATTTCTAGTTATCAATGGAAAATTTGTATAATGTAGACTACAGGTTAAAAAAATCTGGTGTGAAACACTCACACAACTTTCTTTTGCCAGTGCAAATAATTAACAATATAACCTAACAATAATAATTAAACATTAGAAATAAACAAAAAACTAACCTCAAAAAACATAATCTTATTTTAATCATGAATGAAAGACAGAGTGAAAATCAACCTTAGTATAACTTAAAAATACGGAAAACCACTCTTTCACGCTAAACTAGACTCTGTAGAGAAAAATGCTCAAAATAAAAGTTGTAGATCTTTTAATTTTCTATAAATTTTATTGTACTTTTTTGTCGTAAAATGCATAATAAGGCTGAATCTTAAAAAATCGATTTGTTTACACGATTTCGTGAGAAATAAACAGAAAATCGCTAATTACCGCTAAACTAAGCGTTAAACAAAAACAATGTTCAAAATAAAAGTTGTAGAATTTTAAATTGTCTACAACTTTTATTATGAAAATTGTTGCGCTAAAATGCATATTAAAGCCGCAATTTTAAAAATACAAATTTTTAGTACGTGAAAAAAGCATTTTCATTTTAGCGTCATTCACCTGTGATTAATATTAAGTTATATTTTTCATTTTATATCATTTACTCGTGATTAAACATAGGTAATACTATTCATTATTTACATTGGTAAGAGAAAGTTGTGTGAGTATTTCAAACCACATTTTTCGTTATATGAAAGCAGGTACGAAATATTTAAATACGGATCAATAGAAAGCTACTGGTGGAAAAGATTTTGATGTGATCCGTTTTGACAAGTTTTAACATACCAGTAGAGTGAATTTACATCTGATCTACAAGATATTTATAGGTACTCGTATATCTATAGAGGGTTTGTCATCCCCTTGGTCACTATTTCAGGACATGTTAAGTTTAACATACAAGGGTGTAACAAACCTATTTACGGAAATTTCACATTAAAATAGCTTATGTTATGAATATCACAACGAGGTTGAACAATCGAAGCAAGTTTTCAAAAATGTAAAATTGTAAATTAAAATGAACGTAGGCAGATATATTGATAGTTTTTGTAAACCGAGTTTTGAAATGACAGTAACTCCATTGCAGGCAGGAGGAGTGTGAAATTGATTGCACTTGATCTGCTAGTTCCAAGACTACAAAAGATAGTTCTGTTTCTTATCACATAGTCACCCAATTAAATGACTGAATCATTTAAGAACAGAAGAGGTAGTGGTGTAAAATACATTATTCTGAGTTATCTCCTCTGAGAGTAATAAATTTCATTATACAGCCAGACCCTGGTAAATGAAGTGAAGGTGTCATTTGCAGGGTGGAAGATGCTTTACAGAGGGCCTAGCATGCTGATAAGCATACTTTTTTCACTCAGTAAGGAAGACAATGGTAAACTAACCACCTCACTCCTCGTTTTTCTTAGTAAAACCTTCTTTCTTAAAGTAAAACCTTTAAAGGTTCAAACCAGTCTTTCGACTATTGACCTAAATAACACTAAAACGAACAGTATAAAATTATGGAAATTATTTGTTCTTGGTAACGTGATAATATTTTTGAATAAAATTGATAAAAACTTTATTTTTTATCATTAAAATAATTTTTTTATAGTTTAATGTTTTTTTGGTAGATCTGGTCTATACTATTGTAAAACATAAACCGAAAATTGAAATTTTCAGTTCATACCGTCTCCTCTTTTAAAACGCCGGGCGCATTGGCGTAGTTGGTAACGTGCTCGTCTCTCATCATGCTGTCTCGGGTTCGAATCCCATTCAGGCTAGGCATATTTTTATACGTTAAAAAATATTATTTCATCCTTCATCGTCTGCATTAGCAGTAATTGCAGAACAGTCGGACGTTAAACAAAAAAAAGTCCTCTTTTAAATATTGTGATCAATTTAAAGAAAATGTTATGTTAATAAGTAAAATATTGTAAAACATTTACATACAATGAACAATAAGTCTACGTATTTTAGGCAAACTACTTTCTCTTGGCTATAGAAATATATAGGAAGGAAAGTATTGTTTTCATGTCGATTTTTCAAAATCAAGCTTTCACCTGATCTACACGTTTTCAGACCCCTGAACCCCCAAAAAAACAGGTTTTTAGCGACATGTGTAGGTTCGTGTGTGTGTGTGTGTGTGTGTGTGCGCGCGCGTGTGTGTGAACAGACTATTTTAAGAACGGAACATCGTACGAACTTTAAACTTGAAACTTAAGTTACATACTACTACCGGTCTCGACACGAACATGTTCATCGAAATCAGTCAACCGGAAGTAGTAATTTATTCGTGTCATTTTTCACTTTTTGAGATATTCCCAAAAACGGCTCCTACGACATTTTTTTAAATCCCTTCATTTACTAAATTCTTTATGCTCTACAAGATATGGCAGGCGTCATTTCTGCTGAAATTCTTTGGAAGGCGGTTTTTTCGTAAAAAATTGTGTTTTTTTTAAGATTGCGGCTTTAATATATAACAAATTTTAGAGAATCCTACACCTTTTTTTCAAACGTTTACTCATGATTAAAATTAGGTTACATTTTTTGAGATTAGCTTTTTCTTTAATTCCAATTTTTTAATACTAAATGTTAGGTACAGACATCAGATGAATTAATGTCCCATAGACGAGCGAGTGAGAGGGAGGTATGTGGCATAACTACGCATGCGTCCAAAGGTCTTTACCGTTATAAACCAAATCTGAAAACATACTACAGTCGTTATCTTGCTTGTTAGTTTACTGTGTGCATAAACGCTTGCTCACAACAATGAGTAAATTTATACAATGTTATTGGAATGGTGCGTATGGCTTGTGCGAGTGAGAGCATTATGCGTTCTCTCACTCCTACGGCTAGGGGACTTTAGTTCATCTGAATATTGTACATTGTTCATTATTTACATTGACAAAAGAAATTCGTTTGGGCGTTTCACACCAAATTTTTATATAATACGTAATTTAATGTTTTTCTGGTAGATCTGGTCTAAACTATTGAAAAACAAACCGAAAATTAAAATTGAAGGGGTCGGCAGAAGAAAGTGCTAACCCAAAAAATTTCTAGCATGATTTTTCTTAAATATTTTGTAAAAATAAAAAGTACAACAGGTTTTAAACAGGATACTATATTTACTATCTTAAGAACCTAGATTTACAGAAACTAACAAATGTTTAACAAAAATTCATAAACATGATTTGTAGATTTCAGTAAACTTTTAAAATGATATTGCTTAAAATTATGTTGAAGTGGGTTAGCACTATCTTCCCCGACCCCTTCAATTTTCAGTTCATACAGTCTCCTCTTTCAAATATTGTAAACAATTTAAATAAAATGTTATGTTAATAAGTTAATGTAAAATATTTACACACAATGAACTGTAAGCCTACGTATTTTAGGTATATTTTAGGCTAGCTTTAAGTAGGCATAGATAAACATAGTAAATTCGACCTGCTATTATATTATATAACATTATACAGCCTTATCTAACAATGTATTATGTACGAACAAGGGTCGAGTCCAGTCATCGAGCAAATGTTTATTGTAGGACTATATATAGTGGTTGGTCATCGATAAAAGGAAGGGGCAGATTTAGAAGCTGTACAGTTTCCAATATATTCCTTTGAGGCACCCACCCCCTCTTGATTCTCCTCTTCATCCTTACAAGTACCCTTTCCACTGTTGCTAAATCTCTTACTCTTTCAATTCAATACATTATATCAATGTAACCCAAATACACTTCAAGTCAAGTATTCTTTTTATCGTGGTATTATATATATTTTTTTTTTAATTCTGCAGTTTAGTGAAATCCATCATGTTTATTTTTTTATTTTATTTATTTTTTGTCTTTTATGACCATAATGGATCACTTGAGTCAAATTTAGAAAGCTTCTTCCTTTTCATATTCTTTAGCTTGATGTTTTCCCAGTATGCCTTCATTCAGGCTGATCTTGCTTGCCAAACTTCCTCTGAAACGACCAGTTTCTTTCTGCTTGGATTTGTTCTTCCATCTGATTTTGTTTTAAATCTTCTTTCCTTATTTCTTAAGATTTTTAATATTTCTGTTTATTTATTGAAAAATAAATGAAATATAATTTAATCGTTCAAAATATTAAATCCAATAATTAAAATAACCGATATACATCTTATTAATAGATAATAAACTTTGGTTCAATTCTTCGATTTCATTCTTAAAGTTTACATAATTAGTTTCAACCTGTTGTTTTAGTACGAACCAGCTAAAACCCGTTCGCTGCACTTCACGGTAAACTAAACTTAAAGCTTTATTATTTTTACACAACCTTAAACGTTGAAAATCAAATCGCAACTGATTAAAACCAATAAGTACTGAAAACAGGATTTTATTTACATCAGTATGAATCATGAATGGAAAAGGAAAAATACAACCTGAGAATAACTGAATATGAATTATACAAAACAATAGGTAAATTCTATTGAAGTAAATACGCTAAAATATGGTACGTTATCTTTCATTTTAACTTTCATAATTGGTCATAATTTGTCATATTTCAAAAAAATTTAAATTAGGATTATAAATAAATAAATAAATAAAAAAGATTTCCTGATTTGTAAAATTATATTAAAATACTTTTAAAAATATTGATTAAAGGGTTGAATACCCTTTTCAACCTCTTAGGGGTACATTTTGTAAATTGTTAAAGTATACAAGGTGTGGCTATTAAATAACGAGAATGACGTTGTAAAAAATTCAATTTTAATTTTATATATAATCACTTATTGTCACCTTCAATATACACTCCTTCTCTATCCCTACAACGCTCCATGCGAATTTTCCATCGTTGAAAATAGTGCTGGAAGTCAACTTCTGTCAGATCCTTCAGGATAAGTGCCGCTTTCTCTTTTACAGCTTCCACAGACTCAAATCTTGTCCCTTTTAATGCAGATTTCACCTTACGGAACAGGTAGAAGTCACATGGTGCAAGATCTGGTGAATAAGGTGGATGTCCTAACATTGAGATGCTGTACTTGGCTAGGAACTTCATGACAGATAACGCGGAATGAGCTGGCGCATTGTCATGGTGGAGAACTCATGATTTGTCCTTCCACATTTCGGGGCGTTTTTCCTTACTCTTTGACGTAGTTTAGAAAGTACCTCAAGGTAGTAATATTGATTAATTGATTGACCTTCAGGAACCCAGTGAAGGTACACAATCCCATGGATATAAAAAAAAAACAATCATCATTGCTTTAAATTTTGACTTGCTCATTTGAGCTTTTTTGGCTCTCGGTGAAGTTCGGCACTTCCAGGGCATGGATTAGCGCTTCGTTTCGGATCATAAGTAAAAAACCACGTTTCACCACATGTTATTATCGTTTCGAAAAAATTGGTCATTTTTAATCGCGTACAAAGTTTAAGCACAAACGTTTTTGCGAGCTTCATTTCAAACATTTTTGAGCGCGTCTCCTGAAGGAGCTGGCAAAAGATAACTTCCAGTACTGTTTTCAACAATGGAAAATTCGCATGGAACATTGTAGGGATAGAGAAGGATTGTAGCCTATATTGAAGGTGACAATGAGTGATTATGTATGAAATTAAAATTAAATGGTTTACAACGTTAGTCTTGTTATTTAATAGCCACACCTCGTAGTTTTTAGGTGTACTACTATATATGTAACATCTTCACCGAGTTTTAGCTAACTAACTATTCCGGGATTTAGTAAATAAAAAATATTTGTTTAAGGGTTGGACACCCTTTTCAACCTTTCAGAGGAAAATGGTTTATGGTTAATTTTTGTCGTTGTACTATTTGTAACATCACCACCGAGTTTCAGCTACTTAGCTTGTCTGGAACTTAGTTTACGGAAAATATCAATTTATAGGGTGGACACCCTTTTTAACTTCTTAACGGTGGAATGTCAAAATCGTTTATATTAGGCCAATTCACTTTTCTATTTAACCATGAAACTTGAAAATCATGTACCGTAATTGGCCATAAATCTTTTAAACAATGGAGAATTTTTTTTCTTTGGTTTAACGTCCGACTGTTCTTCAATTACTTGTAATGCAGACGGTGAAGGATGAAATGATTTTTGTAACGTATGAAAATATGCCGCACCTGAATGGGATTTTAACCCAAGACCGCAAAATGAGAGGCGAGCGTGTTACCAACTACGCCAATGCGGCTGGCAATGGAGAAGAAGTTAGACGCATGAAACGTTATCATGTTTGGACTTGTATGATAAAGTTTAAATGTACAGCAAAACTATAGTGAAGGGAAAGTATAATAAAATGTAAATATCTATGTACAGTTGTTGAGTTTTAGTGATAGCTTTGGCCTTGAGAACACCACGATGGAGTGGGTTTCAGTGCGGGGCCATTATACTGAATTTCTACAAAAATCATCCACACATTAAGTCACAACAAAAATAAATCATTCCGTTGAGAAGTTGTTGTTCGATTGCTCATTACATTTAAATGGTAGTTTTATGTATAGCATATATCTATCTTATATGAAATATTATTTTCAATGTTAAATTTACGTAGTGAGTGTACATTCACCAATGCGGACGATGTTTTTAGTTAGACTAGTAGCAGCTAGGCTCGGCCGGACGAGAGAACATTTTTCGAAATAAGGTTGGATCGGTTGTGTCTACACTAAGTGTGACCGGATGACTGGCGCCTGTCGCCCACTCTCATTTCTAACGGGTGAGGCAGTGAATCGGGCGATTTGGCAACACTGCATACAGTCTCCTGTAGTGTGGCTAGGAGAATGAGACTACCGCCATTTTAAAGCGTCTGTTTTGCCACTTAGTTTCAATGGAGTCGTGGAGCGGTGCACAACGAGCATACGCTCTTAAAGCGTATTATAAAAATAATGATAGTTACGTGTTCGCGCAGCGCGCATTTCATAATTAATTCAATATTCCGCTAAAATGATTGTCACCGTCACCCCTTCTAATTAATCATTTACTGTGTTGCCGGCCTTCAATAGTTCTCCCGGCCTTTGTCGGCGCACCGACAAACCTTTCGGCTCCGCACCGACAGAGGCCTTTGTCATCAAGGCCGAGCCAGTAGCTGCCATCTACCACAGCGCTCTCGCCAACTATATAAATAGCGCTGCACTGAGCCGAGCGATTCAATTCCGATCAAAACACCGAGGGATTCACTTCGAACCAGACAGCAGACAAGACGTCCACCACGGCACACGGCTGCCGGACTCCAGCGAAGACTAATCGACAACCCCGCAAGAGAGAAGATGATGCTTCCGCTCGCCGACCCGTTACCGTAAGCCGTCGACCGGACCGTCATCGCCCACTGACGCGAGCGATGCCCACAGCGGTCCCTCGACCGAGCCTTACGCCCACCGGATCCGACGAAGCAACCATGGACGTACTACTGCGAGGGAAGAAGATGACGTCTCCGCTGGAAGATGACACGCCGTGTCGCCCAGCTCCTCGACCGCCACGACGACTACGACCGACGCCTCTCCAAGACGACCACCACTTAAACGGCCCTTTTCAGGGCCACCAAACAAATAAGGTTTTCTACTTAATGTCGTCATCCGGTGACATGATAATAATGATCCGATACCTTCAACCCATGTGTTTCACACCAGATTGTTTTATTTATATGTATACAGAGTTTTTCTGAAGCATGGAACTAATTAAAGTAGTAATTATTATGGTTAATAACCTTTAATATAATTAAATTATAAAAACATTAAATCCTTAATGTTTCAAGCATGAATTAATAGGAAAATTGAGTAAAATAATAAAAAAACGAAGTATGTAGACTTTTTCCTTCAAACAATTTTTTTTATCAACAAAATCACCACCCGCTGTTATCATTGAAACGACAGAAGGTGGCGTCCTTTCTCAAGGAAAACTGATCGGACAAATGAAATAAAAGTACTGATAAAAGAAGCCTAACTAATGTAATGAAAATCTAAAATAAAGAAAAACACATTAAATTGGCATAATAGTTTTATTGATAGTCGTTATTTTAGTAAAAAAAAAAATACATTAAAAAATTTTATCACTTTTTAGATGTTATTACAGATTACTAGTTGTAAAATTTTTAATTAACAAAGCGCTACTATCGACTGTGTACACAAAACAGTAGTTAAACCCAGTGTGTATAGTTTTACTTTTAATTAAAATACGTTTCTGTTATATATACTTTTCAATATCGTTTCTAGAAACATGGAAACTGCAGTAGAATAAATTAACTTTTTAAAAGAACGAGCAGAAAAATTAGGACTACAGATTTCCTTCAAAAAACTAAATACATAACGAACATCATACAGTCGTTACTTTAAGACACAATATAGAAATATTTGAAAACTTAACAGCTTCAAGTAGACCCTAACTCGGAGGAAAAGTACGAGGTGTGGCTATTAAATAACGAGACTGACGTTGTAAAAAATTTTATTTTTATTTTATTCATAATCACTTATTGTCATCTTTAATATACACTCCTTCTCTATCCCTACAACGCTCCATGCGAATTTTCCATTGTTGGAAACAGTTCTGGAAGTCATCGTCGGTCAGCTCCTTCAGGACACGTGCCGCTCAAAAATGTTTGAAATGAAGCTCGCAAAATTGTTTGTACTGACACTTTGTACACAACTGAAAATGACCCAAATTTTTTGGAACCGATAATAACATGTGATGAAACGTGGTTTTTACTTATCATCCGGAAACGAAGCGCTAATCCATGCACTGGAAGAGTCAAACTTCACCGAGAGCCAAAAAAGATCGAATGAGCAAGTCAAAATTTAAAGCAATGATGATTGTTTTTTTTTTATATCCATGGGATTGTGTACCTTCACTGGGTTCCTGATGGTAAAACAATTAATCAATATTACTACCATGAGGTACTTTCTAAACTACATCAAAGATTAAGGGAAAAACGCCCCGAAATGTGGAAGGACAAATCATGGATTCTTTACCAAGACAATGCGCCAGCTCATTCCACGTTATCTGTCAAGGGGTTCCTAGACAAGTGCAGCATCTCAATGTTAGAACATCCACCTTATTCACCAGATCTTGCACCATGTGACTTCTACCTGTTCCGTAAGGTGAAATCTGCATTAAAAGGGACAAGATTTTAGTCTGTGGAAGCTGTAAAAGAGAAGGCGGCACGTGTCCTGAAGGAGTTGACAGAAGTTGACTTCCAGCACTGTTTCCAACCATTGGAAATTCGCATGGAGCGTTGCAGGGATAGAGAAGAAGTGTATACTGAAGGTGACAATCAGTGATTATGTATAAAATAAAAATTAAATTTTTTACAACGTCAGTCTCGTTATTTAATAGCCACACCTCGTATTTTTTAACGTTTATTCTGTATAATTTTTGTAAGTAATTTGAAGTAAATTGGTTAAGTTATTTGTTGTATTAATTATTATAATTAGTTTGTTATTTATTAAATAATTTAATTATAATATCCTTTTATATTTTAGTCACTTATTTAATTGTAATTCTTAGTTGTAATAAATACTTATAATTTTATACTTTAGTGTGTTAAATATTTAATTTAACCAGATTCCAAAAAGGACCTTAGAAAATAAGAGTCTCGATATTTTTAGAGTTGCGATTTGGTATCTATGTATAAAGATATCAGTGGAATAAAATTTTAACAATTAGTTATAACGCTGTGAAAATATTTCATAACCTCTCAAGGAATCTAAATCGCATTGAGATTATCAATTGCCGATATGCTGAATCATCTAAGACCCGTTCATTAATAATAAATATTCTAAAACAATTGAAAATGTAGTATGACAAGGAACATGGAAGAAATTCATCCATTGTACCCATTTTTAAAACAAATTACACAGCTGCTTTCCAACTCCATATCCATTAATCAATGGACACTCGTATTAACTTAACGTTGGTAAAAATTCAGTTGAAAAGTACTGCGTCACTGATTGATTAATGACTATGTACTGGAAAGCATGGTAACCGTACAAAATAAACGAGACGCGTTTGACTTCAACTGCTGGTTAGATTGCTAAACGTCAGTCAATCGTGATTGTCCAATCCAATCGAAATATTTAGTTACTTCATTATTTATTAAAAGAAATATTTGAACGTTTTCTAAAATTTGTTTCTCCTTACTCAATTTATTACTATCTACGCAACAGAATCAAAAACTTAACTGAATTCTAACTTTTGTTTTCATCTATACTAAAATTATAGAGAAGTAATATTTTTGTTTTGTTTGTTGAAGGTAACATTAGAAACCACCCAACCAATTAGTACTGGGTGTGAAACACTCACACGATTTTATTTTGATAATGTAAAATAATGAAACTCATAATCTACGTACAGGTGACCACGAGAAACATTTACATTTTAGAAATAACAAAACAATATTAATTTTTCAAGATAATATTTATTCAACTTACGTTACATAGTGGTGGGTGTACGCCATTAACTTTGCGTAGAAAAAATTATGTCAGGAAGGTGACGTCCTTCTTCCCTGAAGCAATTTTCTATTCTGTCCAGGAAGCTCCTCCATACTCGTTCCAGTGTCTCCTCAGTGATCAACGCCACCTCTCTACGTATCGGGGTTTATGTCGATAAACTTGCTCTTTCAAATGTCCCCACAAATAAAAATCACACATGTTAAGGTCAGGAGATCGAGGAGGCCAGTGCACATCCCCAAATATTGAAGTCAGGCGACCTGGAAATACATTCCGCAGCAGGTTCATTGAAATTCTGGCAGTGTGAGCAGTAGCTCCATCTTGCTGAAACCATACGTCGTCTTGCAAGTTTAGCCTTTGCAGTTGTGGGAGAAAAAACGTATTGATCATATTATTCACGTACCTGTTCGTGGATATTCGTGGATATATCCACGTACTTGTTCGAGGTCACTGTTACCATTACTCCATCCTCTTCAAAAAAGAAGGGACCAATAACATGCATTCTCGATATCGCACACCATACGGTTACACGAGGTGAATGCAGCGGTGTCTCATGGAGGTCTCACGGATTTTCCATTGCCCAGTACCTGCAGTTTTGTTGATTCACAGTCCCGTTTAGGTAAAAATGGGCTTCATCGCTCATGAAAATGAGAGCGTGCGTTCATCGAAAATAAGAACTTGCATTTTTGCAGCAAAATCATACCGTTGGAGGTAGTCAGTTTCTTTCAATTCCTCCACACACACAACCTTGTCGGATGAAACTTCAGATCCATTTTCAAAATTTTTCTAACCGTCTCACGTCCCACACCTAATGAAACTGCCTGCCGTCGAGCGAAATGTCCTGGACTGGTAACAACAGCTGTTTTCACTCTCAATGTTCTCGGGTGTCCGCACCATTCGTGAAAGACCTGGTATTTTTGTTCCATTATGTTGCCCGTAGTTCGAAAATTGTTAACCCAATTCATAATGGTAGGTCGGCTAGGGACTGCTCCATGCAGGCTGATGTTGAAATGAACGCGAAATGCTCGTTGAGCTGCTACCACTGAGTCACCGTTTCTAACATACATATCGTATGTAAAGACGCGTTGCTCTACCGAACACTGCTCCATTGTAACTGAACTGAAGGAAATGGCCGTCCTTTGAAATGTGAATAATTGCTCCCCCCCCACCACCACGCAGTGACTCACCATTTCTGAGTACCGTCCCATCCAAAATGTAAATGTTTCTCGTGGTCACCTGTTATAATCTCAGTAAACAAGTAAAATAAAAAACCTTTTCATGAGAGCGATGCGTCTCATGACTGGTGGCAATTCTTAAAAAGGCTTACCTTTGACAGACTATGGCAAAAACCCCTTAGTTATTTCTGTATTTACTCTTTCAGAGGAATCGAATGACACTATTTTTGTTTCCGAATTCCGACTTTGATTTCTTGACCTCCGGTTTTGGGTGACTTCCGGTCGAAACCGGAACTTCAAACCCAATCCAGACCTACTAACTTTTTTGTAGATTACGAATCTGAAAACCGTTAGTTGCTAACTCTTGTAGTTTCTGACATCTGGGTGTGACGGACGGATGGACAAAGGAAAATTATAGATGACAATTTCAAAAATTGTAATTTAAAATATATCCTTTTTTACTCCTCATTGAATTACGGAAAATGTAAATCAACCTCTGTAGAACTTAAAAATACGGAAAATCACTAATTGACACTCAACTAATCTCTGTGGAAACAAATGCTTGAAATAAAAGTTGTAGACTTTTTAATTTCCTATAACTTTAATTATATATGTTTTTGCCGTGAAATGGCATCCTAAGGTCGCAATATTAAAAAATCTCAATTTTTAACAATTTCGATTGAAAAACTTCAGAAAATTACTACTAGTCTCTAAACTAATCTGTATAGAAGAAACTGCTTGAAATAAAAGTTTTAGGGTTCTTATTTTTCTAAAACTTTGATTATATACTTATTTTCTCTAAAATTCATAATACGGCTGCAAACTTAAAACTATTTTTTCCTATTAGAGCACAGGCGTCCCCAAAAATTTCAGCAGATATGGCGCTTACACTATCTTGTAGAGCATAACATTTGTTTTTTTGTTAGCTTTCATTTGTTATCGGGAACTGTGCTTTATTGACAAGTATCCAATTTGATCGCTGTATTTTTGAAGTGGATTAGGCATGAGTTTGAACAGGGACCGCCCGTAGAGTTTGTTCATGGATGGCTGTCAGCTGGTCACCATACAAAGTTGCTTGCCCAACCGGTGTTACTTAACAAATAATTGCGACTTTCTACCAGATGACTGATTGGGCTGGTCCGGAGGCCAGTATAAAAAGTTTGTAAATAAGGTAATTTTTAAAAAAAATTCTAGGAGCCATTTTTTTAAAAAAAATCGCAAAAACGAGAAAAATCGCACGAATAATCTGCTACTTCCTGTTGATTAATTTTGATGAAAATGTTCGTGTCGAGTCCGCTAGTGGTACTATCTAATTTAAGTTCCAAGTTTCAACTTCGTAATATATTCCATTTTGAAATATTTTGTTCACACACAGATCAATCGCTAAAAAACATGTCTTTTGGGTTCAGCGGGCCTAAAAACGAGTAGGCCAGTGATAAATCAATTTCGAAAAATCGACATGAAAAAAATCCTTTCCTATATATTCATATAGGGCTACAAAAAGTAAAAATACTTCCACTGATGGAAACTTCAGAGCTTCTCGAATAACATAGGCTACCATAGAATTACCTAATTTTTAAATTTTGAAAAGATTCTATTAGTACAATGGAGTTACTTTTTGAAGTTACCTTATTTGCATCAAAAACCCAAAACTATTTAGCAAGAATTTCGAATAAATGGTGTCTGAATTAGTGAGAGTTTACAGTAGCTACATTTAATAACCAGCAACTCATAGCTCGCTGTGCTTCACGACTTTTCATGAAAATAATCAAATTAAAATTTAATTTAAAATATCTTTATTAGAAATTAATGAACAATAACAAACACAAAGTTTAAAAAATGTATGTTTAATTAAATCAACACATACGAAAAATATAACAGAAAATGCAATATCTTTTTAATTAACGTTCTTCGTAAACACAAAACATTTTAGCCTAATTGCTGAATCTTTTATTTCAATATCCATACCTTACAAATGGTTTTCAAAATGATTTCCTTGATCATTTGTGCACAATCTAGCGCGTTTAATGAAACCACGTGTAGCCTTTCTGATACCATCTCGGTTGTTCTTAAGTAAATTTTCTGTCTTATTTTTCGTATGTGTTGATTTAATTAAACATAATTTTTTTAAACTTTGTGTTTGTTTATTACCAACCTATTTTACATAATTCTCTTTAGAATTAAAATCTCTACAAGTTTTGCTAAATAAATTTACACATTTATTAGCCATTTAACACAGTTATTGTTCTTCAAACCTAAAGAAACGTATTTTTATGCACAGATTTGTCAGTTTTTCATTAGATATTACGAAAGCTACTGGAGATATGGTTCTGGAACTTATTTTATTCAATTTTTCGGGTCGAAATACATAAGAAACCATCAAGTTTACTCATAAAATTGGGTTCCTAGGATGACTTTATTTAGGCGTATGTTCTGAACCCAGGGCGAAATCTTTCGCTAGCCGTAACTCGCTAACGAAGCGTTTCCGGACCCATGTTTATATAAACTTTTTTCATTATTTTGATGAGAGGAAACCACCTTAGAAGTTTGTCGGGTTACTCGTGAGACACCCTGTATATTATACCATTCATATCGTACCCAGATCTTGAACGAATCTAGATTTAGGTGTTACAATACTTTATATGAAAACCATACAATGCGGTCATAAAATATCATGCATAAAATTTTATACAAACAATTAAACTAAAGTAATATTAAGTAAAATTATTTCTGTATCTATTTACATACATTTCAATTAGTATTTAAATGAATAATACGAAGATCACACTAGGTTTTGTGGTTGGAATATAAACTATTAAATTTTTTAATAAAAAAGTGACATCGTGGTTGTACCTTCTATTTATTCGCTACATTTTAGAGAACATATGCGAGGAAATATATCAAATTAAAAAGTGGTATAAAAATAAATTTTCCTCAAAATACCACATATAAAATTCATTCATAAAAGGAATATAGGAGAACATCTTTAAATTAAATTCTGTCACATTTCTTTTATATCTATCAAAGACATATTCCCTTTAATTTTGACCGAGTTCTTTATAAATTTATATAATATGTGGTATATTTTTATACAATATATTAGACTGGTGCCCATAATGGGCAGGTGGAGTGTTAAATTAATTGCACTCGATCAGTTGGTTCCAAGACTACAAAAATAGTTCTGTTTCTTATCACATAGTCAATTATATGACTGAACTAAAGGGTGTTTTTTTAAAGGTATCGAACTTTAAAATGAAATAAAACACAGAAAATTGAACAATTGACGTGGAATTGGTTTTATTTTAAAGATAATTATTTGCCATTTTTATTTAAAAATAATTTACGGCATGTGGCCGCCGCGGCTGGCTCGGACGTGGTCCAATCGAGACGTCCAATTTTTGACCACTTTTTGCAGCATTTGGGGCCGTATATTGGAAATAACGCGGCGAATGTTGCCTTCCAAGTCGTCAATTGCCTGTGGCTTATTGGCATAGACTAGCGACTTCACATACAGGTCCAGAACGTGAAATTATGCGTTCACCAAACGTTTCCTTCAGTAAATCGATTGTGGCATGCATTCATTGTGTGACATGTTGCACCATCTTGTTGAAACCACAGCTCTCCAAACTGGCTTGGCCAATTGGCTTGGCCTTTACCTACAATTTTTTTGCAAGTATTTGTTTCTTAACTCAAGCAGGGGTTGATTTTCATTTAGCATAACTCGCTCATGATTAATATTAGATTATGTTTTTCATTGTTAACTCATGATTAAACATAGTTTATATATTTATAATTATTTACATTGATAAGAGAAAGTCATCTGAGTGTTTCACACCAGATTTTAAGTAAACTCAATGGGTTTGAGACGTTCTGTAAATACACAATATAATGTTAAGGAAGATCTTGAATCTTAGGCACGAATAATTTTAACAGAAAATTAACTAGCGACTTAAATTATCACCAAGATGATAATGTTATTCTTCTTGTAGGTGAACTAAAATCATTAAATTAATAAGTTATGTTTATTATTATTATTATTATTATTATTATTATTTTAGTGTAAGTAATATTGGCTGAAATCATAAAATATCACTATTATGATCATGTATTTCTTATTATGGGAAAATTTATTGGGGTCGTTGTATTAAAAATTCATAATGTATTATACTACACTTGCAGTAATATAACACAAAATCCAATAAATTTTCTAGGGAAATGCGTCGAGTGTAAAAAATATGTTTATTACTATATTTTACGATGTATAATGCTATTTATATTACTTTTAACGACATACGACCCACGCGAGCTCAACTTTTACACTCGGAAAGAAAAGCCGTTTATCTTATTATTTTATCGCTGAATATAAAAAGGTCTTCTTCAATTTTTTCTGAAAAATGCATTTATATGACTGAATTAAAATTTCAACTAGAAATTTCGCTTGCACTCCAGGTTGATTAATTTCTTGACTCTTAGGGTAGCAATAATTGTACATAAAAATACTGGGTGATTCATTTAAAAGTAGCCCGCCGCTCGAGTAATTTATAGCTGCTCGAGTAATTTTCATATACTGTATTGGCAGCACTGATCACGATGTGATCGACTGGGCTTTATAGTACAATTTATATTATTATTTAATTATTATATTATTATAGAGTACAATTTTTTCCAGCAAGATGGTGCAACATGTCACACGTCTCGCCAGTCCCTATCTCATATCAATCAGGTTTTTCCCGTGCGAGTTGTTAGTAAAGATTTGTGGCCTCCTTGTTCACCCGATTTGAGTATGTGCGATTTTTTTCTATGGGGTTATTTAAAAGGAACTGTTTACCAAACAAACCCCCGCAGTATACATGAGCTAAAGAATAACATCGTGGCAGACATTCAAGCTATAGACGTTTCCGTATTGCGTGGTGTGTGCATTAATAACATTGAACGAGCGCAAAAATGTGTAAGCGTTCAAGAACATATGTCAAGAACAATATGTAAAATTATGTATTAAGTAATTATATTTATTCATTTACTATTTGAATCCAATTGAGTGCCAAAGGCCGCTGTTAAATGCAGCGGGCTACTTTTAAATGAATCACCCTGTAGAAACACAAATAACATGAAAATAACACACACATACACACAGACCAATCGCTAAAAAAATGTTTTTTTGGGTTCAGGGGGTCTGAAAACGTGTAGATCCGGTGAAAATTCGATTTCGAAAAATCGACATGAAAAGAATACCTTCTTCCCTATATATTCATATATAGAGGTAGACAAGAGAAAGTAAAAATCGCAAGAGCCGTTTTTGAGAAAATTGCAAGAAAGTAAAAAATTGCACAAATAAAAAAGAGCTAATATTTTCGATTGATCTACTTTAATCAAAATGTTCATGGCGAGTACCCACCCTTGTAGTAGTGCCTAATTCATATTTCAAGGTTCAACTTCGTACGGTGTTCTGTTCTTGAGATATTTTGTTTACATACACACACAAACCACTAGCTAAAAACATGATCTTTAGTTAAGAGGGCCTAAAACCGTGTATTTCCGATGGAAACTCGATTTCAAAAAAATCGACATGAAAACAATACTTCCTTCCCTTTTTATATTCATATAGAAAAAGTAAAAAAAAAAACAAATAGAAGGGTAAACATGAAAAAATGAAATTGAAACCGATAGTTTGTACCTTTGAATAAATGTAAGCCTAGTGATTTGAAAAATTTTCACCCATTTTCCACGGTAAGGTTTAAAAACTTATAATATTTCTTTTATACCGGGAGGCCCACTTGTCACTTCCCCTTACCTAAAGTAGGCTGGGACCTCATTTTGTTGTCAGATAAGCAATTAAAAACTAAAAACGTGATTGTTTTCAAGTCCCGGCAACAGTACTTCCCTCAGCAACTCTTAAGAAGGTTTCTAAGTTAACGTTTCCCTCAAAAAATAAAGTCCTTTAAATCTAGCACTCAAACCTCTTACCGTATCATAAATTAAAGTTCTGCTTGCCGATTACCATGTCCATTAATAATTTAACAACAAGCATTTAATTATTTTCTATACGAGGTGTAGCTATTAAATAACGAAACTGACGTTGTAAAAATTTTAATTTTTATTTTATACATAATCACTTATTGTCACCTTCAATATACACTCCTTCTCTATACCTGCAACGCTCTATGTGAATTTCCCATGGTTGGAAACAGTGCTGGAAGTCAACTTCTGTCAACTCCTTCAGGACATGTGCCGCTTTCTCTTTTACAGCTTCCACAGACTCAGATCTTGTCCCTTTTAATGCAGATTTCACCTTAGAGAACAGGTAGAAGTCACATGGTGCAAGATCTGGTGAATAAGGTGGATGTTCTAACACTGATATACTGTACTTCGCTAGAGACCTCTTGACAGATAGCGCGGAATGAGTTGGCGCATTGTCTGGTGAAGAACCCATGATTTGTCCTTCCACATTTCGGGGCGATTTTTCCTTACTCTTTGACGTAGTTTAAAAGCACCTCAAGGTAGTAATATTGATTAAATGTTTGACCTTCAGAACCCCAGTAAAGGTACACAATCCCATAGATATAAAAAAAACAATGGCACTTCGTTTCCGGATCATAAGTAAAAAACCACGTTTCATCACATGTTATTATCGTTTCCAAAAAATTTGGGTCATATTCAGTCGCGTACAAAGTGTCAGTACAAACATTTTTGCGAGCTTCATTTCAAACATTTTTGAGGCGCACCTGTCCTGAAGGAGCTGACAGAAGATGACTTCCAGCAGTTTCCAACAATGGAAAATTCGCATGGAGCGTTGTAAGGATAGAGAAGGAGTGTATATTGAAGGTGACAATAAGTGATTATATGTATAAAATAAAAATAAATTTTTTTACAACGTCAGTCTCGTTACTTAATAGCCACACTCGTGTATCTACAAAGACCCTTTTCCAAACTCATTTTTGTTACCTGGCCTAGTTATGGGACGAATTCCTTTATTCGATTCCCGGATCTTAAAATTTTAACTCGTTAACACCCACCGTTACAGAATCGTAACCCACGGTATTCGTTAATTAACAAGTTGTTTATGCTAATTTAAATCAACTAAAAAAAATTATTATTAAATTATTGATACAAAAAACTATTGAATTATTGCTATCTCGTGCGTGGCCTCCCAACATATCTCCTCCCCTACGGTCTGTATTGCAAAACATTAAGGGGATCCTCCCTTCAGCCATTCTTTCTACATCCTCCCTCCATCGGTTTCGATATTCTGCAATCTTCCCATTCAGGTTGTAAACCTTCAGTTCCGATCTTATGTCCTCATTTCTTAGTTGGTCCCTACGACTGCAACCCTTTGTTATTCGCAGGAATCGCATCTCCGCCACCTGTAGTACTCTACCCTCCTGTGACCTGGTACTAATTCACGACTCACTTCCATAAAGCAGGACTGGGGCATACATCACTTTGTACAATTTTATCTTAATTTCTTTCCCTGGTTTTCTGAAGAGGGTTCTGCTAATATTCCCGCACACTTCTTGGAATTTCTCCTCTATGTCCAAATCTTGATCAAATCTGTTATCACAACCTACAGTTTAGCCGTTCTTAGTTTGCTCCTACTATCAACAAACAAAAGCCACCTACTACAGGGTGCATGCTAGAGTCCACGACTTTACGGATGTCGTATTCCTATTAAGTTAACTATTTTTTAAATTATAAGTACTTAAAGTACTAAAAACATCAGTCATGATATGATGTAGGCCTAACAATTTCATTTAGAAAAATACTTTTAAAAGTATTTTGTATTTAAATACTTTTTGAAGTATTTTGTAGTTACTTTTTAATCAGCATGTACAAATTTTGATATAATGCGCATGCTCAGTGACGTCATTATTTGTTTACATTAGGAGCAAACTAAGAGAGGCTGGACTATAAATAATTGCATTGCAATACTTGTTCGAGAACCACTTTATCTTCCATAACTTTAGACCTGGTAAGATTTTTTTTTTTTTTTATTTTTATTGAGTGATGATGCCTACATAAGCCTTGGGCTTGTGCGTAGGTAATGATATGTGGTGATTTACAGATGAAAAAAATGCCAGATCTGACCGGGAATCGAACCCGGGACCTCCGCATAGTAGCCAGTTGCGCTGACCACTACACCACGGGCCGGCCTAAATTAGTTTTAAATATACCCTTTATTATTTTTTAATATACCCTTATTTATAAACATTGCTGGAAGTCAGACATCAATGAATATTAAACTTACTTTAGTTTTTTTTCACTTTTCTTCCAAATTAGTTATTTATTGTTTAAAAAAATGAACACATTATAACGAAGGTACATAAATAAAATATTTGAATAGGAAAGTAACTTGGGAGCCACCCAATAATAACCTTTTTATATATATTTTTTTTATATCTATTATTCCTGTATAGGCACTTTACTTGTCGAATCTACAAGGTGTGGCTATTAAATAACGAGACTGACGTTGTTAAAAATTTTATTTTTATTTTATACATAATCACTTATTGTCACCTTCAATAGACACTTCTTCTCTATTCTTTCAATGCTCCATGCGAATTTTCCATTGTTGGAAACAGTGCTGGAAGTCATCTTATGTCAGCTCCTTCAGGAAACGTGCCGCTTTCTCTTTTACAGCTTCCACAGACTCAAATCTTGTCCCTTTTAATGCAGATTTTACCTTAGGGAACAGATAGAAGATAATAACATGTGATGAAACGTGGTTTTTTACTTATGATCCGCAAAACGAAGCGCCAATCCATGCCCTGGAGGAGCCGAACTTCACCGAGAGCCAAAAAAGTTCAAATGAGCAAGTCAAAATTTAAAGCAATGATGATTGTTTTTTTTTATATCCATCGGATTGTGTATCTTCACTGGGTTCCTGAAGATCAATCAATTAATCAATATTACTACCTTGAGGTACTTTCTAAACTACTCGTATACCAAAGAGTAAGGAAAAACACCCCGAAATTTGAAAGGACAAATTGTGGTTTCTCCATCAAGACAAAGCGCCAGCTCATTCCGCGTTATCTGTCAAGAGGTTTCCTAGCCAAGTACAGCATCTCAGTATTAGAACATTCACCTTATTCACCAGATCTTGCACCATGTGACTTCTACCTGTTTCCTAAGGTGAAATCTGCATTAAAATGGACAACATTTGATTCTGTGGAAGCTGTAAAAGAGAAAGCGGCACGTGTCCTGAAGGAGCAGAAGATGACTTGCAGCACTGTTTCCAATAATAGGAAATTCGCGTAGAGCGTTGTAGGGATAGAGAAGGAGGGTATATTGAAGGTGACAATAAATGATTATGTATAACATTTTTACGTCAGTCTCGTTATTTAATAGCCACACATCGTATTCCACATATTTTGTAACAGTATAACTAAAATTTTAAAAAGAGCAACAAATGTTAAATTACTTTTAAATTTATTTAGCTCTATATATTTAACATATAGCTTCTCTTACAAAATTGAATTGTTCTGTACTACGAATAAAAATAATATTGTACGTGTTAAAACTTAACTAGCATATAGATGTGTCTTTGAATTAATAATTGTGACAATTGCTATTTATGACTTGGTTCAATTTATTTTTAACTACATTAATTTTTTATTCGTGTTCTTAATTTAACATTGTTGTATTCTTTTATACAAAGTGGCATACGAATATTCAAAATATAAATGTACACTACAACATTCAAATATTGTCTTGTACAAACCATTTTATTCTTCCCTGTTAACCAAAACAGGTTTTTATTATGGACTTAAGTCTTTCTGATATGTTTTTTCTTCATTACTTATTATCTAGACAACAAAATTACAATACTTTCTTACATTAACAAAAAAAAGAACAATACGTAATAGAGATAACACAGAAAAACACAAAATAAAACATTCATCCATTATAAAATGTTACGATCAAATGAGAATAAAATAAATTTTGAAAGAATTTTAAATTAAATTAAATTTTTGTTATAAAGTTCAAAGGTTAATATTTGTCAAATTTGCTACTTAAGTTAAAGTAAACACATCGTATTTGTTAAGTCTCGGAAGAATTAAGTCTCTGTTGTAAGTTTATCGTGAAAAAATTCGGATGTCCGTTTAGTCTTTGTTGGTAAAGTTACTCGTGTCACAAGTTTGCCTTTGGTTTTACGAGGGGCAAACGGGGGAAAACATCAGTGCGCATGTGCGACTGCTTTAGCGTCAGTTCACCCCCCACAACAATGTAAACTATACTTAGAGGACATCCAGTATATCGCGGAACCTTTTGTAGGTTAACACTGTGCGAATATACTGTCTGACTAGTTTCGAAATAGGATTTCCTCCATCCGCACTTCATCAGCACCACCTCGCATTACGCACTGTCCCAAAAACATTAGCTCGGATAATCAGTCTACTAGTACAGCTCATTACTGCAACAATATTTATATTCATACTTACTATTACTTTATTATTTATTATTATTATTTGCACTTATTTAACCTGTACCTGTTTAAATCACAATTATACACTTACACTGTATTTGTTTAATCGAAACGAATTTATCTGAATATTGAACAACCGATCAAACCCAAAACATAATAAAACTGCACTGACTACAAAACCAATATTGCACGGTCGTTAACACTGTACAACTGAAGTAAAAGCGTAGTTTATATTAGCTGCTCTCAAGTAAATAAGGAATAATGGTTACTCCATTTAATAATTAAATCGTATCAATTATTTAGATTTACAGTCAATATTATAAATTAAGAACTTGCTGTGTTATATATATTATAACTACACTACTTAATGGTAAACAAAAATAATGGAAACACTAACGACTTTCTGCTGGTGGTCGCATAATCTGTAAAAAATGTTATGGATAACAAGAATCTAGTATAAGTGATATTCATATTAATTGCTCATTTGTGTTGTGCGTACCAACGTATTTTAATAGGCACGTAGTGCGAACGGGAATGGAAGAAGTGGGGAAGGGAGGGAATCCTATTTCGATCGTTGTCAAGCAGTAATTGTTGTTTTTTTTTGTCTTTCAATAACAACTATAACCTATGAACGTACAACCAGCTGATTATTTTATAAAGTATTGCATGTTAACGCGCTCTATAATCGATGTGTTCAGTACGAGATGCAAGATACGAGTGAACAACTGCGGCTCTTATACGCATGCGCGCGTAATTTTTATCAAGCTGATACATTCGTACAATCTGACAACCCTGACAATTTTTGATTGGTACCTCTTGGAACAACAAAGCTCATCAACCGTGAAAAAGCGTTTATAAACCTAAACTTCAATGCATTTATTAAATGCTAAATTTTTCACAATTTTTCATCAGTTTAATCAGATTCAGTGGATTTGTAATTATATTAATATGAGTTCCTGTTGTTAGTAAAATTATTTCTTACATTTTATTAAATATAATCGTAATGTCACAAATGTGTTAAAAAAAAGTATTATTATGATGATTTAGTTCAACTGATGCCAAAATATTACCTTAATAGACCCAGTTTTTTTGAAATACAAGCTTCTAAAACAGCAAAATCTAACATGGGCCCTGATAAAGGACGTTTCAAGATTACAGTTTTTATTCAAACCAACCGATACGAAATAAATAATATACACTTGACTTCACTTGAAGGAAATTTTTTTTGTTACTTGCAACCTGGAGACTCCAAAGGGAGTATAGGACATGTCAAGATAAAATTGATGAACTGAAAGTTTATCACCAATATGATAAATTTATTACTTACCACCAAAATTTGTTTTTGCTACTGCTTACTTCAGTAGGCTTGTCATGAACCCTATTGAATTAAATACCACACACAATAAATAATAAAAATAAATCAAACACAATGATAAATTCATCACTTACCAATAATTTCCCCCTACCACTGCTTAACTCAGCAGGCTTGTCATGAACCCCTTTGTATCAAATTGTACACAATATTTGTTTAATTAAAGTTAAATACCAAAACTATTTAGAAAGGAATTCGTGCACACTGTAAAATGTTCATCAATCAAATATTGTTTTAGCTTTTTTTTAAAATGACTTAAATTGTCACAACTTTTTAAACCTCGAGGCAATTTATTGATGTATTTTCTACCTGCATAAGTTGGTTTTTGTTCAAACAATTTAGTGTTGTGATTAGCAACATAATAATCGATTCTGTTTCTAAATAAATACAATTGTTTGAATCCGACTACCAGCTTCTTTTATTTCTGTTACGCATATATTAATATCATATTCGATACTAACTTACATAAATAATTGTATGTCAAAAATATTAATAACTTTTACTTTAGTTCTTACGTCATTTCCTAAGCAATTACTACATCAGAACGGGAAAATACCAGATAAACTAGTTAACCTATAGAAATCTTAACTGGCTAAGATAATTTTTTATCTTTTCTTTTATTTTTATTTTTTACTTTTTAACTGAATGTTGTTTGTAATCAACCTGATATTTTTTTATTCCTAAAAAAATTATTATGTAAGTCGACTAAATTTAAAACTAATCGTTCGTAACAATATGCAAAAGATTTTCTCAGGACTTACTGATTTCGAAATAAATTTTCTTACTTGTATATAAGTTGTTCTAATTAACTTTTTTACTTTATATAATTTAGTGTTGATATATTTATTATTCGTTGTTCTATTTTATTCATTAGTAGACTACAATATTTACTAGTTCTTGTATTGCAAAACGTATAATTATTATAACGTCTGTAGAAATAGGGCACTGAAAATATCTCGTTGAAAACTAAATTTAATTTGACAAATTTAAATATTATTTACATTAAAATTAGTTAATTATAAGAATTATTTTGAACTAATTATTACTTTCTTTTGGCGCGAACATTTTCCTATATATCGGTCAAACGGAAGTGATTTATTAGTGAAATTTTTCACTTTTTGCGATTTTCTCAAAAAATGGCCCTATGATTTTTTAAAGCGCTTCATTTACTACATTTTAATGCTCTGCAAGCCCATCTTTTACTCTGTGTGTAAGTGGTACCTCTGCTGAAATGTTTGAGGACTGTCCTTTCGTGGTAAAAAGGTATTTTTAAGATCACTGCCTTAATATGCTTTTTAGGGGGAAAGCCTACACAATCCAAGTTATAGAAAATTTAAAAATTTACAACTTCTAAAGCTTGCTTTTCAAGCATTTTTTCTGCAATCTTTAGTTTAGTGTCAATTAGTAATTTTCTGTATATTTTCTTTATTGAAATCGGTAAACAAATGGGATATTTTAAGATTAAATCCTTAAATGAATTTCACTCCAAAGTATATAGCTACAGTATGATCAAAGTTATAAAAAATTTAAAATTCTACAACTTTTATTTTTAACATTTATTTCTACAACGCTTACTTTTAGCATCAATTAGTGATATTCCGTATTTTGAAGGCCTGCAGCAGTTAAGTTTCATTTAGCGTCATCGCTTGTGATTAAAATTTGGTTGGTTTTTTTTTACTTTGATTACTCGTGATTATGAAATATATATTTTATTATTTACATTGGCAAGAGAAAGTCGTGTGAGTTTCTTTTCCTATTTTTTTAAAGTATAAAAATATTTATTTATTTCTCAAAAAAAAACTTTTTACTTATAAATAACCTTACATTACCATTATTATATTACATTTGTTTTAACTTTTAAATTTCCGCTTTGCGCAGTCTAGCGCTCTAACCATTAAGCTACGGATACGGCAATAAAATTTAATAGAACTTCTAATGGCAAAATGACCTATTATTAACAAAATTATTTTTTATAGCGCTTAATCATAGATAAGAAATTTTTATAAATGATTTAATAAAGTTACGAAGGACCTTGAGAAGATTGGAGTAACGTAGGAAAACATATTGGACCAGTAGAATAAAAGAGAGAGCAAATGTACGGATAAGCGAAGAAAAACTTACAAAGAATTTAAAGAACAGAGCTGTATAAAAACCTTCCAGATATGTGAAAAATTACTCTTTAAATTTAAAATCCTTCAATACGATAAAATAAGAAAAATAGTGATGTAATTTCTTGAAATTCAGTTCTGATGGAATTCACAAAATTGAGTATTGGTTTTTTATTAGAGTTAAATTTTCTGTAAGGCAGTTAAACTTTTTGAGATAGCGCATACGATATAGCCATGCTTAACTACATTCTAAACGAGTAAACGTGCAACCAATAAACAAAAATAGAAAAGAAATTTTCCTTCTAGATACATTTTGGAAAATCGATTTTTATATTTATTTCATTATTTGGAATTCTTTTTTTTATTTTGCGTTGTTTAGGACTTCAGGTCATGGGCCAAAAATCTAATTTGAACCTCTACAGACTTTACTAAGTAAACGAGGAGTAAGGTGGTTTACAATTGCCTCCCCACTGAGTGGAAAAGTATCTTTATCAGAATACCAGGCGTTCGAAAAGCATCTACTCCTACCCTCAAAATGACACCTTCACTTCACTCACCACAGAGTCTGGCTGTGTAATGATGAAATTCATTACTCTCAGATGAGATTACTCTTGACCTCTGTCTTTTACACCTCTACCTCTCCTATTCTTAAATCTTCTGTCATATAATTGGCTGACCATGTGGTAAGAAACAGAACTATTTTTTGTACCCCTGAAACTAGCAGTTCGAGAGCAAATAATTTAATACTCCACTGCCTGTTACGGGTTAGTAAGTTATGGCTGGCAAAAGATTTCGCTCGGAAATTCTTTTACCTCAGTGAAATGAGACCACAGAATTTCAAAAACATTTTAAAGTTTTACCTGTGAGACTTATAATTTTTAACCTGTGTTATTTAGGTCATCAGCCGGAAGGCTGGCTTGAACCACTAGAAGCTTTACTAAGTAAAATAAGGAGTGAGGTGGTTTACCGTCCCTTCCTCACTGAGTTGAAAAATATGCTTATCAGTATACCAGGCCTTCCGAAAAGCACATAAACATTCTCCACCCTGTTTATGATGAATGTTTATTCATCTAGGGTCTGGCTGTATAATGAAATTTATTACTCGCAGAGGAAATAACTCTGATTAGTGTTTTTTACACTTTTACCTCATCTGTTCTTAAATGATTCAGTCATATAATTGGCTGACCATGTGATTAGATACAGAACTATTTTATGTAGCCTACCCCTAAAACTAGCAGATCGAGTGCAAATAATTTAACACTCCACCTGCCTGCTATAGGCAAGAATTTTTTTATCATAATTTAGCATTTTTAACCTAAAAATTAATGAAATTAGTGCTAGAACTGTTTCTTCCATGGTTTTTTCTTAAATATAACTAATATAAAACATAAAATTTTGGGATCGAATTCAATAACACTTTTTTACGTTTAACATAAAATAACTTTGTTAAATACTTAAGTCTTTGTTGTTGTTTTTTAATTTAACACAGAAAATTAAATTTTGAGGTGTTAAATTTTCTGCACTCGAACCGAATTCAAATAAATTTAACACTCCACCTGCCTGTTAAGGGCAAAATTTTCTGTTTTGATTTTATTAAAATGATTAGGCCACTCAATTATATGATTCTATTTATTTTTTTATATTTTTGGAAATTTATAAATATGTGATAATTTTCCTGGTTACCTTACCAAGTTGCTTTAGAAATTATTATAATTTAAAAATTAAATTTAAGTATATACTTAAAGACGATAATCATTGTAATAATGTTTTATATTAAAAAACGGTTTGGGAAATTTCAAAATCCTTTTTAATAACAAAACTGGTAAATTCATTTACGTAATAGTATGACCCCTTTATATTAAAACAAAGATAAAAAGTAATTTTCATTAATCATTTTTGTAACCAGTATTTCTATTAATAAAATTAAATAACCTACATAACACACTAATTCAAATTTTCCTTGTAACTGACACTGACGTAAATAAGCTTGTTTAATTGACAAGTTTAAATAGGTTTAATTTTTTTTACATAGATGAATTTTTTTTCTTGATGTGCTGTTTTTAGGATTCAATGAATACACAAAATAGTGAAAATTACCGTTATCTATCCGTGTAGATATATTTTACCCTACCGAAAATTACGAAGTATAAGAGTAACAATTTTGGAGCGACTGATCAGAAAGCTATGTTGTTTTGGCCATCAGCCGAAAGGCTGGTTTGAACCTGTAGAGGTTTTACTAAGTAAAACGAGAAGTGAGGTGGTTTACCATGCCTTCCTCATTGAGTAGGAAAGTACGCTTATCAGCTTGCCGGGCCCTCTGAAAAGCACATATTTTCCACTCTGCAAATGACGCCTTTACTTCATTCACCACAGGGTCTGGCTGTATAATGAAATTCATTACTTTCAGAGAAGATAACTCTGATTAGTGTCTTTTACACCTCTACCTCTTCTGTTCTTAAATGATTCAGTAATTTGATTGGTTGACCATGTGATAATAAACAGAACTATTTATTTTAGCCCTGCAACGAACAGATGTTTTTTTAATTCCTAATTTGTGTACGTTGCAATCTGTTCAATTCAGAACAATAAGCAACCCCATGACCCAATGAGATGAGGATGATATGTATGACGTGTAAATGAGGTGTAGTCTTGTACAGACCCAGACCGACCACTCCTGAGAGAGTATGGTTAATTTAATCCCAACCATCAAAGTACACCTGTAACCACTGTCTAATATTCAAATCCGTATAAAAGTAACTACCTTTACTAGGATTTGAACCAGGAACCTTCGTCTCTGAAAATCAGCTGTGAAACAGCTGACTCGCGGCGACGACTTTACCTCTAGACCAACCCGGTGGGTTAAATAATCGACGGATTGAGTGTAAATAATTTGACACTCCACCTGTCTGTAATGGGCAGCATGAATGAGTGATCATTATATGAAATTCATAACAAATGAAACTTTATATATCGGAAAAACATAAAATACCCTTGATTAGTCATCTTGTGAAAACTACAAGAAGATAATGAGTTCATAAGGGATTTCTCTTAAATCCCAAAAACAATCTGAAATTTCCAAAATACCAAAAATATCCGAAGACTTTTTGAAATCCGGATGATAATAAATTTGTGTATGCGTGTCTGTGAACGAAATACGATATGTCAAGAACTCTTATCTCAAGAACAGAATAGCGTACGATGTTGAAACTTGGAACTAAAATTAGGTAATACAAAGATACTCAACATGAACTTTCCTTCAAAATTAATCAAGCGACAGTAGTAGTTTATTTGTCTGATTTTCACTTTTTCTAATTTTTTAAGAAACGGCTCCTACGATTCTTTAAAAAATCGTCTTATTTGTTTCCACATGTTTTATGCTCTATGTGATAGGGTTAGTGGCATATCTGCTAAAAATTCTTGGCGGGCTGTACTCTGTAGTAAAAATTGTTTTTTTTTTAGATATTGGCCATAATATGCATTTTAGGGCTAAAATATATAATTAAAGTTGTAAGAAGTAATAAATCTACACTTTTTATTACAATATTTATCCTACAGAAACCAATTTTAGCGTCAATTAGTGATTTTTGTATTTTTAGGTCCTACACAGTTTGATTTTCATTTAGCCTTTTTCTCTCTTGATTAAATTTTGATTAAGTTTGTTTGTTTTAATTTTTTTTTCAAAATGAAACATTATAAGTTTTATAATTTAAATTGCCTAGAGAACAATTTTTTAGTTCATTTAAATTCAAATCAACTGCTTTGGTTATTAGCGACTACTATATTATTACGGTACAGAATCATTAGGTTTTAGTAATATAATAACATTCAGTTCCTAGTCGGGAATCAATTTCGGGATCTTCTGCTTTAAAGTGTACACCGTGTTTAAGCGCTCTAATCTTTCTGCCATGGAGGCAGCCTCGAGGTACTCGTTTCTTTTTTAAACGCAGAAAAAATATTTTCTATATTGATTTCAAATAATTAATTAATTAAAATATAGTCCAAAGGTAAGCCTACTCAATCCAGAAAATCATCAGGAAACGCTTTCCTGATTTCTATCATTATAATTATATTTATATTAAAATATAATTAAAAGAAAAATATTTAAAATTGATTTCAAGTGACATTGATTGACTGATTTAATTGAATATTGAACAGGTGGTATAAATACAATACAGACTTATAATTTTATCATTTTGTCGTAATTTGCATTAACTTTCACTGTTACTCTCTCTCTTTCTCTCTCTCTCTCTCTCTATCTCTCTCTTTCTCTCTCTCTCCCTCCCTCGCCATTCTTCCTTATATTTACTTATATCTCTCTCACTCACTTGTAGATACTGGGTGATTCAAAACTGAATGATTATTCTCTTGGGAGTTGATTCTATAGCTAAAATTAAGAAAAACGTTCACATAAACACTTCGTCTGGAAACACTTTGTTAGTAAGTTGTTGTTAAGGTCATCAGCCAAAATGCTGATTTGAACCTCTAGAGGCTTTACTAAGTAAAATGACGAGTAAAGTACTTTATCATTTCCTTCATCACTGAGTGAAAAAGTATGCTTATCAGCATGCCAAGCCCTCTGAAAATCATCGCTACGCCGGCTCCATTGGCGTAGTTGGTAACATGCTTGCCTCTCATCATGCGGTCTTGGGTTCGAATCCCATTCAGGCACGGCATAATTTCATACGTTACAAAAAAAAATCATTTCATCATCACCGTCTGCATTAGCAGTAATTGCAGAACAGACGGGCGTTAAACCAAAAAAAAAAATCTGAAAAGCATCTACTTTCCACCCTGAAAATGACACCTTCACTTCATTCACAACAAGGTTTGGCTGTTAATGAAATTCATTAATCTCAGAGGAGATAATTCTGACTAGTGTCTTTTATACTTCTATCTCTTCTGTTGTTAAATGCTTCAGTCATATAATTAACTGACCACATGATTAGAAACAACTATTTCTTGTACTCCTGAAACTAGCAGATCGAGTACAAATAATTTAACACTCTATCTGCCTGTTATAGATTAGTAAGTTATGGTTGGAAAAATATCATTATTAAATCGGCAGGAGTATTCCTACCGTTTTTGCAACTTCTATTATTTGATTCCTTATAATGTTTTGTGTTATTATCAGTTTTAAATAAACAATTGACTTTATCCAACCTCACAGGAAAAAGTCTGATACTATCACGTCAGGACATTGTGGTGGTAATTTCACCAGTCCATTTCAACCAAAAATTTTAGTTTGGTAAATGTATTAATGTTTTTTTTATCCTAAATGTGTGAATGTTGCAATCAGTTCAATTTAAGAACAATAAGCAACCTTATGACCAAATGAGTTGAGGATAATGTGTATGACGTAAAAATGAAGTGTAGTACACAATGTATAAAATGAAGTGTATATCAGATATCTTTAAAACTGAGGGAGAAGAGTTATGGGAACTATTTTGTATATTCTCATGGTTAGAAACTATAAGATGCCATCAAGTTCTCCTCGTAATTAAATTTTAAAAATTTCAGTGTGACCTTATTTCTTCTTCTTCTTCTTCTTCACTTCAAGGATTAGGCACGTCTGCCCGTTCCGGAAACCATCTTCTTCTCGGACGTCCCACACTTCTTTTTCCCTTGGGTCTGTAGTACCTAGCCAAGCGAGGAAACCGCTGATCCCCCATGCGCTCCAAATGAATGCACCAATTACTCCTGTAGGCTCTCATCTCAGTGTGACCTTATTTCTTCAGGGTAAATTAATTCCGGGAGAAATATTTTACCAGTAGTAATTCGCTTCGTTTCCGGATTTATGTCTGGTATGACCATTTTTTATTATTTTTTGCTAAAGGATCAGCTCTCAATAGAATGACGGTAAATTTTGAATCAGCCTGTATACAAACACAAACATTTTATTTACTGTCTTTATCATTCATTATCCAATCAGTTACAACAAGCAATTTTTTTTCTTGGTCTTTCTTTTCTATAGTTAAACATAATTTATGTAAAGAGTTCATGTGTGGGGAGTTGAACCGACTAGAATTGGATGTGTCAGAGCACTCTTTACTCAAGAACTACCTTGCATGACAATATCACGTATAAATGCATAAATATACGTTCATAAATGCGCGCGCACATACTAAAGAAATCTTAACAAACTAAATTTATTCATAGTAAGTGACTTTCAGAGTTCTCTACGTCTTTCTTTCTCCCACCCTTCCCTCTTATTTACTCTCCTTAAAAACAAACGTACCTTCTTTCTCTTCTCTTGTTTTTTCTCCTTTTTCTTCACATTTATATTACTAATGTATGTGACCCTCTTTCAGGAATCCAACAATAAAAAGTTAAATCTGCTCTCCTCATTCAAGACTTCATCTGTTTCATCTAAAATGTGGATGACAGCCAAAAATCGATGTTGTACACCTTCGACTACAATTTTTAATATGTATTAGACTTATTAAACTACTACAGGATGATTACGAAAAATTAATCGTTCCAATTTTGGTAATTTTCAACAGAAACAATACATTTCGTCAATTTAAAGGGGGGGGGGGACTAATGATCACATTAACCCTTTCTAACCCAGTGTGCCATAGAAGTCATATTGGAGTGAAACAACAGACCTCAAAATTTTAGATGTTACAGACAACTTTGGATTAAAGAATGCTGGGTCTGAAGTGTAATAATTTTCTGTACTCTAACCAGGATTCAAACCTGAGACCTCCACTTTGCAGTGTAGTATGCTGACCATTGTACCACGGAGGCAACCATTAATTTCTTTTTAAAGTTAATTTTGGGTTTAGAAGTTTGTGTTCACTTACTAAAATAAAGTAACATTTCTTCGAATATGTTGTATTTGTATACAAGTATATTTTTTAAACTGTTACTAAATAGTGATTTTATCCATTTTACCAATATTTTTTAATTGTAAAATTTTTGAAGTCTTAAACAATATTAAAATTATACTTAGTTTTTTTGCTACAAATTTACGTAAGAGAATACATATTTTGTTTAGGAAGCGTGAACATGATTTGACTTATTCTTAATGTTGGGAACTTTCATACCTCTTCTTCTTCATGTAGCATCTCCATTACGAAGGTGTGCTAGCATCATGGCAATCCTGACCTTGGAAACTGTAGCTCTAAATAGGTCGATGGATGACAAATTAAACCACTCTCGCAGGTTCCGTAGCCAGGAGGTTCTTCTTCTTCCAACCGATCGTTTGCCCATAATCTTTCCCTGGATGACAAGATGAAGAATTTCATATTTTGGACCTCTCAAGACATGGCCGAGGTACACCAGCTTTCTCTTCTTGATTTCGATCATCACTTCCATTCCCTTCTGCATCCTCCTTAGGACTTCCATGTTTGTGACTCTCTCTGTCCAAGATATTTTGTGCATCCTTCTGTAAACCCACATCTCAAAGGCCTCAAGTCTTCGTTCACATTGCCTATTGGTAGTCCAGGCCTCTGCACCATAGTACAGCACCGGAAAGATGTAACACCTCAGCACCCGAATTCTCAAGTCCAGACTCAGATTGTGGTTGCACAGCATCCTCTTCATTTTCACAAATGCGGCCCGGGCTCTCTCTATGCGGATTTTGATCTCAGTAGAGTAATCAAGGTTACTGTTCACCGTCATACCAAGATAGCTGTACTTCATAACTCTTTCCAACTGCTCTCCCTCCACATACAGGTGTTCGTCATGTGGGACCACATTCTTGGTGATGACCATGCACTTTGTCTTCCTTAACTTTCATACCATCAAGTCCTAATGTGGCGTATGTGTAACACTTTTTGTCAGGCCATTAAAAGGGTTAAAGTTCTAAAAGTAATATTATTACACTTAAATATCAGTAAAATATATGCAATAATGTGCACATATTTTTTTGTGTACAGTTTAAATATTTGGGATTGAAAGGGTTAACAGAAATCAAATGACATAAGGAGAAAATCCATTATTATTCCTTTGAAGGTGTGACGTCATTCAGAGCCGCGGGCAGAACGGCGGAAAGGCCGATTCCATAATAATAGCGCAACTAATTTATTTTGTTGTTTAGTTAAATAAGGTAAATCCGAAATTTTATTTTATTATTATTATTATTATTATTA